>JAWNNF010000024.1:485000-1187500 GCA_035043025.1 Drosophila villosipedis
CAGCAGCAACATCATCAACAGCAACTGGAGCTGGAGCTCCATGTGTCACTTTGCATTCTGACCACTAACTTGGCGGCCGCGTTTCCGTTCCGCTCCGGGCGCTCATTCGTTCGATTCGATTCGATTCGATACGTCGTATTCGTATTCATATTATGCGCAACAAGATAACCGCTTTATCAATTCGATTGATATTGCAATTTCAATTTCAATTTCAATTTCGATAACAATTACAACGTCAATTTCAATATTGTTTATTTTTTTTGCCAATACAAACGCAATTGTGTGTGGTTTTTTGTGTTGGTGTCTTATTCATAAAGTTGAACGGTTCCCCTATGGTCTGCATCAAGTGCGTCCTCTGATCAGACAGCAAGTTTATCACTCAACCAAAGAAAGCAACTGCAACACCCACAGTGCCTGCCATCGGCAGCTCTTGCTCAGAATTGCAAAGCATTAATTGCAAAAAAAAACAAATCTTATTAAATATACAGTAAACAATATCGTAGGCATCAGCAGCGACATTAATAGACAGTTGCAAATTTCTGTCAAAAGGTAAGTTTTCCCATTTTCATAAATTTTCTATCAATAAGTCAACTTTGCTCGGCTGCCATTTTAAATATTGCAAATGAAATGTTAGTAAACAAAAATATTCTGTGAGTTTATTTGTAAAATTTTAATGATATTGTTTTGGGCGTTCCTCAGAGTGTAAGTTAACCCAGACGAACACATTTTAAATATTTTTATGATAGTCTTTTATAAGTAATTGTCATTCGCATTTGAATATTTGACAATTTTTGGGTTATTTTGAACAATTTATTAATTTCTGTTCCATATCAGCAACTATATTTTTTGTAATATTTAATGCAAGCAATTTTAATTATTTACTTTATTTGGTGTGTATAAATATGTGTCAACATATTTGATCTGGAGATCGAACTTTAATTGACTTCATTTTGGCATATTCGTGAATAGAATGTATAAATTATTCTTTTTTATATTTTAGAAATTCATAAATTTATTTCCTTT
The DNA here is from genome assembly GCA_035043025.1 of Drosophila villosipedis. Lineage (NCBI taxonomy): Eukaryota > Metazoa > Arthropoda > Insecta > Diptera > Drosophilidae > Drosophila > Drosophila villosipedis. The sequence continues at coordinate 486,024 of JAWNNF010000024.1, forward strand.
CATAGACTCGTGCATATATAAATATATATATATAAACAATTATATGGATTTTATTTTGATAACCATTTCTATTGTGTGTTTGAATCTCTTTGAATTTTATAAATTCATGTAATAAAATTACAGTCATAAATTCACTTATGATCCAAAGAAGAATTTCAGTATTTCTTATTTTAAATATGTCGCCAAGTCGTCTTTGCGGACAAATCATTCGTACTTGTATATTAATGCCAAATGTCTTCTGCAGCATATGGCTGCCATATTGTGTCGCCTTCACCTCAGTGCTGAATACGAGGATTATAATTTTCAGATCATTTTGTTAATATTGGAGGAAGTGCATATAAAAGTCAAATGTATACAGAAATAGATACTGCACGTAAAGTTAATGTATAAATTAGCAAACATGAAGATGTTGTACTTCAACTCCAAAAATGAATACATAAATTACTGTCCGAGCTGTTGTTATATAGAATTACATGCATCTAAAACTTACTGGCAGTGATGAGACTCATCAACTGGTTGAAAATCTTGATACAAAATATTGCATAATAATATATATGTTATTTCGACATTAAGGCACTTCAAGTGATTAAGATGAGCATTTAATGATCCACTTTCACATGTCAAAATGCAAACGCAAAATGCTCGCAATGAACAATTTTTACTCGAAGCAATTAATTAAAATTTAACGTATTCATTTTGCTCGCACAAACGGCCAACAACAATGCAAGCAACAACAACAATAACAGCAACAACAGCAACAACAGAACAATAGTATGTGCATAATATGATACCTTCGAAAACTCATCGGTGAACCGCACTTATGCACCGCAAGTTCTACCGCGAAATTGATAATTCAACGGTTAACCCAACGGTCAACCAACTAAAAAACGAAAAAAAATAAATAAAAAAACGGGGGGAAAACAACACAACAACAATAATAACTCACCGCGTGAGAAGGCAAAAAATTGGCACGCGGGTGTAAAACGTTTAAATCAACTTTGTAGGCATTCAACAACAACAACAACAACAACAACAACAACAACAACAACAACAACAACTACAAACAGATCAACGCGAAAGAAAAAAAAAAACCACCACAGCCATGTGAAATTTTAAAACAAACAAAAAAGAGCATCAAGAAAAAAGTGGAAAATAAATAAAAATAAAATGCAAATAAAAGTAGGCAACAAATATTGTGCATATAATCAACACAAATACACCAACAACGACAGGCGATGGGAGATCAGACGGGCTCACCACTCAAGTTCTTTGTGTTTTTTTTTTATTTTTTTTTATGTATTTTTATTTTTAATCGAGGCATGGATATAGGCGTGGCTTTGGCTCTGGCTATGGCTCTGGCTTTAGCTGTATTTGAAAGTGGTCAACCAACTCGTTGACCGCAAAAGAGAAAAAATAATAAAATAAAATAAACACAAATACAAATACAAATGCACAAGAGCACATATGCAAACATGTGTGAGTGTGTCTGTGTGTGTCCGTGTGACAAGGCAGTCAAATCAAAAGCAAAACTAATTGCAACTGCAACTGCAACTGCAACAACAAAGGATAACAATTTCGGCACAAGCGCTGCCGACGCTGAAATGTAGGCAACACATTTTGTAGCACCCGTCGGCGTTAGTTGCATGTTCGGTTTGTTTTACACCAAACTTTTAATTAAATTAGATTTAATTTGATGTATATATATATATATATATATATTTATATATATATATGTGTATTTATTGCAATTGCGCTGTTTCGTTGCAGCTGCCACACGCTGGCCAATTATTTCATTTAAAAAAAGAGCAGGCAACAACACATAAAATTTCCATTTGAAATGCCAACCGATATGCTCGTCATGAATATGATATATATATATATATATATATATATATATTAAGTATAAATTAACAAAATAATTATATATACACATATATTGTAAATTAAGTTCAATTAAAACTCATCTTATAGTTAGAAAAAATGTGATCCTAAGCAATAATACAACAGTCTGCAAGTAAGAATGCATTGATTACAGATATATATCTGATTTTGAATAAATCATACTTCTGGGTAGTTTATATGGCAAAATAAATAGAAAATAGTTCATTTGTTGTTATACTTATTTTTCTTTTTATTTCATTCATTTATGCGACATTTTTTAACACACATTCTTTTTATTATATTTTTTCTCTGTATTATTTTTTTTAATATTTATTATTATTTGTTGAAATTAAAAAGTTTTTAAACGTTGTTCTTACTGTAGATATTCACGTGATAAAACCAAAGCAATTATTAAATTTTTATAATTATTAATGAAGTTTTTAAAATAAAATATTTTATTTGTAAACAAAAGTTCTTAAAGGTTATTGCCTGTCATAATTAAAAGTTGGTGCCTATGAATGGAAATTAAACGGAGACCAGGACTCAGATAGGGGATGAGTGTTGAATAGAGTTGGGATTGGGATCGGGATTGGGACTGGGATTGCAATTGCAGCTTGAACTGTATTGGGGTTGCTTGCAATTTATTTTGCATTGTATTGTTATTGTTGTTGTCTTCGTCTGGTTTGTTTTTGTGCGAATGAAACTTTTATCGATTTAAATTAAAAACGCATTGCTGCAAATTGTATAAATTATCTCTGCGCCTGTCTTTGTGAGTGTGCTCATCATGTGTATACATGCTTGTCTGCGTACGTGTGTGTATGTGTGATGTGTGCGTGTGTGTCAGGAAACGCCAACACATTAAGTTGGTAGGCCATTGGACATCGCCTGGCGGCTGTCGGTGGCCATTGCCGCCATGTTCATGCTCATGTCATTGGCCGGAGCAATGCGGAAAATCGCATTTTCTCATTTGGCTTCTGTCATGCAAAAATATCAAAAGCGCGTTGCGAAAATCTCGTTTATTTTTCACACGCATTTCTGACATTCTCTGGAGTAGAGCAGACACTTCCTCACTGCCCACTGCCCACAACACTCGCACACACACACACGCACACACACACATGAACCCCACAACATGCTTCGCATTCAATGAGCTCAATTCCCGAGATGCAGAACAAGCTTTAACCGAATTGGAAATGTGACCGGAACAATCTTAAATGGCCTACAAGATTGGCTTGAAGCTTATGCAAACTTTTCCGATTCTCATGCGATATTTGGCATTAAAATCGGATTATTTTCATTAAATTATTACATGACTCGCAGGCCTAGGCTTGTACTCGCTAATAAGACAAAAAACTTAAAACTTAAAAAACTTAAAATTTAAGCAAATGTTTTGAGAATTGCCTAGCTTTTTGCGTCGCCTATGATAATCTCGTTGTGCAGCTTGTATTATTATAATTTCAAATTGAAATGCTGTTCAATAATATCATAAGTTAGAATATTTTGAAGATTATGAATGCTGCACATGTTTTCATTTATTTTTTCAAAAGTTTTTATTTGAATTTTCCAAGTAATTTTTGCTTCAATCATGTTAATGCTCCAATTGTTTAAGTTAGTCAACAATGAGTTAGTATAAGAATTGTACAAGCTGCAGACACATAAAAATAGTTCCATAACTTCGAAAAGTGTCTGTATAAAAATGACTGTGCATTTTGGTTAAGCAGTTAATGTCCTGCGCCTTAATGAGCAGACGCTGTGATGCCAGGCCGTGAACAATATTGAACAATATGCGACCACATACACATACACATTCACATACATTCACATACACATATGCAGGAGCAGTAGCAACAACAAACAATTAATAAGAATTACAAGTTATACGCTACACAGATACGCATGCACAGAAACATGGTCACATCCTGCTGCATCCTGCTGCATGCTTCTGCAAGCTTTGCGTGGGCAGCCGCCACCAGTAGCCGCACAAGTGCTAATGACTTAATAAATCATCGCGTGCGACAAAGAAATATACGATGGCCCATGTCCTGGTGGTGCTGGCTGCCACTGCTGCCGCTGCTGCTAGTGCCGTTGGTGCTGGAGACCGCAGCCAGGACGAGCGGCCAAAATGCATAATTCAATGAAAATCCGCAAATTCCTTTAATCCTCAATATTCATTAAAATATGCCTGTTGGCTGGCGACGAGCTCTGTGATTCGGCCTGCTGCAGCATCCGCTGCTGCAGTTGCATCCTTTTCGCGTTTTGCGCAGTTTCAATTAAAAGCATTTAAAATATATACAAAAAATAAATGCACCATGCCACACCCACATCGCCCCCACTGACTCGTGTAGTTTATTAAGCGGCAACCAAAAGCGCGCTCCAAAAGATCAGCTGATGTTGATGGTGCTGCTACTGGTGCTGCTGCTGCTGCTGCTGCTGCTGCTGCTGCTGCTGCTGGTGTTGATGGTGATGGTGGTCATGTATACAGGTCATTACATCTTTATGTGCTTAAGCACATAATGTACACATACTCCTGCTTACATAGAGCGATGCAATGTCGCCTATTGGTGTATATACATACGGATGTGTATATGTATATATATATAAATACATATATATAGACAGACCGTATAAAGCGGCCAGCTTAATCATCAACTTAAATGTGTTGTGCGGCGAAGGATTTAATGCGGATTCCTGTTTTCCTGGCAAACTGCTTTTAATGTTGCTGTTGCTGTCGCTGTTGCTGTCGCTGTTGATGTTGCTGTTGCTGCTTGATGCGGTCATTTTCACGTTACAAAAATTAATTCGATTTGCTGCTTCGGCGGTCGTTTTAATCGCTCACCGTGCGCCACGTTTAATGAAAGGACTCAGATGCAAGGAGGTAACTAGTAGACCGTTATAGTTGAACAGAGTCGGCATTCATCAGCAATGGGCAACTGGCAATGGGCACAAAATGCAATTAAAAATGTAAAACGTGAGCAAAATGCATAATGAGTTCTCGAGCAGCACTTCATTAACGCATTTTCCTTGCACGCTAAATATGGGAACACGGACAGTCAGGCAAACAGTCAACCAGCCAACCAGCCAACCAGCCAACCAGGCAACCAGGGAATCCTGCGAATCACAGGGAACAAGCCAAACAACACACGGGAATCACTGTGTTGACCCAAACATACGCACACATACACACACACACACCCACCCACACACACTCTCGCATGCCCAATTGAAGGACACCTGTCCCCCATCGAACAACCGCAAACAGATCAGCTGCCCAACGATAACTGTCGTGCTTTTGGCTGCTCCGGGCGTACTCTACGCATTGATAGGCGACAAAATGTTAACAAGCTGTTAAAAAATTGGCAAACTGGCCAACAAAAATCACACAGCGTACACAGCAATGCAAGCATCAAAAAATCAAAAAAAAAAAAAGAAGAAAACTACCTATGAATTGTGTTAGACTTTTAAATACGCTGTCAAACCCTTAAGTCCTCAGTCGCAGGTTGAACTTTATATTCTAGTTCCAGGAATATGAATGCTGCTTTTTATTTCAAAAACAACTCAAGCTATAAGCAAGATAATGCATGGAAATTGAAGCCATAATGTCGTAAATGTGTAAACAAAAGTATTATTTGAATTGCAATTTTTGTTTTTTTTTGGCGACAATTAGCGTTGTTTTAAAAAGTAAATGTGAACAAAAATATAAATATAAATATTATTGTATATCGAGATTTATGACCGATGTATTTAATATAACTGAAATTGTCTTGTATATATTTTTTTGACAAAATAAGCTGATGGACTGCACTGAGTGCAGGGTATAAACAGCCAACTGGCACAACTACTTGACCAGCGTCATAAATTTACATGCTGGCCAAACAAAGAGGCCGACAAAAAGAGAAATAAAATGATAAAAAAAAGTGAAAAATAAGCGAAAAATGGAGATAAAAGAGCGAAACAACAACCAGAACAACCAGAAACAGGAACAGCTTCTGTGGGCTGCGTTGTTGCTCTTGTTGTCAGCGCTGGAAGGCAGCGCAGTTCGTGGCCTCAATGTTGGCCTCAAAATGCAAAACCTTAAAAAGGAACAAGACCAAGAACAGGGGTGGTGAGAGAATGTTGCGAATGGGGAGCCAGGACGTGCGCCTTCTTGCATGCGAGCATTGTCAACAAGTTTGACTGCAATGAACACGTTGAATGTTGCAAACAGCAAAAAGGTGCCATAGGTTGAGGTTGAGGCTGTTGCCAAAGAGTGATGAATCGAACGGGGGTGGGGGGTGGGGAGTGGGTAGCGTTGTGCCACGTTGCCTGAATCCATCCGGATGCGTGTCCTGCCTGCATGAGCTTGCATTTTTATGCATTGCACTGCGTTTTCTTTCGTCTATTTTTTATTAATACGTTTCTTTTTTTGTTTTGTTGCAGTTTCTCTGCTTGTTTTCTTCATCTTTTTTTATTGATTTTTCGTTTTCATTTTGCTGCGCTTTTCGCACATTACGCATACGCGGCGTGTGCAACGGAAACCAGCCGACTGACCAAACGCGTCCTGCTTGCCCCTGGCCTCTCCTGTCCGACATTCACGTCCCTGTGTCCAACTTGTTTGCAGAGCTCTGCGTTTGTACAGCTGTCAGCCCCTCGTTTGCTCTCACACCTTTATTCTTGCTTGTTGGCCGGGTTTTTGTTGTTGTTGCTGCTGTTGCTGTTGCTGTTGCCGTTGCTGATGAGACAGGCGCAAAACGCAACAAAAGCAACATCAGCAGCAACGGTAGAAACAGCAACAGGAAGAACGCCCGCTTCGTTTATTGTTCCAGCCACCAATGCTGGACACGCGTGTTGCCAGAGTGTTTATTATGCCACGGCCCATGGATTGCGGACCGGGACTGTGCACTGACCGTTTGCTGTTGTTGCTGCTGTTGCTGCTGCTGTTGCTGCTGTTGCTGCTGTTGCTGCTGCTGCTGCTGCGATAGACTGCAATGCATTTTTTTCTTTTTTCGTTGTTGTTGCTTTGTCCTGTTTTTTCAGCGCGACCTTTGACGATGGCCACCGCCAAGCATCTCAGCTGCCCATCGCTCACAGAACCTCCCAATCCCAGTCCACCCAGGTGGATGGCATGAGAGTATGTGCTGTATTATACCCTGTATTGCACGACAATTTGCTCTTATATTTATTGTTATTCCGTAATAGTCGTATTCAAGCTCAGTGGTTGTCAAAATTCAATACATAATTCTATGTCTGATTCAGGGTTTGTTCGAGTTGCAGGATATCTTTCCATTGTGCACGCTCTACATATGCATTCTCAGTTGCCTTTTGTTAGTCCTTTTGTTGGTGGCAACCACATATTTGGTTGCTGATTTTTGGTTTCGTAATTTTTTGTACCAACAACGCAACTTTGTCGCTGTCTCTGTTGTTCTTGTTGTTGATGTTTTTATTGTTGTTGCTGCTGCTGTTCCTGCATTTGTTTGGCGCTGTTTTTATGTGTGTGTGTGTGCGTGTGTGTTTGGCGGTTAACCCGCTACATTTTTTCGGTGTCTACAAATTATAAACGTGTTCAGCACATAGTGCTTGTGCTGCATCTTATGGACAAAATAACAATGTAAATTGCAAATTCCTGCTGCAAGTTTTTCCCTTTTTTGGACCATGTTTTTTGTTAAACTTTTTTCAAGTCTCTTAACCAAGTATCTTATTAAATAGTAAATCAATTATTTCCATGTGAGCAAGATTGATCATTTTTTTATTGTTTTGTTTTAATTTTGAAAACGATATGTGCGAAATATTAAAATTCATGCTGAAGTGGATGGCGACTCTTGGGACACAGATCCTTTTTTTCTTCTTACGTTAGTATTTGCATTTAATACCTAAAACTGTGCGGCAAAGTTAAACCACATATTAATATTGATAAGCAAGTATGTTGTGTTTCTAAAAAAGAGTGAACGAGTTGTTAGTGTATTAGTGAATGTGTCCAAAACGGAATGCAACTCGCAAAGAATTCCAATATGCATAATTGAAGTGAATGAATAATAATTATGTGATATATAGACATTTAAAATTGAATAGAACAATATGTGCATATGTATTGGACCTCGCAAAGTGTATTTATCTATAAATGCTATGTGAACTAGTAATTTAGTTGTAGTTCTATGAAACAAAGTCGAACAACTAAATCATATATTGAGCTGTTTTAAAAAACTATCAGTTGAAAATTAAGTTAGTATACGAAAAAGGAACATCGCTTTGAAACGTATTCCAGGCTGTTTATTAAGAACAAATGTCAAAAATGAATCTTTCATTTATATAGCAATGCAAAATCTAAGCTTTCCCATTTTGCTCCACTATTCTCCAATTGTGCAACTGATTTGCAAGGGAGTTGCTTAAACTGTGTGCTGATTGCAAACTGTTGCATTTTTTCATCCAATTAAAAATAAATATTTAGTCCTTGAATGCAAGATAATATTAAAAATGTGAATTTCTGTGTGTGTGTGCCAAAAATCGACATAATATTTACAACAAGAGCAGTGTGGCAGCAACAACAGTAACAACAGCAACAACAACAACAGAAAAGCCAAAGGCGTTTTAGGTCTACCAATATTATTCCACACAACTTCAAACCCACAAAACGTTGGTTAGTTTTTGGTAATAACTTCAAATCTGCACTTGCCACTTTGTTGCTGAAACAGCAAAAACAAAAACAACAAAAACAACAAAACCGATAACCCAACTGCAGTTCGCAAAAAGTGCATGCACAAAAACAAACACAACAAATACACACACACGCACTCAAAAGCACATACACGCACTTATTCATGGTTGGCCCTAAAATGGAAATTGTATCGAATTTGCGTGCCTACATTTTTTCCTCGTGTGTGTGTATGGGTGGTGGTGTGCGAGTGTGTGTGGGAGTGTAAAAATAATTTAACTAAAAATTGCACACAAAAATGTTGGCACCAGTTTGGCTCGACCGGTGCACCGCAGCACACAATCCACACAGCACCACAACGCACCACCACACCACACCCACGATGGCCAGCCTCCAGGCTTGTTGTTGGTTTCTTTGTTGTTGTTGCTGTTTTTTCAATTTTTATTTAGCCTGTTGCGACTCCTCTCTGGGGCACACATACCGCAAAATGCTGTGGGCGGCATTTGTGGCACAGTTCGTGCTGCATTGGGGGAGGGGGGAAGGAGGAGAGGGTAAGCTCATATCTGGTAAGGGGCGGTAACTGCGTGATTTGCAAATACGAAACGAAATGCTGCACAAAACATACGCAAAATAATAAAATCTCTGCTGCAAAAATATAAAACGAGTCAGCAGCAGCAACAATAATAACAAAAACCATCCCCAAAATATACAAATAGAAATACAAAAATAAATAAAAATAAAACAGAGCCGAACACAAAACTGACCGCACACACACACACACACACACACGTACACACACTGCATGTATGCAAAGCTGCACTGGGATCGTGAGCAACGGGGGCGGAGTCCAACCAGCGCCAACAATTGAGTCGAGTGCAAAATGGGAGCAAATTGAGAGCCGGAGCCAAAGTGCTCCAACTTTGCAACCCTTGCCAAGAGTGACATTTGCTGCTGCTGCTGCTGCTACTGCATATGTATATGTGTGTATGTGTTTGTGTGTGTGAGTTGGGGCGGTTAGAGGAGGGGAATGCTTAATTTGCTAATTGAGAGACGTTGAGTCGAGTCGAATTGCTGCTGAGTGAGTTACTCTGTATGTCGAGTGTGCTTACGGCAAATTACAAAGCAGGCAACTCACATGTAGATCACACACACACACACACATACTCTCTTGAGACCTGCTCACTCAGCAGCAGGAGCACAACATAAAAAAGTAAAAACAAAAAAAAAATAGAATACGCCGTTAAAATATTTAACACTCATCATCAAAGGCGGCAAACGACTCAAATGTGGCTACATAGGATAGTAGATGCCCAAGCAGAAATGTAAACGATGCTTTGGCAGCACACACACACAGACACACACACAAACACACACACACACGCATATCCAATGGCATGTGTGTAATTTACACCGAGATCCAATGAAATTTTGGTTAGCTGAACGTCAGAGACTTCACACTCACAAACACACGAGGCGCGGCAAGTTAACGCGGCGACTCAAATGGCAACAATAACACCAGAACCACACACACAAACACACACACACATGTGGCCGGACAGTCAAAACACACACACACACAAGCTCACAGTCATTCACACACTCGAACCCAAACTCAGTTTTAGACACGCGCGACGCGTTCACAGCTGCGGTGGAGCCCAAACAATGAGAAAACCATAAAAAATGCAAATAAAAACAAAACTATAACAAAAAAAAACGGGAAAAAAAAACAGAAAATCATAATAAAAAATAATAAAGGAAAATCAAACGCGTGTGTAAATAACAAATATGTTACGGCATATTACAAGTGAACTGTGTGAAGCGTCCAATTTTAATTTATCAGTGTACAAATTACTAAAAGTGAACCAGTAAATTTTTCTATGTGTAGTGAAGTGATTAAGAATCAAATTTAAACTGACTTTAAGCTAGCTTTAATACACAAATAGTGATTTTTATTATGGTAACGAATAGATTGCAAATAGCAGGGGATTTTGTCGAAACCTTGATCACAAAAACTCCAAGTAAAATAATAATTAAAGTAAATTAAAAATATATATTTCTGGTATTATTGGATTGTGATTTGAGTTACGGGATGTGCATAAATCTAAAGATAAAGGTGCTAGTAAATTATTAATAAGAACTTAAACTTTAGAATATATTTGATCTTTGAATGACATGTGCGTTGAACTTAGTTACTACAAAACTTACAAATATATAGAGAAATATATATTAGCTGCATCAGTTGCTAAAATACACCCAAACAGATGGTATTGTCACTCATGAGTGTGCATGGTTGTCTCGGATATCATTTTTCATTTATATTTTTGCTGACGGTTTCGTTGTTTGTTTGTAGTTTTTATGGATATTGAATGGAATTTTATTGCCATAAACAAAAGAGGATGCCGTACACACGGCTCCTGTCACACGACTCAGTTGCATCTCTCATATTTTGTTTTTATTTTTTGACTTGTTGCCCCCGTTGTGTATTTATATAGGCATAAAAACTGAAGAAAAAAAAAACGGCGCAAGACAAACGCCATAAAAACAAAATATGATGCGTATCAAAGGTGGCCGCTAGATTGCTGGGTGGTCCAGCGGATCCGTTCAGTTCGGTTCGGTACGGTTCGGTTCGTTTCGTTGCAGGGCAGCCAGTGTGCTGTTAATCCGCTCAACTCTTTCACAGATGGCTGCATAAAAGCGTCTTTTAGTTTTATGATTAAAGTCGTGCAGTGTGGAATGTATTTGACAACACGTCATGTAAAGTGCAGGGCGTCTCTTCCCATACCCCGCCTCTCTCCAACCACAACAACAATGCCCAGCCCCAGCCCCAGCCCCAGCCCCAGCCCCAGCCCCAGCCCCAGCACCCCTCCCTCTGCTCCGATGCCAAGCTAAATGATGATGGTCTGCATGGGGTTGCTGCACATTGGGATCGGGAGTTCGGCAGGAATTGTTGCCTGTCAAATGATGCACATTGCAGGTGGGCGCCCAGCTGCAAGTGTGGTGGCCGAGAGCAATCAACAGCAATTTGGCAAAGCCCAGACGCTGCCCAAACCCAAGCAGTGCAAGGACATGCACTGGATTTGTGGGGACATCCGTGTCAAAACAATGTACGCACTAGAAGTCATTTAATTTGTTAAACTCGGTGATTTCGACAAACTCGCCAAGTATGTGTGTGTGCGTGTGTGTGTGTGTGTGTGTGTGTGTGCCGTCATGTCAATTCTGTTGTTTGGGGTTGCGCATTGGAAGCTTGAGACCAAGAGCATCAAGGAGGCTAAATCAATGATATGTGAGATGTGGGTTGCAACGACAGTGGTGGCAACATGCACATTCAAGTGTCCACACTGCACAGCAGAAGTCAGCAATCTTTGACGAGTTTAGAATAGAATAGAATACTTGAGATATGAATATGGAAATATTGAATATATTACTATCCTACTGCTGTACTACTCCATGGATTGACCAGATCTATGATCTTGCAAACAGTTCTTATTTGATTTATAGTGAAGTTTTATCAAATCAAAATCAAATAATTCCTGATGCGTCCTGATTCCTGCAAAATCATAAATATCATTTACAAGTAATTCCAAAAGATGAGGCAATATCTGAAATTCTAACAGTACTAAATTATTTTTGGGTAAATACATTTCACAACAGTCGGCTGACCAGTTTAATCTAAAGGAGACACACTTAGTGGTGTTTGGGGGAGGCGTTTGTAGAAGGGGCGGCGCCTTCAAGGGTTGTATGCGTCTGCGGTTGCACGTTGCCATTGACGTTCTCGTTACTGTTGTTGCTTTTGCTGTTGGTGTTGCAATTGCAGTGGAAGCTGCATTCAATGCATCATTTATGCATTTAAACAATCTAAAGCCCCAGGGCGACCCATCAAGTGTTGCAAGGGGTCTGGGGTGTGGGGTGTGTGGAGGTGGTGTGGGGTCGTGTCAGGCGCCGGATATGCAAATTATGTTATGTGTCAAGCAACCGGAAAATTCATTTTAATTGCCGTAGAAATGCAATTGCACTTACATCCAGGCATGGGCGTGGCTTTTCACACTTAACGGCAGAGTGGCCGGGGCGGGCGGATGCTTCTTGAGGTGCTAATAAACTGTTAATGGGTGTTACTGGCTATTTCCATTGAATAAATCGCTTGAAATGCTGTCGAAAAATGAACAATGCATTGGTTTAATTTCTTTTGTTTGTTGTTGTTTTTTTTTTTTTTTTTTTTTGGTACGGAGAGATTCTGTGTAGTTTTACGCAGGTGGGTGTGGCTGGGTGCGGGTGAGATATGGCATGTGGAATGAGGTCCCAGCCACATGCATGCTCACCGCAAACGAGCCACTCAACGAGTATTTCAAAATAACAGACAGCCGCAGGCTGGCTGACCAGTAAAACCAAATGAAACCAAATGAAACCAAACCAAACCAAAGCCGACTTCATCAACAGCAGCAACAATAATAATAACAACAATAGCAGCAGCACTAGATACAAAAACAACATCAACAAGTTTAGTTGCAAACAGTAAACTACAATTGCAACATCTACAACAACTGCAACAACAACAGCTGCTCAAAATGCAATTTTTCACTTTACGCAGAGGCCTGTGTAAAATCCAATCAAGCCTCAAAAATGTTAAAAGCCTGCTTCGGAAACCGGCTGCAATTGCTGGCTCCTAGTGCTGCTCCACTTGGTGCTTCAACTGTTCCGGCTACTGTCCCTTGTCCTGGGCAAGGAGAGGGCTTAAAAGCAAAAGCCAAAGCAAGCTGCGGGCAGGCGCAAACAAACAAGGACTTCCACTCCAACTCCAATTCCGACTCCCACTCTAACACAACCTCGGACTCGAACTCGAACTCCAACCTAGGCAGCTCTCAACGACAGCAATCCGGACTTATTACGCCACTTAAAGCTTGGCACAGACGGCTACGCAATGCTCACATTTGACACAATGCACTTCACATACCCTTTTTTGATATCTGAAGATTTATCACAACTGTTATCAGTACTAAATAACGATAACTGTGAACCACAGAAATAATGTTCAAGTTGATGGATCTCTAGTTAATTATATTTTTTATTTTTTATGTTATGGAGTTTTTACCAAATGAATGGATTTGTATTGGTGATGTATTCTTTTACTTTTAATTTTTTTGATTTTGATCCTATTTCAATTATTATTATTATAATAATTGGAGGACTGTAATACTTATGATTTTCAAGTGGATTCTCTTGAACATAACAATTTGTTGATGATTTCACCTATGAATACACCTAAAAGGTGATTTCATCCAAAACTATGTTCCTATACATGCAGCATCACAGGGTCATTAGGCTTAATGCTGGTAAGGGGAAGCAGTTGCTACCTCAGTCAGTCAGTCAGTCATTCAGTCGGAGTTGACAGCCCTCGGACACCAGATAATTCAATGGACATAAAATGTCGTCACATTGTCGCCTGGAGGCCACCAACACCAACACCAACACCGACACCAATAACAACACAACAAGCAGCAGTTGCAGCAGTTGCAGCTGGCTGTGGCTGTGGCTTTGGCTGTGGCAGCACTTCGTTCTGTGCCTCGTGTGACGGCATCTCGTTTGGCATCGTTTTGTTTCTTCGTCGTTTATCAAATGGCCAACGGGTAACGCTGCTGGGCAGCGCGTCGGCTAAGTGACAAGCAAAACCGCGAATTGACCAGAGAAAGTCCAACTCCAGTTGCAGTTGCAGCCGTTGCCTTTTTTTGGGGCACAACACGCGCGCACACACACCAAGCACATCGAGCACACCGAGCACACCAAGGACACATAAGGCATAGAGCAGAGGCAATGGGCTAAAGGACACATACACATGCAGCTAGACAGGACGTGTGCCGCTGCACGTTATTAATGCAGTCTGCAGGCGAGTGCGAGTGCGAGGACGAGGACGAGGACGAGGACGAGGTCGAGGACGAGGACGAGAACGAGTCGCACAAGATGCGTGCCTTGTGCCTTTCAGTTTTTGGTTCTCGGCTTGCTCCCTTAGTCCTCGATCTGGCTGCTGGTGGCTGGTGGCTGTTGGCTGGTGACTGGTGGTTGGCGCCTGCTGCTTTGCCCGGGAGCATTGTTTTGGCCCAAAGTTGACCGAAAACTTGGGATTGTTGGTTGCTAGTTTTTGGCCAGTCAGGCAGGCAGGCTGCCGGTCACCAAAGGGGGCAACCGAAAGGATTGCATTGCACTGCATCGTCCTCAAATGCAGCAATTCGGTTTTGCTGCATTTTAGAACTGAGACATGCACAGGGACACGGCCAGGGGCGTGACTGAGAGGCGTGTTACTGTATCAATTTATGGTTGAATTTGGTGTCTTCTCTTTGGCTGTTGATTTCTGCCCAGTCCTTGTGTCTGCGTGTGTGGTTATATGTGCCTGTGCGTGTATGCTATTGGATTGTATGTGTTGCAGCCTGGGAAGTGTTCTCGGCATGCCGGAAATAAGTTTGCCGCCCGCAAAGTTAGTTGATTTAGGCATTAAAGTGAATCCAATGCTCCCCAGTCAGCAGACAGCCTCCTTCGTCCTGCCTCATCCTGCCTCGTTCAGCACGGAAGACTCTTGAGCGTTTATAAACAATGTATGGCTTAATTTGCTGTTAGTTAGTAGCAAATGTTGTTAATTTAGAGGCCGTAAACAGAAGTCAACATATACAGATTGCCTAATGTTCCAACATGGATGCAAGTTAAGATCATGCTAATGCTAAAGCAAAGAGCACAACATTTTCAGGCTATCAATTCAAACACGTATAAGAAATTGTAAGTGCAGTAAAAACACACGTACTATTTTCAATAAAAGCGAGCTCAAAATATGCATACTGCTGTGGGATATTTTATAAGAAAAGTTCCATAAATAACACTAGGTATTTAATAATATAATGTTTGTCGTGTGTGGCATATGCTCGGTATGAAAATTCATTAATGTTAATAAGAAATAGTTTGCGGCTAGCAAAACATTTTCACATATTATCTTCAAAATGTTTAGTTGAAGTTTTCTCAATTTATGCTTGCGTAACTTTGAAACTAAAATTGATCGGAATTCTCAATTTCAAGCTAAGCTATATTCTTGACCCTTTCGAAATTAGCAGTTGTTAAAGAATTTTGGGCAAGTTTCGTCGTTTTGTGCTTAGAATGCGTTAACATAAAATGTTAAAATTTAAATAATATAACTGCTAGCACACACTTGCTCACACACACACATACACATACACACACACACACAGCTGGACACACACGCATTCATGAAATACCACAGACGGGGAATAAAAACCCAAAGTCCAATTAAAATTTAACTACATCAAAGTAGCAGCAGCCACCGCATCAGTAGCTGTTTTAGATGAGACATCGACGACACCTACTCGAACACACACAGACATGAATATATATGTATATATATGTATGTATGTGTACATACATATATATATATATATATAAAGCTATAACATTTAACAAGTTTAGTATTTTTGGGTTCGGGTGCGTATTGGGTTCGAGTGCTTTGTGGGAGCACAACAGCTGGACACGTACATGGTCATGCCAACTATGAGCAACAAAAAAAAAAAAGAAGAGAAGAAGAATGACCTAACAACACACAAATTCACACACACACACACATATAGTCGCAGCGTATCCATGGCATGTTGAAAATTGCGCAGCTTTACGGCAAATGCCGCAAATTGAAACAATTTACATGTTGTACATGTGTGTGGGGCCATCAAAGGGTTAAGCTTGCATGTAAACCGTCTGCTCACGTCCAAGTGTGTGTGTGTGAGTGTGTGTTGGCCGGCTATTGATACCAATGCGGGATTGAGCAGCGACGCCATCGCCATCGCCATCGCCTCTAACAAAACCATGAATTTTGATTTAGCCCCAAGCCAGCAAGTTGCCTTTGAACAAGAACAACAAATATTGCCAGTCGCACAAAAAATGAAAAACGAACAGCAACAAAATAGCAACAATAGCAACAACAACGAGGTGACAAACCACGCGTGACCCAGCACTGGCCAAAAAAAATGAAGAAATTTCCTTGATGGTGCCATGATGGTAAGCGCGGATTATGGCGCGCTTCTCCTGCAGAGTTTAAGCTGGCCAACATTTTGCCTTTTCTTTTGTCCACAATTCAATAAAGTGCGGCTTGTCCAACTGCTGCAACACGCTACTACCAAGAGATAAAATATAGGACGACCAATGAGTTGGTATTTATGGATAATAATGTATCCATTTGTCAGTGATTTGCTTGGATTACAATTGGGCTATTGTTATTCTGCGTAACTATACTTTTCGAAATGAATTATTCTGCAAACATTTGATTTTGAAACGCTTCGCGAGATCTTCTATGAAGACGAAGGAAGGCCTTTCAATCTTAGCAACATCAATCGGCACACAAATGAATCTATCGCCATTTGGGTGGCCAGTATTGGGTAGGTCATTAAGCAACCCACAAGAGCCATCTCGACAGTTACCCGCCGGTCGCTCCCGTTCCGTATGGCTTGGTAATAACCTTTATAAAGTAAATTTACAATAAAAGGCAAATGGCGGATGGCGGATGGTAAATGGTGAATGGCGAGTGTAGAGTGGTGAATGGTGAATGGAGAATGTCGGATGTCGAAATGGCTGCGACACGCAACCTCCGTTGTCCATTATGTGCCGTCTCTGCTGTCTTTTTTTCTTTTTTTTTGTTTCTTTCTTTCTTTTTTTTTTGGTCCTGCTGTTGTCCGCTGTTTCTGTTTTGTTGCTTTTTGGTGCTTTGCTGCCCACGCGCCGACACGTTTGGCTTCCGTTGGATTTTCGCCGCGATTTCCTTTCGCGCTTTATCATACCCATATATCCATTCCCATTCCCCTACGCATTGTCATTGCCATTCCCAATTGTCAGCGTTTTTTCTTTTTTCTTTTTATTTTTTTTGTATTTTGTTGTGCTTGTTGGCCAAAAGTCAACCCATGAGCTGTGGCATTTTTAAGTAATTTTTATCGGTCAACTGAAGTCGGGGTAAATTGGGGAAAAATGTCGGGGTAGGGGTGAGGGAGGCAACTGGACAACTGTTTGTGGCGTCGTCGATGGGGGCGAGGTTGACACAGAAGAAAAATCTGCAGCTAGGAATTTTAAAGTTGTTACATGACCCAACAACAACAACAATGACAACTGCGCCGACAAGGTCAGCGGATGCGGTCAGAATATACATCCTACCCACACCTCACACCTCACACCCGCACCTCATTTCCCCTTTTCCCTTTCCCGTTTCCCGTTTCACGGTGGCTGCTTCAGTGCGTGCCTGCTTGTACCGGAGACGGAATGTGGACATACCGGCACTGACTGATGCTGATGATGGGATGTTGTTGCAATGTTGGGCTGTTAGGATGGGGGAGTGGGGCAGTGGGGCAGTGGTGGCTGGGTTGACGTTTGGGCGATGAGCGTCGACAAGTGACAAAATATGCAAGTATCAAACCACAAATTCTCACCCGTGAGTCCACAATCATTTTGACACTGGTTACAGCAAGGAGCAGTCGTTGCATGTCGTCCACGCGGATGAGGACTAGATTTGCGTTTGGATAGTTGCATGCCACAGCTAGCCACATGTCCTGTGCCAGTTCCTGTCGTTCATTCCGTCTGCCTATTACCCCAAGCCCAGCGAGCACCAATGTGCTTTGTCGCGTTGCAGGAAATTGAAAAGTGCAACGCAAATTGCGTTCCGCTGAAGGTTGCACGTTCAACGCTCAACGTTAACCATTTCATACTCATGATGACGCCATTGCCCTAGCGTCGAGTGGTTGACAATTGATTTGTGTTTATGTGTGCTGTCCGGGCAGCTCACTTGGCTCACTCGGTCCTCCGACCAGCCAGTCCAAGCCAGGACCTGCATGGACAGTGCACCATGCACCATGCACCATGCACCAAGCACCATTCACTACTCACTATGCAACATGACCATGTAAAATGCCGTTTGGCTGTGATTTAAAGACATTAACATGATGGCTCTGCAAATTTCGTGGTCGACACAAGCTGAAATTTAAGTCAATTTAATCTCAGCAAATACCCCGCAGTTTGCACAATTCATTTTACACTATCACTTACTCATCAAGAACTTGTAAGTTGTTATACGGTTTAGTCCGTCTGTATGAACAGGCGGATCTGAGAAATTATAACTGCTAGAGGAATACCGGCTCTCGTATCAAGTTTGCTTCATTTGATTGCTAATTGCCTCCGTTTCTTGATCAATACATTTAGATTTCTGATAGCAATAAAAAACAGCATATTAAAGGCAGACGCATCTAAGTTGCTTAGTATTTAGTATTTGTATACTCTGCACTTGCTGCTTACATTTGGGTGTGCAACATTTTTTAAAGTGAAATATGGTAATCGAGCTATAGCATTCTTACTTGTTTTGTTTTCCTTTTAACGAAAATAACTAGATTTGTTGCTTCCTTGTGTAAATATAATGTATTTAAGAAGTGCACTTCAAAAAATATATGTTAGCAAATTATCTTACATTTTGAAATAAAGACATGCGATTTATTCAATAAAAATATAATTTCTGATAGGTTCTTTAAGTTACATGTGCATCTTATATGTGCACATAGATACCTACTTTAGATATATATATTATTTTCATTCAACTAACTCTTCAATACAATCAATATCTGCAAGGTTTTCAGTTTAAATACTTTTGTAGAGATACAATAGATTATTATATGCATGGATCAGACACTTAATGACTAACTAATTCTTCCAATTTTGCTTTGGATAAAAACAAACCTGAGATCGAATCGTAATCCTATTTGATGTGCCTGTTTATTTTTAGCTGGCTAAGGAAGCGAGCGAGTTTCGTTAATCAAACAGCGTTTTGGATAAATTCGACAAGATTGTGCGTCTAAAAAAAGTGCAGGCTCACTCTCAAGGACATCTGGAGCAGTTTGAGCAAGAGCCGCAGCAGCACACTCCACATTATTCGCAACATCACTTGCACCACACACAGCAGCAACAGCAACAGCAGCAGCACCACCACCAACAACAGCAACAGCAACCACAACAAGAACAACAACACCATCAACAGCTTCAATACAACAATCACTATAGCACAGAGCAGCAACACAGCAACAACAGCAACAACAACAACAACATCAGCAATATTAACTACAACAGCAACAACAACAGCGAAAAGATGCATTTGACAACCACAAGCACTAATTCGACGGCATCTAATGCCAATAGTAACAACAACAACAGCAACAATAATAACAACAACAACAACAATAGCAACAACACTGCCAACAACAATAATTCGAGCAGCAGCAACAACAACAATAACACAAGCAACACAAATGGCTCCAACAACAACAACAGCTCGAGTAGCAACAACAACAACAGCACCGAACAAAACACACCCCCAACACCAGCCCAGCTACTTAATGAGGCCTACACCAAGATGACTTCAGACATTTTGGCTGAACGCACTTTGGGCGATTTCCTTACCGAACATCCCGGTGAGTTGATAAGAACCAGCAGCCCCCTCTTCGTCTGCACCGTTCTGCCACCGCACTGGCGCTCCAACAAGACGCTGCCGGTGGCCTTCAAGGTCGTCTCCCTGGGTGACATCATGGACGGCACCATGGTAACGGTGCGCGCCGGCAACGATGAGAACTACTGCGCTGAGTTGCGCAACTGCACCGCCGTCATGAAGAACCAGGTGGCCAAATTCAATGATTTACGATTTGTGGGACGTAGCGGCAGAGGTGAGTGTATCTCGTAAATATTTGTGAATATTTCAGCCCTATTGAAAAATGCTGCCCCGAAAAAAACGCATTTAGTGACGCACTTTGTCGAATCCCAAAGAGAATTTCACTAGCTTTAGAAAAGGTATAATGATTTTGTGCAAAAATATGTAGCAGACAGAAGGAAACAACTTCAACCCCGATCACGCTTATATATTAATGATCAGGATGAGCGACCGAGTCGATGTATCCCTGTCCGTGCATCTCTCTGTCCAAGCCTACAATTAGTCTAAGCCAAGAATATATATTTAACACCTTGGCTAAGGCAATGTCGTAGTTGAGTCCACTCGACTACAGCATTCGTACTTGTTGATTATAAGTTGGCAAATTTCAATTTGAATACCTTGGAGCTGTAAAGAATTGTCACTTCAATAAGTTTGAAGATTATTTAGCTTACCTCCCTCTCCCTCTCCCTATCTCTCTCCCCTCTCACTCACACTCTTTATCACAATCTCCATTTCGCCTTGTGTTGGAAATCCATCATTTTGTGACCAAACAACTTTTCAAGTGCCCCTCAGCAGTCAGCAGTCAATTGTCAGCAGTCGGTGGTTGTTGGTTTTGTTGTGGCCCTTTTCTTTCCTTTGTGGCCGAAATGCGCTCGAAACAATTTGTTCAATTATCGCCCCCGTCCACTCTGCCGTCCGCTGAGTGGCAAAAGTTTTGAGTGCGCTCTTCTCAACGCCATCTCTTTTGTCCAAGTGTTATTCAGCCACTTTTTGCACTGCCAACAATTTATAACTTCTTTTTTATCCTATTACTGTTTTTTTTTTTACGCCGTCATCCTTTTTGTATCCTTTTGTAACCGCTTGTAAAGGGCTGCACAAAATTGTCAGCAGTTCATTAGCAGACGAGCTCCGACTTCTGCAGTCTTGTCCTGTCCTAAGTGGATTCATCTTAAAGAGCTTAATAAAGTGTCAAGCGAAATGAACTGTGGCGTATGTTAAAGTGTTGTTGACTCAGCATTATTAATTATAAAAAAGGTAGTGGAAATTCAGTTAAATACCTGTATTTTTAACTGAACTTTATAGATGGAGACCCAAACGAAATGGCGACTGAATCAAGCGAAACCAAACGGACGCAACTCAACTCAGTTTTGTCCTGTCAAACAGACAGACGGCACAGGAGACGACGAGAGCGGGGCGCGGGGAGAGGGGAGAGGGGAGAGGGACTGGGGCTTACGCATCCGCTGCGGTAGAACCGCAAAAACCAAAGCTTCAACTGCGGCATTTGTGACAGAGAGAGAGAGAGCGAGAGAGAAAGAGTACAAGGGCAACGGTCCTATTGGAGACCCGCACCAATGTCCAACTGTCCCTTGTGCCGCAGGATTCATGCATTGTCATTCATTGGGCATGCCAATAGATGCGTCCATCTTCTCATTTCTCATTTTTGTGTCTCCCAGTGGCATTCGCATTCGCATTGAGGCGTTTAATTGTAAATTTTCCCATTCATTTAGGCCGTCTGGCAGCCCGCGAGATGCAACGACAACTGTGCTGGGCTAACGAGCCACTCCATCCGCCTCTCCCCTTATGTTTCCCCGTGGGCAACATGAACATGCAGCTACTGCTGCAACACCACCATATTCGCGTCTCGTTTTGGCAGGCAGTCGCAATAAAAAAAAAGAAACAAAGGGCCTTTTGTTGTTTGCCCACAGACCCTGTTTGATTTGGTGCTGACGCTCAGCTTTGCCGTGGCAACCCACACATGAAATCAAACCGCAGAGCTACTGTATGTTTACGATAAGTAAATTATCCACATCCTAAGATTCAGTTGGGATCGCAAAGATTTGCAATTGCGTGTGTTAATTACAACGGTTCGCTTGTGGTTTGCTTCGGTTTCCGTAACGCTGCGTATGAGTGATTTGTGTGGCATTCGCTGTTAATCGCTGCGCTTGACTTGACCGCTGCTGCCATTTTGTCTTAGCAACTGCTGCTGTCGTCTGCAAATTACAATATTCAAATAGCAAATGGATAGCATAACTCCGCCTTCTATTTCTAAACTGCGCCCCAACTCCAACCCCAACCCCAACCTCAACCACAACCCCCTAACTCCAGTCCCATCAGTTGCCCTTTCGGATATCGTGTGCTCGCGTCATGCAATTTAATTACCTAGGCATCGATTTATTTGGCCCCGCCGCCCTGCACTAGGCTACACTTTTAATTAGCAAAGTGCCATGCACATGCATAGACACACGCATTCACACACACACAAACACACAAAAGGCAAGGGGAGTGGGGAGTGGGTGCACAGTCGGCGGTGCCAGTTGGCGATTGTTACGAGAGTTTGCCACGTCGATAACTTCTCCATCGCATCATATCACAAAGCAACGCACCACTCCCCGCACCACAACACAATACAACACACCACTCCGCACCGCACCGCACCGCAATTCACTCCATCGCATCAACATTATCGATAAGGATGGCAAGTTAAGCTTTGGGTTCGCTGCGTTGAGGTTTCTATTTACACAACTCTCTCAAGCCATTTAAGACAGCCGCAAAATGAACTGCGCTCCACCCCATGTCCCACTCCGAACTCCCAACCGTCACACCAAGCCAAGCCAAGGCAAACAATTGAAAGTGAAAGGCCCCCAAAAAAAAATATATATATATATATATATATATATAAAACATATATAAAAACTCGAACGACAAAAGGGGCGTCCGTTTGGTAAAATTTTTTCGGATCGGGTGAGAGTTTTGGGTTGCTGTTGCTGTTGAGTAAACCAAAGGCAAGACAAATGCCTGCCAAAAGTCGAGGCACCCTCAGCAGCGTTCTTGCCTTCAAAAGAAGGCGTTAAAAAGGCAAGACAGCAACACCAACAACAACAAATATATAAGAAAAACAAAGCTTAATACAATACCCTAATAAAAAACTTCTACGAACTGACACCTTGACTGCTAGAGCCAGTTGGAAGGAGTGGGAGTGGCAGTGGGGAATGGGGAGGTGGCACAATCTGTGTGAAAAGGACACGCGTTGAGTCTAGAATTTTGTAAGCGCGCACAATTTGCTTTTGGTTTCTGGGGTTCTTATCGTTGTTTTGTTGTGGGTGAACTGTATGGGGTTCGAGTTTGGGGCTTGGGGTTCGAAAAGAAAGCAACAGGCGGGCCTTAAATTGTGTCACTTACAGTTATGATGAACTCATTTGTAAAGATCTCAGCGAGATAAAGCACAGGATTAGCAGCTTAAGCATTTGAGATATCTACGCTTATATTTACATACTATAAAGCATTCAAAAATATTCAAAATATCATCGAACGTTGAATGTTGATAGTTATCCAAGTTTGAAGTTAATATTTGTAGTGCTTTTTCATTTCAAATGCATTTATAAACCGACATCATTAATCTATTAAATATGTCAATCTCTTATGATTTATATGATGTTGACGTGAATATATATTCCAATTTTAACAAAAAATTTCACATAGAGTTTTGTTGAAGTTTGTTTGTTCTGTGCCTCCATGAATAACTATCGAAACTCATTCGAATTTTGGGAATATTTAGTGGGATGGTTGAAAGAAGTATTTCGTGTGCAACATTAAAATCAAAGCTGTTGACAAATAACTGAAATCCTTGTTGCAAATCCTTGGCAATTTACAGAACAAGCGTAATAAATCAATTGGGTAATGAAAGGCATACAACACCTACACGTGTCATGCAAGGGTGTGGAGTGTGTGGAGAGGGTGTATGTGGTGTGTGGCGAGGGTGTGTGGCTGTGTGAAGTGTGGCATGGTGTAAGACAAAGTGGAGTAGGCCACACACGCACATGTATTTGCCTGTCTGTCAATGTTTGTGGCTGGATCACAAATCACAAGAAGGCGTTTCCTATGTACACTTACATACATATATGAACACACATACAATTTAGGCACACAATAACGATTCGTGTCTTAAAATTTACAATTTGCGGATTATTGGCAATTACATTTTTGGCTCATCTCTTCCAACGCAAATATTCAAATATTTACACCGCTTGTCATATTTTACAGCCTTAGCACATTCACCCACACCTACACTCGCTTTGCATAGCCGGCTATTTGTTTTTTCAGCCATTTGCAAACATGGCAGCCACATTTGAAATTTCACTTTACCTTTCCAGAGGTAAGCCCTTAAAAGCATTCTGAGCCTTCTAATCCAGCCAGTAAGTCGGCCAACACAAAACGTATTTTGTGGCTTATTTGGTTTCCCTTCCAGTTTTCTTTAAATGCATCGTTTTCCCTTTTTTCCTTGATACTTGTTGATTTATGAGACATACAGCCATGGCAATAAAACTGTTTTGGCCAGCGATTGGATATTGTTGAGGGTCAGGTTTACCATAATTGATTACAGCTGCCTATGGAGATAGAAGCCTTTTTCTGGTATTCAAATTGGTCTCAGAGACTGCAAGTGCTGAATATATAAGAT
Source organism: Drosophila villosipedis (assembly GCA_035043025.1). NCBI lineage: Eukaryota > Metazoa > Arthropoda > Insecta > Diptera > Drosophilidae > Drosophila > Drosophila villosipedis. The sequence continues at coordinate 510,696 of JAWNNF010000024.1, forward strand.
AAATGAATCATAGGTACACTCAGTTTAGATATGCTGGTTTTTTCCTGCACATAAAGATGGTCAAAATAAACTTGATATCACTAAAAATATTCATTTCGAGCATTTACTGATTAAAGTATACCAACGAAATTATAGCGACTTCAAAATATACATATATAAATACATAATACAGAAAACTTTTTGAGTTCAATCAATTAAATTTGTAGCTTTAAAGCATGTACTTATAATGAATGGAACAACGAATCAATGTCATCACTTTTATTTTTTAGAATATGTAATTCTCTTAATCGCTATAAAATTATGTTGTAATACCCTCAAAATGCCAACTCCAAGTCAGAGTCGAGAAAGAATAGCCGAAAAATAGCACAACAATGAACTAAACTTTATTACAATGAGGGCTTAATGCGGAAAAGCATTTTGCAGCAAACAGGAGAAATGGACGGAGGCAAAATGCCAAAAGGACGAAGACAAAATGCCACTTGAAGCGACTGCAAACAAACTCAAGACGAAGTTCATTTTTTTTACCAAGACGGCGTTGAGTTGGGAACTCTAGACTAGCAATTGGGGGGGACTAGAAAAAATGCGATTGAGAGAACCAGAACGAGAACGAGACGAAGATGTACAACAAAATCAGGACGACGCTGTCAGCAGGCGCAGTGGAGTGTGCCAGCAACATGTGTAAGCTTCAGTCTGCGTGTGTGTGAACTTGTGTGTGTGTGGGGTGTGTATGAGTTGGTGGTTTATTGTTGTGTGTGCCGAAATGATTTACGCTTTGTTTGTCAACTTAAAAAGCAAACGGCGGCAACGGGCAACGGCAATGGCAACACTTGAAGACATTGCACATACGCCACGTTGTCATAGACAGGCAAGACAAAAAAGGGCACAATGTCTACGGCTGGGGAGTTGGGAGTTTCGAGTTTGGCTGAAATGCTTTTAATTGAATCGCTGCAAATTCGTCGTGGGCCTGGCAACACTTGACAATGGCAAAAAGAACTCAGCCATGCTGGGGTTGGGGCAAGTCCTTCTCAAGTGTGGGCGGGTTAGGCGTAACAAGTTAATTAAAAGAAAACTGTGTGGCACAAATGAAATAAATCTTAGCTTTCCAGTATTGGGGGTATTTTCTTAGCAATAGAGCGACGTGTGTGTGTGTGTGTGTGTGTGTGTGTGAGTCGTATGTTACAGACAATGAGTTTGAATTGTAATTAATTCTTGCATTGTGGAAAGGACGACAGAGCGTCGCATGTTTCAAGAACTTGCCAAAGGTGATCCATAATTAATACATTAAAGTCTAATTCGTCTGGCAAAAAGTCTAAAAACAGGTGTACAAGACTCGAGTGATCTGAGTTAAATCAAAAAATTTACCAAGAAAAATGTCGCTCTAAATGCAATCATAATAGAGATGCGTAACATACAAAAAAAAGTACAATGTTCAGTATGATCTGAAATTGGGAAGCTAATAAAATATATTATAAGTTAATTCCATTTCAAAGACATTTTTAACATATTGACAAACTAGATTAGTTATCATTGTTGGGTAATTTTAGGCCAAATATTTCATTCGTTAAACTTGTGAAGAATCGGCAACATTTGAAGATTCCCCTGTCAGAGTCATATTTTATCTCTTACTCTAACCGCTCCTAAAACTTGTTCTTATTTGAACCCAAATGTTGTTGCTAGTCGCATGCTCATTGGCCCACTTTGCCAGTCTTTATTACTAGTACAACATTATTATGTTATAGTCAACAAAAATTGGTTTGATTTTTACGATGTGACAATCGACCGATGTTTTGAGGCCATAAATGTGGCTCGCGTGTCTAGACTACATTTAGAGAGCTACTAGTCATAAATTTGTTAAACTCACGTTTGTTTTATTTTGCTTTTTTGTATGCTTGGCGTCATTGCAGGGAAAAGCTTCACATTAACCATCACCGTGTCAACGAATCCACCACACATAGCCACCTACAACAAGGCGATCAAAGTAACCGTCGATGGGCCACGCGAGCCGCGTTCCAAGACAAGTAAGTATACATAATGCATAATACCCAATGGCCGATGGCTTCTGACTAATGGCCAATAGACATGAGCCAATGGCCAATAGCCAAATAGCCCACACATCAAACACTAACAAACACCAATCAAAACACCAAAATGGCTTTCTTATTATCAAATATATATTAATTTTCACAATGAATGACTCTTTATTAAAGCTCAAAGTACACACACACACTTAAGCACCTTCTATTCGCCACTCCCCATATTTCTCTCTCTCTCTCTCTCTCTCTCTCTCTCTCTCTCTTGTCCCCACAGTGTATTTAATAAACAGTGTCGACTCCTCGTTCAGCAGCTTCAAATGCATATTTATAAGCATGCAAATATTTTACTTTGCATATGTTAAGACAGCCCAGCTCAGACTCAGTTCCAGACTAACAGCAGTTGTAGCCAGAGTTGTAGTTGTTGCCATTGTTGCTACTGTTGCCGCTGTTGTCCTTGTTGCCGTTGTTGGCAGTGTAATCTGTGGAGTCCGAGAACAACAATTCAATCCATGGCATGATTTATATCCTTTGCTGCCAGACTGCAACGCCTCCGAACAGAGGGGCCAGTTTTCTGCGGTACACACACACACACACACACACACACATATACACGCACGCATGCACATAAATGGCAGTTGTTTTTAAGCTGCTGCCGCTGCCAACGTCAGACAAAAGGTTATTATTTTATAATGAATACAATCTGCCGTAAAATGGCGACAGGAAAATGGGGGACAACGCTTAGATAAGAAAAAGGGTGCAGGAAAGACAAGGACAAAGAGAGAGAGAGAGAGAGAGAGAGAGAGAGAGTAAGTGCCAAAATATCGTTGTTAGCCATTTTGCACACTCCATTCTGAAATCGATTCAACGCTTTTAAGATTTCCAATAGATTTCACACACACATAAGCACAAAAATAACTGAAAAAAAAACCATTTAGTTAAGGACAGATAATTAAAACTGAAAAAAACTTAGTGTTATCCCTTTTAGGGCAACAACAGCAATTTCACTTCGCCTTTGGCCAGCGACCGTTCCACTTCTCCACGGATCCACTGTCCGGCTTCCGCATGCCTCCGATTGGCAACTGTCAGAGTAAGTACCCCTTAGCCCACATTTGTATTATTGTATCATTCAGTACAATTACGTTCATCCTGCATACATTCATTATCCACTCAACTATCCATCATATACATATATCAAAGGCTTATATATATTTAGTGTTAATTGATGCAGCTTGCATTTGCTGCTGTAGCATTTTTCTGCTTTTCATTTAATACTTGAGTAACGGTATATCCAATAACCGCATGCAACAAAAATAATCGTTCGCTTTGGGGATTGGGATTGGGATTGGGATTGGGGATGGGCCTCCGACAGTTGGTGGGCGGGCCGTGCGGGCTGTGTGGTGTGCCCCAATGCAACCACATAAAATCACACAGAACGATTAGGTTGGCAGGCTTTAAAAAAAATTAAATAAAACAATCACAAAAACAACATTCTGCTTTAAGCTGCCACCACGCAAACCAACAAAAAGTGCAACAATAATAATATGTATAAAATTTAAATTCAATTGAAAAAAAATATGCACATATATATGTATATATGTATGTGTGTATATATATATATATATATATATATGTGTGTAAATATATATACAATAGATAATAAAATAAATCTTGACATCCATTTTGCAGACGCTTAAAGCGACTACATTAATTAGGCGCTCAATTAAATTCTATTTTTTTTTGTGTAATGTAAAAACCAAAAAGAAAGCAACAATAACCCGACCGGACAATTCCCTGTTCTCAATATAGCAATTGCTCAAATCGGTTCGAAATGATTTTTCTTCTCTATCTTCCGAGGGTATCTAAGGTAGTCGAGTTAACCAGCTAACTTGATAGCTGAACGATGTTTGGGATTATCTAGGCCGAGGCAGCCAGAAGAAGTCATAAGTATTTATTGGCTGTTTGGGAGCAGAGTATTCAAATTAAAAACTTGCAACTGTTGGCTGACATTTCGCTCTACCTTGCCCTAAGTTGTTGTTGTTGCGCTGCTATTAAATTGTTGGCCACTTTATTTAACCAAAGTTTACTATACAAATAAATAAACCTTGGTCAAATATAATAACAACAAAAGCAACAATGACAGTCGACAAACAGCACAAAAAGCTGGCGTCAAAAAAAAGTGCATTGCTTGTGTTATTTATCTGTCCGAGCACGTAACCGTCTCTGTTTAAGTGTGTGTGTGTGTGTGTGTGTGTGTGTGTGCATTTGCCTGTGTATGTGTATTCAAGTGAGTCTGTCAACATTTCGCATTATTGTTGGTGAGTTATGATTTCAAAAGCGATGCCAAATACAGAATTATAAATATATAAAATAAGCATACGCATCTGTGAACACATCCACATGTGAAATGAAAACTTGTCTAGTTGGCAGTTCGAGAGATGATTCTATTTTGTAACGTTTCCAGTAAATATATCTTTCGACGTTTCCTGTATCTCAAGTATTGCTGTGAACTCAATTATCTAGTTTGTTATGAATGGCTGAGTAGCTGAGTACCATCAGTTAGATAAAGTTTGCTATAATTTATGATATGATGACCATTTTTCCCATTTACACAAATCAATAATTAAAATATTAGGCAAGTTTTTTTTTTGCTTGTCTGCGTTGTAGTTGAATTATATTTAATTATAAATTTAAAAATTCAATTGTATTATATTTGATAATTTCAGTTTAAAATGACAATTAATTGAATTACAACAACTTCAAAAAATAGCGACAAATCGTTAGTTAAATGTGACAGCAATTTGCGAATATTTTTTTAAATTAACATTGTTGTTTGTATAATATTTTATTAAAGTTTAGATGCGTTAAGGCATGAAAAACGCAATTATTTGACTTTAAATTAAGCGCTAATTATTGTTGGACGGAGAGTTGTAAGCCAATATTTTAGGCCCAGTTAAAAGAGTAATGGAAAATGAGAGGTAAACTATTTCCGCGGGGTCTTTAAAAATATCAATTCCAATTCAATCAGCGCACAAAATGGCCAAGCAATGACTCAATTTGCACTTGGTTCCAATGACAGTAGCACTGGAAAACCCCTTTAAACATCCCCCACCCGGTCCCTTGTCCAGACCCATCCCCACTGTCTAGCGTAAAGCGCACAAATCAAAATGCAAATTGCGCGATTTACAGGATGACATTTGCTGGACGGCAGTGCAATCAATGACTCCTTCTCATTCATATACACACAAAATATATATCCTATTTATTTATAATACATATATAAGAGAATACACACACACTAAATGCTTGCATATATCGTTATATATACACATATATATATATACTTGGTAGTGTGCGTATGTAAATAATGATTACTGAAAGCGTCTGTTGTTACTCATTACCCATAATTTAATTGTAAATATGCAAAAAGTAAAATAGCCTGAATTATTAATCAACAAATTTTATTGACAGTCGCTGCTTGACTTAATTACTGGCATATATTTTATTAATTTCGCAATAAAAATTCAAATAAAACGATATACTACATCAACTTACATACCCATATCGCCTTCGTCAATTATCCTCCCCCAATAGGAAAACCAAACGTTTTACACTGATATGGGTTGATGCATTGAAAAAAATACACTTAAATCTGTGAGATTTTAAGAATTATTGGTAGTATTCGGTTTTGTGAAAACTTCAAAATATATTCTGATCCCAGTGGATGAATTTTTTTGTTTCCTTTAGGAAATTATACTCTGACACCGCACTGACTCTTCACAATTGACTTCTATAAAATATATGATTTTTGTGTTTATGTTTTTAGTTGTTACATTGTAGGGAAGGGGCGGGCGCGCAGGCTGGAGCGTACTTGTTGAGGCTTGAGCTGCAGTGGAAACACAGGATGCATGCCAACAATCGAATTGACTTTGCGAGTGTATCAACTGTTAGAGCTTTCAATTTCTTGTTAATAATTCAGTGGCAAAATATGCGCAGGATAAAGTCAATCGGTGTGACAACAAACATCAGACAGTCCAAACACCACCAAAAGCAACAACAACAGCAACAGCAGCAGCAGCAACAGCAACAACAACAAGAACGACAAGCAGCAGCAACAAACTGTACACAAAAAGCAACGTAATTAATGGAGGTAGAAACATTTAAGCCAATAGCATTAATAAAGCCACCACAAAATCAATATCCGGATACGAAAATGCGCCCGTCGCCGATAAAAACTAATTAATAATTTCCGAATGGGCTATTAATTAAGCCTAATTATCTGTGCATGAGTCAGGACCCGCACTGGTGGTCTGTACTTCAACCGAGGTCCGTTGCCCTCCTCACTCCCCCCCCCCTCCCCTTTCCCCCTCAATCTCTTCCTCTACCCTCCCGTCCACAGCCACTCCCTACTTGAGCCTAACATTGTGATTTTGGGGGATCGACCGCTTCTCGCGTTACGCTTACATTGAAAGCATTTTTGGGTTGCTGTTCGTCGCATCAGATTTGTTTGTAATTTTTATGCCCGGCTCCGCTGGTGAAGTCCCGCATAATGGCCATGATGGGGCTCCAATTAGTGGCCCACATGTACCATAAATTTGCCAGCCGTAGACGCGTAACATGGCCGTTGCCGTAGATAAGGTGTAAGCGAGGGGGAGGGATATGGGTATTGTCCACTTATTGACGATAATTGGCGCAGTGTTGCGAAACGAAATGGGGCATAGTTTGTGAACCGTTTCGAATCGCTTTCAAATAATTGTTTGTTACATTTGATTTCTTTTACATTCAATTTGCTCTGATCACTAACACAGTGACTATCTCTATCGCTATCACTATCGCTATCACTATTGCTATTGCTATTGCTATCTATTTGGTTTGCGCCTTTCAGTTATGCACACATGCCGTATATTTCATCTGCTGAATATTCTAGTTTTTATCACGCTCTTCTCTTTGTTTTTTTACTCTCATCTCATCTCACTGACACACATCAACTAACTAACTAACCAACTAACTGAAACATATATGAAACATAAAAACAAACCAATAACAAAAATCGATTCCAAAACGATACCAACAACAAAGATATGTCCCAATTTGGTTTAGGTGCCAGCAATACGCATTGGGGCTACGGTTCAGCGGCCTCTGCCTACTCACCGTACTTGGCCAGCAGCGGACTGTCCTCGTGCACCACGCCCACTTCAGCGCAGTTTAACAATCCGGCGTTGGGCTTCACCTGTTCTTCAAACGATCAGAGCAACAATCAGGACTTTGGCGGTGCTACCAATCGCGACTGTGTGCCAAGTAAGTACTACACAAATTCTGTTTCAATTTCAACAAGCAGACAGAGATAGTTTTTCATGTGTATGAGAGGCGTTAATTGAAAATAGTTTTCATTACTATAAAAATGAAATCCTTTTTAAATTTATTTTTTAACCATTTTTGTTAAGCTTTGTTTTTGATCAGCAAGTTTTTCTGACCGTAGATATTATCTTATATATACATTTTATATATGTATATTTATATATATATATATTCATTTTATTTATTTATGTACAATTTATTAAATTTTTAAAACTGATAACAAAATAGAAATTAAATTGACTTTAATTTTATATTTGTGCCTTATACATTGGCACCGCGAAATATTAAGGAATCCGGCTAATAAAATACTAAATTCTGAACTGAATTCATTTCCCTATTCTATAGATTGTTTTTAGACTATCTCTCCACTGAGCTGCAGATCAGATTTTCACATATATATTATTGTTGCATTTGTCTTTTTGTGTGATTTGTCACAGTGCTGCCCGACTCGACGGCCAGTGACTTGGATCAGCATCTGAGCAGCCTGGTTGGATCTACCAGTGGCCAGATGTCGCATCATAGCTTGTTGGGCGCCAGCGGACAGACGTCCATCACATCGACGGTGAATGGAGCGAGCGCCGGCAGCGGGGCAACCGCTGGAAGTGCAGCGGGTGCTGGGAGCGGAGGCGGTGGCAACTCGATATTGGTGCCACGATATCACACCAATGCCAGCAACGAGTACAATGTACATTCCAGCCAGAACGGGCCGCGCAGCCTGAGCGACAGCTCGCAGGCCGAGTCGCCGGTGCAGGAGGATCTGCTATCAACTAATACACCAAATTTGGGCAGCGGCAGCGGCGGCGGTGCAACAAATGGTGGTGCAGCCAATGGCAGTGGCAGTGCTGCCGTTGCTGGCAGCGTTGCCTCATCGGTGGCATCCGCGGGCGCTGGCAATCCCGGCATGCTGGGCACCAATCAGAACTTTCCGGGCATTGTCAATCAGGCCCAGCATGCGTCTGCCTCGGCCTATGGCGGTGGCGTAGGCGTCGGCGTCGGTGGTGGTCATGGTGGTGGTGCCGGTGCGACAGCCGCCGGCTGCAATGGATCACTGTATCCGGTTCTGCCCGCCAGCCTGCTCTACTCGCAGCTGTATACCGCTGCAAATCAGTCGGCGCACGGATTCCACTCGCACACATTGCCGGCGCATGCGTCGCCCAACTCCTCGGTGCATGGGGAACTACAAAGCGTGATGGATCACATCAGCAATGTGGGTGTGCGGCAGCAGCATAATATAATGGCTGGCGGGGGTGTAGCGCATCCGGGTGATCTCACGCTGATTGGCAACTGCGGTGCGTCGGTGAGGAACATTGAGGATGGGAACACCAATCGTCAGGTGGCCGCGCTTGCTGCCCATCGCGGTCACCACAACCCAACTGACAATGGGGGCAGCGTCTGGAGGCCATATTGAGGTCAGGTTCTGTGGTGCGGATCCGCAGTCCTTTAGTGTCAGGAGCAACTCGAGGGGCAAGCGGCGGAGAAGCAGCACGAGCAGATCCAAGATATTGGTATTGATAATGGGAATGGGAACGGGCACGGGAATGGGAATGGGAATGGGAAGAGGGATTTGGGTGGGGATATGTGTGGGGGTGGCAATGGATGTGGGGGCATGGGATACTGAGTGTAAATTTCTGTACATACTATTATAGGCTATGCGAAGCATTTTTTTTTTAATGCCAATGATGAGGAAACGACGAAAATCTTAGTAGAATTTATTGCAGCTCTGCAAAGCTCCAAACCAATATATAACTATTAAAAGAAGAAAAACAAGAAAGGAAAATCACTCTATGTATGTATAGCGTACAAGTATAGTCAAATGGAAAACCAAAAAACAAAAATGGTTTAAGGAAAAAGGAAAAAGCAGCTATAAATTACTCAACTAGCAAATGGATGGTGCGAATACATTTTTAAAATTGGCATTCGCTTCGGTTTCGCAACGATTTAGAAAACGCATGATTGCATAACGAGATCGTCACGAAATTTAGTGGGTTGAGAACAACTTTTGCGACATAAATATATATATATATATATGTATATATATATATATATATATAATAGATATTTTTAACGATTCGTGTGTAGTGCAAAGATGCAACTGCATTCTATTAGACAGTATTGGGTCTGTTCGACCCTCAAGGGGAGCAGCAGTCCCAGGCCCGCGGTATGCCCGAGCCATTAAACTACGCAAGTTAGTCATATAAACAACAAAACAAAAGTAACTAAACCCTCGTAAAAATAACATCCAAACACACACTACGAATTATAGAAAGCAACGCGAATTTGAAGCAATCGCTAGGAACACAAGTATCTAATAGGAACAATGACAATTTTTGATGTAGTTCTCAATGTTTATAATATAGGAATTTTAGAATTTTTTTAATATTATTCTTATTCTCCATTGGTTTTTTTTTAATATAGATTTTTTTTTTTTTTTTTTTTTTTGTTTGGATGTATTAGTAGTTTCGCAAATGTAACATACTGAGTAGAAGGAAATGGGAAGGAAGTTGAGGAGGTGATTGAGGGAGTATACGAAGAGCCGTTGTATATGAGTTCCTAAACCGTAATCCATGTTCGTGAATTTGTTTACTGTTCATTTCATGTGCTTTGATATGCGTGTATGTACTTTAAATGTGTATAAATCTGTGCAATGTAAGCTAAATACTATTAAATAAATGTATACATACTCAATAAACACAATTATATCATACTTGAGTGCAAAAGCTCAACAATTTAAACTATAATATAAATAAGTGTAATACCTTTTTTTTAATAGTATATAAATGGTTACCAAATAAGTGAATTCCAGCATGTGCAAAGTGTATTTGCTAAAAATTTCAGAATAACGACTAAGTTGAAAATAATGATGATGATGATGATAATGATGATGATGTAAGCAAAGAATTCACTCTAATCTACTAAACACCTAGCTTTTCAGAGGAAAGCTGTTCAGCTTAGCAATGGCTCATGAATCCCATTACAGTCAGATTCATCACAGCTATATAGAATTCAGGCTCTACAGAAATGTAAGTTTCAATAGTTAACACACACATATACACACAAACACAAACATAAACACCCGGAACTGTATAGCGAATTTTTAAAAGATGTCAATGAAAAACTAATAATGAAAAGTTAAAAAAATTAAAGCAACATTCGCCGCATACGAGCCACTATAGAGTGGTATTAGTTTTAGAGATCTGTTCATTTGCAAATGTCCAGTAGCACATTTTTTTTCTAAAAGTTTAAAATAAATGCATATAATATTTAAAACTGATCGTAAAGCATATGTAATTGATGTATATCAAAACAAAAAGGAAACAACCAAAAACTATGTGTATAAAAAGACAAAGAATGTCAAATCAGCTCAAAGAATTTGAATTTTGCATATGCATAATGCATATGTGCAGTTACATTTCTATGTATTTAATTGAAATATACGTGTGTAATGCAAAATTTGATTTCAAGCAAGAGATTTCAAACCAATAGTAAAAAAACGAATAAAAAACCAAAAAGATCTACAATTTAATTAAACAAATAAATTAATAAAATAATTATGGAAATTAAAAAAAGAACTATTCAATTGTGCACTTTATGGGGTATGTTGGAGAGATTACAAAAATGTTGAGGAATATACAGAGATTAGAAGCTACTCACATTCGCGGTGATAATCAAATGTCAATCAAAAAATTACTTCCAAGACGCTAAATGAATGAATTTATGAATTAAAATTGCAAAAAGAAGGAAATTTTACTGAGCACCTACGTTTGCACAAAACGTAGAAATCGAGAAGAGTTGGAATCATGGAATGCCTCCATCGAAATCGAAAGGGGTACCATAGCAATTACTTGCCACTTTTTACAACGCAATGGGGACAATTGCCAAAGGTTAAATTATATCGTGAACGGTGAGCAGCGTCTAGCTGCGGTTTAGATTGGCGGGCTACGTAATTTTCTGCTCAATTTATTTCACATTGTGGCATCCAATTAAGCTGCAAACCAACCAGCAGGACTGCGACGACCAGCGCGCCAGACAATGGCATATGGCATATGGCATATGGCATATGGGATACGATACCAGTTCCCGTTTATATCTTCAACTACCGCCCGACTTTAAAAGTCCATAAAAATGCGGAGCACAAGCAAGGCGGGGGATGAGCGGCAGCTGAACAAAGTGGAATAAGTAGAAATAGAGCCAAAATGGTAGCCAACCGGCTATAACCGCAAAAGGTTAGTTAGCTGGCAGCCAGCAACCAGAAAGGGAGCTTAATTAGAGTTCGATAGGAAAAATGTTCACAGAGCACATATTTTGCGCTACATGCCCCCTACGCCGTTCTCCATACTCCGGACTTGTGATTTTACTTCATTTTTGTCTGGTGCAGCTTTTAATTATTTCATTTGTGCGTACTTATAAGAATTCCGAAGATGTTTTGCATAGCAAATTAGCAGTCAGGCGGCGTCCTGAAGTATGCAACGGCAACATTTTTTACTCCCCTCCCCCTCCCCCTCCCCCTGCCCAATAAATGCGTTAACTGGTTGTGAGTATAAGTATGTGCGTGTGTGTGTGTGTGTAAGGGGGTTACTAAATTAAAAAATTGTACCCGTTACTGGCGTCGCTTGATAACATTTCAAACAAACACTCCCACACATACTGCTGAGCAGCAAAGCTTCATTGAGACTAGGAAACCATTTCAGTTGCTGTCTGCGAATCCTCAGGCAAGCATCTTTCCCATTTAAGCTAAGAGTGAAACACTTCCCAACCACTTTTTTACCCTCTCTTTCAGCTTGGTCTCTTCGCCCCGTCCGTCTCTATCGTGCCTCGCATATTAACATTATTCATATGAGCAACAAGGAGTCCCTTGGCAACCGCATTGACTGATTGAATGAGTGACTGACTGACTGTGTGCATGAGTTGAACTGCACTGAATTAATGGCTAGCCAAATGCTAACATGCTTGTTCTTCGTTGTCATACAGTAAGATTCATTTAAATATCCTGTAACGCATTTCAAAGGGGTATAAGGACTTATAAACTAAAATGACCGAATTATTTAATATAATGTTAGATTTTTTTGGTTTTATTAATTACTTAACAATATGACACCGAAGTGTTTTACTCAGAGTCTTCTTAGTTGCTTTGCACTTTCCACAAAACCAAATTTAAACATCGCTACAAAACACAATATATATATTTACACTTAGCGAAATTGAATTAAAATTTGGTATTAGGGTCAAATGAACCGATTTTTCATTGCTTTTATTAAGGTAATCCTTAAAGCAGGCTGATAAGCAGCTGTTTTTGAATATTTTGTTTTGTAAAAACTTTACAAATTACACTAATTAATAATAAAGATGAATACATGAAACAGAACGAGTATAGTAATCAGCAATGAGCTGCCGAAATGTGTACGAAAATACACCTGACTGACATATTCATAAATGAGACCTTTGAGAAATTAGCAAAACAACCCCCAAGCTCTCCAAGCTCTCTAGTCATCAGCACGACAATCATCTCGTTTGAGTCGCTTCATCTGCTGAGACCTTGAGTCTCAATTATGCAAGTGATGTGTGTGCGAGTGTGTGTGTGTGTGTGTGTGTGTGTGTGCGTATGAGTGTCTACAGTTTATTATGATACCAATTACAGCCACTCATATGGGCGTGTGTGTTTCTTGGAGGAAGAACCCTGACGCTGGCTTAATTAGCAACACCTATAACAAAAATTCCAACCCCACCGCCAACTTGAGAGGCAGCAAAACAAACTTTTTAATTATGTGCTAATATATTTAACTTGTTTATGTATGGAGTGTACTCACTCCGAACCCCAATCTCAACCCAGCCCCTCAGCAATTTCCACAAAATTCATTGACGCAGTCGAACTGACTAACTGACTGGCAAGCAACAACAACACCAACCAACAAAGCAACAAAAATAACAGAAGGCACAAAAAAAAAAAGAAAAATTAAAAATACTTGTAAGCCCACAAGCCGCAAACAACATTCAACAGCAACAACAATGCAAATGAAAAGAAAACTTGAATGGCACTCAAATGGCCCGCTGATGCAGGTGAATGCCCAACAAAATATTGCAGTGATTTTGGTCGGCACAAATTATGTGGCGGATCTCTCTCTCTCTCCCCCCTCTCCCTTTCTCTCTCTCTCTCTCTCTTGCAATGTACTGTACATTTGGAAATCAGTTGGCGTTACTCTCGACGCGCAAATATTTAACGGCTGCTACATATTTGCACCTCGCCACATACACATGCAATCACCTCGGACACACAGAGTGGGGCCAAGTGAGTGGGGCAATGTGCTCGCTAAAAGGTATGGAAAGCATTCTTTGCTGTGGTTTTTATTGTTTTTCTACATTTCCGTTTCGCTGGCGTTGCATTTTTGGCATTCGCGCTTTGACAGCCACCCCGCCAGTAATCGCTGTTAACAGTTAACAGTTCGCAGCTCACAGCTCGCAGATTCACACGGTTCCGGTTCCACACACGCGGCTTCCGGCTTCACAGTACGAGGAAGAAAAAAATAAATACAATTGAATGAGTGAGCTCAAAGCTCCAATTATCTGTGAATTACTTGCTGCTTCTCCAGCTGATACTGTCATTGCTGAGCTTCTTCTGTGTCCTTTAATCAATGCATTGTTCTCCTCCTTTTATTATATTCTATTTATTCTTAATATTTGTATTATTAGTATTAAATTTTAAACTATTTTAGTTTAAGTATCTTTGAGTTTGAAGCAAGAAGCAGACTCAAGTAATTAATTTATGTATTGATATTAGAAGCTAAGCTAAGCATTTACATTCTCCTTGCAGCAGGATCTCAAGATAACCTCAAAAATTTCTAAAAGCAACACAAGTTTTTTACTTCTAATTTTTCAGAAATATTTTCTATTATCAGGAAATATTTAGTTTTTACAGTTTACAGTTTGTTATTATTTTGGCTATGACAGGTTATTATAGCGCTTATGAAATGCTTTGGCATTTTTTTTAATGAGCATCTGAAAATATAAGTATGTGGTTATTTAGCTGCAAAAATAAAAGCGCATCAGAAGTACCCACCAGATGTTGAATGAAATGACTTTCCTTTTTATTTTTTTTCTTGTTTGCATTTGCCTAGTTGTGGCCGCGAGCACGTTTTTGGCGATATGAAGCCTGGAATGTTCTGCGAAATACTAAGTACAACCAACAAACCATGATACGTCTCAGGATTGGATATGGACTCCAATCGAATGGTGACAAAATTGGCAACGGCTCTGTCACGTTGACGTGATTTAAGCCTTGTGGCACAAAATTGACGGGATTAAATGGATATATTTGATCAATATCCACCAATAAATGAATAGTTTTGTTATCGTCCATTTTGTTACTTTGAAATTTTCCTGGAGTTGACTGGGTTTTCTCGACGTTTAGAAAAAATGACTTGCAGCGAACTGTCAAACATTTTATGAGTGACATGTGTTGTACAATGCAGTAAGCGTAGCTCAGTATTAAAAAGAGGCAAATCCTATTGGCAACACACTTTTAAACACAGAATAACAGTAAACATTTCCCAAAGATTACTAATCGATATGTCGATATTGACTCTTTTCTCTATTGTCTATACAATTTTCGCAAAACTTATAACGATATGTTCATTTCGTAACAACTCTTGCAGCTATGCCTGAGTGATTAGGTTTATAATTAAATGGAGAAGGATATTATAATATGTCCTACCTAAAAATACAGCAACATTGTCCTAGGCTGCCCATTGAATTGAAGCACCTTATAAAATTGTTATCAATTAATTGAAATGCATTGCAATTGGACGATTCCTGTTTATTTAAATCATCTACAGCCCAATTCACACACTCCTTGACCAGTGGAGAGGCAATCATCGGCCGCATTTGTTTTCCGTGTTGGCATTGCAATTTTGTACAAGACAGATAAACGCGACACAAGAGAACTGCGGTCCGCTCGGCAAATGTAGAGGGACTGTAAACTGGTGAGGGGGGAAGGGAAGCGGCAGGAGTGGGTGGCAGTGGCTAAAACTGTCAGACAAATCAAACCGAACTCTCTCAACGATTGGAACACGTTTTCAATATGGTTTGTTAGTGTGGCCACCACTGACGCTGCCTCTGACTCTGACTCTGACTCTGCCTCTGCCTCTGCCTGTGACTGTGCCTCTGCCTGTGCGTCTGGCGCTGCTGATGCGAATGATGCAGATGATGTGGATGTGTGTTGGATATTGGATGCTGGCCATAGAGAGAGTTGTGCGTTGGGCGTCACCTTATTTGGTGGACTGCTGGCTCGGTTTATGGTTAGTTTTTCGAGCATGGCCCGAAATGCCGAATATTGATTTGAATCAATTAATTCGTGCGGTTGTCGCTGGAATTACTGCCTCGAATCTAATTAATTTTAATGCACGACTACATACGAAAATCACAAATATACCAGACACACACACACACCCACACACACACATATATATATATATATATAATAACCCACACAGACACACTCACACACCTAGGCGACACTTTGGCTACATTTTAGTTAGGCGCAATAAACGCAAATGTGTATTGAAGTCGAATTACGCAATTTGCTACTAAATTGATTGCATTTGCACAGCTGCATGTTTGTTTGGACGGATAGCGAATTAGAACTGGTGTGCGAGAAGTGCACATGGAATATGCAAGATAGTGAGTTAAGCTAAAAAATAAAATAAAAAATATCCATGCATGTTTGTAATGACGTTATCCCATCCAGATAACATTATATAACGATATCACACCGATAGCACAATCGCGTGTTGGACAGATTGAAGAGACGATGCGTCCCTTAAACGGAAAGTAAGTACAGGTAGTCCTCACTTTGGGATCTTGGACAACACAGTCTCAACTAAAACCGTGTTAAAATTGTCAAAATTGTGATTACGTTCACAGATTAAAAAAAAAAACACTGTGTTTTTGGTTAATTTGAATTTATTTTTAAATGTCTATATATTGGCATTGCTGCTTACAAAGTGGCACACATGCGCAATGTTGTCAGTTTTCTTGAGAAAGTCTGTCATTTTATGCTATTGGCAGGCTCTTAAAAATTCTTTGTAAGTTGTTCAATGTTGAATTTTTGAACTTAAGTCGCCTTTCTGCGGAATGATCGGCAAATGACATTTGGAAACTCAGTTCAACGTCTGACTTTTGAGTTGTGATTTGCTCCAATTGTGTTGTGTGTTTTGTTCCCAGTACAGAATGAATATTTCAATGAATATTGCTAGAAAATCGTGTTACTTTATACAACATATTATTCATTTAAAGTTCAGAACATGATTCAAAATATATTGCTTTTAATAAACATATCCGTTTTGACTGTGGACAAATTGGGCTGGATACAATATATGTATAAGCTAAAGATATTGAATTTCATGAACTAAGGCTTCAGATATGTATGCATTTATATAAGTTTGTTGGAAATATATGGATTGTGCGATGTGGCATCAACATCAATTTTTTGCATGCAAATATTATTTTCATATGGCGGCGAAAATCGTATTTCATGTTTAATAAAATGCACTGAATGCATTATTATAATATTCATTATATTAAGCATATTTCTATTATTTTCGGCCAAAAGCATTCAAACAGTTAAACATTCAAAGCGCTGACCACTCCAGCTACCTAAACGTACAAAAAGCGAAACTCGTTTCGCTTACCACATAAAAGGTTAACCCACACACGCACACACGCACACACGCACACACACACACACACACACTGATACGCCAAAAACAAATATTGTTTTTGGGCATGTTTTTGGCAGCTGCAGCCGCGACGATGGCAGCAAAAATGATTTTGATTTTTGGCAATTGCGAAATAAATGCGATCATTTTAAAACAAAATGGCAGCAGCAGCGATGCATGTGTGCGTGTGTATATGATATGATTTGAATACATTTTGGGGACGCGGGCAGAATGATTTGAAATCGTTTTGCGGTTTTTACGAGTTGCAAATCATTTTAATTAAAATATCAAAATTAGAAAATGGAAAATGATTACATTATTCATTAGTTTTCATTACGCATGTTTATTTATTAGCAAACATTTGTGGCTCGTTGCACTTTTCGATGCGCCGCTCACTGCACGCCTGGCGCCATCTATTGGCCTGCGTGTTGTCGGCATTCGCGGAAAGCAAAAAACAACAAAGCAAAAAAAAGAAAACACCTAGCAATTTTCCTAAGTAGCCGCAACAAAAAAGCTTGGAAAGTTTTCTTAACTTTTCTTGGCTCAAGAAAAGCGCTGGAAAAAAATCACTTTCAAAAATTTTGAGGGTTGCCCATTTCTCAGAGTGTGTGTGTATGTGTGTGTGTGTGTGTAGAGTATTTGGCGCGTCTGCGCATAACTTTTAACTTAGACATTCACCCCCTTTCACCGAGGGTCGCGACCCATTTGTGTCTTGGCGCTTCAAGTCAAAGACGTTGGCCAAGGCGGCAACTTTAGCGTTGCTTGGCGAAATTTTTATTTTGCTTGCCAGTTATATTTTTCTTCTTTTTTTTGTAAGCACTGTTGTGGCACCAAGTCAACAGATGGCGCCAGCTCGAAAGCTTTGCGCCGGTTTCAATTGCACATAAAAATGCTCAAGTTTATTTTTATGTTTCTATTTTTTGCGAATATTTGCAAAGGATCTGATAACTGATTGTCAAACAATATCGCCATTATTTCCCCCACATATGCACGCACACACACAACTATTTTAAGGGTAAGTTATACAAACACACACACAGCCATTCACAATGAGAGTCGCCTCATCTCTATTCGAGCGCAAGGCATTTCAACCAATTATAAGTTGTGGTTAACCGCAACATTTATTCAAGAAAATGTTCGGCATATGCCCGGCTGCACGTGCGTGCGAGCAGGCAGGCAATAGATGTAGCTCCAGACTGCCGGAGAGCCGGAGAGCGTACTGGAATTGGGGTTTGAGATTGTTTTGGTTGTAGCACTGGAAACAGGTACTGGAAAACAGGCAATTTCATTTTGAACTAATCAAACAGATTTTTCTTCGATTTGCTTAACATTACGGCTCGATGGAAAATTTTAATATGCACCATTTTTTTATTTAATAGAACTTGCAGAACCAATTAATAATGGATTCAAAAATGAGTAAGCGTCTTAACTTAACTACGCCAGACAGCAGCGAGCATTCACTTTGCATAGCTGTAAAATTAATAGTTTGCCAAGTTGAAACGAATCGCCTTTCAAGTCGCTAACCGCCGACAATATGTCCGTTCACAGGCGAACGTTAGTTTTTGGCAAGCAAACACACAGACACACACACATACACATACAGATATACGGCATTACCCATCCACATGGTTGTAGTAGTACTTTACTTGGAAGTAGAAGGACTGCGACATTAGTTTAACGTTAAATCCATTAAAAATCCATACTAATATATGTCAGGCTAAGGCGGCGGATGCCAGAGCGCATAATGAGTGACGGGTGGTGTGGATGGGTGGTGCGGTTGTTGGTTGGATGGGTTCAGCTGACAGCTTAAAATAAGATACCACATACACTTTGTGCGCTGTCTTTACACTTTTCCACTTTACCTTTTGGCTTAAGTGCGACGACGACGCCATTTTTCAGAGGGCCACAGATTGTTTTAAGGGTGGCAGGGGTGGTGGCCGGGAATAGGGTAAGCGGCTGCTAGTGGTTGGCGCACTAATGAAACTACGAGATTGAAAGACGACCATAAAGCCAAAGCAGCTTAAAGTTCGCTCTGCCAAATTTCCGCACACTCGGCAAGTAGCTTCAGCTTTAGCTTCACTTGTCTCGCGTCCAGCCCCGACTCCGACCCCGACCCCTGCCCCTGCGCTTCCCGCACTTGGTCCGTCGCAGCCCTCATCGTGTTGCAGCCGCCGTTTTTTATTGATTTTATGAAATTTTTATTAATAAACATTCGTGAAATATCCGGACTCCAGTAAAATTGAAACACTGCGGAATTTTTAATAGACGCAAGCCAGCTTCCAAATATAAAAACAGAAAAGAAAAAAAGAACAAAATACGAAAAGACAAAAATTAAAACCAGCAACAACAGCAACAATTCAAACAAAAACTGCTGAAATCAAATGTTCCAAAAAGAGCAAGAAGCTGATGATGATAATGGTGAGGACAATGGAGAAGATGAAGCAGCAGCAGCACTTGAACAGCAAGGCCAAAAGCGTCAGCAATTAAAATGGCTCTCGGACCCGTCAGCCAAAAGACTTCAAAAAATGCCAAAAAGTTCAAATACTAATGAATTATCCTTTATTAGGATAATGTATGATGTGGTTCTCTGAAGAGTTTGCCTCTTCACGCAACAACAGCAGCAACAACAACAGCAACAACAACAACAACAGCAACATCAATAACAATAACAACAAGCAGCAACGTCCAAAAGTTGAAAAAGGTTCGCAGCTGAGTTTCCGCTGGCTTTTGGCATACACTTGCCACAAGGGGTAACATTGTTTCCTGAAGCAGCTCACTCAGCAGCCGGGCAACATTCACGAATTACATTTCCTGAATTGTCCTTGGTCTTTAAAACACTCCAATCATGTACATACATATTTTGTATACATGAAATGTTGGCCTATGCTTGCAAGTGTGTTGAATCTTCGTTGTGCCACAGAGAGTCAACTTCTTCACTTGCTTTGTAATGGAGCTGGGTCTGAGGACTTATCTCTTTTGGCTTGGGGGTCGCTGCGGGGTGGTTAAGCAAACTGTGGCTAGGATGCTGTTGGCAATTTATGAAAAGAGCCAAATTAATCAGACTAATAACGAAAACACGCCGACGAAAAGACGGCTGGGCAAAAAAGAAATGGCCAAGCGGTAGTGACGGGCGGGGTGGCGGGGGATGTGCGCTTATGATGAAGGCAAGACCAACAACACCAACAACAACAACACAAGTAACAACAAAAAGCGGCAAAAACTTATGCAAAGTTTTCTTAATGAAAAGATTTACGATGGCAATACTCAAAATTAGCAAAAACTGAGGTTGTGGTAAACAATAAGCGTTGGGACAACAGGGGTGGTCAAAGCATAAGGGGGAGGAGGCGGGACCAGGGAGGCTGGACTAGAAGTTGGCTATGGGTATGGCTATAGCCGCGGCTGTTGACTGGATTTACTTATAAAGTTTTTACTGTTGCTGACGTCGAAGCCGCCGGTGGTTAAAATGGAAAAGTTTATGAGAAATTTACAGACTTGGTTGTTGTAGTTGTTGTAGGAGTAGTTGTTGTTAGTGTTGTATGTTGTATGCAGTGAGCTGGTCAACTGACCAGAGCTGTGTTCATTTTTGCAGTCCACTGTGGGCATTCCACAAAGCGAGCCACCAAATCCCCTCACCCAATTATTAGTCGTACATAGATCAGATTTGTGGCTCTCGGCTAAACAAAAATCAAAACTCAACTGACTGCTTGTAATATTTAGCACTGAAATTAATAAACTGCACACTGCCATGGCAACAGCTGTAAACCAACAACTTGAACAACGTTTGCAGAGTTTTGGACACAAGAGGCTCGCAAATTAACAATCAAATCCACAAGCAGCAAATCCAAGAAGATGCCGAACTCGATCCGGTTGAGCCATTGTATTATAGACTATTAAAATAGTTCGCTTGACAGCAATCTTTAATAATGAAGAGAAAAAAGGAAAAACTAAATAAATTATAAAACCAAATTAATTGAAAGTTCAAAATACATACATATATGCAATACTTATAAGTTGGCCTTTTGTAGCATTAGGAACTGTCTCATAAAGTTGAGCAGGAGCGTATTAGAAGAAAATTAAATTATAAAAAGAAGTCATCAAACAACAAAAAATTATAAGAAATGTTAAGCAGAAGCGTACCACAAAATTCTTTTAGAAAATTAATAAGATAAGTATTGCAGTGCTACTTGCTTGGCTTTAATAAAATACTTGTCTTATTCAGGTTGGTAGTTATGAAAGTTAAAGACGCCTTACACATTTCACAATTTCTCAATTGCAAAATTCAATTCAATTTTATTTTTTTTAAGTCGATGCCATGTAAAGCCCAGAAATGTAGCTACCCTTTCCTCTGTACGCCTTTGGCAGCATAAATATATACATATATAGAAAAAGAAAAGGGTTAAAACAATAGAAAATGTTGCCAGCGACAACGTGGACAAGAATACTACGTCTGAGAGGGTGTTCTGGAGTTTCGGTTTGGGTTTGGGTTTGCGTTTGGGTTTGGGTATGAGTTGAAGCTCTGCAAAACAATACTTTATGTGTATTAAGCTGAGAACGCTTTTAACGGCCCGTTCAGCTGTTGTACTACTGCCACATACACACATACAAATATACATAGCAGGCGACAACTCTACTCCCCATCCCCATCCCCATCCCCATCCCTCCCATCCACTCCCATCTCTCCACTCAACCCAAGACCCGCCTCTGTTAGCCAAATCATTATTACAACAACAATGCGAACTAAGCGCACTTGCTTCGCTTCTGTTTCCGTTTCTGCGTCTGTTACTGGTTCTGGTTCTGGTTCTGCATCTGCTTTTGCTGTTTGCTACTGTTTGCTATTGTATCTACTGTTTCAGTGCCGTAACCCGTGCGCCCCATTTGCTCGACATTTTTCAACTGCTGCAGTCAACCCCTCGATCTGCACTTGAAAAGCCAGTGCGGACATCGAATCCTTTCGTTCATAAATCAAGTCTTTGGTTTAATTAAATCTTGTGTTGGCGGTAAAATCGCTAACAGAAAGAGAAAAAGAATGCCGTACAGCAACTAGCGCACATTTGTACAATCGTGGGGAATGAATTTCAAGATACCCTGGATCTAAGCAAACATCAATTTTTACTTTATGGATTGATGGATTGAAATAACTGTATTTCAATCTCATTTGAATCAATCGTTAACTAACTTGTCAATAATATAGCCCAACTGGAATTAACGTACAGGGTATACAGAGGCGCCTCCGGCATGCCGCCTGCTTCCGGCCAGAATGAAAACCAAATAAGTAGGAGAAATGCGAACCAAATATTGTACATTGCTGCAGGCGTTCAGTAAGAATCCTGGGCAGGAGAAGGAAGTCGCTGGAAAGGGCCAAAGTCAACAAGTCACGTTTAGAATGTCGCCGCGGTTGTCCTTCTAATATTTTCTTTTTCAAGCTCATTTCCGTTTTTCGGTTTGAACTCATTGTTGTTAAGGCCCCGAAATTGATTTCAGTTGCACAAAACACAAACAAAATGAAACATGATGTGCTCAATGTTACCCATTATCTGGTCCCTCATAGACAGTATTCTTTAAATCAATCACATTTTTTTTGATGGCTTACATAAATATTCCTTCAGAGTCATCAAAAATATTGCCCGATTCAGCAATACTCTCTTCTCAGAACTTCTGAACATGTGATGACCGGACAATACAATCTTTCAATCTAAAACTTTAAATATCATATGCATAACTAATATAATCAAAAATAATATTGAGCTCTAATCTGATACGGACTTCAACTGAGCTCCCTCCATTCAGAGTTTCAATTGCCAACTATTTAAGGAGTATTTTTTTGCCAAGGAGTATTTTTTGCAAATAAGTTAAAGTCTGCTTAGCATTTTGCTATTAATTTACGCTGCTGTAAAAGAGAAAATTGCTGGGATATAGATTACGCTAACGCGAATTAAAAGTGTGTCGCTTTATTGTTTGAAAATCAGCAAAGGAAAGGAAAGAGCTTTAAAAAGAAAAAGGAACCGAGTAAGAAAAAGAGGAAGAGAGAGACAAAAATGCGAGGATTAGAGAGAGAAAGTGTGTTGGTACTTAAAGACGGGTATTCAACCGACTTGACATGCGAAACCGACAACAACAACATCAAATGTTGAAATATAGTAAAAACCGAAAGGGAAACGTGAAATTGAATGCAAGACACGTTGCAGGATTTATGGCCAAGAGAAGCAGCCGCCAAACGTAGACTAATAAACACTGAGAGAGACCAAAAATTAAAAACGAGCAGAAGGAGTCGCAGTGGCAAAGTGGCTCTGAAAATTAAGGGCAAATGCCAGAGGCGCTTAGGCCAAATTCTACGTGAGGCAATGCGATGACGGGTTGGCAATGGAACTGGAACTGGGACTGGGACTGGGACTGGGACTGGGATTGGGACTGGGGAGGAATACGACTTGGATTCGAACTTGGACCTGGTGGTTGACTTGGCGACTCGCCCGTGCGGCAAAGGGCAAATGAAACGAAACGGGACAAAACGAAATGTAATGAAATCCTTTACCGTAAGAATTTCATGCACGTCAACACGTGCTGACTGCGACAGCGGCGTTGACAGCACGCTCCAAAACTCCCGAACCCACAGCCGCCCTCGCATCCAAATCCATATCCGTATCTGAAGCACCACCTTCTCCAGCTGCACCTCCTACGCCGCCTCATCCTCCCATATTGAGAAACTTGTAACAATTTCTAATTCATATGTTGCCGAGGCAGCCCCGCCCCGAGCCCCGCCCCGAGCCCCGGCAGCAGCAACTCTCGAGCCCAGGCTCGATGATTTATGGTGGACGGACGCGAATACGAAATGAAAGGCGATGCCACTCCTGCGAGACACGCTCGGTCCTGTAGTCCCGTCCGGAGTCCTGTAGTCCTTCAGCCACGTCCTTTGACTAGGGCTTGGCTTCAGCTATAGTTCGGTCTGTACTGGCTTTTAATCATTCAATAGGCAATTTGTTTGGCCTCTTGCTGAACGCATCGAAATGAAATGATATGTTTCACACATTATACATATAAGCAACAACAACTTGGACTTTGGGTATCTGATGCTGGGTGCTGGTTCACAACATCTCCAGCTACCATATTTAATATCATTTATCTTTCTTACGGTCCAGTGTGCGGTTTGCAGCTCCCCCAATCAGACACCTCGTCACCTCCACCTCTACAATCCCCAACACACTACATGTGTGCCGGGTCGTGTTGTGATTTATGATTATCAAAGTATTTGTTACCTTTATGTCCAAGTTATTTTCTCGCACATAAATCATTTTGCTGGCTCAACTTTGGTGCTTTGATTAATTTCTTCAATTGCTGTCGCGATTGGCGCCTGCGATTGGCGGCATGGGTAACACCCCGCACACCCTCAACACCCGAACAACACCCGTGTTCAACTTCTTGATATGCCAAAATATAAGCGGGATACATAACTCAGCAGCGGTCAACAGGCCACACACAAATCGGTGAAAGCCAACGCAGCGGAATTAATTAATCACTCAATCTGGATTGGGTTGGCTCAAGTCGGGGAAACACACATGCTTGATTCGAATTGGATTATTAATTAATTTGCTCTAGGGTCCGACTTATATAGTCACCATTCAATAATAATAGTTTAAGCAATTCAAGATGGTATTTACAACATTCTCATCTAAAAATTAAATAAATGTGCCCCTACATTTCTCTATATTTTATTTAACGCTTAAAGTATAAATGCTTACATAGATTTGATTGACTAGGAGCTAAATGTGTATATGAATGTTTAAATGCATATAGGATATAGCCTATAGGTGGATATCCTCACTTTGTCTAAGCGTATATACTTGAGGATATATTCCACAGCCAGTAGCCGTAAATAAGAAATGAACTTTGCAAAAATAAGCTTACCAAAAAAAATGTTTTACAATTGGAAAATAAATATTTGGCTCATAAATATCAATATGCTACACGTAAGCTCTATAAATTATCTATAAACTCCATGAGGCAAGAACCAAAAAAAAAGAAAAAAGAAAAGAAAAAAGAAAAACATATTTATCACATTAGTATGCTGCGTAAATCTGTCGACAGTCCTGCGTATAATTCACCCGCTCAATTGGTCAATCAGCCCTAGGTTTGGCTTAAGGCTGTGTCTCCGCAAGTAAGTCCTGAAAGTAAACTCAGCGCCATGAATTATAGATTTGGATTTATTTGAGGCCAAGTAAAACAAATGATCCAACAATCGTCGCCGCCTTCTGAGAACTCGCATTAAAAAAGGTCGACAAAAAGACCAAGAGCGAAAGCGAAAAATAAAAAAAGAAGGAGCGGCAAAAAAGAGAAAACAACAAAGCGAAAGTAGCGTAAATAAATAAACAGCAAAACACAAAGCGTATTAGGCTAAGCTACTTGCGATTTCCGTTACAAGCCCGCCGGCCAAGGAACAGCTCGCTATAAAAATGCGGAAGCTGATTAGCCTTGGCCACCCCCAAAATGAACTGAGCTGCCAACCTGTCGAAGGAGCAGGAGCAGGAGCAGCAGCAGCAGCAGAAGCAAGGAGGAGGAGCATGAGGCAGCTTCGACCCACGACCAACGACCGGGTGGTTGAGTTTTATGAGGCACAAAAATTAACAACGCCTTTGGGGTTGTCTTGGGGCGACCAGCGACGACAAAAAGTTGCCAAGTCTCATAATCGAAATTGGTCACAGGTGGCCCCCAGCAGTTGACCAATGCAATGGTCTTCCTTTGGCCCCACAGACTGTCTTCCAATTTCACTCCCACTCCCAGTCCCAGTCCCAGTCCCAGTCGCAATTCAAGTCCCCGTTGCTGTCCGACTTAGCTTATTGAAATTAAATGTGCTGGCTAGCAGATAATACCCATTTAAGGCGTGTTTAGTTAAGTTGAGTTTGATTTGGGTGATTTTCCCCCTGTTCAGGGAATAAGTGGAGTGGTGATTATCTTGACCGTTAAAGCGGTTCAAGGCAAGGCTCTGTTCCTTGAGTATTATTTAGTAAAAAGATTAGTTGATAATAGTACCATGTATCAATCTGTCCTTTGAAAAAGGCTTTCCGATTTGAAGTGAACCGCTTAGAAAAGATCTGGCTCAGTGCGAAAGCATTAGGATTGTTGGAGCCATTAGTAAAATATTTATATATGTCAAAATATGAATTAAATCCAGTTCAATTATCGGTTAAAATCAGTGCTGAATATTAAACAAATCTCAATTTTCTAGCTGAAAACTGGCTACAATCTGAGGGCGTAGCTTTAATTTATAAGATATGAATTAGGGGCAGCTGACAAAAATGTAACTTAATAATGCAAAATGTCTTCTCAAAATGACAATGTGCCCGCCAAACTAAACTGAAGTCCAGCCGACAAGCTGACACTGAATATGTCAAGTCAAGCTGAAGACGGGTGACATTTTGGGCGCTCCTCTCTCTCTCCCTCTCTCTCTCTATCTATCTCTCTCTCTCTCTCTCTCTCTGACTGTTGTAAATTTTTAATCAAATCTGTGGAACGACAGCAATCATTAATTTCCCTTCGGTGTCCAAGATTGCGGACATTTTTCTTTTGGGCTTTGTCACTGGCCGCTTCGGATACCTTTGTCACATTTGCATGTTTCCCAAGCCAACTTGATGTGCTACCTCCGCAAAGGACACGACTGACCACAGGGTTTCACAGGACAAACTTTAAGACGAGGATACAATAAGTTCATAAGTTTATGTTTTGCATGGACAATGTGTTAAGTCACTTCATATTTAAATAATTGATGTGTAGGAACAATCAAAGAAGATAATCCATCGCTTTTTGAGAATGTATATAACTATAACTATAAATGTAGACGTATTTCGATATTGCTTAAACATCTTTAATTCAGTTATAAATTGAAGCTTCACAGCGGCCACATCGACATTACTTTCTATGCCCAAATAGTTTTGGGGCCAAGAGTGAAACATATGCCGCTGACACATTGTAGTAAAGCCGAGCTCTGGCAACATGTGAGATGGCCAAGGCGATGGGGGATGCGATGCCTACACGATGTTAGCTCTGGATAGATGGATGACGGCGTCCGGACATTGATAAATCACATATGTGTGCTTTTCTATAGAATAGCACGGTCCATGGACCATGGGCGGCGGACTGCGGACTGCGGACTGTGGCCGTTGGCTACATGGTGATGTGTGTTCGACAATCGCGGGCTATTTGAAAACGCGACGTTGCAAACAAACCTGTTCTCTGACTATACACCCCCTAGCCACCCCGGGCCAACCAGCAAACCATTTGCTGTGAAGTCATGTGCTGTCCACTGTCCACACTTGCCCAAATTCGACAATTTTCTGCAGCGACATCAAATTACGAACTCATTATTGTTAGCAACGACAATGGGTCTTGGCCACGGAACCATGGAGCCACGGTACCATCCATACCATCCATACCATCGGTATTTGGTGTGTTTAGTGTTTGCGTTGGCGCGAATTTTACCCAAAAATTCGTCAGAGTCGACGCAGTATTTGTTGACGTTGATGGCGAACTTTTTAGGTAAGCGAACTCGTTAATTTTTTTTTCTCAATTTTCATTATTTTTTTTTTCTTCTTGTTTTGTTTTGACGGTGCGCTTGTAAATCGCATGCTCGAGTCCAAAACGATACCCAAAACGAAACCCACATCAAACTGACCAAAATGCATGGAATGCCTATGAAATTGTAATGCGTTGTTCTTCCACATCCTGAACTAGAGCAGTACACCCTCCCACCCCCCGCTTCGCCACCACCTCCCCCACGGCTTGCTCCAGCTGTCTGTGCGGACAGCTTCAGCGTTGCGCTCATTAAATGACACTCACAGCAAGGCGGCCAGAAATTGCAAGCTATAATGCACACACAACTCGCATGTGTGTCTGTGTGTGTTAGTGTTGGGGGAGTGGTAATAAGGGGCGTGGCGTTGCATAATTCTAGTTGCGCCATCATAGTTGACGAGCAGCCACGGCATAGCAACTCTCCCACATGAACCACCCAGCAGCGACTGTCTCTCTCTCTCTCTCTTTCTCTCTCTCCCTCTAACCCCACATTCCGTACTATTTCTATTGCTTGTCAAACGCAGAGCGCAAAGCTGGCTTTTGTTTTAGGCGCACACACACACACACACACACACCCCGCACACACCTTTGCCCCTTTTTATGGGATAGGTTCAGCTATATACTGTTCTTGTTATGCTTCTGAGAGGGTAAAGTCGCTCAGCTAATTCCACAAGCTAAACAGATCCAGAGAAATGTTGGAATTCGAAAAACAGAATCTTGTTGTTCAATTGTGCAATCAATTAACTGTATAGTTAACAGTGCCTACATAGTTACTTGTGCTTCTTCCTAAAACAATGTTATTTATGAATTGTGACTTTTGGTAAGGGTATTTCAAGTGCGCTTCATTGTCGAGTGATTTTGCATCTTGTTTAGTTTTTGGCATCGAGTTTTCGTTTACGTATTTTCTCGTTTTCCGTATTTGCGAAAAACCGTGAAAATTACATGCCGCTGACGCAGCGGCACCGTCACTCATGATGGGGCTGCTCGGTTATTTCAACCATCCCCTTCGACTGCTGCCCCGAAAAATATCCTCGAAATGGACACGCTACTGTTGCTGCTATGGCTCCTGCTGCTGCATTTTTATTTTCAGTCATTTTATTCGCGACGCGCTGATACGGCACGAAGTTGTCCCTGACCGCAACATCGCATGTTGTAGGTGCGCCAATGACGCTGATTTTGTGCCTCTCTCCCGGGTTACACATTATTAACAGTTCCTGTGACAAAGCGCCGCTACGGACTGCTAGAGCAGCACAGCGACAACCGGCACTGGGAACTGGGCACTGGCTTTTCTGGCCATTTCCTCCTCGCAGCTCCGCCTGGGTAGCCCGGGAAAGTGGGTTTGGGTCGATGGCCACCTGTCATATTACGGACAAGGGGACGGGTACTCGGGCGACGTTGTCGTTGTCGTCGTTGTTACTGTTGTTGTTGTTGTTATTGTTGTTGATGTTGCTGTTGCTGTCCTTTGCCGGCCATTTGCTGTCCAACAAAATGTTTTGTGGTTCCCGTTGCAAAGTTTGTGCCTCCGGCTGGTTGTTTATTTCAGGTTCGGAAGTGCAACGGGGACTCATAGCCAAAATGAGACTTTAATAAGAAATCACAGTTAAGTATGTGAGGGGTGCACAAGTTCAGTGTTGGCTGTAGCATATATCTAATAAGCATAACTCGTAGCGCACTTTATAAATGTATATTTATAATATATATAATTATAAATAAAAGAAATCGATATTGTTTTAACATTCCCTGATGACCCCAACTAAATAATAAATACATTTGAATATGGTTGCACTTGCAATTTACTGACAAGAATGCGGATCCCGGATTAAATAATAAAAAATCAGATTAGAATCCTTACGTTTTCAATAAATTTAATATCACGTCTTTCGAATGTCTGTGATTTGTCCAGGTAAGGACCTTTTTCCAAACACCTGTATGTCCTTAAAGTAAGCCCATTTTTTCGTTTGAGTTCCTTGATGACCCCATAATCCTTGAAGTAAGTTAACTGCCTAAATAAGGCTCAGAGCCTCAGGGTTAACTAATATCATAATTTTAAATACTGGAAGCTCCATTGTCATTCGTTTCCCATGGCGCCACTCAAATCATGGCCACATGTGACGAGCAACCCCAAGCAAAAAGGAAGCATAGGACCATTGCAAGGGATACACGATGAGGATTTTATCTAGCGTGTAAAAATCACTAACAAATGGCACAAAATTAAATTTGGCTTATGAGTTGGAACTGATAAATCGTCAGCAAAGATATCCTAGTGTGTCAGTCATTAAAATACGAAATTAACATACTAAAGTAAATGATGTACCCCGCCAACCCTCACTCACATGGGGCACAACAATTTGGGCACAAAGTGTAAAAAAACGTAGAGGCAGAAATTAAAAATGAATAACACAAAATAAGGCGAACTTGTGTTGTGAATGGAATTGGAATTGGAATTGGAATTGGGTTCAATGGGGTTTGAGTCACGACCGGTTGGCCCAAAATGGTAACAGGCTGTCGGAAGCAAATCAACACGTCTCGGTCCGAGCAATGAGCTTGCTGTGTCTCGACAATGTACTCCATCTCAGTCAGAGAGTGAATTTTAGTGTTGTTTCTTGGGGTTGTTTCACTTTAAATTGGTCGTCGTCGTCGTCGTCGTCGTCTTTATGTCACCTTTGACACCGGCTGGTCATTGGCATGACGAAGCATCCAAGCTGCCTTAGCAAAACCATTGAAATTGGATTGCATGCAACGGTGGCTGGTCTGTGTGGCTGTAAGCATCGACAGTGACAACAAGCATCAGTTGTCCTGGCGACGACCATTTAGTTGAAGCAGAATCTCAAGCTACAGATCCAGCAATGACGACAGACTGTTTTTGGCTGGCAAGGCCATCTTAAGAAACGATAATGACACAAACTGTTGCCCGGACGACAGCAACGAACAAAGGCAGCAATACTTTCAACATTGGGTTTGAGGCTTAAAAAGCATGGAAATTGAAGTAAACACACAAAGACACACACACACACACACACAGACACACACACCAACACGGAGACATTGCCCAAAAACTGAGTGACTTTCGCTCAAGCGTTAAATAGAAAACTTTATAGCTGCTCGGTAACCTGGGCAACACTTACCTCCCCGCACCCCGCACCCTCCCCAATCCCCATGTCAACATCAATTGGCCCACACCCACAGAGCGACAGACATAGAGAACAGACAGATAGCACATGCAGGCATACGCCTCAGCGCATTCATCGGGTACTCATTGCAATAAGTGGGCTTTCAATTATCACACTGACACACCTCCCTACGGCACACACACGCAACACACACAACACACACAACACACATACAGAGACAGGCATGGCACACGACACGTTTGCAAAGTTGACTTGATGTCATTATCAACGCCTTCAGCTGTTGTCGCACAATGTGAGTTCGAATCTCCAACCACAAATTTAGCTATCTCGAGTATCTTACGACCGTTGGCGCCTTGCTAATTATGCCATCATTAGAGACACATTTTAGCACACACACACACACACACACACACACACACATGCTTGCACGTAGGCATGCAATAAATTTAAATGTGGTAGCACTTACCGAAGTTCCCTAACTCTGTTTATTGCAAATTGCTTGCTCTTTATTATGATTCCGCTGTCAAGCATAACATGTATGTACAAAAATGTGTGTTGTGTGTGTGCGTCTATGTGTGTGTGTGTGTGTGCGAATGTGTGTTCATCTACAGCTCTCAGAAATTTGCCTACCTATTAAATCATTTTCGCTTCTAATTGCAGCAAATTATTATTCCAATTGGACGCAATTAAAATATTGCTACCCGATTAAAATGACTAATAAATAGTTTAATATTTTAGCATTTGTGTTTTCAATTATGTTTTGATTTTAAGCTTAAAGCCCTGAATTAAAAAGCTTAAGATTATTTATAAGCTATATAAAGAATATATATATATTCCATATCTATTAGTGACAAACCTAATAACACTGAATATCAAGAATATTGTGCCTTTTCTTAGCATTTACATATTTGTATACCCGTTATCCATGAAAAAACAACAATTCGTTAATTTTACTACTGTTTATGAACATTTTTTCTAAAATTGTAAATTGTTTAAATTGAACGTGCTAATAAGTGTCAACGAACATTCCACATCTTGAACCTCGTAGCAGTTGGTATAAAAGTGCCCTCTTTTTCACACTTTTTCCTTATTTGTATTATATATTTTTAATTTAATACTCCACGCGAACCATAATTGCTTTTTTTATATATATGACGTAATATATATATATATTTATATATATTTCCTATAAGCATATATATTTCTTATTTGTAATTTAAAAAAATACTTACGTGGAGGTAACTGGGAGTCACCATAAAAACAAGATCCAACAATCTGCCAAAATACACCTCACGAACTACTTAAGAACGACGACAGGACATGGAAATGTCTGTATGTATTTCTGTTTAAATTGTAGATTTAAGATTATACTTTCTGGGATGTTGCGCTAATTATGTTATTTATTCAAATCTGACGGCGTCATTTAATATGAGCTTAAGAGCCATTTATTTTTCGCCTTATTCGCCTTATCCGCCTTGAGCAAACCGAACCGAATAAGCTAAAGTGCATGGAAATGCTTAGAAAAACGGAGATGGACCCATACCCGTTTAATCCTTGGTGTGTGTTTGTGTGTTTATATGCCTCGTTACCGGTACCGGTACCGGTCGCATCAGCCCGGTGGGTTCGTGGATGTCTTTCAGTAGCTAGCTGTTTGGCATTTTTCGCTTTCAAGTTTGGCCATTAATTTAAACTTTTTATTTGCCAGCTTTCTATTTACGCCAACATCCAAGACCCGGCTATAAATTCGGCCGGCCTTTTTAACCCCTTAAATGAGGGGTGTGGTGGAGCGGTGCGGGGCGAATGCAATGCAAAAGAAATGCGAATTAATTTTCTTAAAAGCTTTTCTTGGCGGCGCTGATTATCTGACCGTCGCTCCCTCTCTCTTTCTCTCTTTCTCACAGTCCTTCCATCTCTTTCTCAATTTCTGTGCTTGTGCCAGCAGCTGCATATTCTGTTTTATTTTCACAACTTATTTTTATTATTTTAAGTTGAAATTTTATTAACGAAACATGGCACGCTACTTAAGAAACTATATACAAGTTTTCACTGTGCTTATATTTATTTTCAATAAATTTTTAAATTTCTGTATTTGATATATTATTTGATTAATATTAATTTGGGTTCCTTTTGCAAAAAAAATGAGTTTCTTATCGACTTAACGTAGTTTTGCAATATTTTTTGGAGCAAAATATGTTCAATATTTCAATTTACACAGATGGTATCTCTATAATCTACATGTATAATTATTGCCCAACTTCTACCTTTTCCTTCCCCTTTGCGTACCCAATAACGGGCACACTTAAATACAATTGAGTTTTACTTTGGGCAATGATAATTGATTTAAATTCGATATGTGATCCGCTAAAACTTATAACTCTACTAAAAAAAATATAATTTAAAAAAAAAAACATAAAGCCTGTGCGAGGATTGTCTACAAAGTTTTGAGGCTTGAGTTTTGCAACAATTCATACTCCATAAAAGAAGTTCAGAAAACATAAAAAGAGATTAACTAAATATATTTGTATAAAGCTTATCAAGTTGAATTCAGAATCCCTGCTTAATAACAACATTTGAATCCAAAGTAAAACCTTTTCCAAAACCTTCACACAGAAACTGAATCCCAATTATATGCTCTAAAATCAAACAGTATATTTTTAGAAAACATTGAAACAATAACGTAAGTTTAAAAGAACAGATCAACATAAATCCTCTCCAGTCTTTTTTCTAAATCAATATCTGGGTTTGAATTTTAGTGGGAATATTCAAAATTCTGAATGTGATAAGTGTGAAAAACTCAATCTCAATCAACGATCAACTCTAGATCAACCCTCGCACGTTACAGATATGACCTAAATTCATAATAAACCTCAGCCTACTGCTGCGCCCCCTGACCCTGACTCAACCCTTGTCCCAGTCCCAGTCCCTGTCCCTGTGCCGCCAGACAATTGCCCAGCAAGGCGGCAGCCAGTCGCTAGTAGGGACGCCAGACATCCGATGTCGGCTTTGGCGTACGAGTGCGTATAGGTCCACCGGCGCCACTGGATCCGCTGGCCGATCTCGATGTGGTGCTGACATCGTCCAGATCAATTGTCTCCACCGGCGAGGGTGAGCGGCGTGTGGAGCTAACTGGCGGCGATGCATTCGGATTGGCATTCTCTGCATCCGGTGGATTATGCGTAATCAGTGTGACGCAACGCTTAATTAGATTGACGCCATCAGCATCACCAGATGCCACTAGGGGAACCCCCGAATCCTGCAGCTGTTGCTGCTGCTGCTGCTGCTGTTGCTGTTGCTGCTGCTGCTGCTGTTGCGGTGTTGTGCTGGCTGCCGCTGCTGCCGCCGCACTGCGTAGCCAAGGTAGATCGCTGTAGCTGCCATAGAGCTGAGTGTAGAGCCATTGACTGGACTGGGGCAGCAGTGGGCTCTGCAGGAAAAGCTGTGCCGCCAGAGCTGGATTAAAACTGTGCGCCGCCGGTGCAAAATGACCAGCGGCACCGGCGGCCGCAAAGCCGCCAAATAGCTCTGTAGGATTCTTGCTTCGTTGGATGAGTGCCGTGAATGCGCCGCCGCTGCCAGGTGCAGGCTCTGTTAGCGTTGCCACGCTGCTGGCATCCGCACTGAGCAGCGTGGGGCTGCGACTGCGACCCGCCTCCGCTTCTGCGTCCGTCTCGGCCTCCGGATCCAGGTTCGGTTGCGACTCCTCGTCGTCGTGCGTCAGTGAGCTGATGCTCTTGCGCGGCGATCCCGTCACCGAGATGCTATCGCTCTCGAATCCGGCATCGATATTGCTGCTGCTATTGTTGTTGTTATTGTCGTGGTGCTGCATGCTGCTCAGCGTCAGTGGTGGCGAGCTGCCCACACTGGCATTACACGCCGCCGGCTGCACAAAAGCGCTCAGCGTCGCACTCGTCGTTGTTGTGGGTGAGCCCTCCGGACTGGTGGTGCTATGCGCCGCTCCAACCGTCGCCAGCGGCTGCTGATTCTCTGAAGAAAGCACAAACATTTTTGTTAATAAAGCAAAAGATCAGAGAATGACCAAATTGAGATCAGTTACCGCTCAATCCACGCATGCCGCTCGCTGCAGTTGCCGGAAAGGCAGCTCCATGGTGGTGCGCAAAGAAGGGGCCAGCGGGAAAGCCGGGACGACCACCCAGTGCCATGTGAGCTCGCCAATCGGGTGCATGCAGATGGCTGTGCATTCCAACCAGATGATGTGCAAATCCTGAAAGGACCAAAATCAGCAAAGTGTACAAATATATATATACGCATATGTATATAAATGCATAAGCAAGGCAATTTTGTCATACGGCCTGTTAATCGAATTTCCCGTTCTAATTAACATCTGAATTTTCTGATTAATTAAAAACGAATGCTCATTGATAAATAATTCACACTTGCATTAACAATAATTCACGTTTTAACTTAATTCATATGTAAGTCCCGCAACTTTAAAGTGATATTTTTCATTTATTGGTACTTTGTTAAAACTTGCGGTTGCAAAGAAACCTCACAATATTTCAATTAGTGTATTCATTTGAATGTGAAAGTGCATTCAACTGGAAAATATTGCGAATCAAGTTAATCAGTTAGCTGCCGTTATATAAAATAACTGAATTAGATTCCGAGCAACTTAACCGTAAAAACCGCATGGAGTGCAAATCAGTAATGAAAATTCTGGTTAATTACACGCTATGCAAATATTTCTCTCGAGACATCAAGGAGAGCTTGAACACGAGAGTACCAAATATGGATAATATTTAATATTAGAATTCATTGATAAGAGAACTGAACTAAAAGCTGGAGAGCTACATTTATTGGGCTCAAGGCTACTCAAATATGGAAACAGACATCATAAGCCACGACCAACTTTGTGTCCAGGAACCAAGAACAAGAACAACTAGAAGACGCAGAAGAACAGGAAGAAGAGGAACAGGAGCAGCAATAGCAAGTCCAATGCCAAACCCAAACTGAGGCGAAGGCCCGCCAGACCACATATAGCCCACTGTGCAAGACCAAAAACGTTGCCGCACATTTCGGTTGCTGCAAAACAACATTGGGCAACAATCCCGCCTACTTTCCTTCGCTCCCCCTCCAGCTTCACACCCAGCTCCAGCTCCAGCTCCAGCTCCAGCTCCAAGTGCTTCCCTATTCCTTCTGCCATCATCAGATCAACAAGCCGCCATATTGCTGCTTATGTAAATGCATCTTTGGCAACCCTCAAGGTCCCCCGTCTCTCCATCCCGCTTTTACTTTGTATGTACACGCCCAATGAGAGCTCCACCTTCGGCATGGGGACGGCAAGACAGTCGAGGGACAAGACTTTGGCAGACAATCGCCTGGATGCTAGTCAAGGGAAAATCTGGCAGCGAGAACGAGAACAAGAAACGAGAGCAAAGCCAGAACCAGAACCAGAGAAACGAAGTGAGCTCCAAGGCAAACTCCTAAATAAATTCATTAAAATTATCCCAGTCGCCGATGTCGTTGCTCCGTCTGGACGAGGCTGTGTCCCCCCCCCCCCCCCCTCCCCCTATCTCAATCTCCTCATCCGCCATCCCTCTATCCCTCTCTTGTAAGAGCTGAACTCCTACGGCATTCCCCGCCATCAAGTGGCAGCCCACATTTGTGGGCAAGTCAAGGAAGCTGCTGATGCTGTGGAAGGTAGTTGTGGACTGCCAAGAGAGGGAGTGTAGGGTGATGGGGGAGGGGGAAGTCGATGGGGAGGGGTGGCAACTTGCAACTAGTCTTAAATGCCTCAAATGCCAGGCCGCAGTCGCACATACTACGCGGTCGACTTCGACGCTGGCGCTGAAGATGCTGCTGCTAAAGTTGACTCATTGTTATCGTTGTATGTGTATGTGTGTGTGTGTGTGCGTGTGTGTATGTGTGTCTGCGTGTATGTATATGTGTGTATGAGTTAGTCGCACTTAAGAAAATTCCAAGGCAGCAAACATTGAGAAAATCTCGTCTTGCTAAGCTTCTCTCGCTTCTGCTCGCATAGTCGAAGACGAAGACCGACCACAACACACTCACACTCACACACACACGCACACACACACACACACATATGCCGCCCACATGCGCGCTCTCAATTTCAATCGCTTTAGCTCTCTCCGTCTCTCTCTCACACACAGACTGGCTATCGTTCTCAGTTTGGCTGTCTCTGTCCCGCTCTGTCGCACTTGAGGCCAAATACTTGGCCAAGTTTTGCCAAAGTTTGCAACCAAAATTTCACCGAAAATGTGACACCAACAACCAACCAACGAACCAACCAGACCAGCCAGTCAGACATGGGGCCAGAGGTGTTACAGTTGAGGGGTTGGAAGGGGGCTTGGGGGAGGGGGGCAATTGGGAGAAGATAGTGTATGGAATAAGTATGCGTATGTGAGAAAAACGGCTGTGACACTGGTTGTGAGGAGACAACCAGAATCCAAGATGGGGCACATTCTTAGACACAGACTGGAACCATCTTTGCTGCATTACTTGATTGGCATGCTGCATTATCCTCTGTATCCTCTGACATACTTACATAAGTATAAGTATAAGTATCACTAGAGCTACAACTACAAAAACAACAAAAACAACTACACACAACTACACAACTACAACTACAATCAGAAACGCGTAAGACACTTCATATTGCTTCGTAGAACAAGTGCCTGTATGTAGGTCAAACAGTTTGCTGCGATTGACGCTGGGTGGATGGGTGGTCATCCTGTCTAGGATCTTGGTATTAAGTTGCCATTTGTGCAGCAGACAAAATAATTCAGAGAAATCGATGCAACTCATGCTCCATTGCCGATGCCAGGATGCCGATTTCTCTCAAAAGGAAAAACACTTATGAATGCATTCACTAAATTAAATGTATTATGACAATCCTAGCATGAGCTGAGTCTCGAATAGATTAATACACATATTGCGCATACTACATATGAATTATAAAGGTTATTTTGTTAAATACTTAACTATTTAATTAAAACCAATCTGTAATGAAATCAAATCACTTTGATAGAATCATAAAATGGCTTCAACAAAATATAATCAGCAGGCGGCATCGTCCACAATATAAAATTTGTGGTATATGTAATGATCAGCATCAAAAGTCGAATTTAGATAGAAGCACCAAATTCGGAGCTGAGTTCACGGTATCTCCTAGTCGAGCACTCTTGATTAGAATATTTTTACCTGTTCTTTCTTTAAACATTTTTAAATTCTTATGCAGGTTTATCAGCTTTAAGAACTTGGAAGCAGCTCTATAAAGCAAACAATAGTAAAACAAATATTCAAGATTGAGTTTAAAACATGTCCAGGCTTTCAGAATAAATTCTATAATTGTTAATGTATTTTTTCCCCAATTCTCTATATTCAATAAACAAAATATGTATTATTTGACTTTAGATTTCAACTCTCGTTTCCAGCGGAAATGAGATGGTACTAATTAGGGACCACCACAATCACTCGCTTAATATGCCATATCGAATTATAATGTGCTTGTGTGTGGGAACTATTATAACTCTGCTTAAGTCCTGGGCGCTGATTTAAATACTTAATCAAATGTAATTAACGCTGGCTAGGAGAAAGAAATAGTTCCCGAATCTGATTTTAGATTCGTTTATCTTGAATAAACAAAATCTTGAATATGGAATATAAAGATTTGTTTCTTACATATTTCCCTTACTTACTATGAGAACTTACTTATCGGATATATCTTTTATAATATAATAAATATAAATACTATATTTTATATTTTCCATACGATTCGTTCGCCCAAACTTTTCATCGATCTGAGGCTTATAATATATCGTTTTATAATAAGAATATACTAAGTTCTATTATAGTTTGACTTAGAAAATTGTTTTTTCTTAATTGTTATTGCTAGAAATGTTTTTAATGCCACTAATTTTTTAACGCAGAAGCCAGCTTAGGCATGTAAGGTATTTTCCATATGTATGTGGAATATATTCGAGATTTTAAGGCATCTATATTGCTGTTAGTTCTCCGTCCTTGTTTTGTTGTCTTATTCTGCTTGTGTGCAACTAACTCCTTCAACATGCATTAGCACTCATTATGGTATTTATTTTACTTTATTTTATTTTATTTTATTTTTATAGCATTACAAAGTTCTTGCTGTGCTCGTGCCATTAGCATTTTCAGCATATCCTTTTTATATACTAATTTATGTGCATATACCTACGTATATGTACTTGTGTGTGTGAGACGGCTATATACTTTGCCAACTGGGGTATTGGGTGCATAGTTGGGTTTTGTCACACAAAATGGCAGCAGTAACAGCCCACAAAACTACAACGATCACACACACACAGACACGCCCACACTCTAGCGAGCCACTTGAAGCTGGCAGCGGCACCCGACGGTAAAGCAGCAGCGATGGCAACGGCAATGGTAAAGGCAACGGCGACGGCGACTACGGCTTCGATGCGGCGGATACGGCGGCAGGCATTGAGCAAATTGTGTTTCCATACAATATAACATCACGTCGATTTTGGTAACCCAAACTCAAGAGAATTTCGTGGGACTGTGTGTATGTATGTGTGTGTGTGTGTGTGCGGGCAGTGGCCAAGCCTTCAAACACACACACACACACACAAACACAGACACACAAAGAGTCTCATACACATGTGCATAGAGAGAGAGACCGCATGAAGGCGTACCAAGGATGGCGACAGTGAAACCCCATAACAAAAACCTAAATATGCGGTCCTGTAAGGAAACCCTATGTGCGATAAAGGGTTAGCCGCGCTTGGTGTCAGTTTGGGGTCGGGCTTTCTTCGGCACACCACGTAACGGTATTCGTCGGAGTCGGGCGTTCTCGTCTGGGCCGTTGGGGACAGGTGGCGGTGGCATGGCGTGGTATCGTCCATAGCCCAGCCCCCATACATGAGTGAGCAAATTCTCTATATATATGTCTGAGTCTCTGTGTGTGTGTGTGTGTAGCGGGGCATAACGCGGTGCCATTGGTGCGCCACAAAAAGCTTTCATGAGTCCAACTTCCCACGCTTTTTGCATTATGCTTTGTTTCTTTTGCTTTTTGTTTTGTTTTTTTTTTTATTTATTTATTTATTTTGTTTTTATTTTTTTTGGGCACCGCAGTGCGGAACGAATCTGCAGCTGGGGGCGGGGTAAAATAGTAAAATAGTCTAAAGTGCAATGCATGTGTGTGTGTGTGAGAGAGAGAGAGAGGGTTGCATTAGAGTACTGGGAATAGAGCAATAATATATGTATTAAATATTATGCGTTTCAGTAAGGAAATGTTTCATATTTATTTTCATCGGATTCATTCATAAGCTATATAAACAAAACAAAAATGTGAAGAATATTTGCCGTATTACGCATTTGCCGCCGGTCCAACAACAGTTGTGATGTTTTACCGACGGCATTTTGGCACGGCGCAAGCATTTGTTGTCCCCACCCAAAAAGTGCCCGCAATAAAAACGAAAGGCGCTCAGCGAAAGCAGCGGCGAAAGCAGCACAAAAAAAGTGCTCAGAACAGCGCGCAACAATTTCTCACCACAAGACGCTGTCTTGGAAAAATAAAAATGCGACGCAAGTCGTCGTCAGCGTTGGCGTGGCGCAAGCAAGTCGGCTTCTAACTCACCACAATGTGTGGTGGGTGGTTGGGCGTATTGGGGGTAGTCGGCTTGAGCGAGGCTAGCAGCGACAGCAACAGCAACCCCCACGCACACACACAGAGACATTTTGAGCCAGCCAGCGAATCAGGGGAAATCGCTTAAGTATATGGCTTTCAAATCACTCGACTCAATTTCGCCAGTCGCTGTAATTTCACTCAACTCATCTCAACTCAACTCAGAGAGAGAAAGCGAGTGAGAAAGCGAGAGAGCGTTGACGCCTGCGCCTGCTGTTGACGTCGACAGCAACAGCGGCAGCTGTAGCAGCAGCAACGCCAGCATCGAGCCTCGAGCATTTCTGTTGCCTACTTTTCAGCGCGGACACTCGGATATTTCAATGCTCGAATGCTGCCTGCCGCTGGTTGCTTGGGTGCGCACTTTGCGGTAAATGTTTCTTTTTTTATTATTTTTTTTTTTGTTTATTAATCCGCATGGTTTTTTCTGTGTTTAGTCGTTTTTCCGAGCTGTTATTGAGCCATCAGGCAAAAGTGCTTGTATTGTGGCTGCTGCTGAGGCGGGCAATGGGGGAAGGGACACGAAAATATTAACGAAGGCGAGTGCGAACGAGAAAGGCGGTTGGGAAGGCAACTGCATCTTAAAGTTCAATATAATAATGATGATTCTGATGACCGTGTGTAAGTGTGTATGTGTGTGTGTGTGTGTTTGTGTGCGAGTGCGTGGCAACATCTGTTTCGTACAACATCTAGTGTGTGTGTCCTCACGGACCGCGGACCTAAGCTTATTGATTTTGTGCCTTATGCTCAACTTTAACTTGGTTTTGGTTTTACTAGTTTCAGTTACAGATCACATTAAGCTTGAAATTTATAAAAATAAATATATTATTTTTTCTAAACATTTAAGGACCATCATTATATTTATTACAGTATTTGCATCTCTAATTTCAATGCATTTTTCGCAAGCAACTCATATTACCAATAAAGTAATTTATTAAGTTTCTTTGTTCATATAAAGGAACAACAGAAATTTCCAAACATCACAAGGAATCTAACTTTTAAGCAAGAGAAGGCATTCAAGTTAGAAATCATTATTAAATTAATTAGTTTATCCATTGAGAAGTTTTTGATCATCTTTCCATTTACATTGATCATTTACAAAATACTGCTCTATTAATTCACTTATTAAAAGGTATAAGCTATTTCGATGCGGGTAATAACTTAATTGATTTGGT
The DNA here is from genome assembly GCA_035043025.1 of Drosophila villosipedis. Classification (NCBI taxonomy): domain Eukaryota; kingdom Metazoa; phylum Arthropoda; class Insecta; order Diptera; family Drosophilidae; genus Drosophila; species Drosophila villosipedis. The sequence goes on from JAWNNF010000024.1 coordinate 552,312, forward strand.
ATCAATATATCACATTCAACCAGCTTTCATATCCCTAACACATTCCGCCAATTTCCAAATGGGTAGCACTTAATAAAGACTTTCAACCAGCTGTGGCTGCTAAGCAGCCAGTCAATTTCATTCTTTCTTTCCACACTGCTACAGGTGAGCCCAGAGCTTGTCTCTTTCTTTCTGTTACTGTTTCAGTTTCTGCGTGTTTCTGCCTGTCTGAGTGTCTGTCTGTCTGTCTTTATCAATTTCGCAGTCAGTTGTTGTCAAGTGCCTGTCATATCAGTATTTACACGTAAGTATTTGCTGTAGATTTGCAAATTGTTTTGGCAAATTTGCTGCTATTTTGTAAGGCATGCCAAGAGGTTGACAAGACCCCAATTTTAAATCCAAAACACAACCCAAAACCTTCCCAAGTCCCCGACTCCCCCACACGCACAATACGCACAAATTTACCGTTACACAAGTGTTGTCAACACATGCGAGTGTTGCTGCTGGTTGGGGAATTGGCGGGGTTGGCGTAACACACATTCCAGCCCACCACCTCCCCTCCTCATTTGACGCACACACACACATATGGTTGCTGCGTAACAGGCCGCAAGTTATTGCAAAAAAATATATAAAAATAAAAAAAAGTAGAGGAAGGAAAAAAATTGTAGCATACTTTTTAGGGCGCGCTAAAAAGAAATTGCACAGCGAGGCAGACGACGGACTTGTTGGCATTTGGCAAACATATTTTGGCAAATGTTATAAATAATTTTAAACGCACACCTTGCCCAAGCCAGCCAACCAACTGACACATCCCACGCCCACCGCCAACAACTCGAGTTGTGGCACATGTCACGGCTCAGGGGTCAGGGGTCAGGGCAGCTTTGCGCAACAGCCACGACCCTTGGCGTATTAGTGTCGCATTGACACGTAAATTGACATGAAATTGAATCAATGCTGTAATATGTCCTTGGGGGGCAGCGACACACACCCAGCATCCCACAGCCCACAGCCCACAGCCTACAGCCCTCACAGTCAGTGTCAGGGACAAGCAAGGACGATGACTTTAAAATTTCCTTTTACGAGCCAAATTGAGCTGTAGGCCTCTGCCCCCTCCCCCCTGCCATGACTGTGACTGTGCAAATTTGTCTGTCTGTCTGCATGTTTGATTATATGTACTAAATCATTTCGTTTTCGCAAGAAATGCACAGTGGGAAGGTAGAGAGTTTATCAAGTTGTTTAAAGACACAAAGCCTAACCCTTTTGACCGTCTACATCTACATACGAGTGTATCGCTTAGAGGGCCGCATTAAAATGTAAAAAAAACGAAAACGCAACCAACCCCAATCGAGTGAATTACACATAAAAGGGAAATTAACTTAAAATGCAACTCAAACGCCTGCCTCAGTTATTTATTCGATTTTCTTATCGAATTAAAGTAATAACTACTTAATTACAGATATGGAAGGGATTGGAAACTTTCGACACTGTTGCAGTTAATCGATAGATTAACAAATACGTAAAACTTAATTTTTGTTTGTTTTTTTTTAACTAAAATTATATATTCAACTTCAGTTTCTTTGGATTTAATAAATTTATTAAATAAGCTGACTTTATTTGTTGATAAACAAGATCGATACTCAAAAGCTTACTATCATAAAAATATATATAAAAAAATATACATTTTCTAGAGTTATAAGAATTAATCATTTTATTTTTGGATTACATTGGCTTGAAATCAGTTTAAGTACCAACTGCTGATTATCAAAATACTCTTAAGTACTCGCACGCTATTATTGGACTAATATAGGCATAAGGACTAATACCCCAAGCGAGCGAATAAGTAAAAAAAGAACACGAAAGCATGTGCGAGTGTGTGTGTGTGTGTATAATGATGGTGTGAGTAGTGCGCACTTTGATCTTTGCCTTTTGCCTTGCTTCTAACGTACCGCCGGCATTAAGGTCCTGTAAACCAAACAACATAAAACGGCAGACGCCGAAAAAGGGTTTTAAATAAATTCGAGTGGACGAGATCTTAAATCAAATGAGCTGTTTTTCATATGTAATGTAGTATATGGGCTGATGTGGGCGCGCGGCCCAAGACAATGTAACATGAATTCAAGCTGAAAATTCATTTAAAACATTGGCGCCCGCACACTCACACACACACACACACTCACGCACACGGAGCCACTGTGTAATTATGCACATATGCGTCTACTTGCCAATGGGTTTTATGACATAAATTACATCAAGCACAAAATTTTAATATAATTTTCACTAAAAACGCGCGCGAAACTTTTTTAGTTGCTTCTGTTGCTGCTGCTGCTGGTGCTGCTGGTGCTGCTGCTGAAGGCAACTTCAAAAGGCTAGGCAACAACGCACACACACGCACACGCACACATACTCGCTGGAGGGGGGCGCGCGTGTGTGAAACAGGATATCCGTTGCGGAAGTTACAAATTTTCCACTTTCCAAGCACTCATGGCACTGCCTCGGGGCACCTTGCGCTCTAGTCCGGAGAGGGTTGGGCAGACGGGGAGGAATGGGGTATAGGGTATGGGGGCTAGGGGCGTGGCACTAATGTGCCCTGCTTACGACGCCATTTTATATTTATTTCGTTCCATCAAGAAAAGCACTTGGCTTGCTTTTTCACAGCCTGCTCAACTATTTTGCAGGCAGCAGGCACCAGCGCAGAGTCCTTTTAATCATTTGGCAAACTTTCTGTGACACGCAGCACTCCAGTGTCAACTACATTTTGTGTATGCCAAAAACTAGTCAGCACTCACACACACACACACACACACACACACACACACACGCACACACACAAGCCTGAGACTTTTGGCTGCCTTTTAGTTTTTAATGTAATTTTGAGACACTTTTTTGCTGCTATGTCACTTTGCAGTTTCGGCTCACAAGTGCAAAAAACTTTGGTAGTCAAAGTTTTTGGGTAAAAAAAATTATTTCCCCCCACGGGCTTTGCAATAATCTCCAACAAAACTAAACTCATTTAGAAACTTATCAAAAAGATAAAATATATATATTTAACTGTTATTTATAATATATTCTAAAGCTACAATAAATAAATAAATTAATAAAAACTATATTGTATGTGAATCTGTTTAATTTGTATTATTCAAAGTAAAAATAGTAATTATTGGTTTTTTTATTTATATTGTACACTTAAGTTTAAATAATGTTTTTCGTTGATATACTTTGCTATTGAAAGTTTAAATACCAAGATTCAGACTACGAATATACTGGGGCTGATACCTTTGTTAGAAACGAAATGGAATCGAATGAGAAATAAACAAATACCTTTTTTTTATCAACCAAAAACCAAAAACTGAGCCAAGCCAAAAATACTAATAAAATAATGATATCAAATAAATGCGCTGAAAATTACTGATGACTGAAGAAGAACTAGTATTAATATTGATTTGAGTGTTCCAAGAAGTTCGGTAGATTGATATTGCAAATATACGAGAGCAATTTGCAAGTGGCACAAAAGAGAAAGTGATAGAGACCGTGATTGTGGCTGTTGCCAGTAAGAATGACAGTGACACTGACTGTGACAGTGACAGTGGCATCGGAATCGGAATCGGAATCGACATCGCACCACTAAGAAATTTACTCACTTGCCGCCTCATAAATTTCATAGTGAAATTGTTAAATTTTAATAAAATCAAAGCGTATCAAACGAGATTTGTTCACCAGGCGACGATGCCGACGGCAACGGCTTCTCGCAGTCATCTGCGTCGTCGTCCTTGCCATCGTTGTCCTTGTTCACAGCCTGGTTATATCGCGTGTTTATTGTTGCAACAGTCGCGCCAAGCGCTTTAAAATAATTTAAGGCTACGCCTGCTGCTGTCAATCAGGGGTGCGGGGTGCTCGCCGCTCTGTACTGTTATATTCTGTTTAGGGGTTGCACCCTTACCACTGAGGCTCAATGTGTTCATCCTTAGAAAGGCGCGAGTCGCAGCCGATGCGACGTCGCTGCCGTTTTGTGACTCGTTAAAGGATTAAAATCATTTTAATGGATTTTTCAAGCTGTTGTTTTGTTACATAATTGTCGCCTCTATTGTATTAGTGTCTCTGTGTGTGCACATGTGCCTGTATGTGTGTGTATGTGTATGTATTTGTTGTGTGTGTGTATATGCATTATGGGTGCATAAATAGGGCACACACTTGCACTGGGAGTTGACAAAAAGGCAGCGCGAATCTATTTGCACGGCTGTCGAAAGGACTCTGCGCCTGACTGCCTGCTCATTTGTCATCATCCTTATGCTAATGTCCTCGGGCTGTTAATGATAGCTGGAATCCTGTTCTCAATTGCAAATGTGAATGGTACAAACAAGTGGAGCCACGGTTTCTTATATTTTCCGTAAGCCGATTCGAAAAGGGTTCGGTTAAAGCATCTACAGTTTATTCAACCTCATTTCATGTTGAAATTTATCCACTCCTCAAATATGATAATCGGTTCACTTTCAAAAAAGTTAATTATTTAAAAAGTTTTCTCAGAAGCCTAAAAAATTAATCAAATAAGTATATACTTATTTAGGTTTATATTAAGATGGTTTTAACAGAAATTAATGGTGCTTGAAGGATCCTTACATTACAAATAGACTCACATTTAAACAAGGTTAACTCAAAGCAAAAATCTCACAAAGAGGTTCAAAGCTTATAGCCAACAATATTTGACTGCTCGAAAACAGCCCAATCAAAAGCTTCACATATTTTATTATTAAGGCTTGTGCCTCTGGGCAGACACCGTAAGTGCGGCATTAGCTCATTAAGCCCTTCTAATAGACATATTAATTTACAAATGACAGCTAATCGTGTCTATCCGCCAATTTAACCCAAACTGGCCTCGGCATCAATATCTGCTCTAATGAGCAACAAAACGCTTGAGGCAACATATTTGTTTGGATTGGCGTTAGCCGTGGTAAGGGGGTGGTTAGATAAAGGCTTACGTACCTGGCAACTTAAATGGCAATCCGGCCATAAGTGGATCCGGCCCAAAGCGTTGTGGTCCAAATGCGAACGGATGAAAGCCCTGATGACGCACCTTGGAGCGCGGCTCCCTTGGCCCATCCACCGTCACCTTGATTGCCTTCGTGTAGGTGGCGATCTGTATGGGGTTCGTTGAGATGACAATTGTCAGCGTGAAGCTCTTACCTACAAAACGAGAGGAGAGACAGTGAATTTCAGAGTTTAATTAGACCACATTGGCGTTTACCGTCTACTATTTACAAGACCCCGCGAGCGAAACCGACGCATCGCATACAATTTCAATTCAGTTCAATTCATTTGGATAAGAAAAGCTTAATCGTTTCCTATCCGATAGCTAAATTATTAAAAAAAGAGAATACGCAGAAAATCGGACTTTTAAGTCGTATTTAAATTTACATCGCAAGAGTTGACTTAGCAAAAGACTATCAAAATTTTGAGTACGAAATACTTCTCTCTGTGTACAAATCACCTATAAGTGTGCAACGCTGTGGATGCGGTGGGTGGTGGTCGGTGAATGATGGCTGATGGGTGCAGGTAGCAGCTCCACACTCAAGCCAGCGCAAATATAGCATAAATTTATAGATTTGCTATGGACGAAGCCCGCCTGTTTGCCATGGCTGCCATGGATGCTGTCAGGCGGAAACCGAAATTAAAGTACGCAGCTCGCGAATCGCACCATGCTCCGCATGCGGCAAGCCCCAATGCAAAATTAACCCCAGCAGAATTGGCAAAGTTACACCAAATTTGCGCGCAATCATTAAAAATGAAGCTGGCACGCAGACACCGAATGAATGAATGCATGACCATTAGGAAAAATAAATGGGTGTGTGTGTGTGTGTGTGTATGGGTGGGTGTTTGTCTGGGATACTCACGCAGCATTGGCAAAAATGCAATGCTTACACACAGAACAATATTAAGTAGAATGTGGCGACTTTGGCGTAGCAACTATCACAATTCCAGTGTTGCCATGGCACCAACGTCAATGGACTCCTAGCGAAGTCTACGGGCATGAATATTTCGAATATTCATAAGGCATTGCAACCCTGTATGTGTCCTGCAATGGGTTTGTAAGAGGGTATGGACATGGCTACGGGTGAGGCGACTTGACTTATTCAGCAAATTTGACTGTATTGTTATGGGCCATAAATTATTGAGAACATATCCCAATCGTATCATATCGTGACCAGTTAAGAAGCTAAGCTTTCAGATAATACTTTCTGATTGATCTCTTGGAAAAAGCCTTCACTTGCCAATAACTAACTTATTGACGCCTTACGAGACTCACTCCATTTCGTTTTAATTTCGTTATAAAAATAGAGTTCATTAGTAGAGTTGCATTTAACTAAAAGCCAATTTATTGAATTTGATGGACTTTAATCAGTATTCTTAATTTTAATTATTTAATTAACACAATTTTATTTTCAATCAATGACACAAAATAAATAATTTAATTTATATTTAAAAATGTAGTCTGCCGTGTGAATCCAATTGAACTTTTAACTTTTCCCACTATTGAATTGTTATCTACATGGAATCCAATTAAATCAAACCCAACATTCTGAACTGTTATCACACGGATCGGAATATATACATACTTTCAATAACTAAATCTTAAACATATGGGGATTTCTGTGTTGGCAATATGTCGCAATATGTCGATACGTTATCGATGATACATGGCTCTGTTTGTGGAGCAAACTTTAGTTAACCACTTATCACGATATGGCCCAGAAGTATCTCATAACATCAGATGATGTGAGTTTCTTTCACACAGACACAGATACAGATACTCACTGACATGCAAAACCATAACTCATTTGCAAGTTTTTGGTCTAAATCAACGCCATTTTGTTGGCGCACAGCGAGTTAGCAGCAACAACAACAACAACAACAAGAACGGCAACAATGAGAACAAGAAAAACACGTGAAGAGCAAACAAACTTCTTAGATTAATATTAAATTAAACGAAGCATGCAAAAAACGCAAGAAGGCGGGAATCACTACTACAAGGGCGGCAACAACAGCTAACAGCTTGCCACCCCCCAACCCGTAAAAAATATAGCCAGCTACTGGCATCCTCAGCAGCAGCAGCAGCAGCACCAGTGAAGAAGAAAACCCGAGAAAACTACACAAGAAAACAAATGAACATAAACAGGCGAAACGAACCAAGAAAACCAACAAAATGAAATGAAACTTTTTTAATTATGCGCCCTCAGCACCCAACTCAGACTCAGAGCAACAAGCGAACTCGGGCTACCGACAACAGGGAAGAGGAGGAGGTGGAGCTATATGGACGTCGAGCAAACGTCAACAAACTAACGAGATGGTAAAGAGATTGTGAGAAGAAGGAGGGGGTTGAGAGGATGTTAAGCAAACTGACGGGGCACAAAGTGGCTAAGACAAAAGACAAGGCTCGAATGTTGAGTCGATGTCGGCGTCGCCGTTTTGCCAAATGAGCAAAAATTGCAAATAAATCTGTTGCTGTTAGCCATTTTGTGCAGTGTCGACCAAAAAAGCGCACAGTCGTCTCAATGGCAATGGGTTGCGGAAGGGGGGAGTAAGAGTGGGCGTGACAGCAAAATCAACAACAACAACAACAACAACGACAAAGGCGACAAAGAACTTTGCTGCTAATAAGATGAAAACCATTAAAAGTCGACACAAGTCGCGTCCGTTGCAAGCTAAATGAAGAGTAGTGGTGCTGGTGGCAGGTAGCAGCACAGCGTAGAGAAGGCCAGAGCAGTGCAGTGCGGGGCAGGCCAGGGCTAAAAGGCAGCTGGGAGCTGGGTTAAAATGTTGTCATTTTCGCAACAAAGCAAAAATTATCACCACTTTGGAAAAGGCGACAACGACGACTAGAAAACTCTGCACCCTTTTCAACTATGCATGTGTGCGAGTGTGTGTGTGTGTGTGTGTGTGTGTGTGTGTGCGTGTGCAGCAGACGCTAAGTGATTTTAAAACAAAGTTTTTCAAACGTTTAACGTTACAATTTTGCCGAGTGTAATAGAAAATGTACCGTTAGCTTGGCCCGTCTGCGTTTTAACTTTCGATGTTGATAATGAAGCAAAGGAACAGGAACAGGACTCTGAAAGAGGGTTCGCTTTGTGCGCATAGGCAATTTAATAGCAACGTCTACACACACCACTACCCCCCCCCCCCCCCTTCCACCCCTTCCACACCTTTCACACTTCCTCCCATCCCTCCCTATCCGCCAATCAACAACCCCCCAACGACGAGTGTAGCCTGTGAGTTCTGTGTGTTAATGTCGTTAGTAGCATGGCGCCATAATTATAATTTGACATAAGACAAGAAGTCTGAGGTTGACAACAAAATGACATTTTAAATACACACTCCAAAGGCTGGCTGCCTTGACAGGACTCGGCGAATGAATGGACCAAAGTGTGTTGCAACCCTCCAGTAGTTAAACCAACCAAACCCTCACCCCCTCACCCCGTCACCCCGTCCCCACTTACCCAGCCCACTCACCGACCCAGCAGCTATTAAGCAGCCGCTCATCGGGTTTTCGCTGTGCGTATTTAGACACTTAACTGATCATAATTTTAACACTTTGCCTAATGCCCTTGGAGCGTTTCGTTTCCCTATGGCGAAGAGCCTAAAAGACTTTAACATTTAATTGATGTGCAGAACCTTCTGAGTTCTGTATTGAATATTCACTAATGAATAATTTGTGTCACTGTTGAAACTGAGTATATTTTAAGACCTCTTCTTAAGAACACTAAATAACAGTCATATGGCCGAGTGAGTTGTTAGTTAAAACTATTTTTAGACACATCAAAACTTGTACATATTTTCATACTTATCTTCAAACCGAAGATGATAATTTTATTATATATATATACTATATAATTTCAATACCAAATTGTAGAAAACACTTTAATTTGTGTGTGATTTAAACCGCTTTAAAAATTCCGCGCAGCAAAAGTCGCGTCTGCTAGTGGGTTATCCTACTTCAGTGCCCCTTGTTGCTGCCACGTGCCCTGCCTCTAACCAAGCTGCGTCTCTGTCTGTCATAAATATTCATATGTTTATTGTATACGTTTTGGCAACAAAAACGCTGCACTTTCTTTCTGGCCTCCTCACTCCCTGAACACAGTTCTTACTACTCAGTTTTCAGTTTTCCATTTCCACCACACAGTTGCTCTTCCAAAGGGTTCATAATCTTAAGACGAAAATTACAACACATAAGAGCACAGACATTCTCCGTTAATTAAAAAAATATATGGATCCATCTATAGAAATCCATTTAAAATGTCAGATAAAATAATTCAATAACTATCACAACAAAAATCTCAGAAAATTTGGATTGTTACATGATGTGTTTTTTATTTTATTTTCAGATATCTTAGATATTAACTTCCATTGCAATATCTAAAACTCACTTATTATGTCGGCAATATCTTTTCAACATTATCTTAATGCTTTTTTTTAATTTATGTTGGCAAACCATGCCAAATAATAATTTATATCAGAAAAAATATACTTTATATATAGTTTCATTTTCTATATAGCACACCTGAAAGGGTGTTCAATCTTCGACACATTGTAGATTATTATTTATTTATTTTTTTTTTGGTTTTGCACATGATACATTTGTTGTGTTCAGTTTTTAGCATTTGTCGACGCTTTGCTTTGCTGGCGTTGGCTTTCACTGGTGCGGGCATCATGACTGAGGGGTAGTTGGTTAGGTGGGGGGTTGGTGGGGTGGGTGTTTGGAGTTGTGGGGTTTCAGGGGTTCAGGGGTTCAGGGCATGGTTTAATAATCATAAATTTTAACCCTTTTTAGCGCGACATTTGCCGTTTCTGTCCTTGTTGTTGCTGTGTTGACATCCGTTTTGTTCTTTGGCAGCCGTTTAACCCGATTTGTAATACATGGCCCAAGGGCAGTGTCAGTGACGTTGACTTTATGCTGGCTGCTGTTGTTGTTATTGTTGTTGCGATTGTTGCTATTGTTGTTTGGGGCTGCTGTAACTGAGCTACCAATAATGTGCGAGCAAAACTTTCCTAAAATGCCAACACAGTCGAGCAGACGAACTGCAACAGGAGCAGCGGCACAGCAGCCGAAAAGGAAATTAAATTTCCAGCAAAGTCAAAAATTATATTGCCAATAAATGAAGACGTAGCCGACGCAATCCGATGCGACGAAAAGAGAAGCGTTCTGCAATTACGTTGGCCAAAATCAGCGTTTGGTGGTGGATTTTTCCTCTAAATATGCGAGTATATAGCGAGCATGCGACGCCAAAACAGGAAGCCGGAATCGCCGTTTATTAAAACGGAAACTCGAGACAACTGTGCGGCGGAGTAGCAGCAAAAAAGACTAACAAAAAAAAAACAGAAAAGAAAAGAAAAGAAAAGAAAAACGCGACTAAAACGATAAAGGCAACAGCAAAGATGAAGATGACGATGAAGACGACGATGCAGACGCCGACACGGGCAAAGGCAAACGCGAAGGCAAAGGCGATGGCAAGAACATAATTCTGTCGCTGCTTGGCAAAGGCAAACAATGTCCTTGGGTGAGGGCTGGACTGATGCTGCCTGACTGATAAGCCAAGCGCAAACCCAACAGCCCCCCGTCCCTGTCCCACCACTAACAAAGCGATTTTCTTCACCGAAAATGTGGATTCGCTGTTGGAGAGATAAAAAAAAAAAAGAAAGAAAAAAGCAACAACAACGCCCCCGAAAAGCCTTCAAAATGACCAACGGGCACACAGGCCGCTAAATTGCAATTTTCAAGATTTAAGCGTGAACAATAAATGTCACATAATCTGTAAGTAGCTAAATAAAAGCGCCCACAGCCAAGTGACTCCAGTCAGGCGCTGGTCTTGGTCCTCGTCCTGTTCCTGGTCCTAGTCGAAATCGTTTCGCCCGCCAGCTATTTAATTTAATTTATCGCATTTTAAACAGGCGACAAACAATAAACAAAGCGAAAGCTACAACAAAATAATATAACAAATTTATTTGTTGTTTCCTTTGGTCGCTTTTGTAGGCCTGGCATATTGATTGCGGCTTTGTCTTTTAAATTATTCAGCCCATTGGGCAGAAAGGAGCAGTGGGAGAGTTACTTGCCCTATAAATCTGTCGGTGCAATCGCAATTTGTAAACGCTTCACATGATAAGGCATAGTAACCATGTGAAACAAACTGGCTGATGATAAATATACATATATAGTATAATTTAAATTGTTTGAATATTATCTGATTTCTAAAAGAATTTTTCTTAAAATTCGACTTTTGGCTCGAAAGCAGTCGGATATAATTAAAAGAATACTTTGTATATTATTGAATAAAGTCCAGTCCACAAATGTTCTTTAACATTATAGCATGCTGCTGGAAATAGTTTGGCAAGCGGGCTTATCATAGTTCAGAATTTTTATTTACTCAAGATTAAAAAATAGTTAAGCACGAGACATAAAAGTGGATTATGGCACAGATTTTGAGTGTGTCAGCAGGGTTCAGAAATCGGATCAGAGCCAAACTGAAATTTCCATAACAGTTCAATAGCGGGTACAAAACTGATTCAGCTTACACTTCATACTTTCAGACCGATATCTAATGGGAGGTACTCTGATATCGAAGGCTCAAGATTATATTGGTTCAGTCCGTCTACATGAGCACAACTTCGGCACACTTAAAGCGTATTTATTCTATTGTCGCGTCAGACAAAGTGTTGAGAATCGGATATTATGTCGAATAGGGAGTCATGATATCGATTAAATCGATGAGCTACAGTTATAAGATTTTGGTTTGTAGATTAACTGGCGACGTCCTTCAGAGATCGCCATCGGATCACGCCCGCCTCCAAAAACTAGGCCAAATATATACCGCAAGTTAACAAACTTGGATTACTAGAAACCTTCTCTACAAATTGGTAAAATATGCTTTGGCCACGCCAACCATGTTTCATTGCCATGGAATCAGAGTATTTCGCAGTCGGTTACACGTTGACTGCAACGTTCTCATTTGCTTAATTTTGTACATTTTCTGCAGATGTAGAGTTAGACTTGAGCTAGTTCATGTAGGCTTGAGATCCTTTACTATTCACTCCAGCAAGGTAACTATCTCTCTCTCTCTCTGTCTCTATCCTTCTCAGTGTGTATCAGTCTCCATTTCTTGCTCCTTGTGTAACTTTCAGCACGCCTCGCCACCTGTGACCCGATGCGGGCAAGAAAAGCCTATGACACATTTCATTATACAAATATCAATTAAGCCAACTGCAAATACTAATTGTAAGTGTTGTCGAAGGACATTTGCTACCACCAGCGAACCACCACCACCATTAAAAATAGCAACAGCCACAGCAGCAGCAACAAGACACAGAGACACCCGCCAAGCCTTACCCCCGCCCCCACCACCCCCTCACCATCCATGATGGCATACGAATACATGCATGGCATAAGGGCTGGCTCAAGGCTGCAAATGTTAATGAAAATTAAAAATTCAACATCAAACTGAGCGACGAAGGACGAACGCAGGATTCGTCGACATCAAACGGAGCTGCTGTGACGTACCAAAGAACCCAAATATACTTCGAGTGTTGCGAATGGGAATGAGAATGGAGTAGAAGGTGGGGTAGACCGTAAGGTTTCTCTAGAAAGAAGTGTTAATGTGTTATCTGATTTATTTATGTTAAGCTCATGTGTGCGCAAGTGTGTGTTTGTATGTGTGTGTGTGTGTGCTTGTAAATTGCTTGAATTTGTGGAAATCGTGACTTCAATTAAATTCCATTCGATACTCAAGGAATTTTCAACTGATGATGCGCAAGTAATTTCGGAAATTGGATACTGTATGCCAACTGCAAACAAGCAAACAAACAAACAAACAAATACACATGCAAATGCCAGTCAGTATGTGTGTGTGTGTGTGTGTGTGTGTACTTTTGTATTAAATCAAATTTTAATTGCGCATACTTGTCCCTCGGCAAATATTTGCAGCGAGCTCGCCGCCTTTGACTCGCCTGCTGCTCTGCTAGCCAAAATGCTTTAGCGACAAGGAATTTAAGGCAACAGCCACCCAACCAACCAACCAACCAACCAACCAGCCAAACACACACATACACAGACAAACACCAGCACACACACACACAGTTAGTCACCATAGCTTTGCAAACAAACATTATGAGCAAACAGACAAACAAAACGGGAATTTTAATTTACCAAGCAAAGACTATAATATAATACCCTGACCATGCATTATCTCAAACAAAAAAAAAGGCAACCAAATGCATTTGCATTTGCATGGTAGTAACAATTAATTCCAAAATATTACATTCAAATTTTGCATAAGCCGAGAGTTAAGCTAACGAAATCTTTGCATCTTTTTTTACCCAATGCTTCCAGCAATGCTCCTCAATCGATAATGAGCATTATATTCGAAAATTTTAAGTTCCATTTTTCTTTTTTTTTAATTCAAACTTATTTTAAAATTTTGAGTTGACTTAGTCATGCAGTTAAATTACAGTTTATTATACATAGGCAGACCACTGTTTATAAAAACAAAAAATAGCTTTTCGGTTCAAAAACGACTCTAATTTCTAAAGATAAATTTTATAGAACGATCAAAAGTCTATATTCTAAAAATATATATGAAACAAAGAAAACCAGAGTAAATTGCCGTCATCGATTTTCACAATGAATTTTAAAAACCAACTGTTTGATCATTGGTAATCCATATAATATAGCAGTCCGATGCTGAGAAGTTTTTGACCAAATGCTTAGAGAATAATACAAAATATAACCCAGTCCGGCTCGCTCAGATACGAGTATATGCAAAATCACAAATATATAAGACTTGTCTTATCAAAAGATCTTCAAAACTTAAGAACTACTTGCATAGAAAAATACAGACAGACGGACATGGCTATATCGACTAGGCTTAAGATGCTTATCAAGAGTACAGATATAATTTATGGGACCGGAGACGTCTCCTTCAATGAAAATCAAATTTGAATGCTTATTAGAAACTAACAAAGATGACTCAAATATCTTGAGAACTCAAATATTAACAAGTTACTTTTAACAACTTTTGAGACTGACAGCGCCGATTTCTAATTTTAGGAAGTTATTTTTAGCAAGCGACATCAGACATCAAGCATTATGAGTGGCGTTAAGTCCTATTATGAGCCAACTGATTTATTTATTTATTAAAGCATATTATTAAACTGTATGTGCTGGAAACGTCGCCTTATTGATTTCTATCGAAATCAAAAATTAACTGTTTCTATACATCACTATTGTGCACAAGACGGGCATTAACTATTAAAGAGCCTTAAGGCACTCGTTCATTAAGCTATGTATGGGATGGGGGCCAACCTTGGGCCCGACTAATGCCCAAATAAGTAGAAAACTGCTGGCGATGGGTATCTAAGCGGCTGCGTTGCAAATCTGTCAAATGTCAGCGCCAGCAGCGACGGCGACGCCGGCTTTGGATTCGCGTTGGCGTCGGCTCATTAAAAAAAAACAACAACAACACCAACACCAACAACAACAACAAGGAAAATAATAAGAAGAAGAACAACAAACTCTGCCCCAATTGCCGCAGTTGGCTGCTCGTCGTCAGCGTTCATCTGCTCGGCTGTAGCCGTAGCTGTTAATGTTGCTGTTGCTGTTGCTTTTGCTTTTGCTGTAGCTGACACCTGGCAAAAACTTTAGCCAGTCGGACTGGGCGCACAAAATGGCGACGTCGGCCTCTGTGGAAGCATTTTGGCCGGGTGTTTATCACATTGCTGCTATTAATTAAGCTTAACGAGGTTACCGTTCGCAACCACACCCAGTCAAGCCAAGCACAGCAAATGAGTGACTGACTGACTGACTGACTGAGTGAGTGAGTGAGTGAGTGACTGAGTGCGAGAGTGGGGATGTACTGAGTGCTGGGAAACGGGTAATAGTGGTAGGGGTAAGCTAAAGCATCTTGGACTGCTGCAGATGCTGTTGCCGTGCAAATCCCCAGGCAACTTCATAATGAAATTTCGCCCTCATCTCATTAAAAGTCTTAAGCATTTTCAGGCAGCAAATTGATGCTAGCTATGCCAGAAAAGGGTTCCATGGGCAAGAGGCGGGCGCTTAGGATCAGCAGAAGATCAAACTGCCACGCCCAGCTACGCAGTCAAACAGCTTTGCAGCAGCAGCAGCAGCACTAAGAAACCAAAAAAAAAATGGTAGTTGCCAGTTGGCAGTTGCCAGTTGCCAGATGGCAGCAGTCAACGCTGTGGCGCATATTTAATTTTTAATGAAGTTTAATGGATGCCGGAAGCTTTAAGATGGAGATGCCAAGGCCCCCGTGCCGAAGTAAAATAATACGCCCCCAAAATAAGTATGCTAACATATTATTTACTCGCCAGCTTCCAGCTGCCTGCTGCCTGCTACAGTACCTTAAATCATCCTTAGGTTTATTCACTCCACGAAAGAGCCCTTGTTAACTTGTTTGGGGGTTAAAACCCACTTCCACAGCTCGTGCATTTTGGATACAAGTGCTTACATTAGCTTTGACTTATTGTACCTTCCACATGAGAAGCAATTACAATACATACCATATATTCGAAATATATTTAAACATATTAAAATCCAGTTAGAAAATTATGATATTTATTAGCTTGGTAAACAATGCTCTGATTCTGCCCTACAAAGTTGCATAAAAGAATGGGTAAAAACTACCCATTTGCAAAACTTTGACAATAGTAAACCGATTTTTGAAAGCATTGTTGCTGTATTTAAATTTGAAAACATGATTTGTGCTCAAAATTCGCTTAAGGAGCGGTTTTCAAATTATAATCCTTTCCTTTTTTTGGTAGACGCATAGCTTTCAAGGTAAGAATGTGGTTACATGATATCTCACAGCCCGAAGAGCATCCTTGTGTTGAAGTCTAATTTTCCACATCGTAGATGTGTGTCAAATGCAAATATTTTAATTAGTATTTAATGCACTTAAGACACCGTTTCATGCAAGGCACATTGAAAATTTAATTAATCATTCCAATGATTTAAGATTTTAATAAGTTCGTAGCACTTTGGCTGCGGCTTGATAGCTATTTAGCCAAGACCAAAGCACAGGTTGAAGGACCCATTCATAATCTATTTGACGTAGGCACAATTACCAAATAAATTCACATATTGCAATGGACTCAAGTGCATTTAACTAATGAATTGCAGTATCCGTTTGATTGAGACATGCAGATATTCAGGGCTTTAGCGGTCCCTATCAGCTAAACACGAACTGTGAACAAGCAATGCTTGTTGCCGCGCAACAACAGACACATCATCAGAACTCAAGTCTCTGGTGGCAAGGCGTCAGAATCAACTGCACGATAAGCATGCCATAATCACAGCGAATGCCAACGTGCAGTTAATTAACATATTATCGTAAATGCAGCAACAACAGCAACAACAGCAACAACAATAACAATAACAACAACAACAACAATGATAAGAAACTTAGTTGCTGCTCTGCTGCTTGTGCTGCTGCTAATGCACTTTGGTAATGCACTTCAAAGTGCTTACACATCAATGTGCAACATGCAACGCATATCTCATTTACATTGCATTTACACATACACATCTACATCTGCGTATACATATAAAGCAACAATAATTACATGTGCTCTCGGGCTGCCCCATTTCCGTTGCCGTCCAGAAGATTTTAATTCATTAGTAGACAGCGGACAAATGCATTTCCCATGTGTGTGGATTATGCAGTTTCCGCTTGAATGCAACTGCAGCTGCTGATGCCGCTGCTGCTGCTGCTGCTGCTGCTGCCGTTGTTGCAGTTGCAACTGTCGATGCCGCCGCCATTTTATCTAATTGCGCCCACATTACGCATACGCAGCATAGTACACATCATTAAAATTACAAGTGCACAAAAATGCAAAAAGCTAGCTCATCCCCTAAACTTCAAGTCCTAAGCGGCGAGGGATGCTACGCAACTTCGTATAAAATTAAATTGCAAAAAAAAATTCAAAGCTTGTTTATATTTAAGAGGTAAAAGACTGAATAATGTCTGCTACAGATAACCAATTCTTTAAAATGTAAAAAAAATGAATTCTATGGTTAAATCATTTTAATCAATTTAATATCCCTGATTGATTTTGTTGTTTATGCTTCTAAAGCATCTTCTTTGTTGTCAATTAATAAATAAAGTAAATGAATATTTACAAGAGTTTAACTAAACTTGCTTGATTCCCTCTGCAACATTCCCTTTAAGATCTTAGACCTTACTGCTGATAATTTATTGATAACTTGACTTGTATTTAAAATTATTTTATGAGCAGCCCCCGCTAGGCGCTTGAATGTCCGTTGAACCGCAGGCTGCACATATATATGTATCTGATCCAGGGGCATTTGTCGTCTGCAACCTTGACGACTGCAAGTGGCATTAGTTGTAACAACATCAGCAACAGCAACAGCAACAGCAACAACAACAACTACAACAAAAGCAACA
Source organism: Drosophila villosipedis (assembly GCA_035043025.1). Taxonomy (NCBI): domain Eukaryota; kingdom Metazoa; phylum Arthropoda; class Insecta; order Diptera; family Drosophilidae; genus Drosophila; species Drosophila villosipedis. Next base: position 569,750 of record JAWNNF010000024.1, read on the forward strand.
ATAATTGTAATTTTTCTAGTACAAGGGATTTGCATTTGTTTGCTAATTGAAATTAAGCAAATATTTACAAACATGGGGACTAGTGTGAGGTGCAGGACCGATAGAAGTGGGGACTTGACCCACGTAATCCTTTTGTAGCGCATTACAAATACGTGGAATGAGTCACAGCAAAAAGGACGAAAAGCGTCGCCAGATAATTTAAATCCATTTGTACAACATTTGCCGCTGCTTTCAATTGCAATTGCGAGTAAAATTTTTTTTTTTTCTGATAATTAGTAAAAAGTGATAGGCCGGTGCAGAAGGGCAGTGGTGGAGAGGGTAGGGGAAACGAGCGAACCGTAACCGTAACCGGGACCCATAATCAAATGTTTAAAAAAAGATTTGCAAGTAAATCCCAAGGAATTATTTGCCACTTGAAACGTTTAAAAATGCCAACAAGAATCTGTCGATGCTGATGAGGGTGCAAGCGGCAAGTAAAAAAAAACACACAACACTCACAGAGATAGAGGAAAAGGCCAAAACCAAAGCGTAGCAACCCCAAACCAAGAGCGTCTGCATGGTTGGGGTCAGACAAACTTAATGAGCAAATTGTCAAATGCCGCGGCAAAGCGCGCACTTAAACATGCCGGGATCTGGAAAATGACGCGCCCCGAAAAAGAAAAATAACTTGACGAAAGCAGCAACAAAAATGATAAAGAAGACAAGCGAAAAGGCAGCAAAAAGAAAAAAATGCAAAAGTTGCCGCCACTGTTGTTAGCCATGTTTGGGGATTTGAATAAACAGTTACGCTGATTTAATTTGGTTCGCCGTGGCCCTGGGTCAGGACACATGGCACAGGCCCACGCACATCGAGCCAAAAAAAATTCTATCACAGTATGTCGTCTGTCACCCTCGATTTGATTTTTAAATTGCGTTCGTGATAAATTGACGAAATGAACAGCAATAACGCCGCACACACAGAAAAAAACGCGAAAAAGCACACCCACACACACTGCGAAAAGCAAAGAAAATTGACAACTGTCAAGGCGGCGCCCCCTGAATAGACATATAAAAATTAACTACAGACTACTTATCTTATTTGTTGACGCAGTAAAAGAAAAAAAAGAAGAAAAAAAAAGCCAGGAGCTAAAGCCCAGACAGACGCCAAAGCCAAAGCCAAGTCGAAAGCCAAGTCGATAAGTAAACGGCATTCATTGCAATATGAGCGGAAGCCAAGCTAAAAAGTTTGCCCGCCGCTTTTTGATGATGTATGCGGTGGTGCGTGGTGCGTGGTGCGTGGTGTGCTGCGATATGAATGCTATGCAATATGCTACAAGTATCCGGGGGGCGTAGACAGGAAGCAGACAATCAAGCCAAATGATACGTTGAATGGTATTATCAGTGCGCTATGTGTCCTTCGCCATCTCACTTCACTTCTGCTCAGCTCAACATTTCATTTCAACACTACAAATTTCAAATTTCTCTTAATGAGCGCTACTTGCCAGGTGCTCTTTACGCTTTACACAATTGGACAATCAGACGTTCAACATTATGAACTTGCTTCAAGTTCAATTGATGGCATTTGTCAGAATATCTCGACAGTATTTAAATTACTTGTGCCCTGGCGTATTTTTCAGTTCAGTTCAGGTCAGCGCAGATTTATGCTGTCCTAGTCAGAACTGTGCAATTTACTTACTATTTAAAGCGATTCTAGCGCATCAGTGGTTATGAAGGAACCCATTAATTATGCCTAAGTGGGTATAATGAAGTTGTGCAAAAGTATGTAACAGACATAAGAAAGCATCGCCGATCAGATATAAATATCTCAACTTGCTCATACAGGCGGACTGACTGACAGGACTAAAAGATGCAGACACTGCAATTTTGGAATCGAAACTAAAATATATATCCCGAACACCAAGCTTATATCTTTTTCTCGATAACTTCATTCACAGCTTTGTAAATCGGTGTAATTGGGATTGTCTTTAGAAAGAACATTTAATGAAATAGGTGTTCATCTAAGACCGACTGATTCAATACAAACTGATGCTTCCTCTGCTGCGATATCATCTTTTAAGCAAACTTTCCTGAGCTTACGAATCGTTTGTATTTAAGGGGTCATACTTAACTGTCATTACTAAACCAGAAATAAAAAATCTATTTCATTTCAATTGAACACTTCTCTAACCCATGTTATTGATGGATTGTGGACTTACCTCGGCCGCTGCGACCCACAAATCGAAGATCGTTGAATTTGGCCACCTGATTCTTCATCACGGCGGTGCAGTTGCGCAGCTCACCACAAAAGTTCTCATCGTTACCGGCGCGTATGGTGACAATGGTGCCATCCATGACCTCGCCCAGGGCCAGCACCTTAAAGGCAATGGGCAACGTCTTATTGGAGCGCCAGTGCGTGGGCAGCGTTGTGCACACCTAAAGAGAGAGGAGACGACAGAGAGAGAGAGAGAGAGAGAGAGAGAGAGAGAGAGAGTGACTGAGTGTGAAATGTACATCGATTGCAATTCTCCTTTAACTTACCACGTGCGGTGAGCCCGTTTTGACAAGTTCGCCAGGATGTTCGGCAAGCAGGACATCGACGGTGCGTTCGATCAGATTTTCGGGCGTCAGATACGGGCTTGTATCCACGGGCTTGCTTTTGCTGCTATTGTTATTATTATTGTTGTTGTTATTGTTATTGTTGGTGGTGCTGTTGTTGTTGTTATTTGACTCCACATTGCGTCGCTTCGTTGTGCTGCTGGTTGTTGTTATTGTTGTTGTAGCAGTTGTATGCTGCTGCTGTGTCACCTGTTGCTGCTGCTGATGTTGCTGCTGTTGTAGCTGCTGGTGTTGTTGCTGCTGCTGCTGGTGTGTTTGATTTGAGGTGGTCGAACTGACCTCAGCCGAAATGTGCATTATTACTGCTAACTCCGATATGGTTAATCTCTTTTCTCTTCTTTGATTTTGTTTCTTTTTCCTCTTTTTTTGGTTTTAGCTAATCTAAAAAGTCGCGCACTTGATCATCTGCAAATAGAGTTAATGATTTTGAAAAAAAACAACTGGGCTTACGATCATTTCTTTGTGTTTAACCAATTTGCGACATGCTCTAAGAATTCGATTTGTGGAAATTTGTGGAATCTCGTATAATATATAATATAACTTAGTTATTTTAAGCACTCCAGCTTCTCTCAACAGAAAGTCTTCAATGCAAAATATATTTAGTTAAAATTTAACTTTCGAAATAATTGAACTCAGTTCAGTTACATATTAAAACAAGGCTGTTAGCTGACAAAATGCAAGCCACAGGAACAAATAACAAAACTTTTAGAAGAGAAAAAACCTTTAGAAATCACTTTGTCGCTGAAGCAGACTAGAGTTGGGTATATGCAGTACATTAAAGACATACATTCGTAAATTATTATTTACATAGAAGATAATTCAAATTTGTTTGCCACATATATCAAATGCATTTCTGATGGCACTTCTTCTTATTTTCTGAACTTTAATAAAGACTATTGGCACGTTTCACACACCTGAGGATGTAAGTAGTATTTCTGGTGATTTCGTGTTGAAAATAACAGCTGGAACTTGACACGATCGTTTCTAAGCAGTTGCCCGCAAAAGTATGCAACACTTCTGTGACGCAACTCTTCCATTTTGCAGCGAGGACTTTTTATGAATTTTTTTGTGCTCGCAGGACAACCACACACCTTTGCGCACAATTTGCATTTAAGCCGGCGCCGACGAGTGCAGCTCAATTAAATATTAAAAAATCATATTCAATACGCTGCGGAACCAAGATGGATGATGAACTGACAAACTGCAGCTGCGATATGTACAAACGGACTCGGACAGGCACATACAAAAAATAAACAACATAAACAAAATAAAAATGCACTGAAAAATAACGCAACAAAATGATATAAAAAAATAATAATAATAAAGCGCCATCTGTTTCCCGTTTGTGTTTGGTCGCCAAAAAATCAACAATGTGCAATCACACACACGCTCACACACGCTCACACACACCCACACACACCTTTCCAAGCAGATTGCCTGAGTTTTCCTGTATAAATAATATTGAATTCGACTCCCGCAACGCGCTTGGATATCCCATCGCTTTTTGTGCCTCTCAACAACTACTTTTTTGTTGTACGAATATAAGTGTCCGGGTGTGTGTGTATGCGATTGTATATATACTGAAATAATATTACCTACAGGGTAGTATGTGTACTCGTTTTTTTACAACTTCCGTTTTGATTTTTGCATGCAGGACATACAGGACAACCAGGGCGCAGCTGGACAACAAATGAGCTCGCCCAGTAGCTATGTGGCGACATATGTGGCCACAGAGTCGGGACACGGGACACAGGTCAGCACACAGGATAAGGACAAACAGACAATACAAAAAGAAATTTGGCATGGGCGCTTCATGTTGGGACAGATCCCCAACACAAATCGTGTGCTCAATCCTCAGAAATTTGCTTGTGGTAGTGTAAATATTTCCATTAATAATAAATATATTTAATTTCCCGTTTAAGCACAATGAAAGATCAAATTTATGAAAATTCCTTTATATTAATTTACCGCCTTCACGGATGCCTGTTTATACGGCGATTTTGTAATCAGCATAAATCATTTTATTAAATACCCAATTTGGTTTCTGTATTAAATACCTAAACTTTTCGTAATGAGTAGTTATGTGGATTTTCTGGGACTTGTCGTACCTGAATTCTTTAGTCTAAAGCCTGAATCATTTCCTCAACCAATGATCCTCAGCTTCAGTATATGAGACTGATTAAACATGTAAATGATTCGATTGCTTGTTTCTTGTATCGATTTTCATTCCTAATAAGGTATCAATAAAATATTCTGATTCGTAAAACATAATTCCTAATTCATAATGAAATGGTATCAACGAGCTTGGAGAATAGCTTTCATAGTGGATTAAGGCAAAGCAAAGATCAGTGTTGATCATATCATATTCCAAAAATCCCGTCAAATTTCTTAAATTAACTGTTGATTATAGTAAAAGATATTTTAAGGAGCAATTTGTATCTGCAACTTGGCTTAACTTACATTTGTATTGCAATGTTATCGGTTATTACAAGGCGAGTTATATCTGGATTTTAAAGAGTAATTTTTGCAATTTGTGTTTTTATATTTTGCTCACAAACAAAAAAATAAGTATCATAACAATTTGATTAATATCACAAATGCGCACAGTAAAAAAATTTGGATTATAAAATGTGATATTTATTTAAATATTATATTTAATATTTAACAATTTGTTGAGCACACAGACACGCACATATACACACACACACACACACACACACGCGAGCACACACGCACACACGTGATTGATTGGACCGCGAATAAAACTTGAGAATGCGATTGCGAGATTGAGATTGAGATTGTGGCACTTAGCAACTTGTGGGTTCTGTTTCGGGCTCTGGGGCTGGCGATCGAATCAAACGACACGGAGATATTAAACTATTTTTTTGCGGTAACCATGAACGCGACCACTACGAGCGGTTGGCGACGCCGACAGCGAAGTCAACGGCGCGTCATCATAATCACGACGTGGACAAGGACGAAAACGAGTGCGAGGACGAGGACGAGACGAAGCAGCAGCGACGTCGATGTCGATGGCGATGGCGATGGCAATGTGGATGTAGATGTGGTTGTAGATGCTGCAGATGCGGAGTTGTGGAGACGGAGACGGAGGTGGAGGTAGACTAGAACTCGGACTCAGTGTCGTAGTCGGATTCGGAGTCAGAGTTGGAGTCAATGGCGACGACGCAGCCCAACCGCCATTTGGAGTGCGAGTGCCGCCTCTTTTTGCGTTTTTGAAGCAACCGCGTTGGGTATATAATTCTTTTTCTTGGCTTAACATTTACCACGAGAACCAGTAGCAGTGGTTTTTACTTGTGGTGTCCCAGCAGCGACGCCAGCAGCGACTGCAGCGTCGCCAACGATGGCGACGTCAACGTCGACGCCAACATCAGCATCGGCATCAGCATCGGCATCGGCATCGACGCTGCAGCAACAGCGTAAGCAGCGCTGACGAACGGAAAGCCAAGCCAAAAACCGAAACCGAAACCAAAAACGTCAACTACACCACAAGCCAGAAAGGCCGCAACGATGTCTTCAAGTTGGTACCCCAACTACTTAAGTCAGCCAAGATGCCCATGCTCCCTCCAACCCCTGGAAACGGGAAGAAAAAAGCGCTCAATTTTGGCACTCGCAACACCTTCGCTAGCTGCTTAGAGAACAGGGTGACGCTGGAAATACGACTGGGTCACAGAGGGTGCAGGGAATGGAATAAAAAAAAAAAAAAATACGAAACGAAACGAAAGAAATTGAGTTGAATTTCGCTGCTGGAAGCTGCTGCCGACCTGCTTCTCTACTCGTTTTGTCTATGCAGGGTCTTCTTTTTCTTAAATTTCTTTTTTTTTTTTGCTTCTCTTTGGCGCCAGCAACCCCTAAGATGTGTTGGAAGTTCTTGGACTTTGACTCAAGCGAAAAGAAAAATCTCAACACTTCGCGTTTGGTGGTAGCTAAGGCGACTTGCGACCATACCCAGGACTCCCCACAGAAGGCACCACACAGGCAACGCTCAGACCTCAAGATTGCAAGTCCGAGACGGTGGCCAAAAAATGAAACCGGCGCGCGGCTTTGCGGCGAGCCTCTGCTAACCAGAGAATGTGTCTGCCACCCAAACGAGTCGAGAGCAACTGCGACAGCAAGTACCAGTTAGCTGTAGCGAAAAAGAGAGAGAGAGAGAGAGAGAGTGAGTTTAAGAGAGCGCGCGCGAGAGAAAGAGAGAGAGAGAGCGGGACGACGTGAGATAGCGTGTATGAATGCGTACAGGCGGAAAAGAGAACGATAGAGTACGATAGTAGTACCGTAAAATCTTGCGGCTGCCATTTGCGGCCAAAGACGAGGCAATATTTTGAAGCTAGGTGCTTCTCCATCTGGAGGCCTGCTGTAGCGCCTTCGAATTGGTTAAGTTGAGTGAAAAATTGCAATGCCTAACCACATGAGCGTAAGACGTCCCCTCACTAATACACACACGCACACACACACACACACACATACGGATGAGGAGATGGATTCGTTGATTTATTTTTTGTCACCAGGGCGGAGTTTTCTTTTCTTTCAGTTTCGGCGTGTTTCAGCATATTAACGTTCAACCCTCCTACATTTTGCGGTTTTCGAGCGCGACTAGCAAGGGAAAGGACTGGTGGTGGTGGTGGTGCTGCTACTGCTGCTGCTGCTGGTGATGGTGATGGTGATAGAGGTGATGGTGGTGGTATGTGTTGTCAGTCGGCGGTTGCGCACCGAGCATGTCGAAGGGTGTGTGGTTGGCATAATGAAACCGCAAGAATTATTATACGCTGCGGTCGATTACTATATCAAAATTCTAATCCAGCTGCCGGGGCAAAACAGCCAAAACAGTAGCCAACCAAACTGCGTACAACATGAGCCAATGAGCGATTAAGCGCGAGAATCCCTTAAAATACCACTTAAAATGGTGGTCTACTGGCAAAGCACATTTCTTGAGGCTCGAAGGCAATTCTCTTATGTTGTACAATCATGAATGAACCTGAATTTTGATCAAAACTTACGTTTCCAACTATAAATCAGCAATATCAGGTTACAGACTAAACTGTGATCAACGATTAGTCGATATTCTCGAATCGTGGGAGTTATCGATGACTCAACAAAATCCATTCATCTCTGTATAGTATTGGAGAACCTATCTTTCAAATCTTTCGTGGATCGACACGGTCATGCGCAAGAATATATATACTTTATGGTATAATGTGCTTTTGCTCAACATTTTTACACATTTTCGATGGGTTCAGGGTATACAAATGGATTGTTTCTCAAAGTCTCAAATTTTCAGGAAGTTGTGGAAGTAGAAAATTTACAGCAGTCCTAAATGATATTGTTGGTGCCGAATATTTACATGAATTTCGGTTTCCCTATATAGATTTGCAATTTTTTTAGTGTAAGAAGGAGAATATGATCCCTTTTACACACCCTTGTGTAAAGTTAAAAAGCCGACCGATTGTGCCCATGAATCCTCTATGATGAAGTAGTCCGATGTGAATAGATTTACTCAAAATGTTAGAAATTTGATGAATTTGGCCATGATACTTGTTAAACAAAAATGTTTTTTATACAAAAATTCGACTTTCGTCCGATTGGTTCTATAGCATCTACGGCAAAACAGTGGAGCGATCCGGTCGCCTGACTTTAGTATAAAGGCTCATATATGCCCAGCTTCAACAAGATAACATTGGAACTGAGGGAGTTCAAGTTATTCAAGAAATATGTGTCAAAACGAGGATAGACACACAGAAGGACAGAAGAACGGAAATGACCATATTATCTCAGCTAGTGATACCGATCTAAAATATATAAGCTTTATGGGCTTAGAGACAACTCCCTCAATGGCTTACATACTTCACGACAAAATTATAATATGCTCCACAATGGTATAGATGATCTTAACAAAATAAGAATAACGTGTGCAAAATTCAAATGTGCAAACCATGGCCACTTGTGACTTGTAGCGCCTAACTGGCATTCACAAATATTTACTTTTGTTGGTATGGAAGTCATTGTATGTTTATCGTTAGCCGCCCACAAAGCGATCGGTAAGTGGAAGGGCTACTTGGTATGCCGGAAACCTACTGCGTGGCTCGTTATCAGCGCCTTGAAGCAGGCCAATTAAGGCATAGCCCAAATGCGAGGACCAAACAGTGCAAATAAAAGGATGCTCAAGTGCGAGAGCGACAAGGATTGGAGAAGGGTCGCGAGACGACGACCGCGAAGCGACACCCCGACAAATGGAGACGGGGCGACAATTATGTGCAAGGAAGAAGTTCAGGCAGAAGAAGGAGAGCAGAAACTGTTGACTATTGTTGCACTTAACGCGTCGGCTGGGGCAAGCAGTTAAAAAAAAACAACAACAAGAACAAGAGAAACAAAAGCGAAACTCAAGCCTGAAAGATTTTGTGCAAATAATTCAAGAGGCAGTAAAAAGTAAACGACGCTTTGGGTGTGTCAGGCAGGTGGTACGGTGGTGGGTGGTGTCGTGCCACACACTTATACACACAGGCACACACACACATACACATACACACTTTAATCGCCAGCAATGCGATGACAAGCGACAAAAGCTGTCGGCTGTTGACGGCTCTTCTAGCAGCTTTTGTGTGTTGATTTTTCTTTTAATTGTTGCGGATTTGCATTCTGACACATTTGTCAACCTCAACCTCAGCGCCGGCCTCAGAGACGCGCAACCAGCCAGTCAGCCAACCAGCCAACCAACCAACCAACCAACCAACCAGCCAGCGACGCTGGCTACACGAAAACACAAAAGGGTTGCCTACAAACCTGACTGAGGGTCTGAGATGTGGGCTGTGGGCTGTGGGATGTGGGATGTGGACGAGTGGGAGGAAGGGGCAGTGCATGGCACATTTATTGCAAACCTCGTTTGTACAGGTTTGTATGAGCAACGTTTATTATTTATTAGCTGGCATGTCTATGTGTATGTGTGTGACAGGAGGTGAGTTAAGCCCGTTGGGATAATAATAAACGCCAGGGCCAAGTCATTTGTCAGAGAGAGACTCGACAACAACACCTACAAGCAAACGGTGCGTGTGTGTGTATGTGTGTGTGTGTGTGAGTGTGTGTGTGCAAGTGTGTTTTGAGTGACATGTGTCAAAACTGAAAAACTACGCGAATTTGTGTCAAATACCCTTGTCAGCGCGTTTCAAGTGCAACAAAACACTCCTCGAGAAAGCACGTGTTCTTATTGGGTAAAGAGTGCGGGTGGCATTTGTGTATTAAGTCCAAACGGGTAGGGGATCATCTAACTGACAGTCGGTTGCACAAAACGAGTGGAGCTGAACATTTTGTACTTATAAACATATATATATATATATATATATATATAGAAATGCGGAAATTCTGGTGACGCTGGCAGATTGTAGATTCAAATAGATGCGTGTTTGCTAAACAGACCTATATACACATTTTAAGTACTTAAGGCCTTCACTTAAGTGCTTTTTAGTTCCTTTCCTTTCATTTTCCGACCGTTGTGATGGATTTTCCAAACCTGGCAAAAATACATAATATTGTTTCAGTTAGTATGAAGAGCTTTTTTGGTAATCTAAAAGGAAGCTTACAGTGTTATTTAACCCAGATGGATGGTATCCAAGAATTTCTAGTCAATCAATTTTACACATGTAAAAGAGAATTGTATTCAATTAGGTAGTAGCAGCAGTGTCATAAAGTACAAACCGTTTAATGGATTAAATAAGACTCGTAAGCCCGATAAGAGCTGTTAAGTTTGCCCTGTCACGATTTGGAACTACTTATGAGGGTGGCTTCAAGTATTTCGCAAATTACTTATACGACTACAATAAAAAAGCGAAAACAAAAAGCAAAAAAGACTAAATTGCCTTTGATCAATGAAAGCAAATCATAAAACGCGGTTTACAGCTCCCATGTGTGTAATCGCTGACATTTAACGTTCGGCCTTCTTTAAGGCTTATGACTGGCACGTGAGGGTTGATTCAATAATAAAAAACAGAGCCATGCAAAAAACACCAACAACAACAACCGATAAAACAGAAAACAGAGACAAAGAATACGAGTCATGGACATGTAACATGCGCTGGGGGAATTTGTATTTAAGAAAGTTAAAAATTTGAAAAATGTTTAACAAATTGAGCCTTTGTTTTGATTTCGGAAATCTTTTAAAAGCCAAATGGCTTCCTAATCGTTTTTCAATTGAATCCCTTGGAACTGACGGATTATGGAACCCTCAAATTTACATGCGATCTTATCTTAGCACTCTAAATTCACAGCTAATCAAAGTTATTGCTTCTGGCAGACGATTGTCTGGCTCCATTTGTACAAACTAAAATTATCGGAAAGATATCTATAACTTTTTGATAGCAACTGCAATGTTTTAAAGCTTAATCGAATACAATCAAAATTATAAGTATCAACTTGGCTCAAGCATAAATTAAGGAACAACAATTTTACTAGCCTAGTAATCCAAAAGCCATAGCAAAAAAACAACCAAATGAAAATCCATAAAGAAAGCCCAACTTAAGTGCAAAAAGTGCAAAGTTTTTAGATTCGATTGTTGCGTGCATCGCATAGTTAAAACCCATATTTGTTTTAATGGTCACAGATATGCACACATACACACGCACACACGCACATACGCAGCCAATGGCAACAATAATCGTAAGAATAAGGATAATAATAAGTGACTAAGTGAGTGAGTAAGTGAGTGAACACGGCGCCAGATAACGATAACGTAAATAATGACCAAGCACCAAGCAAGCAAAAGAAATAAAAAAAAGACAAGAAAAACAAGAAAAAAAGAAAGTACGGCCATCTTGGGCACACCGAATATTAAACACACTTGCAGACGGGAATCAACCTGTCAACCTCAAAGTTTCAATATGAATTCAAGAAACAACCAAGTTTAATGATATTTTGGTCCGCTGTGACTCATTTTTAATAATATGGTTTTTTGAATAACACTCATAAGCCCTAAAATGAGAATCAGCTTGAAAATGAAAAAGTTGTTCTCGTTTTTTAAATTAAATTCTTAATATAATAAGAAACAATATTGATAAAGCTACTTTTATATTTTTCAGCAATATTTGCAATAATTAGGAAATACTTTTCTAAATTTAAAAATTCATTTTTGTAGTCCTTATTGGGTTATTGTGGATCACATTTAAGAATAAGGTTTTTCGAATAGTGCACTCAGAAATAAAACCTATTTTGAATAAATAATTTTTAAATATATGAAAACAAAATTTCTAACATTGAATAATTAAGAAATATATTTTCAAAGCTATCTTTTTAAATGTAGAAATATTTTTGAACAAATTCTTTCTTACTGCCTAGGTTTTTTTAATGAAATTATATGCACTTAAGAAGTATGCACAATTTTTAAAATGCATGGAATAATTTGCTATTTTGTAAATTTTAAAGCATTTTTTTCAGAGTGTAAGAAATTGTTCGCATAGAAACAGACAATCAGACAAGCATGTCTATATCGACTGTTCATCAAAAATATATATACTTTATGGGGTTGGAGACGACTCCTTCAATGCGTTACAAACTATACAACAAAGTTAGAATACCCTCAGCAAGGAGATAAAAACAAACGATGGCAAGAGGAAAGTAGAAGGAAGAACGTGCTCGATATTCAATAACCGCACCGAACACTCAGAACTGCCGAAGGAATATTGCCGATGGAGGACGGGGGAAATTGAATTGAACATTTCCGGGCCGACACTGATGGCAACCATGTGGGCAAGGACAATGACAGGACACACAGAGCTCACAGACACACACACACACACATTGGCATCTCCATGACTGACCCATTCAATTAAGCATGAAAAAAAATGAGCTGAACGCGGGGGCAGCAAGGCGGCCTACGTGCCATGATAGTCCGACTGTTCGTAAAAAAAGGACATCACATGCGAAAACCAAAAACGAGCAGATGAGGAGATGAGGACGAGTAGCAGTAGCACTTAAGGAGCCAGCGACGGGCGCTGCCCGCAACAAAACACGCATCACTTGTCACACATACTTAGCTGTCCAGCAGTCCTGCAGTCCAGCAGCCCAAGCGACTGACATAGACAGAAAGCGAGGCAGATACCCAATACCGCGCCCAAAAGAACTCACTTATTGTCATGTCCTGGTGTTGTTATTGAGGTGTAATACAATTTTTTCCATGATACCCATAACAATGCCGAATGGAAAAAAAAAGAAAACAAATAACAAAATACAAAAAAATAAAAATAAAATGAAAACGCCATGCCGACACAATCAGAAAGGATAACGAGCCGGCGTCGTCCTGGTCACATATGGCGGTATTAGTTTTAGCAACAATAGCAAACGCGGGGAGAGGTTTTGGTTGAACGCCCTGCGTCCGGCGTTGCATAAACTTGCAATTGAGCCAATTTGTAAAGTGCGGCAAGCCCATTAACGAGCTGGGGCAACGAGGGGCCAACGAGGCAACTACTCGCTCGTTACAGGACTATGACCAGTGCTGCCAATCGAACTACAGCACAACAGCACCTGCGCCCATTATGTTCCAAGGCAGCATAGTCGATGCCGATGTGTCTAACCGACAGACAGCCAGACAAACGGACAGACAGATAGACAGACTGTGGCAACTCGTCAACTTGTTGGCGCGTATCCTTTTTTGGGCTACGAACTCGACTACTTTGCATTACAAGCGTCCGCAGTGAAATTAAAATAAAGTTCTTCTTTCTACGGGCGATACGGGACGGGGCGGATTTTCGAGTTTTTCGATTATTTTTTTTTTGTTTTGTGTTCCTAACTACAAATAAATCTAAAGCTCGTACATTCCTCAAAGCCTCGACTCGACGTCACTGATGGATATTGCCAGCACACAGATAGATGGTTGGACAGAGCGCGCAGCATACGGCAGGATATGGCAGGATACGGGTCGGCCACAGTTGGGCAACGCAGTTTTATTTTGCATTTACATGCCCACATGCATTATGCATACGCTTCAATGTGTGTGTGTATGTGTGTGTGTGTGTGTGTGTGTGTACACTTGTGCATGACCCTCTGGCCCATTCATTGCTCTAACAACGCACATCAGCATAGAAAACTTGAAGCCTTTACAGTATTCCAATATATCTTAATACTTCATTTATGTATTTATTAAGAAATATTATAAGTATTGATTGATTCAATATTGATATAATAATTATGATTATTACTTCGAAAATATTTGTTAAAAAATATAATTAAAATTGTACAAATCGAGTTAAAACAAACTACACAAATAAATTCATGGTCTCTTACCTCGAAAACCATCAGTTTGTGTGTTAATTAGTTTATCTGTTTACCGTAATATTTTGTTTAAAATTTTCAAATTATAAGCTGAACTGCTGAATGACTTTTTCAACTAAAATTCTTTAACCTGTCTTGCCAAGCAGCGTATTAAAATTTCGAGATAAAGCACAGTGGAAAGTTCATTCGCATTTCGTAATTTCTTGTGTTACTTTTTAGTTTTCCCTACTGTTCAGTTTTGGTCCCTTTCTCTCTAGTACTCATTTTTTTTGTTGTTTTTGTTGCAAAAGACTTTGAAACAAGGCGCGGGATATAAAAAATAAAGTATGCAAAAAGTAAAACAAAAAGCTTCGGGCACAAAGGATGCTACGATAATATCCTTAAGCTACAAATGCAACATGAATTTGTCTTTGCTCGACCCGAGACCAAGTCCGGGTCCGGGGGTTCGAGATTCAGGTCCGAGTACGGTTGTCCGGCTCCGCCCACTTATTCCGCACTCAGCAATTTTGTTCTGCTCTTGATGCTGCTGTTTTTTCTTCGGGTTGCTAGGCACAAAACAAAAAAAAAAAAAAACAGCAGCAGCAACAGCAAAAATTAAAAATAAAGGATACTCGAACTTTACAAATGCATACACATTAGAGCGCCAACCCATCCTATTTACATATGCGTGTGTGTGTGTGTGTGTTTGTGTGTGTGTGTGTGTGTGTGTGTGTGGGAAGTAATCTTATGCGTACCATGTGAACTCCACATATGACTATTTTCTATTTTCTGTTTCTGTTTCTGTTTTTCCTATTTGTAGTCCTTTGGTCCTTTTTTGCTGCCTTAGCTTCGACACTTATTTTAATTTATTTCATTTCATTTATATATGCTTCAAATGTCCTTTGTGCGTTAGTCCCTTTATCTTTCACCACCCCCCCACTTCCACCCCCTGTCTTACTTTGTCGCTTTGCACTTGAAAATGTCTGCGTTTTGAAATAAAAACAGTATTTCAAGTGACTTTCAGTACAGATACAAAATCTAAGTTTTTGTTTCCTGCAAGCTTTTATTTTAATTGTGCATTTAAATTAATGTAAAAAAAAACTCGACAGCATCACGGGCATCTTCACTTAGACTTTGACAACAATACATAAGTATTTAATAAACTTTCATTACTGTGAAATGGAGCGAGTTCGTTTTCTGGTTTTACCTACACTTTAACTCTAACAATATTAATGCATAATGAAATGCAATAGGTGTAGCAAAAATATTATCAAACATTTGTTTGCTTGTTTCATCATTATTTTTTATACAAATATGGTAAAAAATACAACCTTCTCTAGATTTATTAAGAATTAATTTTCTTTTGATTTATTAATATGAACAGGCTTAGTTCTAGTCAAGCGAACCTTTTGGACATGGAATATTATCCGTTGTCATATTTGCTACCTGATCTGTGTCCTTCACGAAAGTATTCTCATTTTGATTTTGATTCTGATTTTGAATAAATGATCTTGCTTGATTGTTTTGAGTGCGACGCATCATTTCCCAAAAGTTGATACTACTACCAGGTGGCGACATACTCTCAGCCATTGGCAACAACTTGGGCACTGCGCGAACATAATGGCCATCTCCGGTTCCACCGTTGCTGACCCTCACTTGGCCCAGAAGATTAACCAAATGTGTGTCTTTGTCAGCTGCGGAATTGTGAGTGATTGAAACAGTTAAGGGATTTTCTAGTCGAAAGTGCTCTATCTACAAACTATCTGTTTATGCCTGGTGTATTTTTACGCTATAAATTTGCGTTCTATAATTGAGATTACGTCGACGGACGGCTGGGCTTGGACCTAAGTGTGCAAATCGACTGAGCTCGTCAATCTGATCTAGAATTTATATAATTCACAACTCCCTTCTGTCCATCAACTGTGGGCAGCAAGTGAGAAAAGAATACAGAAACTCATGTTTCGATCGATGGTTGCTAAAGCAGCTATATGATGTAGTTATACGATCCGGCCGACTCCAAAATATGTACTGCCGACAGGAGAAAGTCAGATGTCTACCAAGTTTCATTAACTTTAGACAGACAGACAGACAGATGGCTCTACCGATGTTGTTCATGAATATACACATATATATATATATATACGTATATCTTATGGAGTCAGAGAAGTCTCTGCAAAATGGCAAATAACATAGTATAAATGTTAAGCAAGCGGATCATCGGATGATGCCTCTCACCTAAGAAATGATGGTGTTCACGCAGATCCTCCTCTTTGGTCAACATTGGTTGTGGTGTTGGATATGCGGTGGGTGGACCACTTTTCACATGCTCGCCGAGCAGCTGGCGAGAGCGAATGGACAAGGATTGCTTGCCGCAGAACACATGCTCAAAGCCCGGAGGCGGTGGTCCTGCAAATGAGATTTCGAAGAAATATTAAAAAAAAAGAGTATTTTCGTCTACTCACCTTTTAGACGGGTAGGATCTTGGCTGCGTTGGCTTATGTTCAGTGGATCCCACACTTGACGGGAGTATTTCAGTGGCTGCCACTGTGTCTCAGCGTAGGCACCGCGCTCCTGTTGGATGCCCGTATCGTATTTTGGTTCCTCCTGCCGGAATGTTGCATCCTGGTAAGCCAACAATGGTGGTCTAAGTAATCTTCGCTGTTGCTGTTCCCTATCAAAAATCATATACTGGAGTTGGATTGTCCGTTGCGACGGAAAGTTGTAAACAGGTGCAGCTAAAAATGGTGGTGGTCGTGGACCACGTGTCTGCCAGCCCATGGGGGGCGGAAATTGTTGGTACAAACGGAAGACATTAGAGCGATTTGGTCGATAGCTTTGTTGTCGTGGCCAACGATTTTTAGCTTGAGAATTTGGTTCCTGAATCACAGTCGGCACAGCATTATCCATTGGCTTAGGTGTGATTGTACGCGTTGAATCCGGTGTCAAGGTTGGAGATACCGATGGTGTTGCAATTGGTGTTTCTACTGGTGTTGCAATTGGTGTTTCTACTGGTGTTGCAATTGGTATTTGTACTTGTGTTGCAATTGCTGTTTGTACTTGTGTTGCAATTGCTGTTTCTACTGGTGTTGCAATTGGTGTTCCTACTGGTGTTGCAATTGCTGTTTCTGCTGGTGTTGCAATTGGTGTTGGTACTGGTAACTCAATTGGTGTTTGTGTCAAGACTGGTATCGGTGCAGATTCATATGGTGGCAGGCCTTTGGCAACCACCGATGCCCAGGAAATTAAAGGATGTACCAACATTGTTCCTTGTTCTTTGAATATTTCTTCGTATTGCTTCGAATAAAGTTTTGCTTCTTGACTTCCCACGTGGCGGGCTAGTGCTATATTTCTGAAAATTTTGATTTGGATAATATAATATTCACAGTTCTGCGACGAACTATGTTTAAAATATAATGAAATACACATGTTTGAAGAATTTCATCATTTAAATCGCAGAGCCTGCTAATAAAAAAATATGAAAACGGTAAAAAACCAGCTTGTTGCTGTTGTTTCATCCAAGTCAATAGGAAAAGTATTAAATAAGTATAAGCGCAATATGCGCTTTGAGCTTTTAGTGTAGTTTAAGTGTAGATTCCAATAAACAATCAGCAGATAAGCTAGATTA
This sequence comes from Drosophila villosipedis, assembly GCA_035043025.1. NCBI lineage: Eukaryota > Metazoa > Arthropoda > Insecta > Diptera > Drosophilidae > Drosophila > Drosophila villosipedis. The sequence goes on from JAWNNF010000024.1 coordinate 587,217, forward strand.
ATCATAATAAAAACATTTAAGCTTACTTGCCTCTTTGTCGGCAAAATTTAGAAATTTAATTTGGTTAGCTTGCAGTTCTCGCAGTAAATGTCAAATCTTTAGTGATGGACCAAAAATTATCGGAAATACTGATTGCAACAAAAGTGTGCTTAATATGTAACAACCCCAGGTCCAGTATCTTTTATGAAAGGATCGCTAGAGGATGTTCTTTTTGAATCACTCAACCCTGAGCTACTACGAAAGCTTACAAAAAGCTTAAGTTTTGACTTATGTTAGAAGCGATGTCTTTTAATGTATTGATGAAATAAGCTTTATTTTCACTTATTTGTTTATGGTCGGCAGATAGATCGATAGGCGAAGGATATCGATGGGGGACCATCTTCAGAATACATAGGAGAGGAGGAGAGGAAAAAGGAAAGAAAAAAAGAGAAAAAAGAGACCGCATGCGCATGCGCTGCAAAAAGTTTTTTTTTAAGAAATTCAAATAAATTAATTGTGAATAAATTATGAAGTAATTATATATATAAAAAAGATAATATAAAATAAATAAATATAAAACAAAAGTAAAAGTAACAAATAAAATAAAAACATACAAACCGGCGGCAGCAACAGGCGGAGCTATCCATCGCCGCCAGGTGAAAATCGCCAGGGACATCTGGAGTCAGGAACCAGGAAGTCGAAGCCCGTAGACCCTGAGACGACTCGGATTATACCAACACACCTGTGAGTTTGTTCCCGCCTTATTGCGGCAGATTGGGTCAAAGATACCTGATCGGCCCTAACCAATGCAATAGTGATGCTCATTTTGCCACTGTGATGCGCACTTTTGAAGCCAAAAATAAAAGAAAAGAAAAATCATAAATATTTTGTAATCTTTAAATTAAGTAAATAGATAAAATTGTACTAAATATATATAATAGAATTTTGTGTTGGCCAACAAAATGTTAGGGATCACGATGTCACATATATCTCATGAGTTGTAAATTAAACAGTCTGGAAAAATGAACATGAGGTGGTAAATTAATGTGATTGGGTGAGATGAGGGCATAAGAAATCAGCGAGAAAGGAATAATTGTGAAAGGGAAATTTAGAGGAGGAATCTGTAGGAAGGCGGGGACACGCAGGCTGTACAGCATCCACACAGCCAGCACAGCAGCGAGCGGAGTGGTTAGTGGAAATATTTGTTTTTTTTTTATTTATAAAAGAATACAAATTTTGTTGTTAACTTGCCGCCCAATATATTGGGTCGAACTACCTGAGACGATAGCTAGCCGGCTGAGCGATATATTTGTGCTTTCGACAGGCAAGGCATAATATGTTCATGATAAGTAAAAGCGCAAGAAAACGAAATGAAATGGAAAGCTCAACATTGACGAATTCAACCTTAGAGCTTTTTTATCGTCTTTATCGGTTTCAGTTCAAATAATAACGAAAATGTGTGATGTGTTGGATAACGACACGCAGTGCAAAACACTAACAGGTGCTTACAATTCACCGCAGCTGCAAAGCGTTATCCAACACCAGAAAACTATTGATATATACACAGTTAGCCAAGCGCACACACAAGCCGACATACACACACACACAATCATACGCACACTTTCTTTCAACATGAAGACATTGTAACCACACACAAAATTGTTGCAAACAGAGAGAAAAGCGAATTGCTTAAATTCAAATATATTCAAATGTGATTAGTTATATCAAAGTGCTGTTTTTTTAATTGTACATTTGTAATATATATATTTATATATATATATATTATATATATACACATATATATATATACATATATATATATATATATATATACATATATAATATATTTATATATATATATATATATATATATATATGTATGTATATATAATATATACATAACTATATATATATGCATATAAATAACATGCACATTCATCTGGGTTTGTGTGGTGTGTGGCCACAATTTACAGAAATATACTTAAGGCAACAGCTGTTGGCGCATATTGTAAACACTAAAATTCAACTACAATCGGCTATCAACAAGTAATTCATTGATTTGTCGCTTGCGCGTATGTGTGCGTGTGTGTGTGTGCGCTCAAAGCACTGTTTTCGTTATCGCTTAACCAAAGCGGGGGGCGGGCATGATTTCGTAGCCAGAGCGTCATCAACATCATCATCATCAACATCACACATTGAGTAAGGGTAAGGTCTGTGACAGTGGGACAACAGTTGCTGACACAGTGGGCATAAGCGCGTTTGCACTGATAACGCGAAAGCTGTCCGTCGATATGTCTGCGGCCGTGGCAGCGCCATCTGGTGCTGGTGAGAAGAATCTGTTGCGTGGCCTGAACAAGCTGCGCTCCCAGGGCAAACTGACAGACGTGACGCTAATCGTGGACGAGCATCGCTTCAAGGTGCGTACAACAGTAACCCAAGTCAATAAGTTATAATTGCCAATTGTGTATTTACATATGGGGACAACAGGCCCATCGGGTTGTGCTGGCGGCAAGTAGCGATTATTTTTGCGCCATGTTCGCGGATTGTGCCATGATCGAGTCACGCAAGGAGGAGATCACACTATATGGCGTTACGGCGCGGGCGATGAGCCGCATTATTATCTATATATACACATCGCTGCTGGAGCTGAATATCGATAATGTCGAGGAGACGCTAGCGGCGGCCACGCATGTCCAGGTCAAAGAGGTCATCGAACGCTGCACCGTGTTCCTCGAGCAAAAGATTAGTATGGAAAACTGTTTGGCGATTGCGAGCATGGCGGAAATTTATGGCCAGCTGGCGTTGGCGGAGCGTGCATACCGGTATATATGCGCACATTTCAAGGAGTTTGCCGCCAGCGGTGATTTCAAGGACGTCAAACTGGAGCAACTGCACTATATTCTGTCCAGCAATTATCCGATCGATGTCAGCGAACTAGAGCTGGTGCGCCTGCTCTGCACGTATGGCAACGAACAGCAGCTGGAGGATGGTTCATTGCGCGAACTGTTGCGTCTAATTAAATGGCAGTATGTTAGCTGTGAGGATCTGAAGTCATTGCGTCATCTCAACTACTCGCTGGTCGAGGAGTGCCTGGCCAAGCTTCAGGAGAACACCAAGGGTGACGGCGCCAGCTTGGTGGCACTCGAGCAGGGCGTACAGGACCAGGGACCCACCAATATGCGCGGCATGGAGCTGAGTCTGTTAAAAATCGGTGGCTTCGAATGGAAAGGCCTGACCAATGAGATTATGTGCTTCTCCCCCACCAAAATGAAGTGGTACGAGTTGACCTCCATACCGCACATAGATCAATGTAAGCAACAACAACAACAGAATACAATCTTTGCCTGTTCCTAATTTAATTGTACGTTGCTTGCAGGCAATTTCGGTACGGCCGTTCTCAATAATGAGCTGTTCATTGTGGGAGGTGCTTACGATGTCTGCCTCAAGGAGTACATTCATCCATTTGGTTTTCGCTATTGCCCGCTGCGTGACTCCTGGGTGACTATTGCACCCATACAGCTAGATCGCTGCCGCTTCTCACTCAATGCGGTTGGCAAGAAACATTTGTATGCCGTCGGTGGCATCGTTGAGCATGACGATAACTCCGAGGAGGCACTGCGTCGCATCTCCAATGTGGAGCGCTACGATCTGGCCAACAATTCGTGGACCTATATGCCAAGCCTGCAGGAGAATCGCAGCCAGCATGCCGGCGTCGTTGTCGGCGACAAGCTCTACATCTCCGGTAAATTAACATTATCGAACGAATTAACATTGTGTCACACAAATCACTGCCTGTCGAACCGCTTTTGACTTTCTTTAATATTATAATTAGATTTTTTATTGAATATCAATTAAGCGATTAGCTCGCTGAACTGAAGCATGGCCGGAATGAAGCTTTACGTAATTATTGATCGCCGTAGAATATCGAATATCGACCAAGTAAAAGTTTCACTTAGCCAAGCAATCTGTTAAAAAAGAGATTTTATATGAAAGGCTTTAAAGCGGTTGATCGTAAAAAGCCTGTGCATGAATTTTAATCAATTTAAATGTTGTAACAAAAATAATATTGATAAAAGCAGAGATATATCGTGACGCTTCTCCATTTATTATTTATTGTGAATGATTATTAAAAAACTTTCTCTCGCGGCTCATCCAACAGGTGGCATACACCTGGCAAACATTTTGTCCAGCATGTGGTGTTTCGATACAAAGCGCGAACGCTGGCTGGAACTGGCGCCGATGCCGACTCCATGCTGTGACCATGTCCTGGTGGCCATTGACAATTACATCTATGCATGCGGAGGCTGGCATGAGACACTTAGGGAATCTCGTGTGCTCGTGGAGCACATCTATGCGTATGACATTAAGACGAATACGTGGAGTGTGGAAACTAAAATACCAGCGCCCAAATTCTATTCGGGCGTCACCTCAATGCGACGAACAATATTTTTTGTGGGTGGCCTTGATTCAACCGAATCGATTGATCGTGCCAGTTCGGAGACGATGGCGTATGATCTGGACACGGGCGACTGGTGGCATCGCAAGGACTCGTGGGATACGCCCAACGATGTCTGGGAGTCCACCTGTGCCGCCATCTATGTGCCCAGCTTTGATCCCTAGCAACGAAAAAAGGGCCAAAAAGTTCGGCTTCTCCAACGAATTTAAGCGAACTCTCTGACATCATTTACATAGATAAAAACAAAACAAAAAACAAAGAAAAGAAATGCAATGCAATGCAAAAAAAAAGAAGATATATTTATAGAAATGTCCCCCCATCTATGCTTGTGATTAGCCTTAAAGTGCTGTCCCCTGCCCCACATGTTACTACTGTACAGTGAATAAACGTGCCAAGCAAGGCCAACAGCAACAATTGTTAAAAGCCGGTCAAACGTTCGAATATGTAACACTTAGCAAAAATAATTAGAAAACGATTTACAATAAAAATTATACATTTTTTTGTTTTAGCAAACTACTATTAGATGTCTATATCTATAATGTATAAGATTGACACGACAATTTGTGCTGGCTGACTGAACACTGCAGCTACAAAGGTAGACACAACCAGCCACCATCAAATTAAACTTCATACAAGCGTCTTCACACTTAATCAATACAGATGTCCATGTGTAGAAAACATAATACAAATAAAAAAGATCATAAAACATCAATGCGTGTTGCACGTTATTATTTTCGGATAGTTACAATTTGAAGAAAACTGGGCCTTCGATTGTATAAGTAGATGAAAACCCCGTTTGTATTTGTTTTGAGATTTGCCATGGATTCGTAGCGGACACGAATCGATGGCAGATACTTTTATATATTTTTGGTAAACGTTTGTTTTCACATCAAGACCTCTCAATATCAATGCACATATACATACACATACACTATGTCCATATTAAATACATCGCACGTAGCAATAAAATCTTAAGTGGTAAGTGTCAGAATGCTTATAAGGTACACAGAAACAAGCAACATGGCTAAAACTACACGCTTAAACATCAAAACGCAATGAACCTTAACTTAAACACAATTACAGAGTATAGCTAAAAATTAATAATTACAGATTACGATTATAAGTTAAACAAATACAGTTGGAAATACACAGCTACTGGTTGGTTGGTTACACATTGATTCCACAGAGACTGTCTGAAATCCGAGCTACGTATTGTGATGCGGTGCTATAACGACCCAGCCATCATTCTCCACGGAGTCACCGCTGCTGATGCCACCAGTCAGCTCCTGACTACTGCTGTGCTGACTACTATTATTGCCAACAACCCCAACCGATGGCAGGCGACCACCATGAGGATTTGGCTGGCGGGCAGCCGGCAGCTTTTCCCACTGCTGCTGCAGATTATTGTAGAGGCTTTGCAGGCCCTCCTGTACAGAAGAGATGGAGATGGATGAGAAGTGAGAAACTTGAGAAACAAGAACAGAAACAGTTAAAAGCATGATCGATCAATCGACTTAGTTAGTCGATCAGATTCCGAATCATGTTTAAATATTCGCACCTTGTCTTTAATTTTGCGCAAAAGCTCCTGTTTTTGATCGCGCTCGATGCGATCCATTTGCAGTATTAGCTTCTCCTTGAAGTCCTGCGCATAGTAGAGGTTTGTGTCGACGCTGAGATACTCCTTGGCCATGTGCCGATGATCCCGATAGATCGCCTGCGATTCCGCATTGTTTGGTATGGGCGGCTCTGGCTGCAGCTCTGGATCTAATATCTCTGCCAGTGATTGCTCGGTGCAACCACAGTTAGCATCCACATCCGCATCCGTGTCCTCATCGCTGCGTGCATCGATGCAATCGTTCGTTTCATTGGCATTGGGGGCTTGGCTAAGCAGTCCATTTGTATTGAGTTCATTGTTATTACTGTTAATATTATAATTGTTATTGTTGTTAGTGAGGTCTGTGGTTGTGTTGTTGCTGTTGCTGTTGCTGTTGTTGGTGGCACAGCTGCCACTGGTCATGATCACCGGCTTCGTGTCCGTCACTGTCAAACGTTCCCGGCCGTCAGTTTTGGCTGCAACAAAACATTAAACAGAAAACAAATGCAATTAATGTTAATGCTTTTTTCTTTTCTTTTTCAGGCAGGTGGAAATGGAAATGAGAGCAGCAAAAATGCCCGGTGATTTATGACACATACTATAGATGATCCAGCAACTGTGCAGATCGCTGGTCTGCTTTGTGGTGATCAAGGCGCGTGTGTCGCACATGTTGAACGAGTGCTGCTTGGATTCGCTTTGCACTATTTGAGCTGATAATCGATGCACGCCAATTAGTTATGTGTCAGGCGGGATCATTTTCAATGGCTTCATCAGTTGAGTTCATTAAGGCTTGGGTGAATATATGTATATGTATATATACATATATATATATATGTATTAAAAGAGAGATAATGCGTTGAGCAAGCAAATGATCTCTCTCTCTCTCTCTATTTTGCACCCTTGCACTGATGACGTAGGTATTTTCTTGCTTGGGGAAATGTTGGAAAAACAAACTATCAACTATCAACAGAGACGCAAAGCAAACATTTTCAAACGAATTTTGTCTTCTTGTCTTCCTCCCTCTCTCCCTCCCACTTTTCTTTCCTTCTTTTTTTTTTTTTTTTTTTTTTTTTTTTGCTGGCCCAATGTTTATTTGTTTGCTTTTCTTCTTTCTTTTTTGCGCTTTTTTTTTTAAATTTCACAGCACAAATGGATGTTTCAGAGAATTTTGAATGTGTAAAAATTGAATATGGGGTTGGGGGATCGGGCGTGGTCGGGAGGCGTTAGGGGGCGGGACGTGGTTAGATTAAACAGCCGGCGTTGACAACAATTGACGATGATCTTTGGCGCGTTGCGTTGTCGGAAATTGCAGTAACATTGCGGCACTCAGGACGGCACGGCTCTCAAACGTAGACTGAGCAAATTTTGGGATCACATCGTGCCGCTGTCGAAGAGCAGTGGCAAGAGGAAGCAACAGCAACAGCAGCAGCAACAGCAGCAGCGGCGGCAACAGCAACCACACCACCGTCGCAGCAAATTCGTCGAGATGACGAGCACAAAAACTAGGAGAGTGGGGCATACTCACACACACACACACACACACACACATACACTCACACACACACATAAGTACAGGCACAGGCACATAGAAAAGTCATCTATGTATGTATGTGTATTTGTATCTCATCATCAATACAGAAGTGTTGGCTCCCTACGACGACGACCCCAAAAACATTGCCATATCGAGCTGCTGATGAGCATTTGCTGATCGCACATACATGCACACATACATGCACACATATGGGGATGAATAATGCTGGTGGCATGCGGTTGGGAAATCTCCCCTGCGATAAATGCCAATGTTGCCCGCAACCCTCCACCCAAAAAATAGAAATATTTACTTTTAGACAAGATTGCAGCGTGACTAGGTCGTTGATGCTGCTGCATTCAATGGCTAACACTCACACACACACAAATACATACACGTATATCACGTATATATATATATATATAATTTTAGGCAAGAGGATGTGACACTGTGTCTGTGTCCAAGCCATGGCAAAAATGAATCGTCTCCGTCGTTTTGCAGCGAATTTTTAAAACGATCTTTTGCTTGAAATCTTTTTGGATTTTTTTTTTTTTTTGCTTTTTTCTTGTCCCCGTGCCCATTAAAATGAAATTTTCGCTCTTTTGGCTTTTCATTTTGCTGTATTGTACATGTGTCTATATATATATATGTACTACATATATATTTATATATATATAGATATATATATATATATATATACACACATATGTTTGTGTATACTATGCATGAGATACATGTGTACTATATATGTACGAAATCAAAATAAAAGCGAGATTATTGCTGAATGACTCATTGGTCAATGCGGTTGCGCGGGAGACGGCAGAAGCATGGATGGCGGGTGCGAGATGGGGGAGAGAGGGGGTGGTGGCGGCAAAAAAGATTTTGGCCACCCGACTGTCGGCCTCGTCAATTGTGTGTGCGTTATTCTGGCGTGCCGCAGCCATTAGATGATTTTTTTGTAATTTATTTTTTTTTTTTTTTAATAAATTTCTTATATTTTTGTGTTGTGTTTATGCTGATGCGACCGAAAGAGGCGACTGTGGTGACGGTGCATGTCATGGCTATAAATCTGACCGAAATTGCCAGCCAGGCAACCAGCCAGTCATTTGGTCAGTCAGTCAATGCACACAATACGTTAATTGTGCAGCACAATGTGCAACTAGTGAGAAGAGTGAACTGACCACAATATACACTCCCTTTTAAGTCGAGTCACACGCTTTCCTCTTCAATTTGGCCACACAAAATGCTGGCTGATCTTATCTCAGTTTGAGATAATTATAATGAAAATCTACAAAATAATTAAATAGTATTTGTAGTAGCAAGTGAAAAACAGCAATTGCCCATTTTTGGCATAATAATAAATAAATTGTGAATGAAATATGACTCTTAATTGTGAAAAGGGGAAATGTTGTCGATTTTATCCGAATTGAAAACAGCTATGTCAAATGTGGCACAAGTTTTTCAGAATCTTTTGGCTACAAATGCAAAATCAGTTGAGCAGCCTTAGCCTTTAGCAAACAAGTCTACACGTGTTTTAACAATATAAATCTGAGTAACTTTGTGCTGGACAAAATATACATATTTATGGTCCCTTGTCTCGTTCCAAAACTTGTCGAGCCCTGTCTTTGTCGAGCTGGTGAGAAGAACATTCGCAGCATTTGGATGCAATTTTGTTGTATGCAACAACATATGCATATCAGCTGCGGGTATTTGTTGGCAAGTGTGCATTGTTGAGATGGCATTTTGTTGATGCTGCGATTCGGCGATGCGGCGACTGTTGCTATTTAGCTGCATATTGCATGAGCGCATCGCATATTTATATCGTTTTTGGCGGCCTGAGGCGCAAATGTTTTCAAAATGCTTTTTGCATAATATTACAAAACAACGCAGCAACTAATTAACCAAAAAATCGGGCAATTAAACGGAACGAGCTCTCGAGTTAGCGCGAGATGGCAATCCGCATTGTTTATATACAATAAACTATTGCGTGCTTTTGCTGTTGTTGTGTTTGTTGTTGCTGTTGTTGCTGGTGCGTCATGCCTTCATATCGACCACACACAGCTGCCACATGGTAGACGAGGCTCGAACAGAATACAAACGCTGACAATGCGCCGAGATATTTGCAACAACAACAACAACAACAACAACGACAATGACAACAATTACCATGCCACAATCGTGATCATCCAAAAGAGTGTGCTAATGTGCGTGTGAATCACTCAATAAGCACAACAACAGACAAGAGACAATTAGATGAAGACAACGAGATCATCCACATTGCTGACAATAGTTGCGATCAGGCACTCACCATGCAAACTGCTGCGGCTGCTCTCGCTGCGATTCAGTTCAAAACCGTTCTGCAATAAACACACAAGATGTAAGTATAGTTATACATACATATATATAATCAAATTTGATTTGTATATACCGGTTCAACATCGAGGGTAAGCTGCTCCATTGGCCTGCTGGCCATTTGTATCATGCCGTTGCGTATGGTTTCTAAACGCTTGCTTGCCTCTGCGGACGACGTCAAATTGAAGCTAGCATTTTGACTCTCGCCGCTGTCCTCTTCGGGTATGGCATCCCACCGATTGCTGCTGCTCATATGGAACAGTCCATTATTGTCTAATTGGCCCGAATTGGTGGGTGTTCGCTCTGATGAGGTATATTCGGTATCACTCGACCCAGTCCCAGTCACAGATCCAACTCCAGCTCCAGCTCCAACTCCAGTTCCAGTGCCAATCTCAGTCGCTGTTCCACGCACATTTGTCGGTGTTAGCTGTGTGGACGCAAGGCTCAGACTATCATATTGCGCGGCCACCGTGCCGTCGCTCTCTTTGGTCACAATCTGTATTGGATATGGGATGAAATTGTGTATTTCAGCTAATGGTATTTGATGTGGGCCCCTCACTTGTTGGTTGATAAACGCATATTCTAGCGGCTTGTCGGCGCCAACATAGTCTTTGATAATCTCATTCATCACGCTAACAATATACTGCATTGAGGGTCGATCTTCAGGCGCCGTCATCCAGCAGGCAGTCATCAGTTGCTCAATGTGCTTGGGACAATTGTCCAGCAAAGGCGGTCGCTCCCCTGCAATTCACGCATATTAATAACCATTTTAATATATCATCAGCAACCGATATTATCACTTACCCTTGTGTATCTTCCACTGGATGGTGTAGGCATTGTCGATATCCATAAATGGTGGCTTGCGCGACAGCATCTCCCACAGAACAATCGCCCAGCTGAAAATGTCACACTTCTCCGTGTATTTGGAGCCCTCGAAAACCTGTTGGATGCAGAAAGTATTACAACAAATAGTTTCAATGCTCGAGTCGAGACAGTTCGATAAGAAAGATAACCTGAACCAAGCTGTTCATACAGGAAAACATGCATCACATCGATTCGTCTTCTGATATACATATATATATACTTTATGGGATCGAAGATGATTCCTTCTGCTTGTTACATAGTCTCTACACATTTTTCATGGATTCAGCGTATACTAATATTTGAAAGTATTGAAAAATCTTTTATGGTTATGGGTTAATCTACCACATACCAACCTGTTGAATTTAAAATTGTAATTATTTTGACTAGTTTCCCAGGTTCGGTTTATATATTAAAATACAAAAATACAGTGAAGCTTCGCCTTAGGACTGCTGTCCTTAACTGTCTGAACGTTCTACGCACAAAAGGAAGATTGTTTCCAATAATGATTTAACAAATATCTTGAAGCAAATATCGTTCACCACTTGCCAGCTTTTCCATTTATTATATCTTGCAATTATCTAGCTAAACAAAAATTTCTCACATTGAAGAACATCAACTGGATTTGCATTTGGTTTTGTACTCACCTCGGGCGCCATCCAGGCAGCGCTGCCGCGATTGTTTGTCATCATGGTTGACTTATCGGCGACGGTGCCAAAATCACATATCTTCAAATTGCGTCCCTTGTTGGTCAGCAGCAAATTGAGCGGCTTCAGATCGCGATGGATCAGCGGCTTGGGCAACATTCCATGCAGGTAGGCGACACCCTATGCACGAGATGATGCACATTTCAAACAGTTTATACATTTCAGATAAAGGACAAGGAAGAATAAGGAATCACCTCGGCACACTGGAGCGCCCAGCTCATGGCATGCGCCAAGCTATACGCGGGCTTCACTTTGCCATGCAGAAAATTGTGCAGGGATCCGCCCTCGGCGTACTCCATGATTAAATATGTGGCCTGCCGGGCATAACAGATGCCGTATAGTGCAATAATGTTGTCATGCTTGACGCGCGACAACTGCTTCACCTCCTTCTCAATGTCCTTCTGCTCGGCGCTGGCGAAGAACTCCTTGACGGCCACCAGCTTGTTGCTCCACATTGCCTTGGACACAACACCATACGTGCCATGGCCGACTTTCTACATGTAGCAATGAAAGAATTGTGTTTAAGTAAGTTGTGTGCTTATCTTTTGTTGGTACACAAAAACAACAACAAAAAGGGTTCACCTCGCCGAGCGTAATTTCGCTAAAGGCCACAATGAAAGCTTGCAGTGCATCGGGCGACGAGATGGCGGCTGCCATCGCCTGCTGCTTCTCTTTCTGGTTGCTGTTGCTTCTGCTGTCGCTGTTACTGTTGCGAATGCCCCTTTAGTTCAGTTTCGTACGGTTGTTGTTTTGGGCCTGGGTATGTTTTGCAGCCTGCTGTTTGCTTATATCGACCAGCAATGAATCGCTGCGAATGCGAACGCTGCGCACATCTTCCAAAACGGCTTAATGCTGTTGCTGGCGTTGACCTCAACGCTACCATTGGCGGCCGGACCAAATTTCGTGCACTTGAGTGGTTATTTTGCGCTGACCAAATGCTTTCTTAATTTGTCCAACAAATATTTCTCATCTTTCTTTTCGTTTTTTTTTTTGGCCTGTTCGTATGTCGCTGTCTAGCTAGTGGTTGAGATTTGTACAATTAATATCGCTGTTATCGATAGAATAACAATATATCGTGCATTTTACAGTTTATTTTCCTTTCAAAATAAAGTATTCGCCTAGGCACATAACATACATACAAATATTAATTCGAAGACGATTCTTAATTAAAGCTACATTAAATGTTTATATGCCGTTCTGCAACGAATATATAATGTCAAATTATCAATTCATGCGAATGCAGGTGCCTTCTCTATTAACTAGCTATCGATTGTAGCAAATGAATTCTTGGACAGTGCTGCCAATCATCGACTATCCAAAAAGGATATATCGATAAGAAGTGGGCAAAACAGAAGAAGCACACACGAAATATTTTACAGTTGCCGATTGTAACTGCCTTAACGCGTGTGTTAATATAACCTTGTAATAATATGACCAAAGAACATTATGAAAAATTAGTTCGATTTAATTCATTTATTATATAAATACCACTGAATCCAAAGAAAATAGGTCTTAGTATATATTCTAGAGAAGACCACTTGTTGACATATTTTCCCAGAAAAATGTTGAAATTACCCCACTGTACCACAAGAACATTAAAATTGGCGAGGCTGTCATCCGATTACATCCGATTTCTCTTAAATAATATATCGTACACTGCTTTTATTCCGAATTAAATATCGATATAACTTGAAGTATCGCTTGAAAGCGTATATGGTCGTTTCAATGCAACTTCCAGGTCTTCCTGTATCGATATTTGTATCCATCCCTAACTCATACGTTCAAGCGCTCGCTCGCCAAGCGGATGCAATTTCGGACAAAAAAGAATCATAATTTGTTATTTTTTTTTTTTACGCTCGTACTACTCACCACAAATGCAAACAAATAAGTTAACTATGCTTCAACACAAATGTGATAAAACAAAACGAAAGCATTAATTTACAACAGCAACAAAAACAAGTGTGCTGCCCGCGACCCGCGTGAATCCGAATCGGAATCGGAAATTTGTTGTGCGTGTGTGAAATAAATTTGCTTTTGTAGCAAAAACAAAAAAAAAGCAACAAGAAAAAAAGGCGAGTAAAAAAGTGCGTCTAAATATATGAAACATGCTGAAATTGTGATGGTTGTGTGTGTGTGTGCATGTGTGTGTGGTTGGAGAGAGGGGGTGGTAACAGGGGCAACAGCAGCACTAGCGGCAGGCAACATTTGCTCACAATTTTGCCAAAGTGTTGTTGGAGGCGACGCCGCCAATTAATGCTCGTTGACGTCGTCATTGTCGTAGCCATTGATGCCGACGCTAGTGTCACCGCGGCAACAACAACAAATGCTGCAACGTGAAAGAAATTAAATGTCAAAGTTTTGCAAACTTTGCATATTGAGAAAGACGCACTTTAAGTTCACTTCTTTTTTTTTACTTTTTTTTGTGTTCTTGTTTTGGCTGTTGCAGTGTATTTTTTATTATTTTTTTTTGTCTTTCACTTGTGCATTTCATTGAAAATGAACAAGTTTAACCAAAATGCATAGTTACCAAGAGCAGAAGATGATGAAGAAGAAGAAACTGCTGCTGCTGCTGCTGCAAAGAGAGCCAAGCTCGTCATCATCATCATCATCATTGTGAACATCATCATCTTCATCTCCTCCACATTCTCTTCTTTGTTTAGGATGTGTGTGTGTGTGTGTGTGTGTGTGTGTGTGTGTGTGTATGTTTTTTTTTATGCGTGCGCGCCACATGAAGAAGAGGAAGCGCTACCCAAAAAACTACTCTGCGCCGCATTCTTCTCCATCTCTCTTCAATTGCGTGTGTGTGTGTGTGTGTGTGGGAATTTTCATTGGCTGTTACTGGCTAAGAATTCGCACTAAACTTTATCTTAATCTAGTTATCGGCTTTTTAATCCTCAGCCAAAACAACGACAACAACTGGCTCCAATTTGCTCTCTTTGCGGGGATACATATATATATATATATATATATATATATATATATATGTGTGTGTGTGTCTGTGCTTAGATGTGTGTGTGCACAATTGAAGCCGACGTCTGTTTTGTTGTTGTTGTCTGTTGGTAAGTCTGTTTTTGAAATTATGTTGAACTTTTGTTTATTTTTGTGTACTATTTAAATGAATTCTCGTGTTGATGTTAAAACATAAACAATCAGCAAACGAAAACGAATTATTTAGTTCACCACGACTCCCCCTCCCCTTCTCATGCTCTTGAGCTGCTTTTTGTATCTTGTACTTACACACACACTCACACACACTTATTTCCCGTTGTACATAAACAGCGAAAGTTGTCTTCCTGCTTTTTTCCCATTCGTTCCACTGCCAATCGTTCCTCCTCCTCCCCCCCCCCCCCCCACTCATTTTTTGTTTCGCTCTCGCTCTTGCGCTCTCTTGAGTGCTCCTCGGAGCCCAAGCTCACAATTCCTGTTAGCAGCAAGGGCATATGCAAATTTCGGTTTTGCGACCTTCTCTTCCCCACTCGTTCGTCCCTCTCTTTCGCTCTCTCTACCCCCTTTCCTCCGTCCATCTCGCTCACTCTTTTGCAGATCATTGCAAGACGTGCAAATGCAAATGCAAAAAAGCATTCTCTGCTCTCGAGCTCCTCATTATGAAGCAGTATCAGCAGAATGCACTGAAGGAAGTACATTTCAGGAATGTAAAAAATCCTCTTTTGTGTAAATCATGATTTCGAATATGCAAAATTAAGCGCATCGACGTTTCTGTTTCTGTCTAAGCGTGAAATGCGAGTGAATAATGTATCTAACTATAGCTATAAAAGTCAACTTTAACAACTTGCAAAGGAAAAACGAAGAAATACTGGTTTCAAGACATCAGAATTCGAATTGTGCTCATTTCAGTTCGATTACGGACTATATATTTTTATACAGTGCTTACAGGATGAGTGAGACTGACGCAACATAATTTTTGTTTACCATTATTTGGAGATTTTTTCACTAATCCCAATTATTTCAATCTGAACATCACTTTAAGCAGAATAATAATTCTTTCAACAGATCACATTAATTATGAAAATGCTTTATAAAGGTATATGCTATATGTACTAAGCGGGTCTTGATTCACAGAATCCACAAGTTCTGCTTTACATGGGAGTCACAAGAGTCATAAAAAAAATAAAAAATAAAAAAAACAATAACAATGGCATGAAAACGGGCCTTCTCATTTCATGCTTCTGCATACACTTATACGTAATTAGGAGTTCAAAATGTATGAAAGCAATTTAATCTGAGCAGAAAGAATGCTTATACTACTTATTTGCTATACATTTTGTAGTTCTGGATGGAAAGTCAGTGTTTCTTTCTTTCAGCAGTTATTGCACTGCATTTGCAACAACTGTTTTTTTTTGTTGTTTTTTTTTTGTTTTTGGTTGGGTGCAGTAATTGCCAGCGAGTTCATTTCCTATGCAGAGCGCCTTGAACCCACACTACACGAAAAAAAAGTAATAAACAACAACAATATTGTTGTTAAAAAGAAGGTTAATCAAGCAACTAGGCGGGCTCGTTGTTGTTGATGATGTTCAGTCGATCGTCTGTTGGTTTCTCGGAGCAGATTTTCGGTTCGTCGTTGTTTATTGCATCAAAAGGCGAAGACAGTTTCCAAGTCCCAAGCCAGTTAACCCAGGCAGGCAATACTATGTATGTACGAGAATGTATGTACAAATGTATGTATTTACATATGTATATGTGTACCAGCTCTGCCCCAAGGTTTTATGTAATTGTTAATTTTACTTATTTTGTTGCCGTCGATTTCGTTTTCGTTTATTGTACCGTGTACTCATTAAATGCATGCTCCTCTAATGGGTATACTAAGATTCAGATACGTACAAATGCTACTCGAGAAACAACTATTTCTTTGAAAGTAAATTTGATGAAAACTGTGCCTCGGACTGATCTTTTTTGATATTATCAAATTTCACTGCGATCGTTGGAAATGAGTCAGGAAATCAGAAAAATCGGATAGAAAAAAAGTTTTCAGGCTTACATCTTTTTCAAAATCGATATATCAGATTTTTAATAATTTCTTATATAGAGTTTTGCAATACAGTTTTAAGGTAGTTTTTAAGAACGTTTTTTTTTCAAATTCTTTTCACTAAATTTACAAGAGCAAGCACAGCTCTGTTAACAGGGTATCCATTAATCAGGCATGTTGGCCGGTTGCATTCTTGTTGTTATTGGGCTTCATTTGTGCTTCTTGCGTGTTGTGTGTTGGTCGAGTCGAAAACAACAATAACAACAGTAATAAAAGAAAAGGTGATTTCTTACAATCGTGATTTGGCTACATTCGTTGTTGTTGTTGTTGTTGTTGCCAGCTGAGACTGTCCGTTATTATTAAGTATTAGCCCGTTACATTCGACCCATTGTTGCAATAATTGTAATTCTTTGCTCATTATTTGTAATTATCTATTGGCTTTTACACTACGTACACAATACGAATTCCAACTCGAGTTCGACAACGAACCGAGACAGATTCGGAAAACTTTTAATATTGTATAACTAGGCATTTCGAGATTATATTAACCGTTTCAATTATCGGCAGCATTTGATATTATCATACAACATTATTTGCTCCTACTTGAATTATTAGCATAATTTGTAAGTCAAATTTTTTGATTTCTGATTTAGAGCCTTTCTTGTACAACACCATGCCACATGCTACAATAATCCCTTAAGATCAGTTCACAGATCAAGGGGCATTATGGCATTAAAATATATAATACTACATTTGGTGTCTATCGATAAAAGGATTTCATACTCAAGTTCAAGCTTTGATTTAAAAAATCTATATCGAAATTTTGGATCCAAACGCGACCTGATCAAGCTCAGCTATCAGCTCCCTCTTGCTGCTGCATGTGGAACACTCGAGCAATCCATATGCTGATTACTCAGAACTTAATTGTTGTTGTTTTTGTTGCATTTGCTGGCCATTTGTCAACCGTCTGTGAATCGCGTGAAATGTACAACATTATACAATTTAAATACTAGAATTAAGAATTTATTATTGCTGCGGTTGATGCGATTGTTGTTGCGATTGTTGTTGCTGCTGCTGCTGCTGCTGCTTTTGCTGATTCTATTTCTGTTTGTGTTTGCGTTGTTTGCGCTGCTTGTTGTTGCATGACTGAATAACACGATAAAGGTGTGATGACATAACCTCACATGCGCTTTATGCCACAAACACAATACATACACACACACACACACACACACACACGCACACATTTGTGTGTATAGGGCTTAGGCTCCGATAAAAAGTATTACGATATAACGCGCAAAAAAAGTGAAATATATTTTGTATTATACATAGATATATATATATGTATATATATATTTTTTGCTACTACTATTGTTGTTTTTGTTGTTGTTTCTGGCATATTTCCGGCGATCGTCAGTTGGTTGCGTGTGTGTGTCTGTCGGTCTGTGTCTGTTCTTGCCAAATAGCTCGATTGCTTTTCCAAGCACTTGTCATGTCTTGATGTCTTGTTGTCTTCCACTTGCCGCAGTTCCGAGTCCAAAGTTAACCGAAGTTTGTCATTTCATTAGAATTTCATCTTATCGCCAAAAGCAGAACAACAACAGCAACATAAACAACAACAGTAGTACAAACAACATGAAAAACATCGGAATGTGAATATGCAGACACTGAACACAAAACCTAATTGAAGTAAATTTACTTAACTTGCTCCTCATTTAATAACCAAAAAAAAAAAAAATCAGCTTTCAATATCAAATATAATAAGATATATTTCTGTTTTGATGCATGCTGTGAAAACGGAGCCCGTACAGCAGAAATTCAGAGTTCAAATTCAGAACCCTTTCGAAATGCAATACATATTTTTAAGCACCATATTTTAAAGGTACCGGATATCGAAAAAAAGGGCTAATTTGGCAGTCTTTACTATCAAAATCTATCTATCAAAACTTTCTTGCTACCATAACACTTTGCTAATTCTGAACCGATTTTCACTTTTCAAGGGAATATACCCATAACTGATAACTGATAGTTAGTTCATTTAGACAATTCGCCCTACGATTTCCCACTTGGAGCGTGTCCCAACTTAATGGGAAAGTGCTACTGTGAAACCTGTTCACTGATATAATCATTCGTCTATTGTATAAGATACAACACAGCAATGCAGCTTCCTGTCCTAACGACGCTGTTTCATGGCCAGGGATAACAGACAAGAGACAAGAGACAAAGAGCGCTGTGTCGACTGATAAAAGTGACACTGGCCAAGCAAATAAGTAATCAGCTCAGCTAGCTTATCGGCTGCCCAAACAAAGGCAATTGCAAAAAAAGAAAATGTGTGAGAGAGAGAGAGAGAGAGAGAGTGAAAAGGGGAAAGGGGAAAGAGAACAGAGAAAAAGGAGGGAGCATATACACATAAACATGACGGCTTGGCAGGGGAGCGGGGAGCAGGGGCAAATGTGGCCTGCAATCCGACACCTGAGCAGTAACTGGACGAAGGGACGAACGGACGGACAGACACATGCACAGATATCCGGGCGCTGAGTCAAGTCCCAAGTCGAGGCTTTGTCCACGTGATTACATTTCATGGCGCGCCGGAAGAATCCAAAGGAAATGCACCTGCTCACACTATTACTGTTCTTCTGCATACACTCAGCAAAAAGAGCACCATACACAACACTCATTTTGTTCGAAAGTACAATTTTGTAGTTCGGATTTTTCCAAAAATTTCATAGCATCACTCTATTATTTAATTTTAATCAATGAAATCGAATTCTGAATTTAACAATAACAATCCTCAGATTTTGATTACGTGGCAATGTGTCGAGCCGGAACTAGAACTCCTAACTGAATTCATCCGATTGAAATTCAGAAATGCCGTAGCCAGTGATATTTTTTTTTTTGAAAATGCACTTTAATTTTGTATATCGATTTTGAAAATATTTCGAAAACTGTTAACTGAAATCAACCGATTGAAACTCAAGACTTTAGCATTGCACAAGTACCGCTAGCCTACCGTAAAAACCAAAAAATTGGAACCAATTCACAACGTTTACCGGATCCCTGTTTTAGTCTAATTTGCATTTCTCATATATCTTAGAAAATATGAAGAAATTTGTGGTTTTCGGTGCGATTTTCGAGTGTACTCTTTATTGCTCTTGCTCTTTCTCTCTTGATGTTGTCTGACTGTCTTTGCTGGTTCTTGGAGCGCTGCTGCAGCTCCGGTTCAAACTCATCAACGTCGCCATTATAAACTCAAGCGCTGTGATTATCTGACGATTGTCTGTGGGAAGCAATGCCAGCAACGTGAAACCACCGTTGGTGGGTGGGTGGATTTCCCATTATGCTGGGTGTTGGGTGCTTGGTGCTCAGTGCTGGGTGAGACACGTGCGCAGTCCAACTGGCTGGCCACAAGTGGATGGAGTGGAGACCTGGAAAAAAAACATATGTACACGAGTGTGTAAGCAAAACAAAGGTGAACGAAAAACAATACCAGAAAGAACAGTTATCTGCGAAACGCCGAAGATTAGATACCCTACTCGTGCAGAGTCCGAAAAAGCCAAAAAGTTTTCCATTTAATATCATCATTATCATCAATCTCATCTTTTCAAACTGTCAAAGTCATGTCATATAGTAACCCAATCTGGCCAACTTTATCATCCATAAACTTGAATATTCAAATAACTCAATAGTGGAGATTATGTTCGAGGTTTTGATGTGCTAGTAAAATTCTGGTAGTTACGAAGATTGATTTTGATATCTTAGCTGGAAAAATAAAAACGATTTTCACTTCAGCAACTCAATGTTTGACCGATCGCTCCGACTTTCTTCAATAGCATTGATGTAGAAACGGAAAAATTACAAACGAAACAAGTAAGCATGCTGTAGTCGAGAAAAGTCGTCTACGATATACCCTAAACCCAAGTGTTAAATATAGAAGCTACGCGGAGCAAAATAATAATTCCAGTCGCAGAAATTGTAGCTCTCGCTCTGCTCTGGTTCCTTCTGCTATTGCTACAACTACACAGAGCACTATGGATATTGTTTGGGTCTTGCTACTGCTTTGGCTCTTGTTAATGGCAGAGCAAAGCAGAGCTTAACGGACAGACATGGCTAGATAGACTTGGCTTTTAATCGTGACCAAGTTAATATATTCTTTAAGGCATCCACGATGCTTCCTTCTGCCTTTTACATATTGGTGCACAAAACCATTATACCCTTTCTCCCCTTTTTTAATGGGATCAGGGTATACGAACAAAAAAACAAAAACCACACGAACTTGACAAACAGAGATATGGAGATGGCGTGTGAGGGGTGGGATCTGTGGTATGGGGTGAAAATGTTGTGGAAGCGGGTGGAGGAGCGGGCCGGGGGGATGATTGGGAAGGGATGGTAGGGGTGGTTGTTGGGGGCTATCAACGGTAGGACCGAGCGATATCAGCGAACGTAAATGCGTTGCAGGAAAACACTCGACAAAACAATTACAACAACAACAAAAAGGCATTTGCTACTGTTAACGGTTGTTACTGCCGGTGACGCTGACAACAACAACAACAGCAACAAAAACAACAACAGTAAGAACGTCATATTAACCAGTAGGCAGAAAATGTTGTCCCTGTAGACTACGCAGTCAAATATCGATCGATATTGTCGAAACTAAAGAGCCAAGAGAGAGAGAGAGAGAGAGAGATAGAGAGAGAGAGATAGAGATAGAGAGCATACAACCTGAAAAGCATATCGTAGCAGAGCCACACACATAAGGGTTAAAAAGTGTTTGGGGCCAATCAGGTTCTGCATAAGACTTTGCCTAAAAGATTGCCTCCATTTGCATAAAATGTCTAAAAATTATAAAAAGTTCTTTAAGTGAGGTCAGCTTGGTGGCTCATTCGTTATTTAACAATTTAACATTCCTTGTTGATCCGACTTACAGGATACGAACCGAAGTCAACTGGTTTTTCTAAATGATAGAAGGAAATCAGCTGGATGAAGTGCGATTGTCTGATTAGAAGTTCCCTTGACTACACTATTCACAATCTGCAGCTGATTCGCTTAGCCCATTTACAATTACATCCACATCCACATCCACATCCTACATCTACATGGGCATCCTTACGCACATATATATATATATTAATATGTGTATATACATAATATAAGTATGTATCCTCATCCACTTTCCATTTATATTGCAAGCCAAGCTGCACAGGAAATTGCTTGCCAATTGCACTCGCATCTATTGCCTGGGCGCGCTTTTCAGGGCTTTTCCCGCAACCAAATGACTTGGCGCAAAGTGCGCGTTTCCCAGCAGCAACACCACCAACAACAACAACAACAACTACTATCATCGATTCAATTTGATTCGTTTCAATTCGATTCGATTCGATGCGATGCGATGCAAAGCGATACGATTCGACTCTGACTTTGACTGTGACTCGGCGTTTTATGTGCGCAATTTCCGCTCGTCTGACAATGTAACGACTTCTGCCAGTTAACAACAACTACAAAAACAGCAACTACAACAAAGTGTGGCATGGTCAGGAGGATGCAATGAGGCAATCAACGGCGGGCCACTGGAGCTACGAGATGCTGAACCCTAGATCCCAAATATAAAAACTAAAGCTGCTAGGTTTGCTGTCAAGCTGCCGTTTTTGCAGTTGCTTGTTGTCTGTTGCAAGTTGCATGCAAGTTGCAGTTGCAGTTGCAGCATCTACGTTGCTGTTTTTTCTTTCTTCTTCTTCATCTTCTTTTTCTTTCTTTGTAACGTCTTTATGAAATATGCATTGTGCAGTTTTTGTTGTTGTGTGTGTGTGTCTCGATGCGCCTGCGTCCTAACAATGCGCTCAGTGCTCAACTCAGCTCAGTTCAGTTCAATACAGCTCTCCAGTTGGGAGCCGGTTTATTGTTGCTGCTGCTGCTGTTGCTGCTGCACAGTCTTGCCATCAGAGTCGGCCTCGGCCTCGGCCTGTTTTGCGAACACTGTGGCCTGACTAGGCAGGCTGGCCTGGTCCTTGAACCGCTTCGCTCAGTCGTCGTCACAGCTGGGGCAAGAAGACTCTGATTCAGACTTAGCCTCAATCTCTGTGGCTCTAAGAACCCCCAATGCCAAAGTTGCTAAATACAATTGCAACAACAGCAGCAGCAGCAGCAATAGCTTCTTCTTCTTCATTATCATCGTAGTCGTTGTTGTTGTTGGTTCCGTCTTCTTCATTTTCTTTGTCTTATGCTGCGTAACATCATTATGTGGCAGTGCAACTTCTCTCTCGCCTCTCTCTGCTGCAATTGCAAATTGCACTGAATACAGCAGCGCCAATAACATGGCCTCGACTCAGACAGCGAAACGGAGAGAGAGAGGAAGAGTAAGTGAGAGAGAGAGAGACAGAGATGAGAAGTGGGAGATGAGAGTTCGCCTCGCTTAGTTCGCATCCAATTTATCAATACCTGCGCAACAGAGACTGTACCCCAGTTAAAGAGGGAGAGAGATAGTGAGAGAGAGAGAGAGGGGAGAAGAGACTTGAGCATCTCTTCCAGCCTGCCAGCCTCTTTCAGTTTTCTAGTCTAGGCAAATGCTTATCTATTAACAGTTTTTCAGCTGGTACTGCTTGTGGCGCCGCTTTATTATGCATATCCAAGAGTTGAAGCACTCCCCTTGCGTCACTTTTGTTGCGTGTTTGATCCATTTGGCAACTGCAACAACCCTTGTGACTGCAATCTCCAACACCCCCACACCCCCACACCCCGCAATTCACTCAGCAAAATAAGTCTCGATTGCATTTTAACACTCATTATTAATGTACTTTGCATAGGCCCCGAACGCAAAGCCCAGGGATTTGGGCACCCACCATCCCACTACCCATAAGACCACCACCAACCCGGCGACGTTACTGCGCTAAGCCACCCCTAAAAGCATGACCCCATACTCAACACCCCCTTTTAACCCCCCCCATCTCCCAGCCAAAAGAAAATAAGCCACCCTGCTGGCAGCTGTGCTTTCACTCATAAATGGATTTTAAAGTGGATGCAATCCTGGCCAGCATGGAGTTTTTCGTTATGGATAGTTAAGCTTTGTTGGTTCGGAACCCCCAACACTTCTCCCCATCCCACTCCCAGCCGGCGCAGCGCGCGCCCGACCCACTAGGGGGTTGTAAGCTATTCAATTGGCAGGAGTACTCGTATATGCATGCACTCAGGGTCTTCATTATGAGATTAAATATACATATGTATGTGTACACACACACACACATTTACATATGT
The DNA here is from genome assembly GCA_035043025.1 of Drosophila villosipedis. Classification (NCBI taxonomy): domain Eukaryota; kingdom Metazoa; phylum Arthropoda; class Insecta; order Diptera; family Drosophilidae; genus Drosophila; species Drosophila villosipedis. Next base: position 610,923 of record JAWNNF010000024.1, read on the forward strand.
GCTACATCGTACAGTTAACTCTTGAGACAGACCCTTGCGCAGGGTTAAATACCATAAAAAAAGCATACTGTGAATTAACTGTGAATACATTTTATAAGTGTTGAAATCGAAACCTTTGGAATTTTTTCTAGGCACATAAATTCAACCGTTTAATGAGATGTCCCACTAAGCAGCTTACGATTGACTTCTCTGCGTCTGAATGCTGAACCCTAAAATATTCTATATATATATATATATATATATAGGCATGTTTTCCATTTGTGATTAGCAACGATTCAACCCCAAGTTGCAATCCTTATTACTTTGTGCACATTAATCAAGCAATTATCTGTCTGACAAAGTAATTCCCAAGTGAACTAAGCTCTTAATACCATTTGATGACTATTAATAAAACACATCTTTGGGGACAATCTTTGAAATGTGTATAAGCAAATAAATATAGCGCATCTTTAAACTATTTATATATAATATAATTGATGACGTAATAATTTTTCACCTCCAACTTGATATTAATAATCTTAAAAAAGAAATCAAATATTTGTAAGTGTTAAGCTAAAGGCTCAAGATTGTCGTGTCCTTCAATATTTCCTTCATTTATAATTGTACAATTATTTGTATAAAGAAAAAAAGAAAGAAAAATACTATTCAAATTGGAAAGTATAAGTCAACTATTATCCACTTTATTTATTTTTTGTTTCTCTCATGACAATGCAAATCACGGCGAATGATTCATTTTGCAATGAGCAATAAGCCAATCGACCATCACCCACCACCCACCACCCACCTCAAGGAAAATCGTCTTCTTGCTGTTCTGTTCGAGCGGCTTGTTGCAGCCCAACGAATACAATGCAATCAGCAAGTGCAGGACTACAATTGAGTTGTGTCCATTTCAAATGAATTGTCAAATTGAGGTGCGCACTGAACACAGAAATTAGCCATACAAAATGACGCCAATTTTGTAATTAGTTAATCAATATTGAATAAGAAATTTGATTAGATGGGTCAATTTGATTGGACGTTATGCTGAAAACTATGGATTATTGGTGGCATTGAAGGACAGGTCTTCTTCAACACGAAGATTCCAAAAATTTTCCCCATTTGAGTGTGTACATATTTCCCTATATAATAATAGGTATTTATCTGTTGTTGTGTGCAATGACTATTTGTATGGCATTTGTTTCTCGCCATTTTCGCAGTTCACTTCAATTGAACTCGAAATCATGTCAATGGGCACAACAACAATTACAACAATAACAACAGCCGACATAATAACAAACAACAAAGTTGTTGTCTGTAAAGTCTGGACACGACTTTAGTTTTTTTTTTTTCTCCTCTATTTCTCGGTTTCTCTATAATAAATTGGTCAAAGGCCTGAATAATTGCAAATTAAATGCTTTAACAAGAGCGAAAGAGATTTCTCTGGGGTTATCATTCTGTTTTTTTTTTTCTCTTTTTTTTTTTTGTTTCTTGCACACTTTTGGGGCAGGTCTTTTTGGCAGCATTATTATTTGCAATTTTTTTTTTGTGCTCTTTTCGGTCAGTTCCAATTCCCTCGCACGCTTCGAACTTGCGCCGGGGTCGTGCCAGGGCCTTGGTATTGCTTTCGTACGCGAGGCATGCGGCACGTTCAATTGCTGCACGGCAAGCGGCAGCAAGCAGCAACCAGCTCAAGCCGCCCATACTCGCGTCCCTCCCCTTGATTTCAATTTGTTTTCTTCTTTCTGTTTTTTATTTTATATCAGCTCAGACAGCTCGCGTACAATATCATTTTTGTTTACTTATAAAACACGTTGTTTATTTTGCGTTTGGTGTCGTGCATTTCTTTTTTTATATATACCCTGTTACCATAAGCTAATATCAAAAGGTGTAACAGACGACAGGAGTCAACTCTGATGGAAGGCCTGTATTTTTTTTTGCTTTTGTATTTTTGTATTTTTTTTTTTAATATATACCAAAGCGTTGATTCTGGAAATTTGTCATACACATAGAGCGATCTGATTTTATATTGGTAGTTTTGTTGCACTAGGTATTTGTTGGTCGATTATTTTTCATTATTATTATAACATTCAAGTGTGTATTTTTTATGTTTGTGTCGCCTTCTGCTTCGGTATTGCTTTAGTTTCACTTTATTTTTTGTTGTATTACGGACGGACCATGATCGTCATCACATAAAGGCAGTGTTTTATTTATCTTTCATTCGAAAGAAAGAGAAGAATTTTCCAAATTACAAATCGATTAAACGAGATCATTCAATTGTTTTCGATTTTTTATTAAGTCGAAACTTTTCTATATAATTGTTTCTTGATACACACAAGATGGGATGGTTGCATAAATGAAGGCTATTCAGGCAAAATATAACGAGATAAGCAAATATACATTTTAAATAGGTTAGTCTTTTCATCTATACATAGATGCCGGCGACAACCCCTTCAGGGTATATCGTATTGATATATGTTCTGCACACTATTCATAGTGTGTATTTAGCAAAATTGTTCACATTTTGAGTTATTCACATTGTTTACACACACAATATTAATTTTTATCTATACTTTAAGAGCCGCAATTCATTTGTCAGCATTTTGCGCATTTGTGATTTATTACCGACTATAATCCCAAATGATGATAATACTCTCCATTCCCAAATCCCCATCTCATTCACATACACTCTCTCTCTTTCTCTATCTATCTGAATACTCTGTCATTGCGATGTGGCAGCCTCCTTCCCTCCTATCTCCTCTCAGTTGCCACAGTTCTTCACAGTTCGCATTGCAAAAGTTTGATTATTTTGTGGCCATTCGCTGTGTTTATTTGCTTATGGAATACGTTTTCATAAATATCGACAATTGACACATACACAAGCACCCCAAACTCACGCACACACACTCACTCACTCACTCACACATAAGTAAAAAGTGAAAAAAAACAGCAGAAACAAAAAGATGAAAAAAAAAATAAAACGAAAAACAATAGCGAATATCTAATTGCTTCCTTGGCGCTTGTCTATGGACGGGGCATTTTTTCTGGCTATCTACACCCTATAGAAACTGCTCAATAGGGTAGCATAAAGTTGTTCAAACACATTTAATAAGAATATTTGGGTTATCTGTATCTTGTATCTTTTAAGATAAATAGTCTAATCATTTTTGCATAAATTGCTAAAAATAAAAACTGAAATTGATTTACATTTAACGTAAATGCAAAAAACTATAAAATGTATGCATGTTGAGCTAGGTCTAGTCATGCACTCCCGATCATCAGTCGCTTATATAAATATATATCTATATATATATATGGCACAAATATCTTTTCGTTTTGGTATGGGCTGTTTTGACGGTAAATGTCGAGACCTTTAGATGCTGCTGATGATATAAGGTATAAAGAGTAGAATTTGATGGGAATAGTTCGCATTGTCTGCGAAGATGAACCAAGTTATACTACTTGCACTTTCACACACACACACACTCACACGTACACACACACACACACAGATGGAAGCACGCAAGCAATACATGCGCAATAAGCCTACCTACCCCCCCCCCCCCCCCCCCACACACACACACACACACACACACATTCTTCACCTCCTCTGCGACTAAAAAGGTCGTCAAACGAGGTCAAGGTATTTTTTTTCGCTCGCTCACTCCTTGTGGGCTTTTATTGATATGCACGACTCTCTCTCTCTCTCTGTCTCTCTCTATCTCCTACTATCTCTCTAGCTACATACATACATATTTGGGTGGCACAAAATTTTAACACTTGACTTATTGATTTGCCGTCAATTGTCTGAAATTTGATTATTAAGGCTCGGCTGGACCAAGTTTTATGCTCGTTGACTCTCGCTCTCTCTATCTCTCTCTGTCTTACCCCTCCTCCCCCCCCCCCCTCCCCCTGCAAGCTTTGTGCGGCTGCTTTCTGCGGTATTTCCCATGCTGCCTTCCTGCCCAACACCCATGTCCAAATCTTCAACTATACGCACTGCTCCTTCCTTCACAGAGAGGAGAAAAAAATGAAAACACGACGCGAACACGAGAACATTAAATAAACAATTCGAAAATAAACGTAACAACGAAACAAATTGAAAATGTGAACCGCTTGGGAGTCGAGCCAGACCGTACATTGCCTTGCCTCGCGTTGTATCTGAGTGTATCTAAGTGTATTCTGTATCTTTGCGTATCTCACTTGGCAACAAGTTGAATGGCCACTGAGGAACGGGGCCCGGAACATCGCAACTCAACCCAACCCAACCCAACCCATACCATCCCATCGCATACAACACCACCATAGGCAATGTTGCAGCCACACTTCTAGTGCCGCTCCTGGCAACAAACACATATACATTTATATAGCCACACATATAGCGTACACATATATACATATATCTATGTATATGCTGTATACCCGCAAACGGACAGAGAGAGCGAAAGAACTGACCGATCGACCGATCGACTGTTTGACTGTTTGAGTTGTCGATAAATACTCGAGACTCGGGCTATGCCGGCGAATGCTTTGATGTGCGTACGAGCATTTCAATAACGTGTGTGTTTAATTTACCATGTGCCAAGGCGGCAATGGCAATTTCTATATATTCGTACATACTATCACCATCCGAAACTGAAAAGTTAACCTTCGCCTGCAATCTGCAGGTGTTTTCACAGACAAAAAACAATCTAATCAACAAAAAAGACGCTTAGCTACCAATCTCACATGTCGAGACTTTAATGAGATCCTCCACAACAAATAAATCATAAACTTCTTTACAATTTTATGTGGTTTTTACAAACCCTACTTTTGTATATAAATATAAATATGTATTTCTTATCAGTTGCTGTACAAAGCCTTTGGCTACTGTTTTTTTTATTTATTTTTATTTTTTTTTTTTTATTGAGATCACACATCACATGATTTATAAAAGGTAGCAGTTTTTTCATAATACATATCAGCTCTGTTCTGGGGGAATCTATTTAATTTATTTTTCATTATCTGCGATAGACAAAGAACAAAACACAAAAGCGCTCATAAGGCAGATACAAGATACAGATGATAAATTAATTGTTGTATTTCTTTTGTTTTAAGCAAACCACCTCAACAAATGAATATTATTGCACGTAATTGTGTTTCAACACCTCGTTTGCTGTGGCTGCAATGCTATGCATCAACTATTACGTATATAGGAAATTTGAAGCATAACATGCGACATCACATGTAATCGTAATCGCAATTGCGCTACGATAAGTGATATTGTAAATATTCGAAGTGAAATCGAACTCGATATGATAGGCCATCGGTTTATGGTCTAAACAACAATAATAATCGCACACAAACTAACGATATTGTCAGAGGCCCGACAGGCCAGATAAAAGCTAATATAAACCAGTCAAGGATGAGCCCATCGCCAGCCCATACATACATACACACACACACACTCACTCTGGCTCTTAGTTTGCCATATCTGTAGGAAAAAATTGCAAATATTAAGCCATAGCTCAAAATTAGTGTTACAAGAAGGCTTTCCGTAATTTCTAAGTTGGTTAGTGCTCGACTGGTCAACGGTCCCATTTCCTGTATAACACCCTGCAGTGTACTGATCAACTAAATACGATTGCTCTTTTTTTAAATGGTTGTTGAGTCTATGTCTCAACTGTAAGATATTTGGTTCCAATTTTCTTTGAGTGCAGCTGTAACTGCATTGTCATAGCTTTGGAGTCCGGTTTGATCACTGAGTGATTCGTGTAACGGTCAGAGTTCTTGTGATTAATTTGCCTAACCCCAAATATACTGACTCTGCCGCAGCAATTGCAACACACTCAATAGATTGTTACACGATATTTATCCAATCTGTTTGATCCGTTTAAGAACCATATCTGAGAAGAACATGATTGGGGATGGGGTGGGGGATACTTGCTTTCGATGTGCTCATCAGTTATCCGCTTTTGCGTGATTCGGATTATACATTTTACTTGATTTGAGGCTAATGTTGTTTGGTGTTTGTTGTTTTTGGTTTTGGTTTTGGTTTTGGGTTTGGGTTTTTATTTTCTTGACTGGTCACCGCCCCCTCGAAGCGTTGATTGATGTAATGTGCTGTGCGTCCATTGTGGGTCTCCAGTTATACCAGAATACGTTTGAGACTCTCTTATACTTTTACCGTTTGTTTGCTCATTACACGCGTGTTCTCTCCTTTTGGGGTCTTAATGTTGTGGTCGCTTTTCCACGTGCTCAGCTATGATTTCTGACTCGTAGTGCAAAACAATCAATTTAATTGTTATCACGAGCTATGGAGAGGAAAATACCAAAAAGAACCGAACCGAACAGGACAGAAAAAAATACAAACGTTAAGTATAGTAAATAAAGCTACTTATTCGTATGTCGTTGCTCCTCTTGATACCAACGGGTTCGCATACCCTGTACTGTTAATGATTAAAAGGGGTATTACGATGTTATGCAAACAGGCAAGCATTTTCGACCCCATTAACTACACATTTATATATGCTATTGATCAACACCTGAATTTCAAATGTGATTGCAGTTTAGCTTTCAAAATAAATAATTTAAAAAATATAAATTATTTGTGTTCAATTATTTATTAACATGTAGGCCCATTAGGGGTACCCAGGCTAGCCAAACAGAATCGAAAGAGTACATATTTTGCACTTTGAAATACAGCTATCAGTCGTGTTTTCGTTATCAGCTCACCTATTTCGATTTGCGATCTCAAATTCATGTAATATTTTTTTATTGTTTTACTCTAATTGATGTAGAACTTTTCCGAACATCTAATAGCTCGTTGCCTAATTGATAATGATTATTGAATAATTTTCTTTTTGTTTTCTCATAATTTTAAATTTCAAGTTAAACAGCTGCCAAAGTGTCTGTAATATTATCGATAGCTATAGGCCGAGTACGCTTGTCGTATCTTGAAAGAGAAATAGTTTAAAGATAAGACTAGATAGATCTAAATATAAGTATGTAAGGCAATGAGCGATTCGGTTTTCCTTGAATGTTGACACACTTGAGCTGTTTTCATTGCTAGTATTTTTGTCGTTGTTTAAGCAAGCGGCCACAATTAAAAGTGAAGTGTTTTTATTTTTTACTTGTCCGCCCAACCCACCGTCTGACAGGTACCCTATAAAAACGTTCACGTTCACGGCGGCACTTTCGCAATGACAATGAGACAATTATAGTCGCAGTATCTGAACGATTTTTTAGTTGTCTGTTGGCAATTACACGTGTATTAATGCACGAGTTGACATTGTTGTCGCTATTGTTGTTTAATTACGTCGAGTTACGATAAAAACAATAAAGACACACATATACCAACACATAAACCCGACTAATCCATAATCTTTCTCCAGCAAAAAAATAAAACAAAACAAAAACAAAATAAAAAACTCCCCATCAAATTGTATTCAAGGTCCTGACCTAAAGGAAGGCCGTTGATCGGACAATGGCTATAATGCAAATCTTACCGAAAATACAAAATACTTCCCGACTCCAGCCACGACTCGACTCGATGTGTATACGTACTTCACAGCTTAACAGCTCTGCTTTTGAACCATGTAGTGCAAGCGACAGCCCCCATGGTATTAATGGTATCCAACACAACGGGGGCTCCTCCCCCCGCGTGGGGGTGCCCGTTAACATTAGCACACAGTTCAGCCTTCAAAAAAGAAAACATAGTTAGAATGCTCTAGTCGGAAGAGTTCGATTGAAAGATACCCCGAAAATTTCTTATGTGTTTTCTCGGTTCTTGATGCTGATCAAGAATGTATGTATATACTTTATTCCATCTTTTGCCCAACTGCCTTATACCCTGTTTAATATGTTTACTTTGTTCGGTTTGCAACGTAAGCTGGCAACTAATACAATACTTACATAATTATGTAAGTTTACAAGGATTTTTTCAAAAATGAACCACTGCTGCTACAAGATGCACTTGGAAGGGTGTCCAAATGCCACGAAGCATAAATATCTGGACTCCATATTGAAGGTTATGCTTATGGAAGTGTATTTAGTATTCGGTGACCTTAAAGATAACTGTTTCTTTTCGTTTTTATTATGATGAAGTTAAAAGACCAAAAAATACAACTACAAAAAATTACGTTATGTTAATTACCAACTTACGTTAAGTCAGACCTTCAGTCTGTGTTGGGAGGAGGGGACAGACGAAGAAAAATGCGACTGGGCGTGTTACACTTTTCAACTGCCAACATTTTGACGGTCAATGTCCCACACACACACACAACATATTCACACACGCACACAGTTAGTTTCGGCTATTTATTATTTTTCTCTTTTTCATTTTCCTTTGTTTTGCTTTGTTTTTTGTTGTTGCTGTTTTATGACGCTTGTAATTAAAGTCGTAAAGTGTTGGTAGTCTTTAAGCTTCTCGGATTAAATAGTAAAAAGCACTTAAGTAACTGTATGTTATGTATGAACGTACATACATATATAGAAACGGAGAGTTATATCACTGCTTAGTGGTTATATAAACTACCATATATACGGGGACCTATTACAAAAAACATGGTCAGTCAAAACACACACAGAGAATGAGGTTCAGACTGTGTGCTAATAAAAGCTAGAAGCTGTCAAAATTCTAATAAAAAAAGACTACTAAGGGTTAATACCCTTTGCACTTGCGCACTACCAATTATAAAATTATAAAAAAGTAGCTGTATATTAAACTTTGAAGTTCAAGTGAGATATTCATTAGAAATTCATAAGAATCCAAACTGATGCAGATAATTGCGAACCCACAAAGTATATACGTACATTGTGCATACAAGATCTAATATCTAGGATTGAAATTTATAAATATTAACTGAGCGCCTATAATAAAAAGTTAAAATTTGTCTAGTATTTACCTTCTATAATAGCCTAAATATTAAAATGGAATCATATTATAAAATATTGGCCAACTCGCTTCCTCTCCTCGTAGATCCTTCAATTCTAATCAAATCTTCTCTGTGTCACAAGTGCTCTCTAATTAAGTGAATAAAGAATCTAAGCATGGGTTTTGACTATTCGCTGTGTGTGTGCATGAATATGAAGTAAATATGAATGTCTATCGACTTAATTCCGATCTATTTACAGAGTATCTGCTGTAGCGGAATAGAGTCAACTTTCTTGTTTAGAACTTGCATCACATTAATAATAATAAGAAGTGTATTGCGCTTTGCTTTTAGGTCGCAGCCCATAACAACACCACCGATGCGATAGGCAACCTACAACACTCGAGTGCTATGCTCCCCACGAGCTATACAATGGGCGTCCTGACGCCCCTAGCTCGGGCCACACAACTACGACTTTAAGCAGAGAAAAAGTGGAAACACGAGCTAGGTGACGGTCAAACGAAAAGAAGGAGCAAAGAAAAAACACAGCAACAACAACAATTTGACGAGTTTTTCGCTCGGTGCTGAGCGCAACGTACGCCAACAAACAAATGAGGGTGCAACACGTAACTAGCCAAGCAGCAGCAGCCGAAGCAGCCGAAGCAGCAGCAGCAGACGCCGCCAACAGCATCAGCAGCAGCAGCAGCAGCAGCAGCAGCAGGTTGACCAACTAAGCGAAACCAGCAGCCAACATCTTCAACAGCAGAGTATCTCCTGGCCCAGAAGACAGCAGCAGCAGCCGGAGCAGCCAAACAGGCGATAGTCGCACAAGAAACGATAAGCAAACATAAAAAAAAAACCAAGAAAAAAAAGCCAACTCCAAAATGTTACAAAACCCGAATGCAGTCGCAACGGTTGCAGCAGCAGCAGCAGCGACTCCCAGCACAGCAGCCGCTGCGGCAGCGGCGGCCAATAATGCGGCGATTGCTGCGTCATCCATACAGCCAAAGCTGGTTGTCATACGGAGGCGTCCGAATCAGGGCTTCGGTTTTACGCTGCGTCACTTTATTGCCTATCCACCGGAAGATGATGCCGCCAGCTGGCCTCAGGTAAGCATCACAGTCGCAGCCAATTGGCAGCGGTGGGGTGAGGTGCGATAGGGTACAGTGAGAGCTTAGAGAGTACACTGGAAATAAAATATGCCATTGAGCTTAATTTTCCTTAAGCCGTGCTTAATTTCTATGGAAATAAGATCAAATACAACATCTTAATTCTGGTTGCATTGTAGGACATTTTAGTCGAGTAAGCTCGACTACGATAAACCCTGAACCTATTCTAGTTTCCAGATTTCCCTTTCAAGGTTTTGCGCATTCAAGTGTAAGCGTGCGTCAAAGTGCATTCATTTCTGCAGAAATCACACCAATATATTTACACTCACGTCGATTTCATGCTGTCCCTTTTCACACATGCACGGTCCTATAGAAATAAGATTATCAGGAGAATAGGTTTCTGGTTATAACCAGAGTGTTTCTTATCAAGTTGAATATTAAAATGTCAATGTAAATTTTACATCCTTTAAACGTTGGCTTTTATTGCTAACGACAATCGAAACGTATCAATTTTCCAGAAACGGGGGCTGTTATCGATAAAATGACATAAACTTGATATGCCCGGTGTATACGAGATCAAGAATATATATATTATATACCGGGTTGGAGATGCTTCCCTCTGTCTATTACATACTTCACTATATCCTTAGTGTATAAATTTAGTGCGCAAGCGCACCGGTCAGCACCTACCCAAAAGCATACCTACATACATACATACATACATACATACATACATACATACATACATACATACATACTTACGTATATGCATGTACGTGTATGTATGTGTGCTCTTACATATATGTGTGTGTCTGTGTCTGTGAGAGTAGCTAGCCTGGTTGCCTGCATCTCCAATTAGTCATCGATCGCTTTGGCACTTTTGCTTTTTGCGCTTCGGCAAGTCTCTGCCACTGCCTCTGCCACTGCCTCTGCCTCTGCTTCTGGCTCAGTCGCTGTCGCTGTCTCTGTATCGGTCGCAGTCGCTGCCGTTACGTGAGCGAAACGCACGCGCCGCTTATTCAAATGGCCGTCGCTGCTTTCTTTTTGCTCTTGACAGTGCTGGCCCATGTATACCGAGTACGTCGAATGGTTCGCTACACCGTCAAGTTGACCATTTGGAAGCAATGGCAACAATGTGTTTTCATTTGACTTTTAAATGAAAAGGCCGCAAAAAAAAAAAAAAAAAAATCCTCTTTTCGTGTTGATCAATTGAAAAAAGTTCTCAGCTACCTGCCAGTCAAACACAATTACAACAAATATAAATTTAACGTACACAAAAAAGCATGCAATAAATGTTGCGCTAATTTAAAAAATATCAAAACTAGTCTCTCCAGTTAAAAAAAGAAGACTTTTTATAAATGATTTACCATTTTTATAATTTTGTAATGCCTAGCAATATATAAATTGTTCGTAGCTTAAACTCAAATTGAAATCTTTAGTAGTGACTTCTTGAAAAAGATAATATGTGAATGTGTGTTACTTATCAGACAGGGTATTTTGAATTCGAAGAGTCTTTTCACACTCTCTCACTCTCTTGGGAGTTTTTTCTTATTTTTTTTTTGCACTAATTTGCGTTTTGCTCACTTTACTTTTATTACATCCGAAGTTTTGGTTTTGCACTCTCTTCGACGATCTCTTACTGTTTGGGGCCTGCCAAACTCTCTCAGTTTCTCTCGCTCTGCTCTCTCTCTCTCTCTCTCTCTCTCTCTCTCTCTGCCTCTCACTCTCGCTCTGTCTGCCTGTCTCTCTGAGCCTCTCTCCTTGTTGCCATTTATTTTATTGCTATGTTGTTGTCGTTTCACGTTTTTGTGAATGCTTTTTATTTTTATTGTTGCTTTGTACGTTTTGTGTAGGAAGCGACAAACGTTGTCGGCAACAGTGGCAACAGCGGCGGCGGCAGCGGCGGTGTCGTCGGCTTGGAGCCAACGTCACCAACGTCGCTGCCGCCATACCAAGTGAAAGCGATGGAGACCATTTTCATCAAAGAGGTGCAAGCGAACGGACCGGCTAACTACGCCAATCTACAGACGGGCGATCGGGTGCTAATGGTGAACAACACGCCGATCGCTGGCATTGCCTACAGCACCATTGTGTCGATGATCAAGCAGACGCCAGCGGTGCTAACTCTGCACGTTGTGCCCAAGGAGTGCGATGTGCTCCAGATGGTGAGTCCGAAAGACATAATAACATATATCTTTATATTATATTTAGATTCGTGTACATTCTATAATTATAAACTGATCTTAACATATCGGCTCGAATCGAATCGAATCGAATCGAATCGAAAGTCATTGCATTATTATCCAGTCTAATCTGTGTGTTGTCCACTTGATTTCCCTTTGCTCTCAGCACTATACGTCTATTGCCCATACGCCAGAATCGAATCGTTTAACGATGTCCGCACAAGGATCGCCCGCGCTGCTCTCAAATGGCGCTAAGCCGACATTTCCACAGCAACAGTTGATCTCATATCCCGCTGTTGCCAATTCGTCGTCATCGCCAGCATCCTCGCCGCTCCATGGCGGCAGTCGTTCTGGCAGCATCACAAGCAATGCCAGCGGCAGTGGCAACAATAGTCACCATCAGCTCCACCAGCACCAATATCAGCAGCAGCAACAGCAACAGCAGCAGCAACAGCAGCAGCAGCTACATCCGCAACGTCATCCGGCGCTAACTGGTGGTAGCAGCAGCATCGACTTTGGTGACATGGCCCATGGACTGCGTCAGCATCAGCATCAACAGCAGCAGCAACAACAGCTCTACCAGCAGCAGCAGCAGCAGCAGCAGCAACATCATCATCATCATCAGCAACAGCAGCAGCAGCTGCTGTCGAGCAGCTTTATGCGGTAAGTGTAAACTACTACGACTATGAGTATGGCAACGACTACCCGCCCCACCTGGGCCATTGACGTCAGCATGAGGTGGGGGGAGGGGGGCGTTCAGGGATCATTGGCAGGAACGGCTGTTAATCTTATCAGTCTGACAGTCGGCAGGTTGTGACGACGCTCTGCCCACTGGCGTTTCTCTTTTGCCATGCAGCCAAAATGACAGTGTTTAGTGCAATTAGACGGGCCAGCGACCGTTGGCCAAAATGCCACAGTGGGGCAAAAACTATTGGCAAAACCTTCAACAGCAGTTTTCAACTACACTTGAAAAGGTATTCACGAGCCTTCGTTACTTATAATAGTTGAACTAAAAACTTAAACAGCGTCGAATTAAGAGTTTCAATACACAACATTTTTGTGGGGAAAGTAAACCCATCAATCTTCCTTAATTGAATAATAAGGCATTAATCATTATCCGATTCAAATGCATATGCAGATATTTATTTGATAATTTCGACATTCTTGCTGAAAACAAAACTATTGTCAAATGAATTTCGCCAACAGATGATTATTGTTACAATATAATAAATTAAATTTATATATATATATAAATTTAATTTGTTTATGTTCGTTGATCGATAAGATTTTTGACACTGATGTGAACCACTGCCAATGCTAATCGACATATACATACACATGGGTATATATATATATATATATATATATATCCATATATACATATATATATATATATATGCATTCGAATGTTTCGTTAATATTCATTTGCAAAGGCATACACAAAAATACACACACACATTCATATTCATTCAGCGAGACAAATTGACAGTTTACTGGCCAACAGCCTTTGGCGCCGTCGCCGTTAGCGGTTTCAATGAACTTGATCACACTGTGCGCCATGGTTGATTTATGGTGGCATGGAGAGACTGCTTACTTTTAGCTCCCCATCCTTTCAATACACACACACACACACTCGCACACAGATTTGTATTATGTGTTTGCATACGCATATTGTGCATTATTTGAATTTCATTCAAGAAACAAACAAACAAATAAAGTGCATAAAAATACCAATATTAAACGTCAGCAGAGAGGAAGATGATTTTCATTGAGTAATCGAATAGCCCGAAACTCAGCAATTGTCATTCTATGTGTGTGTGTGTGTTAAAAATTAAGTTCATGCTCTAAATGTCATTTGCTAAGCACAGAAACTGCACCAACAAACAATAGCTGCAAAAACCATAATTAAAAACAATTGTAAAGTGAACCTTGTGCCCAAAGTGTGGCCTCTCCCTCTGGTCAATTCATTTACCCATCTCTGGTCTCCATATCTAATGTCCAGCACAATTTCGCACATTCTTTACCACACTTTTCACAGTCATTAATTTGTACATGCTCGTAAATATGTAAGTTAATATATACATATCATATGTACATATGTATGTATGCATATGTATCCATCTACATAGGCGCATTATAATTATGATGAGTCCATACATTGACCGGCCACGGCCTATAAAATTATAGAACACTACACAGCAGCCAAATGTGACTGACTCTGATGATTTCATCATATATGTACATACATACATATATATATATGTATTATTTATTTTTCCCCCCACATTTGATCAATGTTGTGTTGAATGAAAAGCGTTTATGTATTCATACATTAAGTATATATGATAAGTATTTATTCCAAATGTTGTTATCAATAGCGGATTGCTATCGAGTCACATTTTCTGCTCTTTATAATTACACAATGATCTGTAGTTTGAAATTGCCTTATTGTCATTTAAGTCAGTTAATTGTTTTGTGTTTTTTTTAAGCATTTGTTTTGTTTTGTAGTTGATGATGGGTATTCATCATATATTTCGACAAATTTGTCTGCCATTTATCGATAATTGAAGGATTATCAAGCTGCAGATCAATTGTGGTCCTCAAAGTTGATTGCGAATTAATATTGCAATGATATCTCCACTCGATTATATATTTGAAATGCGATCTTTGGGAAATGTGTTTGTTTCACTCGTAATATTCCCTGATCATCAAAATTTGTCTACTCAGTGTTGAGTTTATGACTGCGTCTGGATTTGGCAATGACGACAAATGCATTTATTCATATTCCTCGTGTTTTTCAAAACAAAAATAGGCAAATGCATAAAAATGCCATTGGCCGGCCACTAGGCGAACTTCCTCTTTTCACTCTATCTCTCTCTCTCTCTCTCTCTCTCTCTCTCTCTCTCAATGTGTGTGTATCTTTATGGATAGGGTAATAGACAGTCCTCTTCAGATTTGACCAAAACGTTGGAATGCGAAACTTTTGAGCCATCGTGGGCACTGCAATTGAACTTTGAAAAGTAATAAATTTTTTTTTTTTTTTTTTTTTAGAAAGTAGTCCATTTTCACTGATTTATTTTGGACTACAGTTCAATATGTTGCGCTGCATAGCATATGGAGTTGTACAATAGCAGAAATCTATGAAAGTAACTTTGTTAATATAGTTGCATCTTTTGGTATATTAATAATGTGCCTCACAATCGAACAACGGATATCAATAAATTTATTTGTTGAAGAATTAATTTAAATAAACATCATTTGGGTATTGTGCTCATTTTGATTTGATGTAAATTGAGCTAAGCTTTGCTAATGAATTATTTGGTTGATTGTGAGCCGCATACTAAAAAAAAAACATTGTTCGAGTCGAGAGCTCTTTAACATCATCGGAAGTTTCTGCCGAGTGGATGATTCCATGTTAACTGTGTTTGGCACGTGTTTCGGATGCCATGTTAACTTGTCTTTTTTCTATTCTTTATTCTTTCTTCATATTTTGTTTTTAGTGTTTATCGCTTCTAATTACGTGCTGGCAAGTTGTGGCGCACTTGCTCGTAGATAAAAAGTGGTTAGGAAGATATTTGAGGCATCACCCACTTACATATGTGCATATATCAACTGTGAGCGACTGTCAATTGTTTATTTATTTATTTTTATATTAAATGACTTTTTCCCAAATCGTATTCCATCTAATTCAGGGTACAGGGTGTCTGCGCGCTGAGCATGCTTGTTTAATATTTAATGTCTGCTTCGCTTTGCAAGCCATTAAAATAACAAGCAAAAAAAAAAACCAAAAGTGCAAAAAATATATGTCGAGAATTGTTGAAATTCAAATCACATTTCGAGTTTTTCAGTGTATTTTGGACATTATAACGCCCACATTTCGACATGGAGACAAACAAACAATTGCGTATACGCAACGGTTGTCGTCGCATTCGTTGTCTGTCGCTATATGCGATGTAAATCATATTTCAGTATGCACATGTACACCTATATCTATATGTGTATGTCTGTGTGTGTGTGTGTGTGTGTTTGCAATCAATTATTATATGTGTATATGTCACCAGAGGAACGTCAACGTCAACTCATTGACTAATCGCACAACAACAACGCCATTAAGAAGAACAACTACTAAACCGCATATGCAAAATCGCCAAAGCCTTAAATATACCTACATATCTATATATATAAAGTTATATATATATATAGATAAATATATATTATTATACATATATAGTATATATATATGGGTAAGTGAATGCATAAGCTGAGCGTAAATGGACAACAACAAAAAGCAAAAAGCAACTGCACACGAATAACGAATATTTGTTAACGCGCCATTGTTAAATGATTATGACAAATTTAATTGAATTTTGTACAACACACTAGCAAACACACACCACAATAATAATAACAAAAAAATAAAAATAAAAATGAAATAAATAAAAAGTGAGAAAGAAATAAGTTCAAGCGCTGTGAATGGCATTTGAATTCGTTCGCCCGACTGGATATCGTCCGCCTCAACTGACCACGCCTCCAGTTGAGACACAGATGGAGATTGAGATGTACTATATATGATATCTGAAGATGAGATTGTGACGGAGCTCAAGAGTCTGAAATGACATGATGATGATGGCAATGCAGATCAAGATGCAGATAAATATTTATGTAAAAATACTTGGCTATGTAAATAATTGGCTACTTGAGCCATTGCAAAGTCTGTAATTGTATAATGCGCTGTTGGATCCATAATGATGACAATTGAGCATACAGACAGACAGATATAGTTGTACGTAAATATACCTATATGTATATGTGTGTAGAAATATACATATATATATATATATATATATATATATATGAGGATACAAGAACGAACGCTGTCTGTTTGACCTTTGATTCTTTCAACCTGAGTTTTGTGTAATATTGAATTTAACTATCATGCTTGATGGATGACAAAGTTGACACGTTTGACACACACTCAAATAATATGCAAACTGTGCACAGTGGTGCAAAATGCAACCAGCAACTCGATAACCTTAATCGATATGGATTTGAGCATCTAACTTCTATTTCCTCTTGCACTGCTGCGTATACTTCATACGTAAAGAATACAATTTATTGTTCTAGAAACATAATTATATTCATAATTGAATTATATTTTCCTGATACCCATTCAAGAGAAGAAAAAGGAAAGCTTTGAGGGAAACTCCTTTGAGACACTTCGAAGATCCTTAATCTTAGCTTATAAAACTTAAAGTTTAGCGTCCTATTTGTCGCTTGTGAAGTACTGATTGACAGACTAACATCCAAATGCAATAGTTATGTTCTCGGAAAGGTATCCAGATTACACTCATGGACATTATCGATGAGTTTTTCGCCCAAATCAAATATAGCATCGCCTGTTTATCACTTTCGACTAGGCCCACAATCCAATCTGTTTGTTTCGCGTTCCGATTACAATAAATCTAACTACTTGTGTACTTGAATACCTATACTCTTACACATACATATATACATATATATATATAGATATATATATACGATAAACATACACATATGCAACGCATCCATTTACAGAGTATTATGTGCCTTCTGTGTGTGCACAATGAAATATTTTTGCGCTATGCGCGTGGCGCAATTGGTTATAAAATAAAAGAAAGAGCGTTCAGTTCTGTTGTCGTTCGGTGGTTGGGTGGGTCGATGGGTCGTTCCGTTCGTCGTTGGCTTGACGGTGGGTTGTTCGACGATTGCCCACTCAATAGCTGGGGGCTCTTTTCAATTGGCCCTGCCTGTCTGTCTGTCTGTCTGTCTGTCTCGTTGCTGCTGTCGCAAGCTTAATATGAATTTCATACATGCATACAAAGTGGATTTTTTTTTCGTCGCTTGAATCTTTTTTTTATTTATTTATTTATTATTATTATTATTTTATTTTTTTGTATTTCAGCTTAGTCGTATGGACTTTGGGTTGTACTTTAGTTTAGTTGCTGATGCCGAGTGGAGCGCGTAGATTTCGCATCACAACAAAAAAAATGTATATATTAAATCTTGAACTCAGTGAGTTTTTTTTTTTTTTTTTTTTTTTGTTTCGTTTCGAGTGTGTGGGTTGAATTTGAATTTTGGCGTTGAATTCGAAATGCACTTATCATCGATATCGTGTGGTTATTGTGATTGCCTTTGATAAAAGCACAAATGTGACAAAGTGGTGGCGGGTGGGTGAGTGGTTTGTATCGAAAACACTCGCACCGCAAAGTTTCGTCATAATTGCAGAGACCTTGAAATACATTAGATCTATTGGATCACAAAGTTCAAGTGCCTTTAATGATAAAAAGTGCAGAGCTGCTAGCAACAACAACCAACAAAATCTAAAACAACAACAAAAACAAATCGAGTGACTGCTGCAACAAACATGTCCATGAGCAAATGTTGCAGCAGCAGCAGCAGCAGCAGCAAGATTGTCTCAATTTCTTATTAGTTATTTGTTTGATGTTTTCTGTTTTGTTTCCGTTGCGTATGCTGCCCAAACAATGAACAGCGGCGCTGCCGTTGGCGCCGACAGAGCAACGACGACGTCGACGTCGACGTCAACGCCAATGGGTGTCGCCATTGTCGCCATCGACACCGCTGGGCGCCGTCGCCACCAGCGGCGAAATCGATACCAAAAACAGCCAACAAATAAATGCAATGCGAATTCCACAAAAACAAACAGACGCAGAGCAAAAAATGGAGATAGAGCCACCAATGGGTTGGTGGGCGGAAGGGAAGCTGTTTACTGTTATTGTTCGATGGGTTCGTGAATGTGGGGGGAGGGGGACTTTTGACCGGTTTCGGAGTGTAGCATTGTGGCTTATCAAATGTGTCAACATATTTTTATTTATGACTTGTTAATTGCAAAGAGAGGCGAAAGAGTTGCCAATACGCAAATCGGACAATAGCCGGCAATAATAATATCAACAACAACAATGGCAACAACAATGAGCAGTCGGTGCATGAACAACAAGCAGACAATAAAGCGCGAAATTCCACACAATACACATACACACACACACACATACACACACACTCAGGCAGTTTGTATCTGTATCTGTATCTGTATCTACTATCTGTATGGCTGATAAATACAGCTCATTTGTTTGGCTCTGACTTTTTACTGATAACCAGAAACAGCAACAACCACAACAACAACAACAACAACAAATCAGCACAATAGAGTCCACGATTCATGGCGTATCAAGTCACTTGTCTATCTATCTATATATCTATTTATTTATTTTTGTTCGCTTGTGTACAAGGCTTATGTAAAGATACTATTCTCCTATACACATACATACATACATACATAAAAGGTAAACCTTTTGCACATTTGCAATTTGCAATTTGCATTCACTTTGTCACTATTTCACTATAGCATTTCTAAGAATCTCTCACACGGTTTTTAATGTCTGACATTTCTTTTAAATAGTGTTGACTTTAAACTTTGTCACTGATTTCAAATGCATTTTGTTATTGTTGACTATCTATCGATCTATGCATTTAAAATTGATTCAAACCTTTAGGCAACTACTCCCAATATGGAGAAACTCATTCTCAGAGATTCTCACTTGTTGTATATATTGTTAATATACTTCAGGAAATGTGTAATCTCAATCTACTCAATCTACTTGCCACACAATTCACAAATTGAGTTATTTATTTTAATGAACATTATTTGTTGAACGTGGAAACAACTTGGTTAGTGAGCAATGCAGATTTTTAAACTGGATTTAAATGGAAACTTGATCAAATTAGCATTATTGAATTGCCTAGAATCACTCTCAGTCTAATTGGGAAAACATAAAACTCAATCAATTATGCTTGTTAAAAGCATTTCAATTAAGAGCTGCACCTGCACTGGCGTTCTGATGGATATCAATTTACTATTGTGTAAACTTCAAAGCAACTATTCCTGGATCTGCGCTGACATTGCATCCTAGCAACGGTCGAGAGCACTAAAGGGAGGCAAAATTGTTTTATCCTGCAGCCATGCAGCCATGCAGCAGCAGCAGTCCCATCATCATCATCGTCACCATCATCATCATCAGCAACAGTGAAGCAGAAAGCAAGCAGGATGTGCTCTCTGTATATCCTGTCCGTGAAGCATCCTCTTGCATCAAATTGAGTTAACTTAAATGCCATCACAGCGATTCTTCTGCTGTTCTTACTGAAATCTAATTCAATCAAGTGTAGAGTGCGTCTGGGTTTCTGTGGCTGCAATTGCAAATGGAAGCACGCACTTTCCGCACACATATACACACACCTACACACACACACATTCTGCAATATTCCATTTAGCCAGTCCCAGTTGCCGTTGGGGGAGCATGTGCTCATGCTCATGCTCATGTCACGGTCATGGCCATTAGTCAGTCTGCCTGACAGCAACTACTGCCGGCTGACTTGGCTGGCTGCATTGTCGGGACAACGTCGAGTTCGTTCTCGTCATGCACTGACGCTTGCGCCACTCCACCCAACCCCCCACCATGCCCCACTGCCTCTCCACTGTTCCCGCGAACAAACTGCAAGTATTCGCTTTGTTTCGTTTCTCCAGTCAATTTGTATGAACACTCTCTTATCTCACAGCCCACAAGAGCTGCACACCGACACAGACTACAGCAACGAAACGGATGTTCTCGTGTGTCTAAAGTAAATTAAGTTTGGGTTTAAGCTTCAATATGTCTATATGTCTATATATCTATATATCTATAATATTAGGTAATGCAGGGTACAGGCCATCTCTCTCTCTCTGTGTATCTCGAGTGAAGCGATCTCACTTTGTTATTGTTATTGTTATAGTTATTGTTACTATTTATGGACATGGCTAAGCGCACCTGTGCCCCGAGGCGACGACATAAAAGATCTCGAACTGATCCGTTGCAGTCTTGAAATGCTTGAAATGACAGCACGAAATATTCTTAAACAAATACGTTTCGTTTATAAACAAACAGCACAAACAATAACACATTCACAATTCACAAATATTCAGCAGTTGGCGGTGTGTGGCGTGGGGTATGGGGCGTTTTCGAATGGGGCGTGGCTCATTGCTGTTTACGCAAATTGCGCAGCTTACGCGCATTTGGCAAACGACGTCGATGTCGTCGTCGGTTAGTCACTCAGTCACTCAGTCATCAGTTATCGTGACCAGCGTACCCAAAACAACTGGCAACGTCAAATCGGATTCACTCCGATCTCTTCACGTGCCTCAACCGCAGTCGCCGCCGCCGTCGCCGTCGCAGTCGCAGTCGACGTTTACGGCACGCGCCTAAGCGTCTTTCAGCTGAACGCGAACTTTTTTCGTATGGCAATCAGGTGCGGTTGCTTTAAAAAATGCTTGGAATAAGTATTTCAATATCTTAGATTACTTACGCCTGTGGCACAGGTCCCAGATGTCTACTGCCCATTGCTGTAATGAATCCCAAATAATAAATCAAACAATAAGCAAAAAGAAAACTACAATTGAAATAAATGCTAAATGTTGTAGAAGATATGAACGTGCAATAATGTTAGGATATATCATTGATAAATCAAGTCGATTGAACCATATAAGGTTATAAATTGATGCATTGGTACTTAATGTGAATAAAAACACACTCAGAAAGAATCCTCTGCTCGAATTTAGACTTGACTTCTTCAAGAATTGAAAACTGCGCCCTCAAAATATTTAATGGCTATAAACTTGACTCGATTTTAGCCTTGTTTAATAATAGCTAATTGCGTCCGCCTGTTTCTGATTAAAAATGGTAATCAATTGCATTTGCTGTACTCTGTTCGTTGCTACTTACAGCGCCAATCAGCCGCCAAATCTAACAGTATTAGCAAGCACAACACCAACCACGCCCACCACGCGCCAACCCAAATCGGCAGCGGCATTGAGTCAAGCATTGTATGCAGTGAATGCCAGCGGCAGCAGCTGCGGCGGCGGCGGCGAAAACAGCGACCTGATGATCCGACTGCGCGAGTCGATTAAACAGAAGGAGGAGTTCCTCAAATCCCCGCTACCCTCCGGTGTGCTGTCCGCCTCAGCAGCCTCAGCATCCAACGGCAACACATCGCAATCATCGCCACAGCAACACCAGCAGCAACAGCCGGTACAGCACTTTTTCCCATCGCACACGCCACCTGGTGCAGGTGGAGGTGGAGGTGGAGGTGGAGGTGGAGGCGCCGTTGTCCCAGTAGCGCGTGTACGCCAGCAAGTGCTGATCAAACAGCAGCACCATCAGCAGCAGCAGCAGCACCACCATCACCACCATCATCAGCAGCAGGTTGTTCTCGGTTACGATATGTACAATAGCTATACGGGCAGTAAGATGGCATCACGCTCCTTGGGAGCGGTGCCGTCACAGCAGCGACAGGTGGTTGTCAGTGTTGCCAGCAACAGTGGCAAGTACGCCAAGGAGTTGGACTACTTTGAGACGCTGCAGGAGACGGGCGTCACCAACAAAGTGTAAGTTCAGCCCCGAAAATACCATATCCTCTAACAGAACAAAAAGGTCGTTAATCCTTTGTTGATGTACTCCTCTTAGATTTGAGCGTAAACTGGTCTCGCACATGGCCAAGGGATTTGATCCATTCAAGCCGTTGTCAATAAACACAAATGCCGCCTCCGAATCGACAAGTGCGTCCGTTGCGCTGTCCAAGAAGCAGGGCGTTCTATACGAGTCACTGCAGCAGCATCCACTGCATCAGATGCAGGTCAAGTATCAGCAGAGCAGCAGCAGCAATAGCAGCGCCGTCGATGGCCAGACCACAAGTCGCATGGAGCTGCACAAGGCAACGCTAGCGAATGCCACCATTGAGTCGTCGGTGCCATCGAGTAGTAAGCACATAGCACATAGCACTTAGCACATAGCCAGCCAACACGAATCACTAATCAATTGTTGCTTGTTGCAGAGTATAGCAATGTGTCGGAGCACCCACCGGCCGCCAACAGTTCCTCCTCCCATACTGTGGCCACATTGGCTGACATTGCCGAGAGCAGTGGTAAGTGGGCATTTTCACATACACACATATGTATATAGAATAATACTAGGATTGCATTTTGCAGCCGCTGCCATTGTGGATGCTGCGTCTGTTTCGGGCAATGTGGTGCGCCGGTATAAGCCGCTGGCCTCCAGCTCCTTTGACGAGGGCAAGCCGGTGCGACGGATCTCATATCTGCGTGCCACCAACAATGAGGCAGAGTATCACGGCGAGCCGCCAACGGCAGATGGTGTTGCAGCAAGCAATGTAGCCGCTGCTGCTGCTGCTGCTGCTGTTGCATCCATTGTGGAGCCGCACAAAACGAAAGTGCTGGTGGAGGAGCATCCAGATCCCACATACGATGTGATCGCTGCCACCGGCGGTGGCCATGAATTTATTGAGACCCCCAACGGCTTGGAGGATGTGCGCCTCTCCACTCTCCATGGCAGTCGGCGTGCCTCAATCAACAGCGAAATGCGCAGCAGGTGAGTCCCACTAGTCGCAAGTGCGACTCATTTCCCAACACAGATCCTGGACTAATTGCAATCATTCGCATCATCATCGCATAGCATTCATATTGATGCCGAGCTAAATGGCAAGTATGTGCCCAATGAGCTGGAGGCCTTTGAGACAGAAATCGAGATAAAGTCCTCCTGCATCAATGGCAAGGTAAGCCACACATCCACTTGCAAATTCAATTCACATTTGACCACATTTTTTGACATTTGTCTGCTGCAGCGCATGTCCGAGTATCGCTCGTGGCGTCAGGTCAAACTGGAGATTAAGGGCGATGTGTTGCGCATATACTCTGGCCGCCATGCCAAGTCGGACCAGAATGTAAGTAACGATTGGCAATTAAATGCATACATATAGTGTGCAATACTAATTCGATATATATCCACTCCATAATCAAACAGGTGATAGAGCTTGATATTAGAAATTTTAAGTTTTTCGACGAGTCACAGGACAAAAAGAAATACTTGATACGCATGCAGTCGAAGCCGAGCGTCAGTGGCGCCCATTTGGCCACATTGGGCAATGAGCTCAATTTGGACGATGCCCATGAGAAGCTGACCTCATCGGGCAGCAGCAGCGCCGCCGAGCCGCAGACGCCGGCGACAACGGCACCATCCTGCGGCCCCTACACCGAAATCCTCTTCAAGACCAAGAGCAGCAATGAGATGAAGCGCCTCTTTGGCCTGCTCCAATGGAAGGATAGTCTCAACTATGATGATAATGTAAGTAATTAGAAAATAAAGTCGCTCCCTTGATGATTTCATTCTCATACATGATTTCGTTCTTTTCGCAGGAACAGCCGGCAGCAGGCAAGCAGCTGGCAGAGCCCCAGAAAACAGCTGCCACGAGCAGTTATCTAGACGATGTCGCTGGCGCTACGGACAGTTCACCGCTCAGCTCGCACTCGGGCAGTGGCGGTGGCATGTTGGAAGGATTGGCGACTGCATCCGCAACGGCGGTGGCTGCCACCAGTGAGTCGATATCGCCGGTGATGAAGTTGCGCAAGCCCTCCAACAAGCATGTACCGGATAAGGATTTGGGCTCACCAAAATCAAAGAACTGGAAAGATTTGCTATTCCGACGTGGTGGTGGCAGCGGCGGCGGCGTCTCCCACGGCGACCTGGCCTCACCCTCTGGCTGTGTGAACAAGACGGGTGGCTCCATCGGGCTGCCACTGCGCGCCTGTCCAATGGGCAAGAATAACGCATACGTGCCGCATCTCGTTGAGGTCTGCACCAACATTGTGGAAACAAAGGGCTTGGGCGTGGTGGGTATTTATCGTATACCCGGTAACAAGGCAGCCATTTCCGAGCTATCTGAGCTGGTCAACACAAAGGAATTCCAGTTCGAGAGCTGTGCCACCGACGTCCGATGGGAGGATGTGAATGTGGTTAGCAGTCTGCTTAAGCTATTCATACGCAGCCTGCCGGATGCACTGATGCCGGCCAGTTTCTATATCAACTTCATTGAAGCGGACAAGAAAACGGGCATGGAGCGCATTGTGCTGCTCAAGGACATTGTCGAATCGCTGCCGCGTCATCCGTACGAGACAATGAAGCATCTGATACGGCATCTGTGCCGCGTCAGCGACAACTGCGATGTTAATCGCATGGAGCCAAAGAATCTGGCCATTATCTTTGGGCCTTCCATTATTCGCACACCGAACGATACTCTGGAAACGGCTGTCAAGGATATGAAGCATCAGTGTCGCATTGTCGAGCTGCTTGTCACGCAGGTGGGTCACCCAATCCCCCCTTCCACTAATCCCTAATCCACTGTTTTTCTTTATCTCTGTTCTGTTCACAGTACGAGTATTTCTTCGAGGGCGGCAGTCTGCCGGATCTGGCCGATTTGAGCGGTGGTGCAGCGGCGCCTTGTCCCGCGCAACCACAGCAGACACAGGAAGATCAAACGAGCATGCTGCTGCACAATCTGTCCAAGATTGAGCGCATCACAGAGCGCGAGACGCGCTCCTCACGATTCATTCCGCAGCTACGCAGACGCACCCATGGCAAGCGCAGCGCCGTTAGCTCCGACACCTACTCTGGCGAGAGTGTTCTGGTAAGCGGCACTAGTCAAGCCAATTCCCAATGCACCAACACCAACATCACCACCACCATTACCACCACAACCAACACCACCACCACCACCACCACCACACACAACCACAACCATTCGCACCAACAACCAAAGACGAATGCAGCGCAAGGCTGTGCAAAGCATTTGCGATTTTGGTTTAATCCTGCCCGCTGTTCACTTTCAGTCGCTGGACTACGCCAAGGTATCAGCGAGCAGCACGACCAGCACCAGCAGCAGCTCCACGCTGCACAGCAGCAAGATGAGCACCACAAGCAAGCTGCTCTACTCAGCGATGGGTTCATCCAGCCATACCAGCACCAATCAATCCTCCACGACGGCATCCACCACAGCCAAGGCGGCCACGACGAGCACCAAGAAGCGCACCACGGCCGGTTTCTTGTCCAGCTCCAGTTCGCGCAGCGCCCAAACACGCAAGGCCAGCCTCGATGAGAAGGACTCGGGCAGCGTGGACTCCACCGGCAGCATTGGCAAACATGAGCAGCAGCAGCGGAGCAGCGTTGATATCTCCGTACTGCTGACGGACGACGATTCCAGCAGTCGCCTCAGCGACACAGGTAAACACAGACACAGACACAGCACAATCCAATGATATCCAAGAATATTTAAGACTACAAAGCATACTCACATTACTGACAGATAATAATCTAAAAATTATAATACAAATTCAAATGATTCGTTTTTTTTTGTTGGTAATTTTCAGGTTCCATGTCGCTGACCACCATTACGGACACGTTGGACAGCAAGCTGCGCAATTTGCGTAGCGGCTCGGAGTCAAACGATGAGAATGGTTCACCCGAGTTTCCCAAGAATCGTCGGCATACGTTGGGTCAGCCGCTGCACTTGCACTCCGAAAACATTCCGTATGCGGATGAGTCGCCGGAGCGACTGTTCCACAACTTTTGTCCATTGGACGCACCACATTCGCTGCTCTTAAGCCGCTCGTGCACGGCCACCAACAGTTTGGGTGAGCCCAAAGAAGATAAACACCACAATCAGCAGCAGCAGCTGCAGCAGCTAATGATGAAGCCAACGGTGGCACCGCTCCCTGCTAGCCTGCTAAAGGCGGCACACAAATTGCAACATTCGGCAACGGCGCCCATCCATCAGGGCAGCTCAACGGCGCCGGCTAGTGGCGCTGCCACACCCACCGCTGGCACCGGTACCGGTTCGAGCAGCGCCTCAACGCCACTAGCCGGTACGCCCAGCTCGCAAATTGGTGGCTCCGTCGCCCAGCGCAATTCATACGGCAGCAAGAATCTGCGATTTAGCAACTCCCTGGCATATGAGCGGGGTGGCGTTGGCGCCGGTTCCGAGGATGACTCAGAGGGCTCCACGACGAGCGATCCAAAGGAGAAGCTACTAATGGCCGCACCATCGCCGTCGTTTTTTCTCGAGCGCTACAATAAAAAGCGACGCGATCATCGACTCTTTCGGAGCGCCAGCTTCAACTGTCGCAACTACTCCACACGACACATGAGCAGCAGCAATTCGAGTGCGGCAGCTGCTGCCGCTGCCGCTGCAGCCGCCTGCTGCTCCCCAACGTCGTCGTCATCGTCTTGGGCACATGCCGCCGCTGCGCTGACCAAGGACGAAAAGACTGACATGAATCTGACCAAGAAGCGGCAGATACAAAACAAACAGAATCGCTCGATTAAGCGACGTCACACGGTTGGCGGCCCGCATGATTATGCGGCCAACAGTGGCGGGGGCGGCGGTGGTGCTGGTGGTGGTGGTTCAGCCGGTCACGATTTGACTGCGATTAACTATAACCATCACAATCGACACCATCAGCAGCAGCTGCTCAAATTGGGCGGTGGCAGTGGGGGTGGCGGCAGTGGTGCAGCTGCCGAAACGACAACCACAACGACAACAACAACGACAGTGTTGCGCAGACTGGGCGCACCGCCGGCCAGTGCCAGTGCAAGTGTTAGTGCGAATGTCAGTGGTGCTGGCGTTGTCACCGATGCCAATGTCGCGTTGCCCGTTTCTGGAAGCACTGCGGCCAACAATAGCACAACCAACAACAACAATAACAACAACATTTCACCACTTAGCGATGGCAGCAATGGCAACAGCTCTGCTGGTGGTGTTGCTGGTGCTGGTGGTGGTGGTGTCGGCAGCGCAGGCAGCAATAGCAGCTCATCAAATAACAGCAGCAGCAGTGTCGGCGGTGGCGGTGCTGCTGGCGGTGATCAGGTGCTCGAAGTTGGCATCAGGATCAAGAACATAAATCGTGCACGGTACTAAAAATAACTTTAATAAATTGGCAGCGAATCAGGTGCGTCAACATTCAACAATTATCTCAATGACTATCCCAAAGCTAACTTGTGCACTTTCAACTCTTGCAGAAATAATCAAAATCACAGCGAAAGTATAATCTGTTGAAAAGAAAGAGAGCGAGAGAGAGAGAGAAACACAGGAGGAAAGGAATCGAGCGAGCGAGCGAATGTGTGAGAGATGGAGATGCAAACATATATTGGAAAAATCGTAGTATTAAACCGAGTTATATATATATATATATATATATATATATATATATATATACATGCATAACAGCATAGTTGTATGATGCATGTATAATTATGTTCAGGCAAAAGTATTTATATCAGCATATTGTGGCTCAAGCACACATACCACATTCACCACATATACGAGGGAACAAAGGAAAAGCTAAAGTTTTCATGCAGCAGATAGAGTCGGATAGAGTCGTAGAAAGAGACGGATAGAGAGAGAGAGGGAGAGAGAGAGAGAGAGCAATCGAGAGATAGAGAGAGAGAGAGAGAGAGAGAGAGAAATATATACATAACTATTTTGTAAAACGTATACAGAGTACGAAATATGCTTAACCCATATACATACATACTTATAATTGTAATATAATCATACACACACACACACACGCATACACACATATACAAACAAATTGATACGTATATACATACGTATATAAGCTAGAGTTGGCGCAACATACTTGATAACCATACATAATAGTTTATAGCATACATATATATATATACACAAATATATATATATATATATATATATATTTATTTACACGTATAACCAAACCATGTCGCCTGTACAGTGCTTAAAAACACACACAAACACACACATATATAGATGAAGAGAGAAATAGATGGCTACGTCTTCTGGCGACATGCAACTGCTTGTGTATATGCAACTGCAACATATTTCAGCGGTCATGTATGTAATTTGTACCTGTACCTGTCTATGCAATGCATAATGCATAGATGCAACAGTTTTTTTTGTTGTTTTCTCGTTTTTCTTTTTGTATTATTTTTGGTGCCTTAATTGATTTGCTTTAAAATTTCGTTGGTGACATGATTTAGGGAACACTGGCCAAATCGGTGCTCAATTGTCAACGGACAGCACGCATATGTATTGTACATATATATATTGTATATATATATATATATATATATAGACAGACGTATATGCTATTTGGTGCTCGCGTGTCATTAGAGTTTAAGAATCCACCACGTTTTTGTCATATATTAACCGTTAGTTGGCTGGGCAATCATCAGAAGACGTGCAGCCGTTTAGTTGTTCACAGGCGACACAAAAAAGAAAAAAAAAACTGAAGAAAAAAAACGGTGCAAATACGCTAAGATACGCAACAATCTACAACATTTCGTTCAAATATAATCCCTTCGGCAAGCATATACATAAATGTATTTAAATATTTCAGCAATTGCTGCATTAGTGTGAAGAGCATAACAACATATATATTTTTGAATGTGTGACGGAAGTGAGAGAAGAAAGGTCGAAACGCATACAAGAATCCATAATAATTAGCATACTTACAAGCATACATACCTATATACAATATACAATCTACAATATACAATCTACAATATACAATACAATGCATATTCTGGTGTAGTTGTATATTTTTTGTATTATTTTAAGTTGAATGCAACACAGAAATATATGCAATTAGAGTTAAGTACATATATAGCCTAGAGTTGTATGTAGTTTTATATATACACCAACACACACACACACACACACACACGCACACACATGCAAGCATATGTATATACACACACAATTGAATATTTGTTCTTATACAGGATAAATCATTTTATATGTGTATATACACACGCATGCATATTGTATAGATTTTTTTTTATTTTTTTTTTTTTTGTATATACCATTTTAATTTTATTATTTTGATTGATTAAATGATTTCTCCTATATTTTTTTTGTAACTCTACTTTTACTTATACTTATTATGTTTTGTTATCGCAAAAACAGAAAAAAAAT
This sequence comes from Drosophila villosipedis, assembly GCA_035043025.1. Classification (NCBI taxonomy): domain Eukaryota; kingdom Metazoa; phylum Arthropoda; class Insecta; order Diptera; family Drosophilidae; genus Drosophila; species Drosophila villosipedis. The sequence goes on from JAWNNF010000024.1 coordinate 640,932, forward strand.
TGTTGCAAAATGTTAGAGAACCAAGCGCGTAACGTTGCTATATATATTATATTATATTACATATTATTAATATTTTTTATTAGTTTTAGGTAGTTATTTTTTAAAATTGTATTTTTTTTAATAAATGTGAATTTATAAAAGCTACAATGACGACACAATAAAAGAAATCGTAAGAATACTTGTAATGCGATAATAATAAGAATTTTTCGATGTACACTGGGCACTGCTGGGAATGATTAGTCATGCTATATCCCTATGGCATCTGAAGGGACATACATATCCGAACTTGTGGGAGGTAAGAATCGATTTAAATTCAACGATTTCCAGGCGAAATGACACAATGTATTATGTGTTTTATATGACCTCCGTATGCAGTTTGATGGAAGAGGTCCTTGCGATGCTAGCACATCTGCTCCTTTAAAAATCTGTAAGGATTTGACCGATGTGGACATATTTTTCTGAAAGTGTAATTGCTCTGCAATTATTATTCATCTTAAAAATATGCTATTAAAATTGTAATTTTCACCCAAACAATGTATAATTTCCACTTATTATAATATGTTCTATTTGTTCAATATATTTTTTTCGCATCTGTAGCGCATCTCTACTTTCTGAAACGAAAAAATCTTTATAATAAACTTACACAAATAAATTTCTATATTTAAAAAATCCCATTAAAGGCATCAAAAAGATTATTTAGTTGCATATTTTATACATTTTAATATTAATAATACTTAATCTATGACAACTAAACATAAAAGATAAAGATGAAAGATTTTGTATATACATATAGGGTTACAGAATCTGTTCAAACATATATGGAGTGCTCTTAAAGCTTGGCTTGCGGTCCCGTGCCCGATATCTTGTAAACTATATGGTGGGCAGCATCGTAATGGGGATTACAACTCTGTCGAACTCGCTTGAGCCAGGCGCGTATCTTGGGATACTTAATGCGCACATCATAATCGGCCATGCCTATTGAGGGAAAGGATGAAAGGTCGCACTGAGTTGGATAACAAGCGGAATAGTATTACTGGGTATTACTACTTACGCGTCTGTTCAATTTCACAGGCTGCAAATATGTCGGCGACGGTGAGCGTGGGTCCGGTAAGGAACTCTTTCTTGTTCAGCCACACCTCCTCGATAATGTCCAGATTACGTTCCATGTGCATGCGCAGCGTCTCGATCTTTGCCTCGGACGGCGTACGTCCCGTCAGCAGCGGATCCAGCCAGATGGTGCGGAAATAGAGAGCACAAGTCACGCGAAGCGTGATATGGTGCCATTCGAGGAACTCATCGACGCGCGCCTGTTCCACAAAATACTTGGGATACAAGTGCTCCGGAATCTTGCCCTTGGCGCTCAGGTAACGCAAGATGGCAATGCTCTCTCCCAGCTTATAGCCATTGTCATTGATGCAGGGCACACGCTGAAAGCGATTGATGTTCTGCTTAAACTCATCGGTCAGATGTTCGCCTGCCAAAGTGTAAAGTGCAAAGTCACGGGCATTATTATAAGATAACACAGAATAGATAAGGTGCATTGACCACCAACCGTTTCGGAGTGCCACAACACAATCCTCATACTGCATGCCACTCAGCCGAAAGATGATGAACAGCGACCGCGAGGGCTGCGACATCAGATCATAATAGAAGCGCAGCGAAGACATCGTTTTATTATTGCTAGTCAGATTTCTCTGCGTAACTGTGGAACAAGAATATGCGTAACATTAATTGTTTATAAACAAAACAAACGGAAAGCGATACTTAATCCAAATAGGCCGGTGCAAAGATCACCTCGCACTCTACGCACCTTTGACCAGAGAGAAAGAGACAGAGAGACGGAATCCAAGAATGAACGCGCGACCTACTGTGGAAACGAGACCTACTCGCCTGAAGCACAGTTGGTTACTAAACCAAACCACCACACTCGACAACTATTCGCATATGCGAAAGCACAAAAGCTTAAGCTCTGTCAGCGCTTATAGAGTGAGCTTTGGACTCCCACATTTTCTCTCTCTCTCTCTCTCTCTCTCTCTCCCTCTTCACTGCTGAAAAATAAAACTTTGAATGCCTTGTGCTCTTTTTGAAAGGTTGTATTTCAAATGAAACATTTTTTACACCCTTTTGAAAGTGCATTGTTGTTACTTTATATTAAATTACGACAACTCTTTTTGCAAATGGTATTAGAGGATATAAACCTTGATGTATTTGGTACATATGTTTTCTTGCATTTCAAACTCATTTTACTTTGACAAAACTGAACCGATGTTAAGTCCTGAGAGAAAAAATGCTTCCTCTAAATCAATAATACATCTTAAATTGATGATTTCTTCGAATTGTATGCCACAAGTCATAGTAACGTTGCAAGAACTCGAACTTCTATAGCCAGTTTGGTCATGGCTTGTCGTTTAGATAAATTGGTTAAATATAAAGTTAATTAAATTTGTATATTGCAGACACCTGCCCACCACTGAAGAATCCACACCATACTGATTACTTTCTTTATTTAGCAGAGTAATATATATTTCCAGGTAACTTTAACTTTGAATAATCATGGTAGTGTTTATCATAAGTTTCACTCACGTCGCGGATTATATGCTGGACCATCATCGTTGGAGAGACCAATCAAACTGGCTAATTGTGGCGACATGTTCTTCACTAGCTACAAATTAAGAACTGCACAAATCGATTGTAGCTGCATTCTTTTATACGATCCACTGATCCGGCACAATACAAATACGAAATGAGAGTATCTCGCAAATAAACAAAGCGCATATGTTGTGCAGATATGGGGTGCCACCTCGAAAGATTATACGGTAAGTATAGATATACAACAATGGTGCACAATTAAATATTTTATAATTTTAGCCGAAATATTTAAGATATAAATAATTAATATATTATACAAACTAAGGTATGTGTATGCGAAGCACAATCAAATTGTAAATTATTCTTCAAAATGCAAAATCGAAACAAAATAAGACCACACAAACTATTAATTGGTTAATAATTGTTGACTTTACGTAATATTTGATAAAATAATTAATTACTCAATAATTCAATTGGTAATTACTGCATAATCTGCACGATTATGGTATCAATTCTAGCGCTTACTTTTAACTGATTGTTTATTGATTATTATTTATTTCATTTATTGATCGATAAGTTACGATTGGTACAGATCTTATTGAATTTTGCAGGCAATGGCTACAAATGCGATTGATTTTGATTATTTGTTTTGCATACAGACATATATATACATATATATATATATATATATATTTATATATTTTTATATTTGTAAATGTATGTATGTATATGTATAGGGTTGTACATACATGTTGTATACATAATATATTTTGTGTTTTTCACTTGATATATAATTTATTTTTTAAATAATTGCACTCTATTTGACTACAAACATTGAATAATTTATTGGTTTCATTTATAGTTACCAGCTCGGCAAAAAAAAAATTACACTTCTTTCTAATAATATTTACGATCTGAAGTCTGAAATGCTGATTTGTGTTAGAACAGTGTATCAGTTTCACTTTGTAGTCTTTTGCGTCATCGGCCCCTTCGCTCAATATAGTTGGGGATATGGAGAGAACATCTACGAACATTTTCATAAAATATACATAAGAACAGTCATAGTTACAGTTACAGTTACAGTACAGTTAGAATTAAAGTTTTGGATTACATCTTAGTACATTGAAATGTATGTATAGATATATACACATATATACACATGCATATATGATATATATATGATATATATATATATATATAAATAAGGTATTTATGTTTCATTTTTTGTGCCTCTTGGGAGAATATGTGGCATTTACTTATCTTTTTTTCTTTTCTTTTTTGGCAAAACACAGATAAAACAGCTACAACTTCTATTTAAACACTTTATATTCGTGATTCTGCTTATAAATTAAACGATTATTCACTTATTTGTTCTCAATGATCATCTGCAGCTGTAAAACCAAACTGCGAGCCAGCTGGAGCACAGCTTGGGCATTGTGTCGTTCGGCCATTTCTGAAATCAAAAAGATATATATGGAGATATAGTATTTATGGTGGATGGGTAGGTATTTATGGTGGGTTGCTATTACCATTGAAGAATTTGATGACATCCGTAAAGTCCATGCTGTTGGACAGAATGATGTCGCGATAGGTTTCGAGCAGAGCCAGCGCCAGGAAGAGCACAAAATGACCGGAGGCAATGTGCTTGGCCGCCCAGATGACCTCCCAGGTGGCAAAGACATCGTCATAGATGAGCTCGCGCTTAAAGTCCAAGAGGAACCAGCGGTAGCAGAAATAGAAGTGCGTATAATCGCCATTCGAGTCCATCAAATCGTACATCTCCGAGTCGAGTATTTGAATGAGTGAGCTGCGAGCAATCAAATCGATTGTGATTATGAATACATATTGACAGATCCATAAATAGACAGATAGGTAGATAGATAGATGAGTACCACTCACCGCATATTGGCAAAATGCATGTCCATGGCACCACCGCTGGGAAAGTTCTCGATCATGCGCTCCATGAGCTTGCAGAAGCAGCTGTAGCTGAGCGACTCATCATCGAAGATGACCAGCAGCGGAGCGACCAGATCGCACATGCCCTGCATGTAGCCAACGTCCAGATGCTCCCACACATACGTGGATATCACATTGCGCAGCTTGTCCAGATTCTCGTTGGCAAAGTACCAATAGTTGCGATCGCAGCGCTGCACATCCTTCTCGATCCGATGCAGATTCAGGCCAAACTGCTCCAGCAGCTCGCTCTGTCGATTTGGTGCGTGAGTTTTAGAGTAATATAAGATTTATCATATGAACAACGCTTTTCGTCTACAAAATATGTTACGCAATTCTTCCAAATTGTAATAAATAATATTTGAAACAACATTCCACTTTTTGATTCGAGTTAAGGATAAACTTGATGTATTTATGTATGTGCTTCTTACTCGGATTTGTGACAAAGTGCGAAAACGAGATGAGATTTTTCACTCTCATGTGCCATAGGCCATCTCTTTCTGTTAGGGAATTTGTGGCATATATAGAAATACTTACACTGTAGATGCCACCATTGGAGCTGGCTGGGGAGGCGCAGGCAGATTTTGGCTGTTGCAGTGCATCCAGATTGGGCGCGTTGGCGCCGTTCTCCAGCTGTTCGGTCAGCGGTGGCATCTCGCTATTGGCACCAGACTTGGGACTGCGCTCCCAGTTGGCAATATCCACCGAAGCATTCGTAATGATGACTGCTGCCTGTTGCTGCTGTTGCGGCTGTTGCTGTTGTTGCGGCGCCAATTTGGCAGCCTCCTCGTCGTCGGGCAGCTGTGCCTGCAGATCATCGGCGCTGAGAAATTCCGGACTGAGTACGCTGCCGGGTTGTGGTGCACCTCCGACTGTCTCGTAGGAGGATGTGGTGGAAGTTGAGCAGCTTGTCTGTCTCTCTTTTTCCTGCACCTTGGCTGCATTTGCATCTATCTGTTTTGGCGGCTGGTGGTGCTTCTGCTCCAGCTCTGCGCGCTGCTCCTCCTCTTCAGCCTCCTCCTCATCTAGGTCGTCTAGGTTTTCGTCAACATGACCGGAATCGGTGCTAGTTTTCATTGCACGTGGAATGGGCTTTACGCTCAGATGCGAGGCACTAACAACCGATGCCTCCTGCTGCAGCAGCTGCTGCTGCTGCTGTCGCTGCTCATCGTCAAACTCTAGATCGCCCGGATCGGAAATATCCGATATGTCCTCAAACACCTCGTTCTCGAGCTCACCGCCAGCATCCAGGTCCGCAGCGCGAACCGTTCGCTCATTGCCACTGTTGCTGCCCGAGCTTAGTTTGGCCACAGCCCGTGCCGTCTTCTCTTTCTCACGCTGCTGCACAATGGCGTCCACGGCCAGCCATTCGCTCATTGTGGTCTCGTAGTAGTGCTTGCATGTCTCGTCCTGTTTCTGTCGCTCCTCCCGTGTGGTGCCAAAGGCATAATGCCCCAACAAATATGGCCACACCTCCTTGCGCAACTCCGGTTGTATGCCACCAAAATAGATGAGACGATAGAACTCAACGGGATTCTGCAGCAGCCCATCCGCATGAAGCAGTTCCCAGCGCTCCTTAGTCAGCCCCTCCTCGTCTGCTTTCACTTTTGAATGGGAGAAACAAAGCAGATTGCAATCATTAATATGTATTTATCAATTAGTTAATCCTAATAATACTCTTTCAAAGATATCCCATAATTTACAATTCAATTCTTAGAAACTTACTTTCCGGAGTTATGCGGCCGTGAACAAGTCCGGATAAGTGCGTACGCACCGTGGATAGATGGCGACAGTAGGCCAGCCAGCCGTAGAAGGCGCGCGAGATGATCTGGCGACGCATCGTGGAGCAGACCATCTCGATGCTGGTGTTCTGGCTCTGTTGCTGCAACAGAGGCGACTCCAGCGGATGCTGATCGATGGACAGGCTCTTGTTGGAGCAGTCGCTGCTGCCAGTGGTCGAGCAGCTACTCAATTGAGCACGCCTCGGAGTGCTACGGACAAAGTCCAGAATCGAATGTGTGGCAGCTGAAATATAAACATAAACACATCCATATAGAAGTAGATCAAAAGAAATCGGGCTATAATCTATTGGGAGTCCTACCAAACTCTTCGTGGCGACTCTTGCTGACAATGCGAAAGACATAATCGATTGGCGTTTCATCCACCGACTCCATGACGGAGGGCAGAATTCGACGGCGCATACTTTTGGGCCAGAGAAACATTTTACCAATGCCGCGCTGCGACCAGAGTGGCGGATCGAGCTGTCCATGTGGCAGCAGACCCGTCTCCAGGCAGCTGAGAAACTGCTGCATATGCCCGCCCTCTGGGAAGTGGATGGGCGGACGCTGTACGCCATCCTGGCCAACGAGGATAACGATGCCACCGCTGTCCTCACCGCGACTCTGGTGACAATGCACATATACAATCTCGTCCACATTTATGTTGAGCGCATATGCCCAGTAGGCCTCCTTATCGATTTCATCCTCTTCGGTATCGTTGTAGCCGTTCATTAGCTGATTCGGCGTCCACTTAATGGTCAACGTTTGGATATGCTGATGCAGACTTAAATAGCCTGCCATCAGCTCGACCACATCCTTGGGCAACACGTGCACATTGTTCTTGCCATAGAGCAGTGTGGCCTTAGCATTCTGGTGCAGTGACTCCACATAGTCCTTGGCCACAGTGCACGAGGACATCGACTTGAAGGAACAGCTGCTGGCATCATCCGAGCTGGTGTTCAGACTACGCTTGAAGTTAATAATCGGTGGTCTCGAGCAGGTGGACGAGGAACGACGACAGCTGATCCGATGACGTTGCACCTGAAAATATTAATAGTTTGTTAACTCAATCTAAACATGTAATCGCAATTAAATAAATAAGGCCTTAAGCCAACATGTCCATGTGCAGAAAGAACAACAGATTATCTGGAAAGAATTGTAAAAATACTAAGGCAAAAATATGTTGTTTTTAAAGTAACTAAAGCCATGGCATATCTTAGGAATGCTTTTCAAGGCGTAGATTTCTTTTTGCTATATATATATATATGTAGCTGGGTTGCTCAGAAGGCTTACCAGCTCATCGGCATGCGGATCTGTCCAGTAGTGATCTGCAGTTTTGGCCCGTGTAAAGTCCAGGGCACAGGGACCGACCAGCAAGGAGCTGAGTATGGAGCCATAATCGGGATCGGCGACCAGGGAGTCGCGATCATAATAGCTCTGAGCATTGCTCACCAGATACTCAATGATCTTGTTCAGACGCTTCTCAAACAGGGCCAAGCGTATCCAAAGATATCTGAAAGCAATGATGATATTACCACAATGGGCAAAATGGAATAACGTGGGCTGCTCCTCACTTCATGGTTGCCAGCGACATGCTGGAGTTACTGGCGCTAACGGAGACTGATGAGGCCGTAACGGATGTGGAACCGGAAGCGGATGATGTTGTTGTATTCGTGGTGGACATGGAGCTGTTGCTGCCCTTCTTGAGCATGGGCGGTCGATTGAAACTGTCGCTGCTCGAAGATGAACGCTTATTGGGATCGCTGGCCTCGATTGCCTGCACCATTTTGCTTATATGCTCCGCCTCGGCACAAGTCTTGGCTATCTTGTGCAGCAGTGCTGTCGTCGACGAGGTCTTGAACAGGCCAAGAGCACGTCGTCGTAATCCCTGGCTGAGGCAAGTCTCGACGGCGGCGCAGAGCGAAGTCACCGAGCTGCTCTCCTCGTGCACGTACTTCTTGGTGACCGCCTCCTCCATCAGTTGCTTAACCTCCTTCTTAACGCTGGCAATAAGCCGCTCCTTAAAGTCGGCGACATCTGTAAGTGCCAGCGGGCAAACACACCGAAAAATAAAAAAAAAAAAAAATAAAAAAATGAAAATGAAAATGAAAGAAAAGAGTCAACATTAACGTTGGGCTTCCAACGGTGCACGCTACGCGAATCTCATAAAAGCAAAACCCCCGCGGGGCCTTAAAACAAAATCACAGTAATGGCGCCCGTTTGCTACACTACCAGCTCCCCTTTTCCCCCTTTTCCGCTCTCTCGAGACGCCGCCATTACGCACTGAAAGTCAATATGCTCAACATGTGCCCCTCCATCTTGTTGGCCATCTTCCACCTACCCCAACAAACCAAGGAAATTAAAACAGGCGCCCCGTGTGCCCAGTCGCTGACCAGGGTACAGTCTTACTTAACTACAGCTACGAATGCTAATGGCATTTGCACTCAAAGTTCTTGATGGCCTCCGGCTACTTATAATTTAATTTTCATTAATTGTTTTCCACATCTTCCACACCCCTCCTCCTCCTCCTTTAGAAGAAAATTCTAGTGGAGCTGAGCACAAAGAAAAATAAATATAAAATGACTATATGATTTCATACAATTATCTATCTAAGTAAATACATTTATTTTTTATTACTTGAAGATCTCTTTTCATAATTGAATTTAAAATTGGAGGAGAGACTCACAGCGTTTCTTCATCGCCTTATAATCATTTCGTTGTAACTGTGAAACGAAGATAGCAGCTAAATCGGCTTAATCAAAAGAAAGCATCCTGCGGCAGGTGAACCTGAATACTAATGCCAAGTCAAGATAAACAGCTGTAATTATATATATATATATATATATACTAGATGGCATGTGCCATCTAGTTTTCATAGCTTACTGCTTCAGATTGTGGCTTAAGATAAAAGGCTGTGTTTAATGAAAAGATTCCGCGAATGGAAAATGAAATGTCACTGAAATTCGAGCAGACAGCAAATGGGGCAAATGTGCAAGTAAAGCTGTGATTATGGCAAGTCTTTAACTTAATCATCACACGAAATGCGAAGCGCGCAACATGAAGCACACATTTGTTAAACATATTTACACATTCCCATATTTATGCAGGCAGGTTGCAAGAACGAAAGCACTCACACTGTGTTTATGCCAGACATGTGTGTGTGTGTGTGTGTGTGTGTGTGTGTGAAGACACAGCTGTTGTTGCCGCCAGTTCAGCGGACACAGCCAGCAGGGTGCTGTGGCCATTATGTGTCGGTCTGGCGACAATACGCTGTCTGGCATGCATTAAACAGCGGGCAGGGGATGCGTAACGAGTGCAACTCGCTGCTGGATAGCTGGCTGGCGTCACTTGCTCCACCAAACACAATGCTGATTGGAATGGGAAAGGTGGGTGGGGCATGTGTGTATGTGTGTGTATTGTGTATTGTGGACTGAACAATATAAGTTAACATATGAACATTTGCCACAGTTTTCAATGGCTCGTAATTAGTATTTAAATGCGAGGTGTACATCAGTGGCGAGATACAAAGTTATACAGCCGCAGCAAAGGACAAAGTTTTAATAAACTCATTTTCAGCGAGATGCCAATAATAATAATATGCGTATAATATATGTACGGGTGTGTACATATTGAGATGGAGAGATATGCTACTTTTTGCATTTCAAATATTTATATCTCATATATATTTTGTATTCATTTATTTTGCTATTTGTCCATTCTGCGAGCGAGATTGAAGAGAAAGATGAGGAGAGATAGATCATGCGTACTTTTGCTACTTTTTGCATTTTAAATATTTACTTTTCGTCTACATTTGTTGTGCTGTATGATTCTTTGGTTTTTTTTGTCTATTTGCCTGCCTGTTTACGCATAAAATGAGTGTAAATAACACATAGATAATTGTCGGTTACTGCCAATGTCATGAGCACAAAACTTTTTACGATGACATTGGCACGAGGACAAACAACGGTCCAGGGTCCCTCAGCTGGTGTCGAGGGGTAGTCGGTGAGCCGTCTTCTATGTACAAGTTCGAATACCCATGGGCAACATGTGGCGTATGTGTAATGTTGGAAAACTTTGTGTTTAAGGCAAGTTTCTTAAAGTTACAATCTTGCACTGAACATGAGATGGCTGTCTATAAAAGCTACAAATTTAATCAAAATTTATTTAATTCGAAATTTGAAATCTGCGCATTTCAATTGCAAATCGAGGCTAAATATCAATTTAACTAGCGGCCATTGTAAATTCATTAGGCCACAAAACCAACATGGCAAATTGATGACTTAAAGGGATTAGCATTGTATCAGCCCCTGCGGTAAGGATTTTACCTGGCACACGGTCAAAGCAAACACGCCAAATTTGAAAATAAACCTGCATAAGTCTATTTTAGCTCTATTTTAATTTTATTATTTATTATTTTTATTTATTTTTGTTTTTTTTTTTTTTGGGCATCAAGGGACCGGAAACTCGATTGGTTATGTATTTTGGGCTGCTGCTCGCTGTGGCCGCAAATGATTTGACCCTTGAATGTCATGACTCAGCACGAGTTCGTTGTGGATTTCGATACGGATGCCAGGTGAACAAAAATTAACAAAAATTACAACAATTGACGCTGACAGTATTTGTTTTAAATTTTCACAATTATCTTTATCAAATACAAATATAGTTCTGATATAAATCAAATTATCTGCAAATCATTTACTCATTTTTCTGACCAACCCAAATCCTTAACACTGCGCGAATACAAAAAGTAAATAAGGTAAAACTTAAAAAGTACACATTTGGCTGACTACTCGAATTGATACTGAATTTTTGCAGTGTATGCGTACACATATACAGTGTATACATATCTATATAGAGCATGTCTAGGTATAAAGTCCATGAATTTCTCTTTTAGCAAACGTGAATTGCAATATCTGTTTATTTGCCTCATGAGTTTTATTAAGCTGACAACTATTTTCATGGAATGAAGATAAACACTTAATTAGACACAAACAGGCACAGGCAGAGGCAGAGGCAGAGGCAGAGACAGAGGCAGACGCACAAGCTGAGGCGCACGCCCCGGCATAGAGACCCAAGGTTGTGAACTAGATTTGGGTGCGTGTTCCAGCACTTGGGATCACACAACAGATGTGTTATTTTTGTTATTGTTGTTGTTGTGAGTGCTCCTATTGTTGTTATTGTTGTTGTTGTTGTTGTTATCGCTATTGTTCGTGACTTTGTTTCAGTTGTGCGTTGCTAAATGAGCTTCATCTACTATCAGCAACACTAACAAACAACCCTAACAACAACACGAGCAACAAAAATAATGGAGACAAAGCCCGCATGAAAATGTACTAACAAAGACCATACACACACACACACACACACACACACACACACATACACACACACACGCACATACGCACACTACTACATGCGCTTACGAAATGCGAGTGTGTGCGTACATTAATTAGAGCCAAAAGTATGTGTGTGTGTGTGTGTGTGTGTATATTATATACACATGTATATAAATGTATTTGTATGTTTAACATGAATGTATATATATGTATGTGTATATGTGTGCGGCACACAAACTGCATCACTCACGAAAAATGTTGCCTACATTTTTGGGCATTATTTTTTGGAAAATATCAGGGCGACAGCTGTTGGTAGCATAGGGTCAGTTTTTTGGAAATGTCAGCGAGTGAATTTAATTAAATTGCTGCTCATCCTTAACAGCAACAACAGCTGCCGGCGCATGTTTCCCAGAGTGCACTTGGGGCACTGATTTTCTGGCTCATTTCCATTTTCAACTAATTACAAATCCACTTCCTTGCTGTGTGTGTGTGTGTGCTGTGTGTGTGTGTGTGTGTCCCTGTGCCTTTGGGTATGCGTGGGCAGGCTGCAATTCCAATTTAATTTCGCTTGATGCACAATCAGCTCTGGACATTTAGTTCAGCTGAAGTTCATAGGTCAAAGTGCAGGCTGCACAACAGTGAAAAAGTTTAAGTTTCCAGCACAAGTTTCAGAAAGCAATATATGTTGCATGTTTTCCAAAACTGACTTACACAACTTTTGCCAATTTGCAATATGATATGCCATCGGAATTGAATTTCTAAGAACTTGCCATTCTTGGTAGTTGCACCTGACGACAGTGTTCCTGCCATCAAATTTAAGTCTTATCGATAACAAACGCAGCGTTATACATCTTAAGGCGCCACTTAGAGGCAAGTTCTGGGCTAGCTGAGCTACTGAAGCGACTTACTTAATACTTAATGGTTAATGTATTATCTTCAATATTAAATCAGCTATCGAACGCTGCAAATATGCTACGAAACCACACGCAAAAAAGAACAAACAACGTTTCTTGGAAAATCGCAAAAAGTTCCTGCAGTTTTTAATAAAAAAATTAATAACCAGTAAGAATGCTCAAGTTGAGGAGGGAGTTCGACTGGGCAATAGCCATTCATATCAATCATCTATAAAAATTATAAAAATAAAATCAAGTCTTATACATTCTCGAATGGAAAGATATATACTTGACATTTCTTTTGCAATCGAAAGTCGATTTTTGTCAATATTCACGAAACTACGAAAGTTATCTGATCTGATTTCTCAATATTTCATCTCTATCGCTTTCATCATAGTCTCTGAGATTGGCGTAATCATATTGTGAGGCACAATTTCATTATAGGGTCTACAAAAAAATAATGCATGAATGAAGAAATCTGCGATTATTGAATAAAGAAATGCTTAGTAACACGACCAACTTTGTGCAATCATAATAGATTTAGTTAAGTACCACAAGTATACATAGCAACATTAACAACTTTCTACAATCATAATCTAAATACCACAAATAAATACAAATATGTAAAAAAAATATCTACTTATATATTTATGTGTGTTTTCTGTATAAAAAAAAAGAAAACAAATTTCATTTGAATCGTAATGAAATTTGATAGATAAAGCAATTGATTTTTTCTTTCTTGATTGATTTAGTTTATCTTCTTTTTTTTTTGTAAAAAAGTTGTATTTGCACCGTGTGAGATCAGCCACTTTTTATATTGTTATCTCTGAGGTAGACTTTTTTTTGTAAATTGTATCGAAATGTATTGTTGAGTATTTGATTATCAAGCAGTGGAGCACTTAAGTGTTGTTTTGCTGCTTGTGCTGGAAGAAAACTGTCGAGTGAGCAGTAGTATTAATGATGGCCAGACGACAGTGGATTTTTGCAATTTCAAATGGCAGGCAGCATTTGAAGTATCATCGGTGTCAAGAGTGGTGCTGACAGGACATGTGCCTCGGCACACGCAAGAAGGAATTACGGAGACTGTCGTTAACGTTAAAACCTTACACATCTTGGAAGCTGGCTGTTTTATGGGCTGTTAGGCAAACACGCGCCACCAAACGTGCCTCGAACGCCTCTCGAGTGCTTTGCACTTGCCCCAAAAAGTATGCAATGTATGTTCATGTGACAGACACTTAGTTCGGTGCTCTGTAAATGTCAACTGGTTGACTCCGTGCGTTCCCCTTCGATGTCATAAATACTAGATGATGTGTGGCGTATGTTGGGGTGGGAGAACGACATGTACTGATGAAATTATACAAGATATATATGTACATATATATAACACATCTCTATGCGATGCTATTTGTAAAGTTTCTTCGACTGAGCATGATTCACGATTGCTTTTTCACTTCTTTTTTATTTTTATTTAGCTCTGCGTAATTCCAAGAAATTTGCAATTCAGTAGCTTACTTTCATGTGGGATGAGCTTGGCATTTGATATTTGCTAAAAATAAATGTCACAATTACTAATACAACAAATACCTGGCTGCACAATTAGCAATTAGCAATTAGCAATTGCATTTGTATCCTGCGCATTAAGCTGAAGAACCCACAATGAACTCAGCTGTTTAGCTCTGTTCATCTACTGTGCGTTTCGCCGGCTTTGCTGCTGCTTTGTTATACGCTCCTTGAGTACTTCAGTACAGAAACGCCCACGAGCTGAAGTTCAGCAGAAACATAAACAAACGCCCACTATTCATTTTGCAGTCTGGCTCAATACAGCACAGCAGAGGCGTGTTATTGCGAAATTATGCAGACTATTCGCATTTCATTCATAAAACGTTTACGCGCTCCACATTTATTCGCGCACTTAAAACCATCTTAGTTTGGAGCTGTAAGCTGCACTCTGCCCACAAGTTGCAATCAGTACTTCGCTAGGAACTAGCGTAGGTCAAAGTTGACTTCCTTGTTTAATGCCTCTGATGACATTTATGATGCGTCACCTGTACCTGTACCTGTGAGAGGAGTATGGTAACGATGAATTAAAACCAACCGCTAACTAATTACACATACGCCTGCTGAGCTGCCAGCTTATAACGTATACGCAGCGATGAACAAAACACCAAAATCAGATAGAACTAATTCATAAAAAACAACACATAAAAATTTGTGAACCTTCTTTTCATCTGTGGCCAGGTAACAGTTGACATCAAAATACAAATTTATCAGCTGAAACTGTGAGCCAAGTAGCTGGACTAAGTCAACAAAGTGGCAAATCTACCACAAAAGAGAATCGCAAATTAACTCGAATCTTGCATCTGAAATACGTTTTGACTATCACCACTATTAGCGAGATGCTGTTGCCAGCTTAAAGCAATTAAAAAAATAAATTAAATAGAAAAAATGTGTAGCAAATCTGCGCAGATTTGTGCACCTGCTGCTGATGCTGCTGCCACAATGGGTAAGCTCAACACACTCCACATAATTTCAAGGTGTTATACTACTAAGCGCAACAAAACCACACAATATATCTACGCTATATACATATATATATATATATATATATATATATATATGTCTATGATTATGAGTATGTATATATATATATGGAGTTTAAGTACCTGTAGTTGTTAGCACCATTTTGTCAGCAACAAAGCTGTGAAGCTTTTAACTTTTACACACGCGCGCGTAAAAAAATGAGATATATACATATATATATATATATATATATATATATGTATATGTATAGGATTAAGTGTGTATATAGTATGTATTCTACGTAGTCTGTCTGGTTTTTGATTACTGTTGCTGTTGCTGTTGCTGTTGTCGTTGCCGTTGTTACTGTGCGGTTGCGGTTTCCGTTTTGGCTTACTTAGCGTTTTGGCTTCTGGGTAACTGTGTCCTGTTTACAATAATATTGCGAGTGCTTTGCTTTCACTTTTCACTTTCACTTGGCCAACTCTGCCTGTCCTCTCCCACTTTATCCTGGCCTGGCCTGGTGTGCTATGGTCTGGCTGTCCTGTCTTATTTACTAGTTGCTGGCTGACTGCGCTTTATAAATAATTTGGCATGCTGCCGCTGCGGAGCAACTTTCGCTGCTGTTGCTGTTGTTGCTTCTGCTGCTGTTGCTGCTGCTGCTGCTGCTGTTGCTGCTGCTGCCATTGCCAAAACCAATGCCTTAGAGCATAGAGCAGCAAGGAGGGGTGCGGCGGCGGGAAGCTTACTAAATGACGACTAATACTGTGGATGAACAAATTTCCCGAATACTTATTTTTTGTATGTGTGCTTTTTATGTATGGCTCATTTCTAATGTGTGTGTTTCTCTCTCTCTCTCTCTCTCTTTCTCTGTGTGTGTGTGGCTCTGTGTGTGTGTGTGCGTGCGCGTGTGTATTGTCACAGTTTAAGCAAAGGCGTCACGTCCGCACGCCAGCAGCTCGAGAGTATGACTGAAAGCAAGCATTCGTTGCGTTCCACACAAGCGACGACAAAGCTGTTCCTGCTGCTGCTGCTGCTGCTGTTGCTGCTGTTGCTGCTGCTGCTGTTGCTGCTGCTGTTGCTGCTGCCCGTTTGCACCTAGCCGCTTGGCGAACTAGCTTGCCAAATGGATCGAAGTCGAGGCATGGCTGCGGCGCCAAAGCCCTTCTGTCACATTCAACCGTTGTTCAGGAGCTTTTTGCGCTGCCCTTTGACTGTTGCTCTCTCGCTTGCACGCTTGGCATACTTTCTTTGTGTATCTGTATCTGTGAATATACAGTTAGGTGTGTGTCTGTCTCTGTGTGTGTATGTACATATTAATATGTGCGATGCTGACGTCGAGCGCTGCTGCTGCTGTTTAACACATCTTGCCACAAGCAACAGGACACAAGCTACCCGGCTTCGGCTCCGTTCGTAGCCTGCCCCAAATTTGGCAGCTACTGTTGCTTCACATTTGCGAGTTTGCGCGCTACGCTTACCCCACCACATTCCACATTCCCACTCCCACTCCCACTCCGACTTCGGCTGCCGCTCCCACTCCGGTTCCGGCTCCGGCTCCGGCTCCTGTTGCTCGGCGTGTCGCGTCACAGTCCCCGGATGCCTAACCTGCACACTTTAGATCCATTTGTGCCAAATATTGAATATGGCACATGGGAGTCTGCCTGCCCAAAAGCCAAAGCAAAAGCCAAAGCAAAAGCAAAACAAAAATACGAAACGAAACGAAAAGGCCAAAATTGTCATCAAGCTGGTTTCGAAAGTTGTAGGAATTCTTTGGTGCAACCCTCATCAGATGTAGCATAATCATAATCTTTATTCAAGCAGCGCTCCACGTTGCTTTCTCTTATCGATTTACTGCGTCCAAAATACAACATTTTGAAACTGACTTGAGCAGCGGTTGCGTTGTGGGCCTAATTCTATTAAGAACAATGAAGTGCTTTGGCTCTGAAATGACCGACAACAGCAAAATCACAAATTTACATCGAGGATATAGTTTTTGCGCCAATTCCGCCTAAGAAAGTAAATTCAATTTTATTGCAAAGGACTTGTTTGACATATATATTCAGATAAATAATTGCCATAGAAAACCAAACAGGGTTGTCAAAGGCTTTAAAGCCCTGATATACCATTCTGATTTGGTTTAAATACACCTTGGCGGAGCATTATTCAGCTGTAAAAATTCATGTAAAAATTCATGTAAATCATGCAATGCCTTTTAAATTCAGAAAAGAATTTTTGCTTTGAATTGCTTTGTGAATACTTTCCATAAAATGTTCAATAAAAAGCATGTGAAAAATGTAGTTTGATTTCGTAAAAGTAATTGAATTCCGTCGCTTGAAAAAGTGCAAAATATTTGAGATATTTTACGGTTCGTAATTAACACAAATAACTTCAACTTTTTTCTTTTTTTTTGTGGTGTTGTAAACAATTTAGCATATTTTACATTTATTTGTATAATTTTTCAATTGTTTATGTATATATATATATATATGTATTTATATAGATATATATGTGTGCATGTGTGTAGATGTATTGTAAATAGATGTATTCATTTCGTACATTTATTTCACTCCAGCTATGTATAATGGCAATTGTAACTGCTTCTTTATTCTATGCATGTAGTGTATATATATATATATATATATATATATGTATATATATATATATATATGTATGTATGTATGTATATATATGTGTTTACGAGTAAATGCTCAGAGATTTTCGGGTTATACTCTAGCTTTAAAGCCATAACATAATATATATATATATGTATATGTATTTTGTATATAGTGTCTTAAATGTAGGCATATACCTTTTGTCTGGTTACATATGTATGTGTGGCTTACATGCGTGTTAACGTTCTACAGTATTACAATAATATAAAGCGAGAGTTGAGAGTTGTTTTTGTTGTTGTTGTTGTTGTTGTTGTTTTGATGTCGGTTTGATATTTCCGCTCGTCGAATATGTGTATCAAAAGTTGAAATCCTTTCATCGTTTATTTTCAGGCATAGCTCAAACTCTTAGCATTGTGTGTGATGTTTAAGTTTTGTATAAATTTATAGTTGTTATTTTGCTTATGTAAAATTTCTTTAGCGCTTACAAAAATATCAATATTCAAAGAAGCAACAAGAAATCACATTAAGTTTTTTATTTTCTTTTCGTTTTTTGTTTTTCCCTTTTTTGTTGTTATGGGTGTTTGTTTTGGGGGTATGAAAGTGTGGGTGTTTCTATACACAAAAAGCGTGCTACTCGCGTTTATCTATTTAGGAATATACCTACATATGTATGCTTGCTTGTATATATGTATATATGTATGCTATATGTGTTTGTATCTGCACTACATGTGTGTGTGTGTGTAAACAACAAACCATTAGCCCAGTGGAGGGAGTTTTTGAAACAGAAAACAGTAATAATAATAATAAATCAATGTGTGCTCTAGTCGTGTATGCTCGACTAGCGGATACCCTGTACCCAGTTTCCGTCGTAACCGTCATACATATATATATATATATATATATATATATACATATTGCGCACTTACTTCAACCATATTTTAAAGTTATATATTTGAACCGTTTTAACCGTTGAGAAAATCATTTGTTTTGTGTATTTTTTATTGAGTATTTGAAATAGAAATTTCAATAAATTTGAAACCCACTTGGTCTTTGGTTTTTTATGGCCAGTTATATACAGTTGATAGGTACAGGGTATACAAATGCCTGAGAGTAATTCCATCGAAATCGGCGGCCATAACAATATATATGCATTAACCATTAACCATTCACTCATCTTGTTTCATTATCATCCATTATTGTAACTAGCAAACAACATTTAAACATTCTACACAGAACTGCTGCATTATCTAAATCAAATTCAAATTGGGCGCAGTGCTTACACATTTGCTCAATTACGAATATATTATATATATATATAATATATCTAGTATGTGTGTATAATGTACCTATGGCGGTCCGTTTCCAATAACACAAATCAGCACCAAAACCAATTAATTAGTAGCCTTGCCCCATAATTGTAATAACTGTGTTCTCGTCATATAATGTATGTATGTATATATATATATATATATATATATATGTAGTGGAGATGTGATAAATCATAACATGACATTAACAATTATGGAAACAGTAACTGTTTCGTCTAAAACCCGCCTTTAAAACCCGCACAGCATTGCAGTTAGTACTTTTAGTTAGTGTTTTTTGTTTTTCTTTTGTTTGTGTATAATAATGCCTATGTTTTTATATATGTATATGTATAAGTTTGTATATGCTTATATAATACAATATTCTCATCTCTGCACATACAAAACGGTATAAATATTGTGCATTCGCAATGTAACTGCCTCTAAATAGTTATGTATATATATATGTGTATATATATATATATAGTTATGTATATGTATTATTTATGTATATTTTATACGTATAAATTTTATATTTATGTATATATATATATATGTTTTTTGTTTTTACTGCATGTTTTTGTTTTTTTGTTTTTGTTTTTGTGTTTTCAGGTCACTACATTTTTTTGATGGCTTAGTTTCGTTATGCATTTGTCTTTGACTTAATAAAATGTTGTTCATTGTAATTGTAATTTGGTATTCATTCATTGTTCAACAACGTGCTGAGTTGATGCGCTTCTAAAACGATACTCAGCCAGTTATCTAAATTGGATCGATAACTGATTACAGATAACTGATAACTGATAACTGATAACTAACTAACAACTGCCCCAAGAGCGATCGGTGTGCGAACTGTGCATTTCATACTCCCCAATGGAGTAACCATTTGTATATAAAACATTCTAAACAGTGTTTGAAACAGCAATTATATCTCTTATTTCGTATTTGTGTATGTTCGATTCATGCAGCACCAAGTGGCACTCTCGTATAACTAGTATGCAATTCTTAGGTGCTCTCTACGACAACGCCAATACTGATTAGGAAGTACGAATGCTATTTTATTGCATGTGATTGAGAACCGAGCGCTAACCGATTTGTTGAGCCTACAATGTGCTAGTTTATAACTGCTGTGAATCACACTCTACTTTCTAATACACACTCTACACTCTACACTCAACTACACATTCATACACTCACACACACACACACACCAACACACACACACGCACGTATGCAACCAGATAAGCTAGGAAGCTTAAGCCAGATCTAGTATCGAATCGCGTCAACTTTGTGTTTCCCTAGCAACCTATTTATTCTCAATTATTGTCTGCAATTGCAGGACGAGACTGCGTGATAGCTGCAAAATCGATTGGGCATTATGTCGTTCGGCCATTTCTGAAATCAAAAAGATATATATGGAGATATAGTATTTATGGTGGATGGGGAGGTATTTATGGTGAGTTGCTATTACCATTGAAGAATTTGATGACGTCCGTAAAGTCCATGCTGTTGGACAGAATGATGTCGCGATAGGTTTCGAGCAGAGCCAGCGCCAGGAAGAGCACAAAATGACCGGAGGCAATGTGCTTGGCCGCCCAGATGACCTCCCAGGTGGCAAAGACATCGTCATAGATGAGCTCGCGCTTAAAGTCCAAGAGGAACCAGCGGTAGCAGAAATAGAAGTGCGTATAATCGCCATTCGAGTCCATCAAATCGTACATCTCCGAGTCGAGTATTTGAATGAGGGAGCTGCGAGCAATCAAATCGATTGTGATTATGAATACATATTGACAGATCCATAAATAGACAGATAGGTAGATAGATAGATGAGTACCACTCACCGCATATTGGCAAAATGCATGTCCATGGCACCACCGCTGGGAAAGTTCTCGATCATGCGCTCCATGAGCTTGCAGAAGCAGCTGTAGCTGAGCGACTCATCATCGAAGATGACCAGCAGCGGAGCGACCAGATCGCACATGCCCTGCATGTAGCCAACGTCCAGATGCTCCCACACATACGTGGATATCACATTGCGCAGCTTGTCGAGATTCTCGTTGGCAAAGTACCAATAGTTGCGATCGCAGCGCTGCACATCCTTCTCGATCCGATGCAGATTCAGGCCAAACTGCTCCAGCAGCTCCACGCTGTAGACGCCACCATTGGAGCTGGCTGGTGAGACGCAGGCGGATTTGGGCTCCTGGAGGGCATCCAGAGAGGCGACGACTGTGATGTCTTCGTTAAGAGGCGACATCAGGCTTGTTTTGCGTGATGTAAACTCTTCGGTGGGCTCGTCGTCATTGCACTGCACATCGAGATCATCCAGCGAGGCAGCTTCCGTGATAATTACAGCCGTTGCTGGATGTTCCTCGTCGTGACGCAGATCGTCGGCGCTGTGAAATTTACTTAGCTGACCGTAACGCTCTCCATCTGTTTCTGCATTCGATTCTGGTTCTGCGGCTGGGTCCACTTCCTCCTCGTCTAAAACCTTGGCATCGGCAAGATCGGCGAACTCATTGCCCACTGTCTCGTAGCTGCTGGTGGACGGTGAGCTCTTAATACTTAGCATCAGGATATTGCCACTGCAGTCCAGGGTCAAGCCCAGATCACCCTCAGTTTCCGAGTCCCCAAAACAGTTCTCCTGCAAACGTAGCGGTTCCATGTCATCAATATTCTGGAACTCTAGCACCACCTGCTCACTGAGCTGTTTCATTTCAGTTGTCGCCTCTTCCTCTTTCTCTTCCTCTTCCTTTTCCAATTCCTTTTCCTCTTCCTCTTCCTCCTCCACTCCCACTTCCTCTTCCTCCTCCACTCTCACTTCCTCTTCCTCCTCCACTCCTACATCCAGTTGCACTTCCGCTTCCACTTCCACGACGACTTGCTGTACCTGCTCCAGCTCCTGCTGCTCCTGCTCTCCATCTGGGCTCTGATCATCGTACTCATCACCCGGATCAGATATATCCGAGAAATCGTTATCGTCATCAAATACATCGTTCTCGCCCTCGACCAGCACGCCGGTTAACTCCATCTGCATCACCAGCCGCTGGCTATTGCCATTGGGCGAACGCTTATCCGAAGCATTATCATTTGCATTGGCCACCAGTCGTGCCTGCTCCGCACTCAATTTGGCCACCGCCAGTGCCGTCTTCTCTTTCTCCCGCTGGCGCACAATTGCCTCCACGGCGAGCCATTCGCTCATTGTGGTCTCATAGTAGTGTTTGCAGGTCTCGTCCTGCCTCTCCCGCTCTGCCGGCGTCGAGCCGAACGCATAGTGTCCAAGCAAATAGGGCCACACCTCCTTGCGGAGCTCGTGCTCCACTCCGCCAAAGTAGACCAGACGATACAGCTCCAGTTCACCAGCAACGACGCCATCCACATGCATCGCCTGCCATTTCTGTCTAGTTAGACCCTCCTCATCCGCCGCCACTGCAAGAGTGAGCAGAATTTATAGTTCTATATGTCTATTCTATGTTAATAAAGACAAGCATTCTGATATTGCAAAATCCATTCCCGATTAGAAAAATGAATGAAACTAGTTTCAAATACATTTTCAAAAATCGATGGAATAGTTCGTTGAAAATGTAGATTAACTTGAATAACATTCACTTACAATCTGGTGTGATGCGACCATTGACCAGGCCAGAGAGATGCGTGCGCACCGTGGATAGATGGCGACAGTAGGCCAGCCAGCCGTAGAAGGCGCGCGAGATGATCTGGCGACGCATCGTGGAGCAGACGAGCTCGATGCTGGCCGTTTGGCTGGCCTGAATCAATGGTGGATCCGGATTGCTGCTCTGGTCAATGGACAAGCTCTTGCTGGAGCAATCGCTGCTGCCTGTGGTTGAGCAGCTACCAAGATGCCTGCGTCGTGGACTGGAACGACCCAGCTCCAGTATGGGATGTGTTGCCACTAACAAAACAAAAACAAAATCACAATTACATTTGTTTTGTGGATGATGGCCAAATTACTTACGGAACTCCTCGTGCTGACTCTTGCTGACCACGCGAAAGACATAATCGATGGGCGTCTCATCGCTGGATGACTCCATTACCGAGGGCAGAATGTGCCGTCGCACGCTCTTGGGCCAGGGGAAGAGCTTGCCAACGCCGCGCTGCGACCAGAGTGGCGGATCCAGTTGGCCATGTGGCAGCAGACCCGTCTCCAGACAGCTGAGGAACGCCTGCAGATGTCCGCCTTCTGGGAAATGTATGGGCGGTCGCTGTACGCCATCCTGGCCAACCAATATGATGGTGCCGCCAGTGTCGCCGCCACGATTCTGATGACAATGCACATAGACAATCTCATCCACATTGATGTTAAGCGCATAGCCCCAGTAGAAGCTCTTGTCGCTGCCATCGCCATCGTTGTAGCCGTTCATCAATTGATTGGGCGTCCATTTAATCGTTAGAGATTGGATGCTCTGGTGCAGACTGAGATAGCCCGGCATCGGTTCGGCGACATCCTTGGGTAAGACCAGCACATTGTTTTTGCCATAGAGCAGGGTGGTACGCGAATTTTGATGCAGCGACTCCACATAATCCTTGGCCACGCTTGCCGGCGAGCAGGCCTTGAAGCTGCCGCTGCTCGTATCCTCCGAGCTGGTGTGCAGGCTCCGCTTGAAATTAATGATGGGCCGATGACAGGTGGGTGGCGTGCGATTGCCTGAACTGATGCGATGACGCTGCACCTAAGAAGGACAGGGAGACGAGCAGATAGAGAGACAGAGCGAGATTGAGGAATGATCATAACAGGAACATAACTGATGAGTAATATTTTGTGAACATTCATTTTTTGTAGTTACCAGCTCATCTGCGCAGGGATCAGACCAGTAGTGGTCGGCAGTCTTGGCACGCGTGAACTCCAGGGCACAGGGGCCGACCAGCAGGGAGCTGAGTATGGAACCATAATCGGGATCGGCGACGAGGGCTTCGCGATCGTAGTAGCTTTGTGCATTGCTCACCAGATGCTCAATAATCTTGGCCAGCCGCTTCTCGTAGAGAGCCAGACGTATCCACAGATACTTGCCCAGCGCTGTGGCAGCACCATTGGCGCCCGACAGCGGGACGACCGTATTGATGGTCGTCACGGAGTTGCTGCTGCTGTTGCTGCCCTTGCTGAGTAGCTTGGGCTTGATGATGCTGTCGCTGCTGGAGGACGAGCGCTTGCCGGTAACCACATGACTCTCCTGGGCCAGCTCCAGCTCCAATAGGCGACGACTGACATAGTCTGCCTCTGGACAGATCTTGGCTATCTTCTGTATGAGCGCTGTCGTCGAGGACGTCTTGAACAAGCCCAGTGCACGACGGCGCAGGCCGTGACTGAGACAGGCTTCGACGGCACCGCAGAGCGAGGTCACCGAGCTGCTCTCCTCGTGGATATACTTCTTGGTGACAGCTTCCTCCATCAGTTGCTTCACCTCCTTCTTAACGCTGGCAATCAGACGCTCTTTCAGCTCGCACTCTGCATAAATTATAGTTATAATAGTGGTAATATTTTAAACAAATGCGATTAAATAAATATCTTTAAAGTCCTACAACTAGTTTATAAGCTGCTCAAAAGTTGGCAACAGCAACTTCCCTCCATCCCCCCACTGTAATTACGGCTCTGTTCCGCCCCTGGGTCGGGCTTGATTGATGGCTCGGCGAACCCGCCTCAACCAATCTTAGTGGGAATTGCGTATAAGCTGTAGTCCAGGCTGATGTCAATCATTTTGTCATCAGTGTCAATTTAGTTGCTGCGCTGTTCTATGCACAATTCATCCTTACTTGCTATGCTGTACAGTTCATGGATGTAATCACAGATATGCTAATCATGCATCGCACAGAAAGACAGGGCCCAATTATGCGGAAAATAGGAAACAGGATGGAAAAGATTTGCTACACCGTGTCTCAAATATTTCCAATGACTATCGAACCATCAGATATCACTTTTCATTGCCTATCTATTCACTTATTAATTTAATGTAGATATAACTTAATAATATTATAGTCTAGACTAAGAACCCCAAGTCGGGTAAGCTCTTCAAAACACCAATTGAATATTTATTTATCAATTATCAAATAAGAGAATATCAAATAGAGACTGAAGTGCGAGTGTGCAAATTAAATGGCAATTATAAGACCCTTGCATTGCTATTGATGCACTCTGAAGTGAGATTGAAGTGGACTCGTAGGTTGTGTCAATTTGCTGATCGATAGCATCGTGTTTACCAATTAAACAACTGGCAATATGTACTTTTGAAATTGCCAGCACACATTTGAATTATGCGGCATTTTGGCTTTAATTATCGGGTAACAAAGAAACTACAAAAACGGGGCAGGATACGAATAACCTTGACTCGGTGCAAGGAAAATAATAAAATAATGGCAAAGACATAATTAAAAATGAGAACGAAGAAAACCATTGTGCGTGTGTGTATGTGTGTATGTGTGTGCGTGTGTGCGTGTGTGTGTATACCTATTGTAGGGTGTGTTGGTTGGTTGGATGAGGGTGAGGGTGAGGGTGAGCATGGTGTAAGCTACACCTGCGACGCACTCTCTTGACCCTGAACAACATAAAACAGCTGATGACAGGCAAAGCTCGCCGAGTGTTCGCGCTGTGCGCGAGAAAGATGGCGTTTGCTTACGCATAGTAGTCACTCAGTCACTGGGTGCGAGAGAGAGGGCGTGCAAGAGGGATGGCGAATGTGAGCACTGCTTATGGGTTTCCTTGCCTTTTAATTTGATGTCCGTGCCACACACATATCCCAGCACCCTCTTGTGCCTTGTGTTGTCTTTGGCCAACGCCATATTGTAAATGGAAGCTGGACCCAAACATATGTTTGCCACCCCCAACAGAAACTAATACACAGACACAACACGCACACACACACACACACACACGCGCACGTATAGAGTGAGAAAGAGATAGACTGATGCACCTTGGCCATGAACACAATGGGGAACGAGCTTCAGATTACTTCAATTGCCAACCAATTTGTTAAATGACATAATAAATTTTGTAAACAGAAACAGGTGCGTTGCGCGAATGCTATTACCGGTCAGCGAAACTATCATTAAACACCGATATCTGCTCAATTAGCCTGGTTGGGTTTGGTCTGGTCTGGTCTGGTCTGGTCTGAACTGGCCGCTGTCTAAGCAATCCTTGTACACAACCACAACACAACCACACAACTGCAAACGAGGGAAATTGATGAATGCAAATTTGCTTGGCCCTGAACTTTTGCATTTGTGCGTTGAGTGAATGCAACAAGCTGCAATGCCACCAATACACACTTTAAGAATGCGTTACTTAATTGGCATCAACATTAAAAGCGTGCGTGGGCAGTCGAGTGCAGGACTGGGTTGCAACCCAGTCTATGTGGGTGGTGTATACTGTACAGGTACAGGGAGATGAGCAGATGGAGCATCGCTTTGTAAGTGGAGTGAACTCAAGCCCAATTGATGTCCATTAGTGGTAATGTGCAGCCAATTAGCTGATTGCAAAGTGCAGGCAATCACTTATTCCAACAGCATAATATATTTACTTTACCCCTCCCAAGTGGGGACTGACTTAAAGTATATCCATATATATAAATTGCAAAAATGGGACTATGAATATGGGCAATTATTGCAGCATAGCCAAACATATAGTTAAAGTTTCAATGTTTCCAGCCACTACTAGCACTAAATTGATACACATCGTGAAATATTGATTCTTAATTATTACTTTACTCAACTAAAGTTTGTCCTATCATTAAATTGACAAGGGTTTTCCACTTTAAAAGGTATAAATAAGTATACAATTGGCATATTAGGGTTAGTAGAAATTCAGGGTTCGATTTGCACACAGCCTGCCTGTCTGTGCATGTCTATTTATTGTTTTTACTAGTACTCAGTGATATTTGTTGATATAACTATAACTCAAATTATTGCCATTTGTTGGATTTGCCGATTGTCTGGATAAGTACATATATTGATATAAGAAATGAATCAGTGACGATAAAACGGTAAAGTTTCAACATGAATTTTAAACGAACATTTAATTCTGTTTTATGTATATATATTTATAGCGGTGAAACAATCACCAAAAAGTCATTATCAGTAATCAGTGGACATTGCTTTGATTTACCAACAACATTCGCTAGTCACCAGTCGCCAGTCGCCTCAAAGTATGCTACAACAACTTATTGGTATTACGGCGGACACACATCGGACACATACATGCACATGCGTATTAACAATATATACATGTACGCACATACACATATTTTCACACATACACACACGCACACACACACACACACACGCACACTTCGTAAATTACAAAAGTTGTGTTCTTGGAAACTTTCGATAGACTCGGCATTTGTCTTGCAGAAAGTAAAATCATTCCGTTTGCTCACCTTCAAATCAGACAACACAGACAATGTCTACACTCGAAAAAAAAGGAATCCAAATTCGAAGTCTGATTTGAATTCATATTTGAAGAGCCACTTTTTGGAATACCGAAGTGCAAAACTGTTTCAATGATAAGTTAATCAACATCATTGAAAACTTGAACAGATAAATATTGTTTAAATCAAGATCTTGTTATTTCCATTGGAGTAAGTTGCTGGGCTCTTATGATCTTATGATGCTAATATAATCTTAAAATAACATAATATTAGCTTGAATCAAGAACTCAAATTGGAGCAAAATGCTTGTTATTTATTCAATGCCGATAAAAGCCGATTTTAAAAATTCAAAAATTTTAAATATCTTTTAAGGATAATTAAAGCACGATTTTACGATTTTAGTTTGAAGTTTGAAGACCAACTGTACTTGACTTTAGAACAGCTTGTTTCTCCGAGTGTAAATATATAAATAAGTATATATTATGCGTAGATATGTATGATAATTGACATTGCTATCTCTTTTGTTGCCATTCTTGTTGTTGTTTATGTTGTTGTTACTTTTGTGGTGTGTTTGGTTTATGGCGTGGAAAAGAAAAAAGAAAGGAAAACCTGCAAAAATGTTTCTCACTTACCGTTGTTGGCATCGCTGTTGGCGTTGGAGGTGCCACCGCTGCTGAAACTGTGTAGCATATTCATTTTACTCGTTGTACGTTGGACGTGCCTCGCTGCTAACCACCAGGCTCCCGATTTTGCTGCTGCTGCTGCTGCTGCTGCTCTGCTGCTGCCGTCTGTTCTTCTTCTTTGCCGCTATTTTGTTGTTGTTCGTTTTGCGCCTCAATATTTGGGGATTATATATGTATGCATATGTATGTATATATGTATATGTTTGTATGTATTTCTTTGGGCAAATATTTTCAGTTTCAGTTTTGTTTATGCGTCGCCGTTGTTAGTTGCTCTTCTCTGTGATACGCATTCTCTGTTGCTACTCTCACTTTCTCTTTCTGTTGCTCGGCTGCTCCTCTCTGGCTTTGTCCCAGCTGCTGGTTGCCTTTTTGTCTTTTTTTTTATGAGTGGGGGGTATTTACTGTGATATTTATTTATTTTCGTTTGCTATGCAGAAAATCAATTTGTATAAAAGTGTATATTCGTTGTATTTATTTATTTATTTTTTTTGCGACACGAACTCCATTTGTTGGCTGTGGTATTAATAACAGTACAATGCACACAAACACACACAGACGCGCACAATTGCATGCACATATGTGTGAGTGTATGTGTGTGTGTTTCCGCACTGGCAACAAATTGCTGAGACTGCTGTGTGTTGTTTTTGTTGCTGTTTCACTTTCTGTAGTTCGTCTCCTTCTCCTTCTTCGTCTTCGTCTTCGTCTTCCTCTTTCTTCTTCTTGTTGTTGTGCTTGCGTTAAAAGCGTAGTCAAAAAACAATTACGCATTTGTTCGCACGAGAATGCGAGTAATTAAGCAGAGTGCACACATATGCATTTATACACATACATATACGTATACGTGTATATGTGTATATGTGCATGCATACATATACACAACGATTAACGGATGCTTCACATTTCAGCTGGTTTGTTGTTGTTGTTTTAGTTGTTGTTGCTGCTGCTGCTGCTGTTGCTGCTCTTAGAGTGATGTTTTTGTTGTTGTTACCAAATGAACGGACGAATATTTTGCTGACTGTCCCGTTGTGCTCAGTTCATTGTGTAGCAAACTTTCAGGGGCTCTCTCACACCATTTTGGCTCCACACTGTGTGTGTGTGTGTCGGTAATCGTTTGCTTTCAGTTGCTGTCGTTGTCGTTTCTAGTCCGTTCGCCAGCAGCTTCGTTTGTGTACTAACGGAACTTTATTGACACACACAGAGCCCAAAGCCGCTGCCAGCCGCATCACTCGAATTTTATTCGCCTGCTTATCGATAAATAACGATAGACTTCTCCAAAATGGCGGCTTTGCGTTGTTCAGCTTGCGTTCCAATTTAACTACTAAAAAAAAGCATGTGCAACAAGTATTCAAGATAATCATCGCGCTTAAATCGTTCTCTATGTTTACAAATATTTCATTTATGTAAATTCATTGTGTATTATTGTGAATTAAAAACATCTTTGGCTCATCACTGCTCGTTGCATGAGTATTACCACTTTACTGGCATTAAAATACAAAAAAAAAACTTTAAAAGAATTCTCTTAAATTTAAATTTATTTATTCAATTGTAAATATTTCCGAAAGTCAGCAATTAACAATTATCAGTTACAAAAGGATTTGTAGAAGGTATCAAATTACAAACACATACGTATCAAATCATTTATATTTACAGAATAATAATGTTGGGTTTCTAAGATTAGCTTAAAAGTTCCACAACCACGTAAGGAATGTCTGTGAAATATATATATATACATAAACGTATGTGTGTGACTAACGAAGAACAGTAATGGGATCGCCACAAGCCAGTTGGGGCTCCGTCCGATTTTCTTTGGGCAGACGTGAAATGTAGATGCCGAAACGCATCTTGCCGCTCTGGATGCGGGCAATGGTGGTTAGGGTGTCGGGGGAACGTTGTCCGGTGCGCTGATTGATGCAGATCATATCACAGCGCTGGCAAGGACCTTCCACCTGGAAGAGGACTTCACCGATGCGCAGCTGGCCGAACTCCAGCTCCTCGAAGGGCACACCAGTGTCGATGACAATGTTCGACCGAAACCGATCCACAGTCTCGTCCAGCGGCTCCTCAAACCCCAGCGAACGCACCGAGGCGCGATTCACAAGTAGAAATTGCGCCTGATTAACTAGACTGAGCTGCTGCCGGTCGCCCGGTGCACGTCGCTGGGCCGATTGACGCAACAGCCGTAATCCGTCCAACCCCAGCTGCTGGCACAGCCAATTGGCCACCTCATCGCCACAATCGTAGCCCTCGACCGGCTGGCGGCACACCTTGCTCTGGCAACGTGCCGAATTCGCGGCCTGATCCGTTAGCGAAAGCGGCACACTGACAAACGTTGTGGAGCCATCGCCATTGAAATGCAGCTGCAGCTGATCGGCAACAATGCGTGGCTGGATGAGGCACAGATCCGTGCAGCGCTTCTGCGTCAATGCCATGCCATTTAGATCAACGATCATCCACTCGCGATCATACTGCAGACCCTGATCCGTTAACGCAGACGCCGGCATCTTGAGGGCGGCACACGACTTCACCGGATAGATGGCCAACTGGAGGAGTTGCGGCCTCAACTGCTGGGCTCGCTGCTGCAGCAGCTTGGGCAGCTGCTGGACCCGTTGCTCAATGAATTCCAGACGTTGATGCCACTTCACGCTCAAGTAGCTGTCGCGCAGCATTTGCAGCAAACGATCCACGTCCTGCAGTCGCGTCATATAGCCGAAGGAGACACGCACCGCGCCCGTCGGCCTCCCATCGATCAGATCATAGTAGTCGCCACAGATGCGGCCGGCAAGCTTGTAGATCGCATCCATGGCATCACCGTTGAGCTCCATAAAATGCTGACAGGCGCCCACATTGCAAAAGCAGCCGGTGCGCAACAGAATACGATGCAGTGCAGCCACAGAGGCGATCTCACCAAAGCCAACATAACCGCCGGCAGCGGTGCGCACATTGAATGCTACAATTCCACCCTGCTGCATGCGATCCTCATAGCCGGCATGGTTATAAAGTGTGACGAGTGGAGCACCATTCGGATACTGCATCTGCAGCAGCTGCTGCTCACAGTAGCGTGCCAAATTGTGCACGTGTCGCGATATGCGCTCCATGCTTCGGCCGGGCACCAGACGCTGCAGCGTCTGAAAGCCCTGCAGCAGCTCCACTATAGATAGAAAGGGCAGCGTGCCATCCTCGAAGCGCTCGTGGAACGTTGAGCGCAACTGATGCTCCATGGTGTGTGGATAGGCAAAGTTGACGGTGCCGCCGCCATAGTAACGCTTCTTCAGCAACTCCGCACCCCGCTTGCTAACCAATAAAGCACCCACGCCAGTGGGATAGCCAAAAATCTTGTAGAAGCTGAGGCACACATAATCCGGGCGATGTCGCCTCAAATCCAATGGACTGCTCGCCGCATATGAGGCTGCATCGAGGCAGACATAATAATTGCTTTGACCGGGATCTGATTGCAACTTGCAATCGATGCACTTGCCGGGCTCCCGTAGGCCATCTTGCTGTATCTTCTCGATGACAGTCAGCGGCATTTTGTAGCCACTAAAATTACACTGAGCCGAGAAGACGACCAGGGAGTTGGCGGACTGAGCTGTTGCAGCGGCCGCTGTTGCACCAGCTGGAGTACCATTGTTGAGCACAATTTGATCTTTAGTGAGCATATAGATGCGATTGGCATTAACCAGCTGACGCATGCCCAGCACCGAGGTATGATTCTCCTGGCAATAGTGAAAGTTGCCATTGGTCCCGAAATCAAAGTGATCCGCCACTAGACGCAGTGCAGCCGATGCATTCGCCGTGAACACAACGTGATACTCATCCGCATTCGTATTGAAGAACTCCAAGATTCTGTCGACAGGACGATTAGAAACAATTCTTTCGATTCAATGCAAAGCACTTACTTGTAGCGCACCTGATCCACATAGTCGCCGGTGATGCGACAGGTGTGCGGATTACAAATCACATCACGTTGCAACTGCTGCGCTGCGTCAGACACTTGATTGTGGGAATAGAGTGTGGTGCCCGCATGGTCGAGGTATGTGCTATCTGTATGAGGGAATTTGACATTGAGTTCTTATCTATATGGTGAAATTAAGTGCAATATTTCGCTAGTTACCCGATAGGCGTGCGAACTCTGCATCAATGAGCGCCTGTTCGTCCGGTGTGAACTCCGCCGTATAGTCGCCCATTATTACACGCTGGCAATAAATAAATTTAGCGCTGACGCTACTTAGGCGACATTCAGCAAAAAACGACCGCCAATTAGATATGTTTTTTTTTAATTACCGATTTCGATATGTTCTACAATCAATCGATATATTTATAATTACAGATGGTAACACAGTGCGCATTAAAATATTTCAAAGAGTCCGCAATTAAACTGTAAACATGAATTGGACTAAAAACAGTGGCATTTCTTTATAGTTTTTATAATTTAAACCAATAATCAGATATTAAAGCCTAGCGCATTTTTACATCAATCGTTATCGAAGTCAATTAGTGTTGGACAAATATAGAACGCCAACGAAAGAAAGCACAACTATCGATAACAAGCAGCTGCTCACGAACCATTTGCAATCGCAACATTAAACGCACTTTGTTTTTTTTTATTCCTTTTTGCAAATTCGTGCAAACGTTTAACATTTGAATAAATTTGGATCACGATGCCCAAAGAGAAATCACGACGACGCAGTCGCAGTCGGAGCAGGGACAGGAAAACTTCAAGTGGGCACAGTTCGGAGCAGAAGCAGAAACGCAGCCGCGATAAACAGCGGGAGGAGTCCACAGCTCAGTTGCATCGAGAGCGGGAACCAGATCGCAATAGACATCAGCAGAAGCGTCGGGAGCAGCGCAGTAGGAGCAGAAGCCGAAGCAGGAGCAGACAGAGACAGAGGCATGCGGTGAAGGAGCAGTCGGGACGCAAAGATCATCATCGGAAACGCTCCCCATCCTCCAGCTCCACCTCGTCCTCCTCCTCCTCATCATCATCATCCGGCTCATCATCGTTCGCGGCAGCAGCGACAGCTCGGCGTAGTCGACGCAGTCCCGA
This sequence comes from Drosophila villosipedis, assembly GCA_035043025.1. NCBI lineage: Eukaryota > Metazoa > Arthropoda > Insecta > Diptera > Drosophilidae > Drosophila > Drosophila villosipedis. The sequence continues at coordinate 674,013 of JAWNNF010000024.1, forward strand.
AATGAACTCAATAAAGTTGCTGCAATCGCTGGAGGAGCGACGTTTGCGGGAGCAACAAGAACGCCAGCGCATCAAGGAGCAGCTAAAGGCTAAGGAGACGCCCGAGGAGAAGCGATCGCGTCGCCTGCGCGAGAAGCAGGCCAAGGAGCAGAGACGTCGCCAGCGCATGGGCTGGGACAATGAATACCAAACGTACTCGAATGAGGATAATCCCTTCGGTGACTCCAATTTGACGTCCACGTTCCACTGGGGCAAGAAACTGGAGGTCGAAGGCCTCTCCAATCTGTCGACTAAAACAGTAGAGGTGCTCTCGCTGCAAAAGCAGCTGGAGAATCGTCGCGAACTGGAGAAGGTGAAGAAGCGACGCCAGGAACGCGAACTGGAGCGACAGGCACGTGAGGATGATGCCATGCAGCAGCAGCGTGCCAAGGAAGCGGTTCAATTTCGCGTATGGCAGCGCCAAGAGGATCAGTTCCATCTGGAGCAGGCCCGGCTGCGCAGCGAGATTCGAATAAGGGATGGTCGCGCAAAGCCCATCGATCTGCTGGCCCAGTATGTTGCCGCTGGGAGCACGGAGACGGCGCTGGAGGATGCACTCGAGATGCAAATGCATGAACCGTATATGCTGCTGCAGGGTCTGCATATGGAGGAACTGGAGGATCTACTCGTTGACATCAAGGTATACGAAGAGTTGGAGCAGGGCAGGCACATTGACTTCTGGAACGACATGATCACCATTGTGCAGGATGAGCTGCAGAAGCTGCTAAAGATCCAGCAGAGCGAGGCGAACGCATTGAATCAGCGACGCGACGGCATCCATCAAAGCGTCGTCAAGGATGTGGCGGACATCTTTCGCGGCAAGAACGCCAAGCAGCTGGAGGAGATGCGTTCACGCATCGAGGCCAAGATCAGTGGACGTGCCGATGGCGTTGACATTAGCTACTGGGAGAGCCTCTTGTCGCAGCTGAAGGCGCACATGGCGCGTGCCCGACTCCGGGATCGCCACCAGGCGCTGCTACGCGAGAAGCTGCAATTGCTTAAGTGTGAGAACGAAACGGGCGCCGAAGGAGGAGCCACAGCTGTTGGCACGGATCAGCCAATGACAACCACATGCCCATTGGCAGTGATCAAGCAGGAGGACGACGACCACGATGAGCCCGATGATCAACAACAGACGGCGAATACGGAGGCGGAGGAGACGGAGTTGGAGATGGAGATGGAGCAGCCGGAGATCGATAGCCCGCTGCGGGAACTGCAGAATGCGGTGCGAATGTATCAGCTGGGCAACTACAGTCCCACCTACATACGCGAGGATGACTTCAGTGGACGTCGTCTGACCGCTGCCGATGAGGACAACATCGATGGTGGCCTGTACGCCGACAGCGATGATGAGCGTCGTGTGCAGCGCCAGCGTTTGCAGCTCATACATCCGGAACGGGTGTCAGATGCGGCGCCGCTAACCCCACAGGAGCAACGGATGCGGGGCGAGGCACGCAAGGGGATGCAGGGCGATGAGGCCGAGTTCAGTGTGGAGACAACGCTGGATGCAGTGCCTCAGCTGGCCACCGATAAGTATCGGCCGCGCAAGCCGCGCTACTTCAATCGCGTCCACACCGGCTTCGAGTGGAACAAATACAATCAGACGCACTACGACATGGACAATCCGCCGCCGAAGATCGTCCAGGGCTACAAGTTCAACATATTCTATCCGGATCTCATGGACAAATCGCAGACGCCACAATATTTCCTCACGCCTTGTGCCGACAATGGCGACTTTGCGGTGCTCCGCTTCCACACTGGTCCACCCTACGAGGACATCGCCTTCAAGATCGTCAATCGTGAGTGGGAGTTCAGCTACAAGCGCGGCTTCCGCTGCCAGTTCCACAACAACATCTTCCAGCTCTGGTTCCATTTCAAGCGCTATCGCTACAGGCGCTAAAATTGCTGACCAGGCTCCATCTGGATCATCCAACAACAATTGCTATTCTATTATTATTAACAAAAATAAATTTACGAATAATTCAATTGTGTTTTGGACAATTTTCTGAAATGAATTTTTGAAGCCGCATTTTACACTTGGAAAAAATCGTTTAATATTCAATTCCTATATTTATTTTTCTTTCTATATATTGTATATACATTTATTAATTATATCCATTACATGATGCTGCAGTCCTTTATGGGCGCCGCTTGAACCGTTTCCAGGGTCTGGCCAGCCTCTGCCCGCTGCACCTGGTCGAGCACACTCTGGTGCTGGGGAAAGGCGAGGCTGGCCAATTTCGAGTGCACCAGCTGATCGTCAATGGTCACCTCAAACGAACCGCGTCGTCCCTGGTGACACGCAACCTGTATCCCTGGCGCCGCATCCACCAGAAACTGCCGCAACATCTGACATTGCATCGAAAAGTTGCAAGTACCGCTGTGTCAAATGAGGCCGCATTATTAAAGTAAGCTGCAAATGCTGATAATTGACCAACTTGCCAGTATTCTATATCCACATTGACCATTGCATAAATATTAAAACAAAAAAACACCCAAACTAAATATTATTGGTACTCCCTTAAAATAATTCATGTGCAATTGCAGCAGCATGAATATCGTATATTATCACGATTAATATTTGCAGTGTATCGAGAGGCAATCAATTTAATTAACGTCGCAACACATTTGAATTCAGATAACTATATATAAGTTGAAAAGAAAACAATTAACTTTTGCGGGAACACCGTTAATGCAATTTGACAGTTCGCTCGGCGCCTATCGATAATTTGCCGTTGCAAATATGTTAAGTGTTGTACAACGATTTAATTTAAATATATACAAGAAAAAACACTTTGTAAAAGAAATTCAACCTTTGTTGGCTCGGGCTCGCAGCAATGTTTTGCACGCGGCATTGTGGGTCTTTAGCGGCAGCTCATCTGCAAGGCAGGAGAGGATTATTATTGGATCAATATGTTGTCGATGGGTTTTGCTTACAGATCTTGTGCTCGCCCTGCACTGGCAGGAGCACAGGCAACTGTTCCGGCCTGCTGCACACCAACACATATGGACTGTCCGACTCGCCCTGCGGATACACATCCCGATACTCCTCCTGGGGCAGGCAGTGCTCCACGTGCACGCAGCCCAGAAGGCTGCCAGTTGGATAATGTGTTGGAAATTTCAAATCCTTGTCTGTAAAAATGAATTGCAATAAGAGACATCATCGCAATACATGAAACTGCTTACCATTGTAAAGCGACCGATAGAAATCCTCCATTTGGGCAATATCCTCGGCATGCGGCTCCTTGGCCGTTGAGGCAATCCACAAGCGTCCGCGATGCTCAGTGTACCAAACGCGACCCTCGTGCCTACATTTCATCCAGAGAGAGAGAGAGAGAGAGGGGAGAGAGAGAGACAGAGAGAGAGAGAGAGAGGGAGAGGGAGAGGGAGAGAGAGAGAGAGAGGGAGAGAGCGAGAGAGAAGTCATTCAATTTGAGATGGTATCCAGATGATATCCAAAATTTGGCTTACTTTTTGATGCCCGCCACAAGGAGAGATGCCCAGGGCTGGTGCATGGAGAGGCACTGGCGCATGTCCTGCATTTCGAGCAGCTCCTTGTCCTGCACCCGATTGTAGATGCGCTCGAGCCCATCGTGAATGGATGCAGTCGTTGTCTGCTTCTCGCTCGCCTTAAAGATGGGCGGCTTGGCCACATCCAGATTGGGCGCTAGCCCCATTGAAGAACGACCGATCAGAGTGGAAGCGGCAGCCGCCTTGGTAACAGCGGCCAGCTGGCCAAGCACCTTCTGCTCGTATTCTCTGGTGACCGGCGGCTCATCGGGCAACTCCCTGCCGGCAAAGTCCACCTTGATCTTGCGCTTCAGCCGACTGCCGTGCTTCATTTCGTGCATCTCGCTCTTCAGCTGCTCGTACTTGGCACGCTCCGTGTCCGTCAGCCAAACAGAGTTCTCCTGGAAGTAGTCCAGCTCATCGTCGATCACTGTCGTTCGCTTCTCGCTGTTCCGATCGTACTCCAGCAGTCGATCACGCTGTGCTAGCGCCTCTTGTAACTTGTCCGAATCATTGCGCGACTTCTCCAACAGCTGTTTTATTTTTTGCTGCTTCTTTTGCGCCTTCGTTGGGCCTTTGGTGGAGCCGTCTGCCAACGACGACGCTGCCGCCTTGGCCATTAGCTGCTCCTCCTCGTCGGTGTATACGGGCTGGGTGCAGTAGAGACAGGGACCACTGCCCTCCTGCTCGCAGACAATGCGGCCGCAGCGTAGGCAATTGTTAATTAGCTTGTGCTGCGCCGCCTGGCAATTGCAGATGCGACGACCCTTCAGCAGAATTTGATCGCCCATCACCTTCCCATCGCCGCCATACAAGTTCACAGATTTTCCCTGTTTTTTGCCCGCTCCGCCAGCGCTGGCGCTCTCGCCGCCAATGGGTGGCGATTTCTTTTTGAAATTTTGAGTGCGCGGCTGTTTGCCGCTGAGCAGCATGCGACGACAGTTCTGGAGAAACATGCGATGCTCCTCATCGTCCTCGCACAGCAGATTGCCAAAGTAGTCGTCGAACGCCTGATCATCCTGGATGGCCAATATAGTGCTGCGGGTGTCAAGGGGAAATTAGTTAAACTTGCATTGCATTCACTATTTTCATCATGCAACTCACGCCATCATTTTGTCGGTGACGACGCAGTCCAGGCACTTGGATAATGTTTCGCTCAGCCACTTTTCCATGATTGGTGATGATTTTCTGTGTCTGTCTGTCTGCGCACGATGAAGTCTCTATTTGGTTAAAAATCGAATTTTAATTTACTAACTATCACTCCTTTTTCTAATAAAACAAATAAATAACTTTGCGAAATAAAACTAGTTCAAAACAAAATGGGTAAACTCTTATGCATATCGATATTTTTATCGGCAATATTGACCAATTTCATTTGTAACAGCAAGCCATGTTTTCATGTCGAAAAAAATGATCGAAATGAAACGCTATAAGACAAGAGGGGGGTTTTTTTTTACGACAAAACTGAAATCCACACTGTTAATTCACTGTCGACACGATGTTAATATAATAAAGTTGATATATTTCAACGGCTGTTATCGGCAAACCACCACATAACCACATAAAAGCGACAAGTGCACCGAAATGGAAATAATAAATGATGAGAGAACAATTACTCTGTTAGATCTAAAAGTAGCTCAAAATCAAATATCTACAGCATTTGATACCATTGTACTTAAAAATATATTTTGAACAAAATCGATGCAAAAGTATATCGTGGGCAGACATATCGTTATTTCTCAGCAGATACAAAAATTCATAGCATAGTAAGAACATTTTCAAAATTGTTAATTTTTCATAATAACAAATTGTACAATTTGCACCCATAGTAATTAAATATCGATGTCAAAAACTGACTCCTTTGAAACCAATATTTATAATATAAATCAATACTGCAAGCCGATATGAATTCTTTAAAATGTGCTTGCTTTAAAACGACAGAGCTAACAGACAGTGCTGAATAACGCACAAAGAGTCAGATATTGCAGCAATGCAAAGTCTGGCAACGCCGCGACAACAAAAATATACGAAATACAAGTATAAAACAAAATACAATAAATGCTCGTGCAAGGAATGGAAACATTTTAAATGCTTCACCGCTCCCGTTCGTGTGATGTTGCTGCCACAACTGTGATTTAACGTATAACAACTAATGATAAATGAAATATCGTGCGGGTGTGCGTTAAATTGTATTTTAAGACCAAGACGCGCTGTGTTTGTTTAATTGTGCTGTGTGTGTACAATTTGTTGTAAACAATTTCTATTTCTCTTTCCTTTTTTTGGTTTTTTTTTGCCGTTATTCAAATAGAAAGTGTAACAATAACTGCGGCGGCAGCAGTGAAAGACATTTGCAAAAAATTAAGAAAAATAAAAAAAAAAACTCAAAGCAAACGTCAACGCTGCTGGCGGCAGCAGCGACGCTGGCGTAGGCGTTGAAGACGCAGCTGAAGCAGCAGCAGCCACCCTCATTCGCAATCACATTCACGTTCGCATTCGGCACAGCTGTAATAATTGTCGTCTGCAGAGGAGGGGGAAAGAAACTCTCATCTTTGACGCTCTCCCTCTCTCACTCACTCACCCAGTCATTCTTCTGTGCTAACGGCATTCCGTAATAACTAGAGCCGCTATTGTTGTCGCTGCTGATTGCAAATTGCGTGTTTCTGTCTGTCTGTCTGCCTGGCAACCTGTCTACGCCTCTCTCTCAGAGAGCGCGCCAATGTTGCCGTTGCCTTTAAATTTTAAACTTAACACGCTGATAAAAATAGTTGCTTGCCAATTTTGATTTGTTTCTTTTTATTAACAGTAGTCGATGTCGTAGTATTTTGCTTACCTGCTACATATATATATCCGAGTTACCAATAATAATAGCAACTATAAAAAATTCAACAATGCACAGCCAACAGCTGCTCGACTAAAAAAGAGAAAAAAAACAGGCTCTGCTTGCGCCTGCGTCGTTGCCTGTGCGTGTGTGTGTGTATGTGTTGTTAAGCCGGCATATAACGGCACTTCAACGGAAACGTAAAACAGCTGAGACGCAAGACGCAAGAGGTGGAAACAAGTGCAAAAAATGTATCGAATCGGTCCAATTGGACGGAAGTCGAACTTCCATTCGCGCGAGAAGTGTCTGATTGGACTCGTGCTGATAACGCTGTGCTTCCTCTGCTTTGGCGGCATCTTCCTTCTGCCGGATAATTTTGGCAGTGAGCGTGTCCTGCGCGTCTATAAGCACTTCCAGAAGGCCGGTCCCGAAATCTTCATACCCGCTCCACCGCTGGCCGCCCACGCGTCCCGCAACGAGGATCCCCATTTTATGGGCGATCGCCAGCGTCTTCAGCAGAAGATCATCGCTGAACTGGGTGACATTTTGGATGAGGAGCCGCAGGTGGCACCCGCAGCAGCAGCAGGCGATGCCGATGCCCAGGCGCCGGCACCGGTTGCGCAGCAGGAGCAGCCTGTTGAGCAGGATGTGGGAGCAGAGCAGCAGCATCGAGATTCCGTGCCACTGGCGGATCATACCACCCACAACAATAATAACAACAATGGACAACCGTTAAAGCTGCCCATGGGTGTGGACAAGGAACGGGCGACAGGAGAGCATGCGGATGCCGCAGTAGAGGAAAAGCGTCTAAAAGTCAAAGAGGTGAGTCAATTTCCCAATAAGAACGCACTCATACACACATACATATATGTATATACATATATGTGTGTGTGTGTATATATGTACAGCTGCGGGCAAAATAATAGCGCACACATTAGTTTTGCAAAATGTTAATCAATATATATAATATAAACAAATGTATATACACAATAATTTAGTTCAAAAATGATTAACAATTACAATTACTGAAAACAGGCAATATAGGCAAAATACAGTCAAAATACTTAAGAGATAAGTAAACATGAAAAGGTGATAATGCTATCAAATTGTTAACAAATAATTTATCAAAAAGGAATTACAGACTTTAAACTGATTACAAATAGTAGTGGAGAAGTAGTGAGGCTTTCGACGCGGCTAACAATATTGCGAAAAACTAAATATGATGGGTGGATGTACTAAGAAAAATAATTGTATTTTAAATCATTCCCAGAGAAGAATCAAAAATTTGTTCTTTGTGTTGCAAAGATTTTGAAGTGGTCTCAATTTTTTTCGCAGTGCACCATAAAATGAGCCATATTTTTATATGAGCAATAAAATACAGCGATATCGCTATTATATGTGCATATATGGTCATACATGTGTTTATGTACGTGGACACGTGTGCTATCTCCTTTATATATATATATATATATAAAGGGGAGAAGGGAGATACCACACGTGTCACATATATATATACACATATATGTATACGTTTATGTATATGTATATGTATATGTATATGTAGTAGCAGTAGTAGATATGGATTTAAAAGGAAACACTCAAAAAAATAAGCGACAAGAATTTTTTTATATATGGCCTTAGCTGGGAAAATATTAGAAAACGTTCTTAGTAACCTTCCAGGTGTGCTATCTACAGCACTGAAATTGTGGCAGATATAAGCATTTATTGTTTTTATGGGTATTTCCTCATTTTTCAGTGGTGTTACTAGTTTGGGGAGGTGGAGTGGGCGCGGCCATCGTTTTATTTCAGAGTATAAAATGAGGCTGAGTGGGGAAAAATTAAAATTGAAATTGGCAACACTCTTTGATCGGCGATTCTTTTGTGGCTCGTTGCAAGGTTTGTATTATTTCATTCTATCAGCAGCAAAGCTGGCGACCTCGTGCCCTGTGCTTCCTCTTCGTCACGGCTCGGCAACAGTGACGTTGACGGATGCTGTGACGCCGACGTTGACACTAACGCTGATAACTGTTTTTTTTCATTCCAATTACGAATCTATTTTTTTCTACTGCGGCTGTGCTGGCGATGACATATTTAACATTGCCGACACACATTCCTCACATCCCTGACTTCGGTTGACTTCGTTTGGCTTCGGTTGTGTTCGGCTGACTTCGGCTAACTTCGTTTGGCTTCGGAAGAATACTGCCAAAAAGTTTCTATGAATAAATTCAGCAACATTCAGAAGAATAGTAAGGTGCAAAAACTACTGCTTCTTCTTCTTCTGCTTCTATTTCAGCTTCTGCTGTTTATCACACACACACACACACACATACGCACTCGAGAAGCGACTCGGATGCGTGTCGTGCTTATCTACTTACTTCGGGAAGCTGTCATTTGATTGGTCCGTTTGTCTATATGCACTCGATAGATGTGCAATCTTTGTTATCGCTTTTTTTTCGATAATTTTGTTAATTAATTATTTGTATTTTAAATCAGAGCTTACATTTTTGTATTAGTGCTGATTACGATTGATATTGATGATATGCCAAAATGCTAATTGTATTGGGCATATTTGATTGAACATGTCTCTTCAATCTTCCAATAGTAAGCTAACCAATGATGACATGTAAAGACGTGAACAGACACGCACGCAACACCAGTCGTGGCCGTAATAAAACCTCCTGCGATAAAAGTTCTCCGAACTGATAGCGTAATGAATTTAGAAGCATTTACAGCAGTAAATGTGTACCTAGATAATGCCCTAAGTAGGATAAAAATAATTGTATATAGCTGAAAGATAATTTATAAGTTTTCAATAAACCTGCCGGAGCAATTCGGTAGCAGTCTATATTCGATACTTAAGCAACGTCGTTGTGTTCTAAATTTGCTCTTGGGATCACCTTTCAGTTGTACTTGTGCCTTATTATTACACCGCTTGTACATTAAATAATGTCTGTGTAGAAACACTATATACTAAATTGCTACATATGTTTGCAATTAAAGTGTAACAGTATCGAAACAATTTTGTTGCCCATAAAACAACATGCAAGGCAGGAAAGGGGTGTGGAGGGGGTATTCATTTTGGACATGTTGTGCTTCCTGTTGCCGAGTTGCCAATTAATACTGCTTTCACTTTGTTGCTCATTTCGTTACTATTGTTGCTGACGTCTTTTGGTTTATTATTATTATTATTATTCAGTTTTTGTTTTTTTTTTATGCTTCTTATGTATTCTACTGACCCAGAATGTCGTTAAGTAAGAGAGAATGAATGATGTGTTATTCAGTATCAACCGATCCAGTAATCAAAGCAACAACAACAACAATCGATCATATCAACAGAAGAACGTTGACGTGGTCTTTGTGTTCGCTCTCTTCTTCTTCTTCCCCCTCTTCTATTTTTTCAAGTTTTTGCTTTTGCTTTCCGAAATGTTTTTGCTTTTACCGCTGCTATGGCACGTGGAGCAGCTTGTGATTCCCAAAAACGCTGCTTTTCAGTTTTGATCAGTTTTTGATTACACGCACAAACTATTTCCAGTTAATTGGTGTCGGTTTCACTTTCTACTTCTCTCTCTCCCTCTCTCTCTCTCTCTCTCTCTCTCTCTCAGTTGTGAGATTCTTTTTATGATCTTGCGAATCACATTAAGAAATATCAAAGTTAAACACTCATTTGTTCCCAAGTATTCATTGTGTTTGGCTCCACTGTGTGGTGCACATTTGTATGCACAGATGTGTGTCACATATATGTTTGTAAGCGATTTAAATTTAGCATGGGTCAGCCAGAAGTATTTCCCACTTTCAGATTGAAGTCGATTTTGTCTCGGTCTTGTCACGTCACAATTTTCAAGAAATGCGAAACGCGACAAAAACAAAATACAAAATATAAAACCAACACAATGACAATTATATACCCTTATATATTATAGCATAACATATGTTATGTTTTATAGAATTGAAATCATAATTAATGCATCTTAATTACGAGAACAAACCTTTCGAGCGATTGTTTCTATGACATCTATATTATATAGTGGTCCGATCTGGTCCTTTAATCATCAGTGCCCATCGGCTTATTAGTGCTGATGAAGCATTTATGTATTAGCTTAGCTTGATGACAAACTTAAAATACTCTCTACAAGGGTATAAAAACACACAATTGGCTTAATTTGTCGCTCTCTTGTATTTGAGTGTGACCGAAACAGAGGCAGATTAAGATAAACCTGTTTGCCGGCTTTTGATCACGATCAGGAAACGTATTGTGAAAACAATTATTTTATTAAAATCGTGCCAGAGATTTGCTTGCATGGAATGCATATATACTGTGTATATGTGGAATTTGCATTGGAATAGATTCATTTAAATGAGTTAAGTTCGTTTTTTTAATGAGTTAAGCTAAGAGATTATTGTTTGCATTCTTCAATTTTTGCCAATCTTTGAACTTGGCAGCTATTTTAAGTGTTTTGTACAAAAACATAAATTTCATTGAATATTCATTCGATAACGTGTATTTGAATAACAAATTTAGGGTTTTTTGTAGACCTTAGATAGTTTTTACGATCAATATTACGGCGCTTAATTTGTTTAGTAGCAAAATTCCATTCCATTTACAACACTTTGATAGATTCAAATTGAAAATCGGTTCAGTTCCAATTAGTTGATGTCAATGAGGAAATATCTGTATCAAGTCTCAAGAAATATCTGTATCAATTCAAAAATTATCATAACCTAAGCATCTATGATATAGCGGCCATAGGAACAATGAATCGATAGATGAGTTTTGACAGGCAGTCCTGAAACTGAAATCATATGAATCAGATTTGCTTAAGACATGTATACAAATATATATTAATATTTCCGACTGGATGTCCATGCTATAAGAGTATGTAAACGTCGGCGTGCCAAAGCTAACTGTTCCTTCTTGTTTCTTCTTTTGCTTTTGGTATATTCTGATCAAATTAGCATATACCCTAAGGCGTTTGGGCAAGTCTGTTGCTTATATATATCTCGATGCTCTCCGCAACTCTCTGATAGGTAGCGGATAAGTGATGGCACCAGCAGCAGGTGATCGGTTAACGAACCTTTGAGATAAACAGTAAATGCCAAGCAACGATTATTCGAATGTTGGCCAAATATTTTAGTATTATGCTCTTAGAGTACCTGCTACCTGTGTTGACGCCACTAGCACTACATGAGTGCCCCTAATTTGAATCGGAAGCAACATTTGTCAGGCCAAGCTGAGCATAAAATGTTCGTGACTACTCATTAAAAATTGATTATATCTTTTTATTTGGGTTTGGGGGGCTGCAGGGGTTGGTGTAGCAGTTTCTATTGTAGAAGTCAGAGTATATATATATATATATATGTGTGTATTTAATATATTTAGATTGCGATCAGGGATTATCATAGCAAAACTAAAGCATTCAAACAGCGAATCCATTTTTGCAACTCATCAGACTCATTTGGACTGCTTTCCACAGTTAATTTAGTTATTGCGTATATTTTCACAAATACACCCACACCTTAAATGCGCCCACACACACACACACACACACACACAAACAAACACACACGCACACACACACACACACACACATGTTTGGGATTCATGAAAATTGCTTGATTTTGGACTCTGTTTTGGACTCTTGGTGACATTTAATTGGCCAAGTGCGCGGGCTTGGCTTTCACAAATGACAATTTCGTGTGTGTGTGTGTGTGTGTGTGTTTGTATATGTGTGTGTGCTTTTCGTGCTGTGCATGCAGATAAATGAAAAACAACAAGCGAGAACAACAACAAACACTGTCCGGCATAGTCTACCGATTTGTGTCAATAACCAGCGGCAGCAACGGCAACATCATTGAACAACATCACTTGCCACAAACAATTGCATTGTACTATTTTCACATACAAGCATACATACGTGTATTTGTTGAATGTTCATTGGAAGTGTCTACAAAAGTTAAACTTATCTTTTTTTTTATATATCTTATACGAAATTTTTGATAACGCAATCTATGCAAAATTAGTGATATAAGTAGTGTAAATTAACTAACATTAAATTTATGATAATACGAATTTGTATAAGGAAATTTGGAGGTATTTCTTAGCCTATTTAGTCATTAAACTAAGAAAGTAATTAAGAAACTTATTAAGGGATCATTTTCAGAAATATATATGCAAAAATTGTGTTATGCGCTATTTATCTGCCCAATACTATGTATAGATGATTTATAATCGATTTACAGATGACACTAAGCGTGATCTGCTTAAGGGAACCTAATAATTAATTTGAGATCATCTGGAATGTGTTATAGAGTGAGACATTGCTTTCGCAATGGTTAACATTCAGTCAATAGTAAAAAAAGCTACGCACAGAGTAGAGTTAGTTTGTTAACTTGGCTTAGACAATTAGCAGTTCCCTTGTCGCTTGGCCAGGTCAAATCTAATTCATTCCTATTGCAGATAACCCCCAGTGACATCTGACCCTTTGGGCATTTGACTGTCCCACTTTACCCATGGCTGCCATGCTAATTTCGCACAGCCAGATTCAGATCCACAGACCCATCTATCGGTCAGAAATCTTGTCCGCACCAGCGCCTTTAACCGTTCTGCTGTGAAGTATCGAGGCAACTGAAGAAGAAGCTTCTGCTGCATTGAGCAGAGCAATTTTCGTTTGCTCGTTCCGTTGCCAAGTCGTTCCGTCGTTCAATGTGCGCAACGTAGGAGCTTTTGTGAAAAGCTCTTTGCACCAACTTTCAAAATGAACACACATTTTTTTGGCGCCAAAAACACGCGCGCCGCCGAACTCAGCTTTGCTTGTTTTGGGGAAAGCTCAAGACAACTTGAAAAGGGGTTCGTTCATTAGCAATGCACACTTGTGGGTATATCTCTACAGTAACTTGGAATGTGCACTTTCTGAAGAAGTGGAGACACAGAACATATCACATTGATAGAAACTGTAATTTAGTGCAACACATAAAAAAACTGAGGATGTCTATTCGCTACTCGTATAATTAATTGTAATAATATTGGTTTTAGTTAATATTAATAAATATATAAAGAAGTACTTCACTTTTGCACTTTAGTGGATTCTGATAGGGATAAGGCTTAATATTAAATATTTAGGGTTCTATAATATTAATTTATATTTTGTTTACATGCCACTCGATGTTGTCAATTTTTAGAGAGAGTGTACTCTTATTATTTATATTTATATTTATATTTATATTTATATTTATATTTATATTTATTTTGATTTTTATTTAATCTGAATTTTACTCAAATCTGTTGTGAAAGAAAGTTTTGTCATTGTTGTGCATGTGGATGCATTTGAAAAAGGGTATTTGAGATGCGTTGCGCATACGCTGCTTGTCTCCCATTCGACAGCGAGCAACTCGTTGAGACTCGCCTCTCGACTCGATGCCGTTCGTATGAATGCCGAATGCTGTTCGGCTCGTTCGGCGGTCGGGGCTCGCTCGGCTGGCACTGTTTTGGGACGTCCGTTCTGCGTTGGACCCAACTGTGCCATTTGTTTGGTCGCTGCGGCTGTTCGTCGGGCTGTCCGATCCGTCTGTCCCGCCTGTCCGTCGGTCTGCCTCGCTGCTCGCTGCTTGTGTTGATGTTTTGCTCTGGCGCGTTTAATGTGTCGTCTGCGCTGGAAGCGTCAACTCCATCACGCAACATTCGCACGCTCGCGACTCAGTGTCAATCGGGCAACTAACTGAACTCTTGTGCCACTTCGTCAACGTTGTTATCTTTTTGCCACAGTCGGCTGTCGCTCTGTGTGCACCAGTGTTATGTTCAAGGCTACCTGCAGCAGCAGCAGCAGCAGCAGCAGTAGCAGCTTTCTGCACAGCACATGAACCCAACAAAGAAAAAAAAAAACACCAAACACCAAAAAAAAAGGGAAACAAACAGAAAACAATTAAACCGAAACAGTGGCAAGCGGCAAGAATCGGGAACCAGGAAAACCCCAGCCGAACATTCTGTGGTTGACGCGTTTGTTTACCTTGCCGCGTCCCAAAAGCCTGGTCGGTCTGTCGTCTGTCGTCTGCCGTCAGTGGTCTTAACGCGCCAACAGCACCGTTAATAAACAATAAACAATGCAACGAGGCTGGCGCTGAGGCTTGTGGAGCATTGAGTCCAGCTCGAAGGCCCGCGGTTGGCAGAACACGGGCTCGCATTGTTTTGTGCTGGTATTAATTATGGTTATAGCACTACACGTAGCACGTTGCACGTTGCACGTTGCAAGCTGCAAGCTGCAGGATGCACAGGATGCTGGCCGCTGCAGGCTGCGGGCATCAGCGGATGTGCAATGTGTTCTTGACGCCATTTTCGGCACTCTTTGCATTCTTTTACACCTTTTTGTTGTTGTGTGTGCCTGTGTGTGTGTGTGTGTGTGTATCTGTGTGCGAGTGTTTGTGTTGTGTGTTGTTTGCTTTTGGTGTTTACATTTTAATGAGTGAATGACACAAAGCAGCCAGCAGTGAACATCAAAATGTGCCCAGCATATTAAAGTGGATTTAAATGCGATATATATGGGATATATATATATATATGCATTAAGCATTGAAACAGCGTAATCCGTAAATGGTCCTTAATTATTCAAATTTATATTCAATATATTCTTCCAGAAATGCGAACTGTTCTCGAAACAGAATCCAAAACTATATTGCTTCGTTTCTGATTCATTCAGTTATTTGTGTACTCTTTTATACAATTACCTAATCGTCTAACTGACTGAAAGAAAGTGTTCATCTACATTGAAATTGCAAGTCAAAAATATCCGATGTAATTTCTCCTTTGGATACACTTGCTTAATATACGCAGAATGCTGCCTTTTATCCTTTTATTTAGACAGATTTTTATTTAAGCATTTAAATTGTGAGCCTTAATAAATGCAAAATAATCAGAAATAATACATAATACGCTTTGCATAATTAAATAAATGAAAAAATAAAAAATAAAAATAACGAAGAGATGAAAAAACTCATGCAACAATTTCAAAATTACGCCCACGACCACAAAATCCTCCACCGCATGGCGCCGCCCCCTCAGGGACACAAGTTGAGATATCAACGAAATTTATATTCGCGCTCAGCATGCTTGAAAAATGCTTCACACGAATTTTTATTTTAAATATACGCAGATATATATATATATATATAAATGTGTGTGTGTGTGTGTGCGTGTGTGTATATATAAAAAAGGAAACAAAGTAAGTGAACCCTGGCTAATAGTGTCCGACTAGGAGCTATCCTAAATCAAATCTTAAATAAACTTGCAGTTTTTAATATACATATGTATATTCAAAATATATGCCTGCGAAGAGAAGCACTATATTGCTACAATCAGAGTTATATATATGTATATATATATATATATGTGCCTCTTGGCTCTTCTGCTTCTGAATTTCAATTGTTTAAATTGTGATTCCGGTTCTAGTTTCACACTACGGTTCAATTATCTCTAGCAGAAAATATCAGTGATTTTTTTATTTAATAATTGTGATGCCATAAAATCGATTATTAATTAAAATACGAATAATAATAGATTTTCCGTTAAAACACGACATATTCCAATCAAATAACTATAACAGAGCAAACACTACTAAACATTCAGCTTAACTATGTGTGTGTGTGTGTGTGTGTGTGGGTGTGTGTCTATGTTACACACATTACCGCATATTGATTATGCCCTTAGGCATTTTTAATTGGCATAGGGTATTCAAACCACAAAAATAACGTTGCAAATTGCACATGAAAATCTGTGCCATAGACGCAACTCTTATGTGTGTGTGCGTGTGTGTGTGTGTATGATTACAAGGACTATACATTTGTCTAAATACAAACAAATACACACGCACACACACAGACAGATAGATAGAGAGACAGACAGACAGACGGAGAAGACGCACACGCAAAGAGTGCGAGCTGTAAAAGAGTAGCGCAAAATGCGTCATTTTTCACTTGAGCAACATAATAACAACAAAATACAAACGAACATGCGAAATTGTAGGTAACACGGACAGATGGCTCTTCTGCTGCTGTTAATGCTCATGCTGATGCTCATGCTGATGCTTATGTTGATGCTGATGCCGATGTTGATGCTGATGCTGATGCTGATGCTACTGCAGCTAAATTTGATGCTGATACTGAATTTGAAGCTTAAACCAAAGCTCAAAAGGCAAAGCCAAAGTTGAACAACTGAAACAAACAGTTTTATGGCCTCGCATCATACACAATCACACACACACACACACACACACACACGCGCACACACACACAGGCAACACATCCTCCCAATGCCGCATCCTGTTGAGCCTAGACAAAAGCATATCATGTCTGCCATGTGCACCGCCCTACCCCACTTGCGGTTACGCCCACATTGCCACATTGCCACATTGCCAGTGAGTGTAATTTTATATGACTACCTCGCGCTTAGAGGCGCGTGTGTGTTTACAGGCAACTCGAGTGCACTTAAGCGCTGGCATAAAAGCCAGGCTAAGCCGATGTTGTCGTTGCTTGTTTGTTGTTGTTTGTTTGTTTGTTTGTTGCTTGTGTTTTCTTCTCTTCTCTTTTTTTTTTTTTTTTTTTGATAGTGGCGTGCAACAAATGCAGGCCTCGTCTGCTCAGTGTCGCTACGTGGGCTATCAGCTAACAGCGACACCAACATGAACAGCATAGTCAAAACCAGACGAGGGCAGTTTGATTTCTTACAGCATTCAAATCGATATCACCTGTGAAACAGGCTCTGTTAAATGACGTGTGTCTGACCAGTTTTGTCTTTAAACAATTTTTGTGTCTGTTCAGAAGTGAATATGTAAATTGAAACAATCTCTGAAATCGCTTAAAAATAACAACAGCTTTGCAAAAATAACCAATTGTCTTAAGACAACACATTTAACATGGTATTTAAATTCATTTTATTCACAATCCTTCCTTCCTGTCTGCTAGCAGCTTTTTCATTCACAATTCACAATTTGGGTATGTTTATAAACATTCAGAATCCTTTCAGCTTGTAGCTTTTCTACATTGAGATTCTTTTTTCGATTCGATTACAATGGCTTCCGCTTTGGCTTAATCTACTGCCAAGTTCTTATGATTGTTTTGCATATATTTATGGGATTGTGCTTTAAGCATCTCAAAGGAGCCACGAGCACATGAATTGCCATAAGTTTGAGCTCATTTTAACAAAAGGCCCAAAAAGGAAAAAGTTTTCTCTTGACAAACCCGTCCGCCGCCCCCCTTCCCCTGCCCAATTATAAAGTCCTTAAGCAGTCCTTGTCTTGTTGTGTTTCATAAGCCCCATACAAATCGCTTTTGCATGTTAAACTTTCAAAAGTAGTCTACTATATATATATATATATATATGTATATTTATAAATTTGAAATTGCTTTCGCTGAAACTTTGAAGACAACCCATCTACGAACACACATGTCCCCTTATCTAACTGCCGACTGGTGTCTGTCTGTCCGTTGACCTCTTCTCCAATCGAATCGAAAATATGGAGGCAAGAGAAAAGCATTCGCATCCACAGGACGAGGCCGAGGATGGGGACGAGGCATATGTGAACTGCTCTCTTGGCCACTTGTTTTCCGTGCCCAGGACTCCAGTTTGACACGTCTGATTTGATGTCAAGACAAATATACATTTATCGCTGTTTGTTGTTGTTGTTCCTGCTGCTGTTGTTGTACGGTTTTTGGTTTTTGGTTTTTTGGTTTTGGTTTTCGTGTGGTTTACTTTACAAGCCTTTTGCATTTTATTGACTTTGGGTTTTTTGGTCATCGGCTCAGAGCAGCTTTTGTTGTTTTCTTCTTCTCTTTTTTTCTTCTCTTTTTTTCTTCTCTTTTTTTTCTTTTTTTTTCTTTTTTGTGACTGTGACTGCTATTGCCACTGCGACAGCGACTTTGCTCACATTATTAATAATTCATTTCGCTTTCCACGGCTTTTTGTCGCCAGGCCATAACTCTTGCTGCTCCGCCTCAAAGTATGCTCTGAAAGCAGGCCAACAGCAAGGGGGAAAAATTAAAATCCGCAATTTATCAGCACATGATGTCAGGCTTGTTATTCACTCTTCTTTTTTTTGAGTATACCATTGCAAAGGGTATATACGACTATATCCGTCCGTTTGTACGTTAGATTTTAATTTAAAGATCCTTCTTACTCTGCATCGACATCTGCTTTAGCGATCGCCAGACCGACAGAGTCCTTTAACGATCGCCAGATCGAGCCACTTATTTATCGATGTATATCCTAACCCAGCATGCATATACACTGAGGGTATTTGGGATTAGGATGCCACCTCGGTACATAATGGTTCTTGTTTTGAGTGTTTTTATTTTACGTTTTCCTTTTTTATTTTCTATTGTATATATATTTTTTTCGCAACAGCAGCCTTGCTAACTTTTTGCGCAAACTGCAGTGTGTGTGTGTGTGTTTGTTGTTTCTATGCCTTGCCAATTTTTGTTGGCCCTGCTGTTTGCCCAGCCATTTGTCTATTTGCGACTGCAACTGCAGCAATGGATAGCAAATTGTAAAAATAATTTGCTGACTTTTTGGCCAGGCATCGTATCTCGTTTCCATATTGGTTGTATTTGTATATTTTTATTTTATTGACAATACGTGTGTGTGCGTGTGTGTGTGTGTGTGTGTGTGTGTGTCGTTGCAGTTTAATTGTCAAGTTTGATTCCATTTTGTGGCATGTGCACGCAGTTGTCCTTTGCCGATAGTCAGCTGATCCCTGTCAGCCAGATGCGGTCCGCAACCAAAGCAATAAACCAATTCTTTGCTGGATAATTGAATGGAAATTGCAGGCATGTCAACCAATGGCAATTAGAATCACAAACAGCAAATATATAAAAACTGATTTTTCACAATTCAATGTGACATGATACAGCCATCTGAATGTGCATTGTATTTCTACCAAACATAAAATATCGCATTGTAAAAAAGATAATCAATGAGTAAATGCAAATCGTCATGCTTGGAAATGAACATGGCTAATAAGCGTAGTTTATCTCTGTCCGACCATATGCTTATCGTATGCCTGGAGTCATGCCATCAATTCCTTTAAATCAATATCAATTCATATCTTTACCGTTTACAAGTGCACACATACACACACATCTGTGATCTATATATGCTGGCATTCATAAATAGCAGGATGTTTCACCTGGTTCAGCGTCAGTAATTCAATTTTGATTCGCATGTGGTTGTCGTTTTGCCATTCGCCAAACATGCGCCCCACCCAGATGAAATTGTAAACGAGCTGGGACCACAGCAAACACTATGCGATAATCCCTATTGGAATGCTGTGTAAATACCGTATTACTAAAATTGCATTTATCGAACTTGACCCGGTTCATAAAACAAATCGAAATAGCACATTATCCCCGATGTTATCCATTGCACTAACAGCAGTTGCGACCTCGATCCTATTTAGCCTTGAACCTCAAACTAAGAACTCCATATTTTCAACCAACAACTGTTTGGGTATCCAGCTTGGTAAGGGTATTATAATGTTGTCCGGCTTGTAGGAGACGTCTTCGACCATCATATTTAAATCATTAAGAATTGACTGCAATATCATATAGTAATGACTATTATGAGTGCTCCTAAGAAGTGGATGGAAGTGTAACATATAACTTTCGTAGGAACCATAGCTCGGTTCTTGAATGTGTTCGTGAAATTAAGTTGCCAGCAAGGGTATGTAATCGTCGGTGTAGCCGCTTTTACATGTTTCCTTCTCAGAAACACACATGCATGCAAAAGAAGGCGCCCAGCGTGTTTGGCTGAAAACATTTTGCAACTTGTATCTTGTATCAACAGGAGGCACCTGTTTCCCTGAATTGCAATGCAAATGCGGCACTCCAATGGGGTGCGGCTGCGAGATAAGCGAAATAGAATTGCAACCAAAGGGAGCGCTACAGTCGGAGGAAGGGAGATGGAGGGACAGACGCACACGAGAAGACAAACTGAGTTGTCAGACATGTCTGGCTGGCTGCCAAAAAAACGAGTCGCGTAGCTGACGACTGCAGTTTGCAGCAGCTAATTTCCGAGTTGTCTTTTTCGGGCTGTCAACAATCGCTATTGAGATTTGTCCCTGACATTGACTAATTAAAGGTTACTTTTCCTTCATGTTTTCCTTCTTCTTTTTTGTTGTATTTTTGTCTTTGTCTTTGGTTTCTGTTTCTGTTTTTTAATTATTTTTTTTTAGTAAGTTTTGGTTGTGTTTTGTGCTCTTGTATTGATTTTGATTCGACAACTGTGACCTTTGGGGGAAGACTTGCAGCAGGCGGGCATAAGAGCAGTAGTTGCAGCAGCAGCAGGAGCAGCAGGAGGAGGAGGAGGAGGAGGAGGGCGAGGAGCAGATCGGATGACTGCATGCCGAATTAGATTGAACGAACATATCGTGTTTGCTTCTGCTTAACAACTCAAATGCAATACACATGGCACATGGCACATGGCACAGCCGGACAGCCGGACAGCAGCGGCAACAGGACACTTGAAAGCAGTTGTACACACACATACACACACACGAACACACCCACACACAATTGTGTGGCATGGCACACAATTGTGACTTGCGTTTGGATTATTTTTCCATTGTTTTTGTAGCTTGTTGTTGTTGTTGTGTGCTGTTCTTTTGCTCTTCTCTCGTCTTGCTGCAGCTTCTTCGTTGTAGTTTTAATAATTCAAAGTGCTGTTAGCAGTTAGTTAGCTTACTGCTGCTGTTGCTGCTGCTGCTGGTGCTGCACTGCCAAACAGCTGCTTGTCGCACTTAATGTTCTTTTACTTGAGCCTGTGTACCGATTGCACTCAATGCGTATACGTAATGCAACGCAATACCATTATCACAACACGGTCTCAAAAACATGAGAATATTTATATTTCACATGAGTCTTTGCTTTGCATTCCACATCATTACTGCGTGGGTATGTTGGGCATATGTCTTATGGCAGCAATTCTTGCAGGCGAGTCCTGCTGACATTTGCCAATTGTAATTGCAGTTCTATGTCATTTATAGACTATTATAATAGGGATAGTTACATAGTTTTACAGTTGTTTGTGTTTTTCATCAGTCGCATAAGGAAGCAAGCAAAAAGACTGCCACACGATCAATTTAAGCAATATGCAAAGGGTTTTTAATGCTTGGCAACACTGACTTAACTCAGGTTCCTTCAAGTTGGAGCTACTCTTCTGGAATTCATATGTCACATTAGTGCTATTGGGGTTAATGTCTGATTAGGGACCATTAACAGAAGCCTTCGAATTTTTGGCAGGCACTTTTCGGTGCATTATATTTTCCGACTCGCCCAATTGTGGCTCCTGCATTATCTGTTCACACACATATATCTCTTGGCGGCCTTGCAAAGTGTTATTTCGTTGTTTTTTTTTTTTTTTGTTTTTTTGGCTTATTTTTGTAGTAGATGTGTCTTTTTGGTGTCGTTTTTGTGTCACATCTCCAGATTTACATCCAAGGCTGCACTCTCTTTCTCGGCAAGGCGCGTCCTTGGCTATTTTGCAGTCGGGGTGTGTATTTGTGCGAATCCAACTGAGAATACAAATGTGACTTCGTTTCACGATTCAATTTCAACTAAAGCCAACTAAAATCAACAAAGCTGAGACAGCCGTACCAAAGCAATGGAAACAGAAACAGAAACAGCAACTGAAAGAGCGCTTCATCCTTGGAACGAATCTCTAATTAGTCGAGTGTCTTGTGGCCCCTGGCCTCTGGTAAAGCCTCTTTGGGTCTGTATCTTGGGTTGGCACACTTTCTCAAGCCGCTCTGCACATACCAAAGTGCGATAATTATAATGAGCCTTAAGTTGCTGTCAATATATGTATATATATAGATGTATATATATATATATGTACATGTAACTAAATGTTAAATACCCAGCACATACATTAATTTTCATTAAAATTCACTTCACATTTGCAGCCATATTCTTAGCATCGCATCAATATTTTATTTATGCAGCTGTAAATCGTTTAGATACTCACTTTCATTTAGCTATTAACCTCTTATTACAACACTCAATTTATAATCGTAAATTCAATAAAAACATTTTCATCTCACTTCGTCGTAAATTGACATGCGACACACAAATTGATAAATAGTTATTCAATTCATATAATTTTTTAAATTCATATAATTTCTTATGGATTGGTTTGATATTTGGTTCCTTTGTGTTACTAAAACTCAGAAATTTAGTTTAAAAACTACCAAAAGTGTATTATATTTGTATTTGGTTGGAAATGCACATTTGATCTGTGGCAATTAGTTAATTATTTCGAACTTGTTTACCTTTAAATTGAGTTAAGTAAATATATAGCAAATTCAGCGAGTTATATAAGCGAAAAGAGTGTGAATCGAGCCTTTTCTGTTTCTGTTTCTGTTTCTGTTTCTGTTTCTGTTCGCCTACTTTAATTTCCTCTTTGCGGTCTCTTTTGGCTTCTTCGTATAATTAATGACATTTTGCTTGTGGACAAGATTAATAAATATTTATTGGCAACATTTTTTTTGTGTTAGATTCTCATTGTTGCTGTTGTTGTTGTTGTTCGTGTTGTGCACATCTGTTTGTTTGTTTGTTTTGTGGCCGCCAGTGAAAAAGACATCAGCTAGTTAATTATTTAATAATTAATAATAATCTGCGGCGCATGTGGAGATGTCAGTCCTGTTGACAGTAGGCCAACAGTAACAACCAGAATTGCTCTTCGCCTTATTTGCTTTGTTGCTTTTTTTTTTGACCACGAACACATTTATTTCATGACTAAAGTTGAAGTTTCTTTTCCTTTGTATTGCGACCAACAAAATTACCATTTTATCATTTTAAAAATACAACAACAAATGGACAATATGAAGTTGTTTAAAAAAATCCCAATTATACTAAACTTGATACTTTAATAGATAAAATAGCAAATTGCAGAGTTAAGCTATTAAATATATAAAGAAAATACTCACAGATGATCCATATAGGTAGGATCGGTATATATATTTTCAATTAGGTATCTTTAAAGCGGTGGCTTTTGTTCAAATGAGTAATCGATTTTGAAGGATAAGAAACGTAGAAAGTTATCGATCAAATCGAATAGTTTCGATATGTGCGAGTTATACGAGAATTTTTAATCAAAATTTGGAGTCTCTGGGATTGACTCGTTGATCATTCTTTTCGATTACATTGGGAGAAACAGTGCCAATCGATATGTTTTCATGCAAATTAATTTTGAAGGTCCCGTTGGCGTTATCCTGCCACTCATACATTGTGTGCGTGTGTGTGTGTGTTGTGTATGTGTGTATTCAATCCGGAAAAATGCTTCAAATGCAAGTGCGTCAAAAGTAAAGCAAGCGGAATGATGCATGAGAGACTGCGGACACAGAATGGGCGCTGGGCGCCCATCTGACAAGCTGTCAGGTGCATTGACGGACCGTCACACGAAATGACAGACAGTCTGACAGTCTACGGCAGGCTCCAGCAGACACTCGTGCTGCTTAGGCGAGGTGCAAGGTGCAAGGTGCAAGTTGCGAGGGAGTGGCTCTCTTGCGGATTTTCGCTGAAAATTGCTCTTCATTCGTTTATTATGAATGTGCAGTGTTTGACTTTTTCCTCTTTATTTGTTGTTATTTTTGTGGCTGGCGCACAAAACTGTGCTATGCGAAATTGCAATTTTCTTGCGGCAATTTAATAAACTTGCCGACGCATACTGTTGCAGCAATCGTCGGTGCTTCCCCACTGGCAGCTTGGCTGGCCCAAATGCACAATGCTATCTTATTCTTATTCGTTTACTGCCTACCGCTTGTTGCATGCGGCCGCATCTGTTTCGTCTCGGCTGCCGCCTTGAGCTGTGCTGCAGCTAAAAGCTGTTCAAAATAATTACTCGAAAGTCGAGCGCAATTTTCATGGCTGATGCGCAAAGCCGACACTCTACTGAAGAGGCACGAACAGGCGGCAAATGTGTGTGTACTTAAATAATACCTTTTAGTTGTGGCATGCATTGTCGTTGGCCGAATTTCGGCTAAGTGCTGGTCCAACTACTTACTTATCTGTATATGACAATAACAATAAATTCAAATAAATATTAAAAGCAATTAAAAGCTCAAAGTATTAATGGCATTTTCATGCTCTGCTGTCACTGACACTTTGGGGTATATTGCTGGTGATATCTTTTCCCGGTCATGCCCCAACAATTCGAGTTGTCTATATCTTTCACACTTTTAGAGCTGGAGTCAACAAAATTTGGGTGTTATATTATCGATAACCGCCTTAAATAGTTTGGGAAAACCAAAAACTAATTTACCCAATCAGTTTTTTTTGCCACCTGCTGGCAGATGGTTATCAGAGCATTGTTTAGTCGGGTACGCCCGACTGCGATGCTATCATTTATCAGCCGTCATATATCTGTCGTTTCAGTCGAAAGATAACTTTATGTTTGCAACAATAAGGTATAAATTTACCGCTGTCCTTACCAAATTTAAACCCGTTATCAAAATAATCGCTAAGCCTCTAGATGAAGTTTGAGAACGAACTTAGATAGTATGATTATGGAATTGTGTTCAATCGGCTGATCTTTTAATACCAATTCAACATATCGGACTTCAGTATATTTTTATTATTATTATTTTGTTCTGGTTGAGTGTTTATTTATTTTTCATGGAATCAGCACACGAACTTAAGCATGCCCTTTCGCTTCGTTTCCGTCTCAGTCTCAGTCCCAGTCCCAGTCTCAGTCTACATCTCCATCTCAGTATAAGTTTCGGAATTCAAAGTTGGGTTCGACTTGCCCTGGGCGCTATTGCGGTTGTGGCACACTTGCGGATTTAATTGAGCGGCATGCGAGAGCTTTGACACTCTTGCACACGCATGTGTGTATCATTCACACACCACAACACACACACACACTCACTAACATACACATGACAGAAAACACATACCCCCCCAAGGCAAAGAAATTCGCTTAATTGAATATTAACGCCTATTGGCTAGACGAAATATTTTTGGGCAAATGACATCGACGAATAAAATGGTTGCTCCCCTCCCACGTCGAACCACCATCGTCGCACCCATGCCACCCATCTTTCTCACGTTCCAAGCGCGGTCGGTTTGTGACGCAAGCTTTAGTTTTTTGCCTCTTTTTTCTATTTGTTTCAATTAATGAAGCTGCGTCTTTCTTGCTTAATTAATTTGGATGAAAGAGCCCTTTAACAGTGACAAAACAAGGCCTGAGTATATTTCTATACCCTGTACAGAAAAACAAAAATAGATTCACAATTGGCCATAATTTGATTGCGACATTGCCGTAGCATGTTGTTGTATTTTGTATTTCTTATTTTTTCTCATACAACAAAGCGCCAAAGTTCTCTTTCCAAAATTGTTGATGATTTATTGATTTTTGAATGCTGCTATGCATATATATGGAGCTCCATGACAGGGTACTTTCCAGTCGAGCTGACCCCTGACTTGGGTTATTTTATATGCATTCGTTTCCTTGGCTACGATTTCGTATTCTCGATTTACTGCGCAGCTTTGCATGTGTAAGGTGTGGTGCACGGGGAGGGGGGAAGGGGGAAGGTAGGCTTGTGTCAACGAACTGCGCGTTTTGGGAATTAACGGATTACGTTTTCAATTAAACATGCTAAAGACATTTCAATTAGTGGTAATCAGTGACAAATTGGTTTGCATTCATTCAGGCGAAACGCGCGACGCAAAGATTCATCTGATTGACTCAAACATCACTCATTAATAGCTCAATCGGCGGTCACTAAAGATGAGAATAACCTTATTGCAGTGCATTCACATTGGAATGTGTTCGTCATTATTTTTGGGGCTTGGCGCTCCCTGAAATTGGGAAAGCAATTAGCGGGATCCAAGTGCCTTTTATCTTTTTATGTGCGCGTATTTTCAGCAGAGAAGCAGCAATGAAAACGCAAAACAAACAACAAACTCAATAAGCAAAAACAGTAATAATATCAACCAGCTTAATATAAACTAAAACAACAACAACAACAGCAGCAGCAGCAACAACAACAACAGTATTAAACATCATGCAAATTCGCTTGGAGCAGCGCGCAGCTGCGACGTCTTCGCCGCCAACGCGACCGGGAGCAGCGGCGCCGGCGCCAAGGTGAACGAGCAGCTGAAGCTGTCGCAGCCGAGGCGGAGACACAAGGGCAGCGCAAGAGAGCGAAACGGTGAGTGGAGAGCGAAGATCGGAGAGTGGAGAGCGGAGAGAGCGAGAACGGTGTCAAAGCAAATGTGCAGAGTGCATTAGCGTCGTTGCAGCAGCTGCATTCGAGTTTCAGCAGCCCAACGCAACAGACGTCGAATGCGACTGGCGGGCGGCAGAGAGCGAAAGCAAATCAAATTCAAGCCAAGCAAACTTAAACTTAAACTTAAACTGAAACTTAAACTAAATCTAACTCAAGACTCAGCCGAGCCGAGCCGAGCCGAGCTGAACGAGATCGCTGGCGAACAAAACGAATTGCGTGACTTTGTGTGTGTGTGTGTGTCTGTCTGTGTGTGTGTGTGTGTGACACTCACAAAACAGAAAGCGACACAGCGATAACGATAGCGATAGCAGCATATAACGATTAATCGATTGACGATTTTTGGCCAATTTAGGCAAAATGTGCAGCCGAAAATGTTTCCGCATGCCCACGTTAGTCATCTGCGGCGTTTTAGTGACCATCGTCCTAGTCTGCATCACGGGCATCACACTGACCAACAGCATCAACATATCGAACATTGTGAAGTTGCGCGAGAAGGTCGCCAGCGATTCGGCGGCTGCCAATGGGGGCCATCAGGCGGCACAGACGCGTGCCGCCCTCGTTGAGCAACAGTATTCAACGTTGCATCAGCATCATTTATCGAAGAGCGATCTTAATTACATATCGGCGGCAACGCATCCGAAGAATTTACAGCGTTTCATTTCCACACAGCAGCCAAATCAAATGCAACAGCAGCAACAGCAGCAGCAGCAGCAGCCGAACAAGATTGTTATCGAGATTGGGTTAAGGAGCAGCACGAGCAGTAGTCGCAGCAGCAACAGCGACAACAATAGCAACAGCAATAGCAACAATGAGAGTGGTCCCCGATCCGTTGGCGGCATCAACTTGTTGCCCATGCCGCATATGTTGCAGGCGGCAGATGCTTTGATGGATGGCAATATTGATTCCATATCTGTGCCAGCCGCAGCCGCAGTTCCAACAACAACAACAGCAACAACAACATCATCAACAACAACAACAACTACGACAACAACAATAGAACCAGCTACAATAACAACAATAGCAGCAGCAGCAACAGCTGTCAACACATCGGATTCACTGACTTCTGCATCGGCGGCAATCGTTTTTGACATTACCGACCATAATCCAGCAGGCATTCAATTCGAGCGCCGAGCCCACGTTAAACAGGTAAAATTACATGCACCGTCAGAAAAAAAAAAAAAAACAAGAAATATTGTGGCCATCTTACGCATACAAACGCAACTCTTAATTCAATAAGTTTTTCTTTTGTCATCCCTTAAGCTTTAAATATAAGTCCGTTTCCGGGATCAATTCCGGAAGCAGCAGCGCTCTTATTCGTAAAGCAGCTCAAGCTCAGTTTTATCGCATCGCTTGATATTTTTTTTTTTCATTTAATTACGTATTTAATCCGGAGTCAATAATTTGTCTGCAATAAATCAATAATTGATGATGAGCTACAATTATTTTTCTCATTTATTTCAAGTACAAAAATGTGTTTAAAGAGACTTCTTTGGAATTCGATTTTGTTATTATTGTTTAGACAACAAAAAATTTGTAGTTAAATTTAGAGTAGCGTTTTTTCCCTGAGGGAAGAGCTTGCCACGCGACACGCGCTGACAACTCCGCTAAAATTTCATCAATCTCGGCTCCATTTAGCATTGTTCGCTCCCGCTTGAAAATTCATTTCAATATTCGCAAAATGCAATTTCCATTTTGTGCGATGCGCCTTTTGTTTCTCTCTCGATTGTGTTGTTGTTGTTTGTTTGTTGCTATTTTGTGGGACCACCGCTGCTAATCACCAGCAATGCAGTGTATTGACAACAACAACAACAGCAACAGCAACAAAAATTAACAATAAGCTACAAAAACAATCGTGAAGCGCAACACAATATCTAATTCCACACAGCCAAATAACTCATACGCCCCATTTGACCAGCCATGAACATTTAAAAAATTGACGAATGCATGCGCGATATACGATATGGCAACGGCATTGTACGGTTATTATCGGGTAATTAAGCCCAGCCAACAGTTAAACAAGTTATTAGAGTTTCTGCGAGGCATCGCTTATCGACTCGTTTAACTTTGATAGATAGTCAACAAACATATGTTTATTGAATTTGAACTTTAGTTTCTACTGTTGTTGGCATAAAACAAGTACTCCATGCTCCTAGTAAAGCAGATACAGAACTCGTTGGGATACTGCGATCAAATTGCATGGCTGTTGCCCATGTGCCTAGCGAGCAACGAAACAAGCTAAACTAACTAAAACTAATTTGCAATATTACATCACAGGTGTGCTGAGATAACTGTTCAATATTGTTTGCTTACAACTATAGAAAGATAATATTTATTGGCAACTACTAAAATTGAGTAATGCTTTTGTGTCGATCACCGATCAAAACAGCTGCACATTGACCCCTCCTCCGTCACCATCAGAACTAGTTCACGAAACTCGCTCTGAAATCAGCGCAATTGCATCTAACGCAGCCTGAACCAAAAGGAAATAAATAATAAACAATAAATAATAAAATAAAAGTAAACTAACTCGCTGTAAGCTCTCTTTTTTATTTAGCTGGTTGCCCCAGCTATTGCCTGATTACAATAATTAACATGGTTTTAATGACACTTCAAGTAACAAAAAAGTAAAGTTAAATACTCATTTCCCCCTCCGCCCCTCGCGTTGCCTTCTTGTCTCTATTTAATGGATTGGGCGGTCAACCATAAATCGCATACTTTACCAAAGCCCTGACGATAGAGAGAGAGAGAGAGAGTTACATCTCTCTCACTCTCACTCTCACTCGCACTCGCACTCTCACTCGCACTCTCACTGTTACTGTCACTCTCTCTCTCTCCCTTTCTCGCAATCTCTCTGCTGCTCTTGCTTGAGGTCATGCCAAAGTTCAGATTAAAGCTTTTCGAGCGTTCGCTTCTGCTTCTGCTTGTTGTTCGCTACGCGATTGCAATTGCAAACTGCAAAGTGAATAGAAATAGTTGTGAGTAGCGAGAGAAAAGCAGAGCACAGCCAGGGGGAGAGGATTGCACGGAGGAGGAGGGGGGGGAGGGGGGAGGAGCAAGCAGTGTGGAGTGCAAGCAGTGAGTGAATGTTGTTGAATGTTTAATGCTGAAAGCTCAGCGCTTCGTTCGTCCTACCCCCCTCCCCCTGCCCACGAGCTGCTGGGTGCTGGGTGCTCCGACTGCCGCCAGACAGTCAGTCAGTCTGTCAGCCAGTCAGTCAGTCAAAAGCCAACGCTAAGCCAATTAACTTTGCAAACTTATTCCGTGTGAAATTAATTACTTGAATTTTTGTTTTAATGTATGGCTACGCGGCTGTTTGCTGTTTGCTGTTATTGTTATTTGTTGTTATTTGTTGTTGTTATTGTTGTTGTTGTTTTCGAGTGGAAGACACACAAACAAATTGAGCTCATGAATAATTTTGATGCGTTATTGATTAATGCATAACAGTAATTTATGACCTCCCTTTTTAATTTTTTATTTTTCTTTTTTTGTTATTATTTACTTAGATGCCCCACATCTCAATTGTAATGCTGTTTATTGTAAACACAATGGAGCCCCTTAGAGGCTTGCACACGACACGTGCACAAATCTCGATAACCAATCTAAGATATAAATATGCATATATGCTAAATAGCTCACAGATTAGAGTATTTATATATATATATATATATATATATATATGCATTGAAAACGGGTTGGGGCTGTGAAAAGTAAGAATAGGCAACTCTTCTGTCATGGAGAATTATACTTGCACGTATGCGAATTTCAATATCTAGTTCCTAGTGTTTGTTCTATAACATTTGTTTTTCCCAGCTATCTGTCCCCTAACATATAATTTTTTATTTATTTTTTCTTTTCGTTCCTGAACAGTTAAAGGCATTCATTCCAGTCTCTCGACTGCCTCGTCGCGTTGTTACTTGTCTTTTATAGGTCTACAGAGTTCTCTTGGCAATGTTCCATTTGGAACATAATTCGTACTCTCTGTTAACGAGCTGCTCCTTGGGCAGCCTTCAAGTTCAGATTGTGGCCCCTAGCTCCCTGGCTATGGGTCATACTTGTGCTGAGTTTCTTGTTATGTTTTATTTAATATGCTCGTTTATCATACACAGGTCGACCCGCTTAAGTATTTTGTATTTTGTATGTATTTATTTGGCCTAGCCCCACATTTGGATATTTGGGGAGTGGCCGAGGGCCGAGGGCCGAGGGCATGTTAAAGTTTCTTAATAATAAATTGCTTAACTTTTAGGTAAACAAAATCACATTGTGTTCTTACCCCCTCCTCCCCTGGGGGGTTGTGTTTCAGTTCGAAGCTTGACTGGGCACTCCAGGACGCTCTCAACACGCCGTCGGCTCGACACGTGCTTCAGTCTAGGGGGAAATGAACTAAACGATGATCCTGTTATTTAAATTAAAATTAAAATTATTGCCAGCAATAATTGTTTGGCGAGCGTCTTCTTTGGCTGACCATTCCGTTTTAGCTTTCCCTTTCAAGTATCATCCAAGTACTTGTCATAATTGGTTTTGGCATTAACGAAGCCCCTTCATCAGCTCCGAGCCATCTACTTCAAGTTTAAATCAATTTCGGAGCAATTCAAGCTCGCAAATAAAGAACGGCTTTGCAAAGCAGTCGTCAAAGACACGTACAAAATACCCCAAAGACACCGAAATATAACTCTAGAAATATACCAGGTGCTCTTTGGTATGAAGAAGAACCTAGAAATATATGCCGCAGCTGGTCGGAGGAGGACATTTTATCGTTTAGCTGCCATCGGTCGAAAGATCAGTTATTGCATGAATAACTTTTTGTGTACAAAAATATGCCAACTAATCTGAACAGTTCTGAGTGTAATTTTGAGCAAGAAATTGTCAACTTCAAAGTACCAAATCATATATTTTTTATTTAGATAGATGCTGGCAATTGGCAATTGGAGAACCGGTCTGTTTACTGTTTGCTGTGTTTCTGTTTCCTGTTTCCTGTTTCATTTCATTTTCATTTTCATTTTTCAGCTTCGAACTCATCCGCATCCGTCATGCCGGGCCACAATTTATAATACAAATTGCAATGCAAAGCAGCCTCTTTAAATGATAAACACGCGCTTCTGTTCCGCCCGGCAAACCGAACCGAACCGAACCGAAACGAACAGAACTTAAATCCTTATTTACTTTTACTTATTCTATTCCCTTTTTTCATTTTTCTTGCAGGTGAGTTGCAACTGTATCTTTTCACCCAGGCTGCACACACAGAGGTAATGGCATTACTCTGCTAAAGTGTGCCACACTTGAGTGCGATATCATGGTATCACCATCAGCTTGGTGAGTGAATAAGTGGCAACCGTTGCCAACGGTGCGGTGCACGGGGCGCAGTAGGCATTAATTTGACGCAAAGCGGATATTGCAAGGCCATCGAGGGTCTAATGTTAACCAGAGAGGCATCAACTGAAGGCAGCCATCAACTTTCCTCTCTTCTTCTACCGGCTAATGCGTAATGTTACGCCACTTATGTTGCCCAGTTTCTATTTACACCAACACAAATACACATCATCTACATGCAGGCACAGCGTGAACGTTGCAAAGTCCTTCGGCAGGAATTTGGCATATGCTCTTGGCAAAAACTTTTTTGCAAATTGATGGCAAAAACTAAAACTAGGATTCACACAAAAATCGGATCAGATTCCAAGTGGTGTGTGACGAATCAAACAACCAAGTGCTGGAAGTGCTGTTGGGGCCTGCAAAAAAGTAGCAACACTCTTTTCTCTTGCACGCTGCTCAACACTGGCCTAATTAATCTTAACCAATATGTTGAGCTAGTTGTCATCTCACTTATTTACCCATATATCTTGATAAATATCTTGTGTCCAATTATATATATATATATATATATATATATATATATGGTCTCGGCTAAAAATGTTGATCAGAAATATATATATATATATATATATATACTTGGTGGCTTCAAAGACTTTTCCTTCAATGCGTTACAAGCTTTACGACAAAATTACAATACACTCTGCATAAAATATAAAAATAGTAAAGGACTGGCAAGAAGAAAAAGTAGCGCATTGATTTGGCTGCCAAAAACGAGGCTTATTTCTTATTTCTTGTCTGAGTTGTGGGTTGACATTTTGGGACCCGAAAGTAATCATTGTTCGATACCGGAAACTATTCAATTTCCGTATTACATGAAGCGTGCACAAAACAGGCCAGAGAGCACAAAACATAGAAACACAGCAACTGGCAGCGAAGACAAGGACATGGAAAGAGAACAAGGACACGGCACGTTGGGTGTTGGGCGTTGATGACAAACTCACACACACAGAAAGAGACAGATAGAGATAGAGTAATGAGAGAGTGAGTGCGACGACGAGTTGGAAAGATAGAGTAGAGTAGGGCCAGAGACCACACTAAAAGCAGCTGTCTCCAGTGCTGACATAACCAAATCATAAACACCCCCCTTTCCACCTTTGCCCCCCTTCAAAAGAGAACCATCCCCATTCGGATTTGAGGCAAACACCGGCAGCAGTGTCTCTGGCTCTGTCTGCGGCTTCTGATTGCTACTTGTTCTTGCTGCACGCAATTTATAATGGACTTGACTTGGCTGACAGGATTGGGTTGGAAATTGCATTGTTCTGGAAAAAAACAAAACAGAACAAAACATTCGAAGTGCAAATGCAATATTCAAAATCTCGAATGCAAATTTCTTGCTTGAGCTGTGCTCTGCATAAGGGAAACAATGCCTCAAAACGCAAATTATAAATTAACTAAAGTTTTTAATTGCCACTGTTTATTCATCGTCTCTTACCACCTTCTCTCCTCTCTCTCTCTCCCAATCTCTCTCTCTCTCAATCTTTCACTCTCTGAAAGTTCTTGACATCAACTAGATGAAAAACTCAAATTTGAGATCCACTTTTGCAATCGCTCGAGCTGCAGCTTAGCTCAAATTTGGCTCAATGATTTTTATACCTTGAACCCAGTAAAAAAATGTTTAAAAAGGGTATATTGAAATTGTACAGCAGCAAGCATCTCCGATCCCTTAGAGTATTCAAATGCTTGATCAACAAGAACAGATGAGTCAA
The DNA here is from genome assembly GCA_035043025.1 of Drosophila villosipedis. Lineage (NCBI taxonomy): Eukaryota > Metazoa > Arthropoda > Insecta > Diptera > Drosophilidae > Drosophila > Drosophila villosipedis. The sequence goes on from JAWNNF010000024.1 coordinate 707,717, forward strand.
TCTAGCCATATCCGTCTCAGAGATTAGACAGAATTTGGAATGTATATCACGTATTTCACGCGCTGATCAAGTTATTTATTTATTTCAATTTAACGATGAATGTCCCGTTTCACAATTATCGATACAAATCGATTTTCTTATCGATTAACCGTATAAAGATCGTTTAATCGATTTGATATTCTTAACAGCTGTCTCTGTGTTCAGGGTGTCGCCCAGTCGAGCTTCCTCCTGTAGAGGATGCTTACTCGTTATCCACTGCTCAATATGCTGTTGGCAACAAAAGCTGTAAAGCGCAAAGAAATCCGCAATTCTCGGTGCTGCTGCTGCTGCTTGGGGATAGCTTCCTTGCTCAGGTAGATAAAGTGCAGCAATAATCCAACTGTGTGGAGTTGTTGTTGTTGTTCCAGCATTCTTAAGGTCGGGTCCTGCTTGCAATTGTTGTAACTGAGCTCGCCTCACACACACACACCCACACACACACATACATACATACATACATACACACACACATACATACATATATACATACAGCTCGCTTCTGCCACACATGTGGAAAGGATATACGGCTACTGCTGGTATTTCTTACCTGTTACGCTTCGTTAACTATTTGATGGCACAAAAAGCTTTTGGCTATCAATCAACTGCTACTGCTTCTGTCCCCCTCCTACCGCCCAGCCCCGCCCCGCACACTTTCAATTGTTTAGTGCAGTCCCCAGCCAGTGCGACGAGTGTCTGTCGCAACAAGACAACATGGTATGGTATGCCCCATGAATGCCATGCCCCCAATCTCTGAGCAAGTTGATGAAAAAATCATAAGAACTTGCTGCCATTCAATTAGCCAACTAATACGTTGGCCACACCTCTCCCACTCTGCCACCCACTTTGTCGCACCACTCAAGTGCAATCTCGTCCACTTTCTCAATTCGCTGCCCAGAGCACTTCATGCTGATAGATCAACCAACCAAGACGAGCTCGGCACATTCTATGATGCATCATTCAGCCAGAATGCGAAACTTTCCTATGAAGTTGGGGTGAGGTGTAGGAGTAGGAGGAGGTGTAGGAGGAGGAGCAGGAGGAGGAGGAGGAGGCCAGTCAACATTTGGCAGTCGTTTGTTTTACGACTATTTCTAATTGCTAGTTGCTGGTCGAAAGTGCGGATATCATCGTAGTGCGGGCCCAAAACACTTTTCCGAGACAAAATGGCCCAAACTAGCAATTGTGAAAACACTTTCATTTTGGGTAACTGGCCAAATTGTGAACTTGAATCTCTTTTTGGGTTAAGAATGCCTATTTGGGTATTTTAAAGATTTGACAAGATTATATTTGATTTGAAGAAACACTTTTTTTCAACAAAGTTATTCTTTAAGCACTCAGGAATAACCTTCGCTCGGGTAAGCTAAAAACACGACACGGCACGACACGACACGGCACGATATAAGGCCAGCTCTAGTTTTTGTAAGCCCTTCAGCTCGTACTTAAATTATTGGTCCGGCATAGAATCGGACAGTTTGAGTTGAGTTCTATTCTGTTCCGTGTTTGGGCACAAGGAAATTGCCATCGATAAAAAGAAATGTTTTATGGGCTCTCGAGCAGGGAATAGGAAACGATGCGATGCGAACCGCTTAGGCATGTGAGAAATGCCTATGAAATGGGCATAAAAGCGGACAGTTTCTTAAAGGCAAGCTTGCCTGCCACACACTTAAAGTCAACGAGAAGCTAATCAATTGGGTTTCTTTGACAGCGGCTTTGTGCTTATGCGAAACGTTGAATGTGTCGCCTTGCCACAATTTCAATTCAAAAGCAAAAGTGTATGTTAAGTGCCCCTCCCCTCCCCTCCCCCGAACTCCCACCATATTCCACTCAATTTGCAACTGCAGAACGTAAAATGATTTCGTCACACGCTACTGCGGTGAAACTTTACTTCAAAGTCGATGCTAAAAATGTTTATGTAGAAATATATACACTTACATATATATATATATATTGTTTATATATGTATAAATTGAGCACCAGCTGAGCAACGGCGGCAAGTACTTCGTAGGCCAAGTAGATTGCCTAGCAAAAATTTCCAATTAAATCCCAACACTGAGCAGCTGCAGCTGCGATTTTAGGATTTCGCTAACGCATCGCTATACTCTATATATATATATGTATATATATATATTATTTTTTTGTATATAACTGTGTATATATTACGCAAGTCGAAGCGAATAAAAAGTATAAAAGTGCTGCCGCATAAATGTGTTTCGGAGTCATTGTCATAGGCATCTCTGGATGCTCGTAAAATAACAAGCGTGTCGCCTTCATAAATATGTGATGAGACTTCTAAAAGCGAGAAAGGGATGGAGAACAAGCGACTCAGCACTCTGGCTGGTGATGGCGGTAGTATAGGGAATGGGGAGGGGGAGGGGAGAGGGTGGCTGGTGTCGGCGACCACAGCATCTACACAGCAATTGGAATCCATTTTGTCTGATTTAACAACTCACTGAGTGTATGTGTGTGTGTGCGTGTGTGTGTGTGTGTGTGTGTGTGTGTGTGTGTGTGTGTGTGTGTGTGCGGGTCAAGTGGAGTCGTGAAAGCTGACAAGTTGAGTAAACTATTTATTTTCTTTACCTCATCAAAATGGATAAAAAAAAAGGGCATGCAATAAAGCTGTCCAGCAGGCATCTTCATCTCGAATCAAGCTGAAATACATTTAGTACTTAGTTTGTGATTTGACTTAACAAGCGAGTGAATATGCTATTATTAGTATTGTACAGGGTATCTGGGTAACAGGGTAACTGCTAGTCGAGCACTCACAGCTAGCAGAGCTTAGCCTGATTCATTTCGACTGCCTCCTTCGTTTTGATAGACATATAATAGCGATGAACTGGTTACAGGGTAACTGCTAGTGGAGCACTCACGGGCAGTAGACTTTAGCCTGATTCATGTTGATTGCCTTGAAATTTGTCCTCTCTTCTGAACAGCTGCTGCTTTCCACCAAGAACATTTCTCATTCTCCCTTTTGGTCTCTTCAAAACTTGGAGACAACAACAATAACAATTGTTAAACTGAGAACTTTGAAGTTTTAACTGAAATGCCACGCATTCCAAACAATTGAGTTGTTCTTGCTGTTGACTGGTGCCGCAGAAAAGTTCTGGTCGTGAAGTGTTTATGTATGGTTTTGTGGTTGCCCGCTGCAACAGCAATAACAACAGCAACAGCAACAAGCATATCCTCAACAGGAACAGCTTTGGGGCACCCGCATCTCAATGAAAATAACAAACCCCGCACCCCCCTCCCATCACTGCCACTAACACACTCGCACATCCAGCCGAGCCAAGCAAATATATTTGTTTTGTTTTGTTGAGGGGCTGTTTAATTTTTAGTTTATGTTGCATAATTCTCGGCTGCGAAGGTCAGCTGCCGCATGATAAGCAGGAATGATAATCAGGGTGGGGATCGCAGAAGAGGGGAAGACTATTGCCAAAAAGGATGTGCCAAGCAACTCGTAAAAGGTTACCGCTTTGAAATTTTTGTGCTGACAGCATCGTTGAAAGCGCTTACCAGGACATTCTGCGGCTAAGGACGATGATGCGTGTTATCTGGGAATCTCTTTGCTTACGTTCGCTCATACGTAGAGCTGTGCTCCCATTGCGGCCAAATCAATGAGCGGAAGGAAGCGCAGCAGTAGCAGCAGCAGCAGCAGCAACAGCAGCAACAGTAGCAGTACCAGTTCTCCACATGAAGATGATGAGCACATCCGATTGGGTCGGTGGTTAGTGTAGTGGGGAGGTGAGGTGGGGTTGGATGCTCAATCACTTGATTGACAGGACAACAGACAGCTAGAAACTAGCTGACAAACATTTGGGCTTGACGATATTATTAACAACACACACACACACACACACTCACACACACTCGCACACACACCCAAACAAGCTCTCACACACACACATACACTTTGTTTATCTTTGGAATGGGAATATGTTCGGAGCACAAGCGAAATATTTGAATACATAACGAATTGAGTTCGTTAGGCGTCCTTATACTTACACACACACACACACACACACATTGCATTATGAGTGACTCGTACACTCTGCTAAATATACCGCTCTAAAACTCAAAACCTTTCACAGAACTATTTTCGAATTGCTGACATAAATATAAACAGAATATCCACAATTCTAGGAACATGTTAATTACTTCTGCTATTCATACACTTTTTCTACTTCTTCTTTGTTTCTATAAATGCTGTGCATATATTTCTCTGAGTGTACACGAAATCAAATCACACAGATTATTGATGACATAATCGCTGGCACAAGCCGCAATTCATTTGCTGGCCATAAGTAATATGCATTGATGTTATTCGGAGAAACCGATTACACCTGCAATCTGCCATTATGTCCATCTCTCTATATATATATATATATATGTATGTGTGTGTGTGTGTAGGTAGTTGTCCGTGGTAGTTGGGCAACCGCCATTTTGGCCTAATTTGCGTTAGGCGGCCAGCAATATGGGGTAGGGTGGACAGTTTTCCATGTAATACTAAATGTAATTGCTGACAGTCAACAGCAGCAGCAGCAGCAACAGCAGCAACAGCAGCAGCAGCAACAGCAATGCCAATGAAATGAATTCAATTACATATCCTGTCGGAGCAACTCACAGTGTTCTGCTGCCATTCGCCTGCATTGCTGCCAATTCCGCCATTTAAGTGTGGCCCTGCGATTGAGGTCGTAATATTGACAAAAATAAAACAGGCAGCGGCGATTTTCGTATTTTTATAAACGTGGTGAAAACGTTACAACACATTGCAGACTTCTGTGACTTCTGCGGCCCCATCAAGTATATATATATATATTCTTAATCAGCATCACAAGCCGAGTTGATATAGCCATGTCTGTTTCTATGCAAAGGATTCCCTCGGATTTAAAGTTTTATATTGTTTAAATTTTGCACAAATCTGTCTGCAATTCGTAATAATATCGTAGCCGGTCGGATCGAGTCGCTATATTATATAGTTGCCATAGGAACGATCGCACAAAAGCTGAGTTTTTGGGATGGACAACTTTTATTTAGCAAGTTGCCTAAGCCGAACTTAGCCAATATTGCAATCCTTTTAACATTTGAGGAATAAACTATCGACATATAGGTGATTTGACACCGTTTTATTTTAAATCAATTTCCGCATTATTTTACTCTATTTGAAAATCAGTTCAAGTCTGGTTGGAATTGTCATTAAATAAATACACAATAATATAATAAATAAAACAAAAGTGCATTCAGAGATTAGAAATGTACTCAATAATTAGTGCATAATTTGTTTCTTATTCTTCACTTTTAAATAAAGTAATTCCCTAATTGAAGTTTTAAACATTGAACTCAATGGTCTCCTGCATTAATTTGCAACTTGTGTTGCACGTTGCATGTTGCTGCTGTTGCTGTTGCCGTTGTTGCCGAGGGAAACATTCATAATGGGGCCGCCTGGTTGAAGGGGGATATGCACATTGAATGCGAATGCCAGTGAATGGTAAATGGTGAATCCGGAGTGGTGCGGAGTGCGCTGTGGTGGTGCATAGTGGTGCCGGATGGCTGCCTGAAACAGATGAGACACTCAGCTCGCTCAGATTCAAGTCTCCAGTTCTCTTGTGTGCTTTAATGAGCACAATAACATATGATATTTATTCATTAATGTTTTGCCTGGGGCAGTTGCTGTTGTGTCCAGAGCTTCTGCTCGTCGGCAATTAGAGAGTCAAAATGTAAATTTTGTGTGCGGTGCAAAGGAAGCTGCAGTAATAAATCATATTCATAGCTTTTCAGTTCAGCAAGCATTCAATTTAAATGGACTTTGCCAAGCGAAATTGCATTTGACTACATTCCAAAGCAGATTCCGCAAATTCCTCTTCTATTGAATTTTGGACGCCTCCTAGGCCAACAGATGAAATTTTAATAATGAGGCAGTCAACTTTTCAACTCGGTTGAGCACTTTTCATTTAACCTCCGATGGACGCATTTTCGGTGCCGAACTCGACAATCCGATTTTTGTTTTTATGTTGCTCTCAGCCTCGTGAATTGAAAATTTTTAATTTTAAATAAATGCGAGTCAAAACAAGTCATAAAATACTTTATAATTTCAAAGAAAAAGTTTAAAATTGGCCAGGATTTAACAAAATAATTAATACATGTAAAACAAGAAAATTTCTTAAATTTCTTAGAAAAACCAAATTTGTTTTATATTCCCGACTAAAGCATACAATATATAAAGTGAGTGCAGCAATGAATAGCAGATGGAGCCAACGGCTCAATCGTAAATATGAATGACTGACATTTTGGATAGATACATATATCTTTTATTTATAAGAGGAACCCTTTTCTGGTGGATGCCAGCACCCAACTGCATTGTTAACATTTCTGTGCTATTTTTAGCCATAGCAAACACTTGCCACATCCACACACCAAAAGGTCGACGGCGAGTAAGGAATGGCATGTGCATAAAATGTCACAATAAATCAGTTTTTATGTTCGATGTACACTATGCACACATGCAGATGCCATAAATATGAAATCGGGCAACCAGCAGCAAAAACTCGACCAGCACTATAAAAAAGTGTATGAAAAGTATTTGCTAATTATTATAAAGTTAATTAGTTAACCCTTTGTTGTCCGCAATTTGCATTTATTTTCATATATATATATATATATATATATATATATATATATATATATATATATGCGCCATCGAGTAAGAAGAGATCAAAGCATTTTACAATGCCAACAGTTAGTTTAGTTTGAGAACTGTTCGCCTGCGGCGGCAACCTTTCACATTTGCCCCAATCATGTGAAACAGGGTAGGAGTAGGGTAGGGACTGCAACAAGTTGTCCGCCTGCCATGTGCACGTCCTGCTCATGCCAAGGACAATGATGTGACTCACCCGGGTAGCGGACTCCCTGACTTGCTGACTGGGTGACTGGGTGACTGGCTGACAGGACTCGTCGTCTGTGAAATGAGCGCATTTAATGCGCGCTAACTTCATAAGTTTATTGAATTTCCACAGGCACAGCGCACCTCCCCCCTCCCCCACACCACACCACACATAAACTCATAAATTAACTTTGACTTTGAGTTTGATGCCAGCATAAAAGACATTACGCATACGACCAGTAGATAGGCAGCATTAAGGGCTGCTGCTCAAAGGCCAGAGTGCAAATTACGTATACGCAGCATATGCATGAATGTATGTGTATGCATTAGGCATTTTGAGGTGGGTCGGTGGACAGGTCGAGCAGCCCGGAATCTGTAAAATCGCTGGGCGTGAAATCTGTTTTCTTTTGGCAATTTATTTTAAATCGCATATTAGCACGCTTTAATGGGCTGGCTGCACCCGATCCCCCGTTGACCCCCGCCCACCGCTCACACTTACCCAAGAGCGAGACAACAGTCTGCACACATAGAATAAAACATATTTTTATTTATGACAGCGCATAAAAAATAATACGCAAAAGTTTATGGCTAGCCGGGCACAAAATGAAAAATTGGTTTTACACGCGGCCACGCCACAACAATAACAAGAACCACAGCAATAACAATAATAATGATCAAGATGAAGATGATAATAAACCAGATAATGATGATGACGATGGGGATGATGACGATTCAAATGATAATGTCGCCCAGCATCTATGCATGTATGCATGTATTTGTATATATATTGTATATTGTATATGTATGTATGTGCGGGAGCAGTTTAGCCGGAAGCTGCACGACAATGCCCAGTCGGCCATGAATTATGGCCGCCTGGCCGCAGCGATAATGTCGCACACAAGTAAATGGCCATCCAATCGATAGACGATAGGCGATAGAACGACACGCACTCAATGGTGGTATGTGAGTGCTTCAATTGAATAGTTACGAGTGCTTATTAAATTAATGCTAATGGCAATTCCGTGCTGCAAATGGCATTAAGCAGGATTACAAAATATCCATACTCTGCATATTGATAAAAAAAAAAGTGTCTCGAAAGTATTTTTATTTACAATCTGCTCTTGGCCGAATGCCTTTTGTGCTGGGGCTATAATCAAAAGCGATTTAAGCAAGTAATAGCCATGGAGGTGGTGACCAGACTTAAAATATTTACCTGTCTCTTGACAGGGCATTGCAGACTAAGTAGTCACCTAATTGTCAGTAACGAACTCTGTGCGAACGAGATGGAGTCTTCAAAGCACATCATAACAGATTATACCGGCTTAGCCGGCTAAATATGTATGTAGTGTGCCAGGCAAACATGCTTTAAGAGCTGCCAACATAGAAACCCCAACTCGGAATGCAAATAGAGCTCTATGCTCAGAATAGATCTAACCGGTCGCAGTGCGTGAAGCTTGCCAATTATAATAATTCAACTTTACCAAGAACTTCAAATATTTCCAGTTAATTGGGATTTTTGTTTTGCTTACATCAAATATTTCAGTATTGAGAATTGTGTTATTCAAATAAATGTTCAAAGTAGACACTTATTTGTGCACAGTACGTTTGTGTTGGCGGTTGCAATTAGCGAATAGCGAGAAATCAGAGCGGTGTAGATTCCATACCGGATTGCATCAATAAGCGTGGCAATTAGCAGCAGCGTTCACTGAATGTGCTCTGTGCGCTTGCCGGCGGTTATCTGTGCCACGATTTGACTAATTTTGGGGGGAGAGGAGTGCCAAGTAGACCTTGGACAAAGTAGAGTAGATGCTACGATTTCATCGGCTGCTGTAATTGTATGTGGCATTGCGGCTGGCTCTTAGTAGTAACCCGGAGACGACACCCAATGCATTCATAGCACACGACTTTTGGCCTGGCTGGGTAATTAGATTTGGCCGCGTCTAACGAACTTTGCTGCTGCAAAAGGAAAAACTTTAGCTAATACGTCGAGCCCCACCAACCCACGCCGCACTCCCCACACACACACACACACACACATAGAGCAAGCAGCACTCGCCATCTGGCATAATCCAAATCCGCTTGGCAATATTTCTCAGCAGTCATAACCGTAATCGCAATCATGAGCACAATTTCATTCGAGAGTTTTGCTTGCTTGCCTGCTTTTCCAACTTTTACCCAGTTTCGAGGACTGTGCGTTTAATGAGGCTGATAAAGTGGATGCTGGATGTTGCCCCCCTCCCGTGGCCCCTTCTTGGCCAAGAACTCTGCATTCTCTGGCACTGCTATTACAATTGCTGGTTTTTAATGAGCTTATTGCATAATAATTGATTTTTATTGGCTGACTTTGTCGATTGGCCACCTCCGGCTGATCCCGTATCACATCACATCCTGGGTGCAGGACATGCTGCAACCCATTAGCCGCACTTGTTATGTGTTGTGGGACACAGTGTACAATTTCAGTCAGTTTCGTTTTTCAACTTCAACCGTTAAAATCACATTTTTCCTTTTATTTTGGACTTGACGCTCGCCTTTCAGTTGTAGCCAGGAACTGCAGTTGCCATTTATCCCACAGCCATGTGGCTGAGACGTGGCATTGAAGGGCTGGTCGAAATGGCGCCTGAAGTGGGCATAATGTTTAGTGCTTTTTGTTGTAAAGAGTTTTTTGCTCGTGCCACATAAATTTTAATGTGCGTGTAATGTGCTGCAGCAGACACACACACACACACACACACACTCGAACACAAATGGGGAGGAGGAGATGATGTGGAGAGGGAGAGAGTACCGTAATGCAGCATTGACCTTTGCAGTGGCTCTCAACGGACTCTCAACTGGCCATTAACTAGTTGTGAAATTGGGTCTCGTAGCACAGCTTCGAGATGCCTTCGTAATTAATAATACATGTAATTAATTACGTATAATAACAATAGTTGTTAGCAACAAACAAGCACACATTATTTATTCATTTAGCGCATAATGAAAATCCAAATATTATTTTGAAACTTATGACGAGCTTTTTGTCGTCAACCAGAACAATTTCTGATATACTTTTAAGTCGCATAAATTGAACAACTTGTGAGCCATAGAAAATTCCCAGAGAACCTCCACTGCCTGTTAAGAGTCCTTTACACACTGGCACATTGAAATAAATTTAAATAGTCACGGCCCTATACTATTTAATACGAGGCACTCATTATTTATTATTCATTATTTATTATTTCACACACACACACACACAGCACTGTCACTGTCACTGCTCCTTCCTGCGTTAGCCTTTCTTTTTTTTAACCAGTGCTGTTGGGTGGCAGAAATCAATGAAGTCCATAATGTACAATTTTAAATATTCATAAATGCTTTCAACACACGCGTGCCTCCTGCAAGTTGCTCTTGCTGTTACTGTTGGTGTTGGCATTTGTTGTTGCTGCAGCAAAATGTGACCTAATAAAAAGCGGGAAATTTATTTGCTAGCCCGGGAATCACTTAAGGATGCCACCTTCATAATTCTATTCCCGGCCGCCCGGTTGCCCGGTTGCCCTTTTGCAATATTGCGTATTCGACACGTGTTCATTCTGAAACTAACTATAAGCATTTGCTTACTCGAGCGAACCTTGGAATTGGCATTGGGCGTGACCGCATATAGGCGTGTCCCTAGTGGATGCCATACTTAATTGAACTGCACTGTTGCCCAGCGTTGGCCAACTGTTTATTCTCAGGGCGTATTCATGCCCACATTGGCCAGCATTTAATTGCAGTCGCCAGTCGCCAGTCGCCGACATTTTTCCAGCAGTTTTCCCCATAAGCGTTTCGAAAATGGTTTGCCCATGGCAACAGCACACGGCGGGATACAATTTTCTCAGCAATTACTTGAATTACATGAACATGTCCTGTACATCTGCCCAACTATCTTATACTAAATAGCCAGTGGTTATCCGAATGATAATGTGAAGAGCAATTCGTTGTCCAAATGAACCAAGTTAAGTATCTTTTCATAAATATCCATCACTAATACTTGATACATAATATCTTTTACAGTTTTAGCATTCTTGCTTTTAGTTTATATTGCACAAGTTAACGCTGATTAGATTTTCAATAAGCCCACTGTGAGCTTGTTTAGGTTGTCTCTTCTTTCGATGCTAAAAACACAATCAGTTGAATCCTTCAACACACTATATTTATATATACATGCTTTGCTATCCTGTGTGCATTTTATTGTTTTTTGCCTTACTCACAAAATGCACTTTGCTAAAAGTTTTCGTTTTGAAAGTTTGTTCATGTTTGGCGTGCTTGTTGTTCTTAGATAATTGAAGTCCTGTCAACTCACTGACCTGTAAAATTCACGTGTTTTCCATAATGTAAAAACACAAAATACAACTTTTCATACCGTCCACGGCAAACTTATATAAAAATAAATTGTATTCCTCTCTGGTATATGCTAAAAAAAAATGAAAGAAAGCTGTTGCAGCTTTTGTAAATGCCAGGCTTGCTTCTCTTGCCTGACTCTAAGGCATATAAAAATAGTCCTTTGAGTGGACGTTGGGCGACTGCATTTCATTTTATTTTGTGGCCCGCTTCCACAAAGCAACAAATTGCCATTTCCTTTTCATAATCGCCTCTGTCTTCGCCAGCTAATTAACTGTTTTTTTTTTGTTTTTTATTATGGCGCCATTGTTGGCACTGATAGCAAACAGCAACAATGACTGTCAAAAGGATGTGAACATGCTGTAGCAAAGTAACCCACGCCTCCCGTGTCTGGCTGAGCCTTGTATTGTCGTTAGCCACGTTACGCCCTCAAATATCTCAGGCCGTGTCCTCCGTTCAGTTGTTGTGTGTTGTGTTGTGTTGTGTTGTGTTCTTTTCTTCTCACTGTATAAAACACTTGTTGTTGTGCGTGTTGTTGCTGATGTCTGTCACTGCTGTTGTTGCTATTGTTGCTGTTGTTGCTGTCGTTGTTGCTTTTGTCATCGTTACCTTTTTATTAAAAAAGCTGAGACAACAACTCAAGAGTGGCAAAAAGCAACAAAAAGGAGGAAAACCCAAAACAAAAACCATGTTAAAATGCTCTTGTTGTGCGTGCTCAACGGTATTTTACCCTGTTCTACAAGTATATATGCATTGGTATACATATATTATTATTGTTTTGATTATATATTAAAAATACTACATATATACTAATTAGTATTTTGCAAATATACATAAAACATATCTATAAAATAGATATACTAATTAGAAATACATGAGAGTGAGTTTGAACACAAACTCAAGCAACTTTCCGACAATGTTTAAGACCACAAAAAATGGCACTGAAAGAAATAGAAGACGAGCACTCTTTTACAATTTTTCAGCTGCCAGAAAAAAAATTATTTAAATATTCTGATGCCTTCCTGATGCCTGCCTGATGCCTTCACGCCTTAAACAGCACAAGGAGAGGCCAGTCCAACACCAACAAATTCATTCAGTTGCACTTTTTATTTGTTGAACATCTCTGCTGTTACAAAATGTTCATTTTAGCAATTTAATGATTGCAGGTTATAAGAACGAAAAAAATAAGAGAAATATATTGCTTTTGTTGGTGTTGTGTTGTTAGCCGTGTGGTGTTATAAATTCTGTCTGGGCTGCCACAGCCTGTATATTGCCGTTAGTAATAGGTGGGTATGAATGTATGTGTGTGTGTGTATATATCAACATGTAGTAACAACAATAACGATTCGCATATTATCTGGGCAAGCAGGCAGCTTCACTTGTGTTTTCTTCTTTATTATTTTTTTCTTGTCTGTTTTTCGTCGCTGTTACCAACCATTGTTATGGTTGTTTATTGTCTTACTTTGTGCCGTTTTTGCCTTTGTCATGTCTTCGTGCGCTGTCAGCTCAAAGGCACCGAAACGGCAAGACAAGTGACAAGTGCAAGAATCCTTCGTACTTACTTACTAACTTACTTACTTACTTACTTAACGGCCCAGGCTTATTTTCAGCATAACAACAACAACAAGAACAGCAACAACAATAATAACAACAAGAGCAATAATAACTGTTGGCATCTTTTGTGCCTTCGTCTTGTCTCGAGTTGCTCGTGCACAAAAGAAAAAAAATTAATATGAAAATAATGCCAAAAGGTTTGTTTTGCGGAAGGCTTTCGCTAGAGTCTCGCTTCCTAACGAAATGCAAAGCGAGTTGTATTAGTAAAGTTGCCTGGGGGGCAGGGAGGGATTCAACCATGTCAGACATGAAGGAAGCACGTGTAGAAGCAATCTGTTTTTCAGAAAGCAATTGTTGTTGTAAGCAAGGACTTCAAGTATTTTACACAATCAATAATAAGTCAATAAAACTCAAAGTAAAGTGGACTCACTTGGATAGCATTGGTGAATCACAACTAATTACGATGAAATTATTAATTAATTAATTGTAATCATTGTTTATTAAGACCCATTTATAAGAATTATAATGTACAGGAACTTGTTTGCTTTTCACTGTTATGCATTTTAATTGTCGCTAATTCAAAGTATTTAATTACCGGAAATGTTGGGCACATTAACGAGAGCAGCAGCTTTCCAAAGCGTAACTTGATGCAGTTAAAAATTTGCGGGCCACAACCCTTAAATGCTGGCGAACTTCGTTTCTTCATTGCCGCACACGGCGTATACTTAATACCGCACTTACCGTTACCTTTTAAGTCGCCCTTTGCTGCCATAAATTAAACATAATTAAAATGTAAATGGAGCAGCCGAAATACACAAACACACACAGACACAAACACACATATATATATATATATATATATATATATATACTGCAATTGTTGTTGTTATTTTAGAGTGGCTGCTTGACTTGCATTTCTGTGTTATTCGCTTGTAGAGCTATAATTAATTGAATCTCATTTGCTTCTTTCTATTTCGTTTTCATTTAAATTGAGCTTGCCCTTGCATCGACTCTCTCTCTCTCTCTCCCTACGTCTTGCACCACCCCCCCCCCCCCCCCCTCTCTCTCTCGATCGCAATGTTCTGATCCTGTTGTGTTGTTCCATAAAACAGTCAAATTTCACCAAGGCTATTTGGAAGTGCAACTTTTACACATTTCGTTCTCTTTTCGTTCTCTCTTCGTTCTCCTCGCCATGGGGGTCTGCATGCATTGCAGAAAGCTTTTTTCAGTGGCTGTCGTTTCGTTTACCAATTTGTTGCTGCTCTTGTTTTCATGTTCCGCCTGTTGCCGTTACATTCCAAGCGCGCGCGCTTTTTGCTCGCACACTCATTTCATTCGCTCTCGTTCCTTTTCATTTCGTTTCGTTTTCGTTTTCGCTGAGGCTTTATGGTTTTGGTGCCTCCCCCATTTGCTAGATGCCATTGCCGTTGTCTCAGTCTCAGTTTTGGGCAGTTCGGTCCACTTGCCGCACTCGCCTGTTGTCTGCTCAGCTGCGGCCACGCGTTGCTCTCGCAACAACAACAACGACAACGACAACATCAGCAGCAACAACCACTCGCAAAGTGAAACAATAATAAAAAAAAAAAAATAGAAAATAATAAAAACAGTTTAATTCAACACACACATCAAAAATAAAAGTAAACAAAAACGCGACTAGTGTCATTTTCTTAGCAATTTTTCATTGTCTCGAAACATATGTAAAAAGAAAAAACAACAAAAGTCCAATATTAGCAATAAATTTTTGTTATTAAAGTTTGCCTCCAAAGTAATCAACTATGTGTGTGTTCGTGTTGGTGTTGTATTTACGTGTGTGTGTGTGTGTGAATTTGTATGTGTTTCTGCGCAACAGTTCAAGAAGGTGGCATGTGAATTCCATACACAAATTTCTACTATGCACAACTCAAACTAATCAACCGTAGCAACAACAGTAAACTCATAACTTGCATCCAGCAGCCCCCAAGGTGCTAGTTGGCACAGGTAGTGCTACGTTCTGGCCTTTTAAGGGGTTGGAATGGGGGGTGAGGTGGAGGGTAGGTTGTATTGCCATAACTTTGGTATTTAAAAGTACATGGCACCGCTTGACACGTTTCTTCCCAAAGTATTTTCTTGTTGACGCACAGCCTCCTGGGCAAGTAGCTTCTACACATGTGTGTGTGTGTGTGTGTGTGCTTGTGTGTGTTATGTCTGTTTATATTTTATTTTCGTTTCGTTATTTTGTATATGTACATTTTGTGTTTGTGTTGCTTCTTTTAATTGCCGCATAGTCATGTCCTTGAGCCTCACGCCTCGCTCCGTCTCGACCCTTCTCGCCCGCCCCATCTCGCCTCGTCGTGTCGCGTCGCGTCGCATCTTGTCTCATCTCATGTCGCCAGCATTTGTGCTCTCGCCCAATGTTTATATTTAAACGCATCTCTCGAGAGTTGTACAAAAAAATATTAAAAAACAAAAAATAAAATAAGAACGAAGCAAACATGAGAAAATACTCATGAGTAGCTGAATACATTTCACATATTTACTTTTAAATTCACATTGCTTGTGCAAAACTGGCGCTGACAACACACCACAAAACCACCTCGAAGCCGTCTGGCTCGTCCACAAGTTGCGTGCCACTATTTGATATGAATTGATGTGAATTGAATTAAAGCAAACGGTTGGCGTTTGTCGATTGCCGATTGCCGATTGCCGATTGCCCTTCGCCAACAAATGAAAATGCATTTCACTACCCAATGGGTCCTTATTACATTTGTTGCGCTCTCTCTCCCTCTCTCTCTCTCTCTCTCTCGACCTGCCTCTCTCTATCCGTTATCTACTGATTCGATGAGTCACATGGCCAAAGAGCCTGCCCCATAAGTAGGCAATGCAATGAGTCTCTGGCACAATAAATAAACTGGGCAGCAGTAAGCTCCCAGATGGAGCCTTTCAACTCTCAATTGGCAGCAAATGCTCAAATGTTGCGTATACGCAAGGTCGGCCAATATTTGTGCTCGCCCAATACCAATTAAATGCAGCCGAAGATGGGGCATTGGAATGTTGTAACATCAAATAATGCACAGACGGCGCAGTGTTGAACAGCGTCTGGTTTGCCATTGATTGTGTGTATTCAAAGTGCACTCAAGCAGCCGCCTGATGCTGCCACATGCATACTCAAGACTTTCTATTTCATACGTGGAGTGAGTGAAAAAAAGCAAAAAATAAAAAAAAATAAGAAAATCTATAAATCGAGGAAAGAACTTGATTAGACTCTTCTCTTTATTATTACTTACTTTATTTCACAGCCAGCTCTTAAATCGATGCTGATTTTTCACAGAAAAGAAAATTCAATGTGCTGAAATTCAAGACAGCTCCCAGCGCTTTGCCTGTCTGGTGGGTCTGGGCGTGGGCGTGGGTGTGGGTGTGGGCGTGGGCGTGTTAACCTGTCAGACTTGATGCCGTTATCGTTAGCCAGTTGTGGCGCATCTGCGGCCTTCAAGTGTCATCGTTTACACGGAATCGTTTCACTAGCGGCAGACAATAAATGCCAGCCTTATATTCAGCTAAAGGGCACCTGCTGCCAGGTGGAAGCGAAAATATCAATATGCTCAAATTGATAGAAATAGCTAAATCCTAGTCTTAAAATGCTAGCTTTTCAATTATATAGTCAAAGTTGAACTTTCAACTAGTCGCAGAGCAATTGATAAGAGCCATTTTACACCTTCTATTAATTTATAATCGTCGTGTTTACCAGCACAGATCGCTCATCATTGATCATGTGCGGAATGCTTATTATTTGCCTAATGACTGTTAGCTGTGCACTCGACTTCTAATAAAAAAATGGCATGCATTGTGAGCCCAATCAGCACAGCGGCAAATTGCTTGCTTTGCTCCATGTAATTTCCAAAAACACAACTATTAAACATTTCATTGTTGCTAAAACCATGAAATTTTACGGTTAATGTGAGGGCCGACAATATGATAAGCAGTTATCACGAGTTATATACTCAAATAAATATATATAGATATATATATATATTGTTAGACAATCGCAGGCAGTTAGCTCAGATAGTCATAGGCATCAGAGCAAATGTTAGGGTTGCAAGTTGATTCAATTATAGCCAACTGCAATCCGTTATTGAGCACATAACAGAAATTTGAATATGAATTTGCATACAGCTTTTGCTAGCTAACTGATCAAATGGGTCAAGGTGAGACAGCTGTCAAAACAAACAGAGCCAAATTCATTGAGATCAATCTCATTGAACTGTTGCCGGATTCTAATTGTTTGCACGTGTGTGTGTGTGTGATGTGTGTGTGTGTGTGTGTGTGTGTGTGTGTGTGCTGAAATAGGGAAACATCAAAATAAATGAATACAAGTTGTGACCATGTGTTAACCGCAGTGCCAAAAACCAAAATCAACGCAGAGCGCAAGCTGTAAAAACTGTCAAAAAATATATATATACTTATATATATATATAGCGCAAAAAAGAAATTGGATAAATTGGAAAATTGACAGGGAGACAGGGAGATGTGCCCGAAGACGTCAAAGACGACGCCAGTGCTGCTGATCGGCGGCATTGTGTTCGTCATCATACTGGTGGCCATCACTGGCGTCACGTTGATCAACAACATTAACCTGTCCAACATAATACGGCTGAATGAGAAGGTGGCCAGCGATAGCGTCAGTGCCAACGACAATCAGATCAAGGAGCTCAACTATGTCAACAATCATCCAAAGAACTTGAATGCCAAGCAATTGAATGCCACGCCCACTAGCGAGGGCGACGCACGCAGTTTGGAGCAAATTCGCAAGGAGATGTCCTCCATTGTGCTGGAGCCGAAAGTCTCGCCAGTTATCGGGCGAGCCGCTCACGGGCCGTCTCCAGCAAACGGCAGCAAGCCCGTGAACTTGCCACCAGCAGCAGTTGCAACAATGCCCTTGGGCGGCGGCGGTGCAGCTACGCACAACTCGGTTGCCAGCGGGGCAGGCGACAGCTTGATTGATTACGAAAAGCGCGCCCAAATTGTAGAGGTGAGTGGGTGGTAAAGAAGAGAAGGCGGGGCAGTCTGTGCTAAAATTGCGTATCAATTTCAAATGTCTGACCTTTTGGGGGGGGCCTGTCACGGCCCCACAAGACAGTGTGGCAGCTGTTGATGCCACACGGACGGGCATGCCAGCAAAACGTGTGGCATGCCTCTGCGATGGCACGCCATCAGAGCGCAACAACGAATACAAACCTGGTAATAACAATAATTAACTCGGCATCGATTTAAATGAGAAACGCCTCTCGAAATAACAGCAGAAGAAACGAATCCAATTGAAAAATGTTCGGAATCATTTATATCGAATCAATACTGTACCAAAGAATACTCTCAACTGTCTAGCACAGTTTTGTTTTAGATTTAATTAGTATATTGAAAAACTAAGCACATCTTTTGGAGATGTGCATAAGAGTGAAGGGTGCCAAGAGAAGGTGTCTTTGTCTGCATTTTACAGGGTATTTTAATATGCATATCGCCAAATATGATAAGAAGAGAGCAAAAGGAATCCTGCAATCCATCTGTACAATTATTATACAGGTTACAAAAAGGGCAACAATCCGCTTAGGCAGGTTTCACTGTACAGCGTAGGCGCACTGACTTAAAATGACAAACTGTAGATCTTTATCAGTATTTCAGTATCGCATATATATATTATATATATATATAGATATTCATTCAATGTGATTGTCATTGCTTGCAGTTGCTGTTATCGTTATCGTTATCGTTATCGTTATTGCTCTATTTAGTGCAAAAGTGTTGCCTTGGCATTGCTGAGGGCTTGGCTCGCAGCAAAGTGTTCCTGTTTGGGGGCCACACTCGCATTAGCCTTGGCCGTACATGTTGGGCACGGGTATGGCAACGGTGGGGGGTAGGGGATAGGGGGTTGGCTAAGAAGAACACGCACGTGACAAGAGCTGCAGCAGCAGCAGCAGCAGCAACATTTGCTGTAGTTGGCAAAGTGCCTGCATTCTCAGTTTGCGGTCGAAGTCTTGACGTTTATTACGCTCACTTGGCTAACGGGTGCTAGCTGGCTGACTGGCTGGCTGACTAGCTGGCTGTAACCGGTAACCGGTAACCGGTGAATGCTAACCGGCAAAGATCTGATGCCTTTGGTTGGCTCCACTCAATGCAATTGCAATTGGCATAGCCGAGGAGGAGGTGGTCGAGAAGGAGAAGGAGAAAGAGGAGGAGGAGAAGGAGGAGGAGGAAAAGGAAAAGGAGGTTGATGCCGCCGGGATGTGGATGGGCGTCAATTGCTTTACGCTTTCACGGCTCAAGTGGCCATGTCGAGACCTTGGCAAACTAACTTGGTACTAAACAAATTCCAACTTTGCACTTGCAACAAGCAGCAACAAGCAGCAACAATGTGCAACTGCAACTGCAACACTAAATAACAGCATTTGCCAGAATATGCGAAGCATTTCATTTGCTGTCTTGCACTTGATGCCGACTATGTTTGCAGTTCGCAGCAAACAATTTCAAATTTTTCCCTTTCCCCTACACCGCCCCCGCTCTCGCCCCGCCCCATTTTCCAGCACACTCGTCAGTGGCTGGCCGCAATTGATTATCAGGCATGTGTGTATTTATATTATTAAATGCATGCCAACAATAACAATTGATTTTCATTTCCGTTCCGGAAATAATGCTTGAGCTGAGGCAATTTCATACTCAATGTCAGAAAAATGCACTCAATTCAATTTGCCATGCAATGGAATCCCACAATCCAAATCATTGCTATACCCTTGCCGTGGGCCTCATCACATTTGCCGACAAGTTTGTAGCAAATAAACTACATATATATATATATATATATATTCTTGATCAGCATCACTAAACGAGTCGATGTAGTCACGTCCCTCAGCGTTGAAGGTGTCTTTGTGCAACTTGCCGCAGGACCGATCGGGCGCAAGATGAGCACCTGAGCATGAAAAACTGTAAGGATCTGTAGTCCTTGGCGTGCCTCACAATTCATTTATTCCGTATTGAAATTTGTTTCATTAACCTGAAATAAAAATAAAGTTAAAAGTCCAAAAGAGGGTTCGTTGAACTTTGATCCAGTCGTGCTTTAAAGCATGAAAGTCAAAAATAAACGTAAATTCAAATCAAATGCACACACACCCAAACACACACACACACACACACACACACACACACACACACACAGGCAATGCAAACCTCCATCGTAATGAAATTCTGCTTATTGATTGTTGCAATGAGTATTTTGCATATGCACACCCACACACACACACACACCACACACACACACACACACCACACACACACACACACCCACACACACTCAAACATACACTCACATGTACACAGAATATATTCATTTGTTTATTCAATTGCGAATGCGTATGAAATTCATGACATGAGCTCAAACTCAGATTTCACTTGCCTGGCTAACTAGCTGGATAGTGAAGCAGCAAGGGATGTGACACACACACACACACACATATACACACATATATTTATATATATATATATAAATTAATCGAGTCCATGTCATGTTTTTTTTAAGACTGAATTTATAAACTGTAACTTATCATAACTAATCCTCGGACTGCTGCTTCTGCTGATCGGTGATCGTGGGCTCATCATATTTCGGTCTGAGTCCCACGTTGCTAGTGTTGGCTTATTTATTTGAATGCGTTGGTTTTAGTTATTTCTAATAATGGATGTTAACTTATATATATATATATATATATAGGTTTGTCAGTTTTTGGCTCATTTTTGTAGTACCTGTCCAACTTTCTTGCTGCTTCCAGTTCAGTTTCATGTTCAGTCTGCAGGCACTCAATATATATACATATATATTGTATGGGCACTCAAATGGCCAGCTCAAATGGTAAACGCAAACTACACATTGCCAAACACTTAAGAACTGCCCCATTCCCTTTTAGAACCCCAGAAAGGTATTCACTTAATCAGAGCATTCGAGTAGTGGGTGGAGGGTTGGGCTCAACATTGAAATGGGTTTGAATTGAGGCTTCGTTCGAAGTTCATCTATTCAATCTTTTGTTGATAAATATACATATATATATATATATGTATGTATATATCCATGGACAGTTTACACCCTTGGCTCACTCGCTTACAACAGCTGATATCATGTTTTACTCAATGCTGTGCCATTGCTTGCAGCCACTAGCCACTAGCCAAATCCAAGGTAAACCACTTCAACTGGCCGCCAAAAAGTGCACCAGCAACAGCACCACCACCACCACCACCACCACCACCACCATCAACAACAACAACAACAACAACTTGAACAGAGGTGGGACAAAATGCGAAGAGAGAAGCAGCCAAAGAAATTGAAGGGTTGAGTAGAATCAAGCCATATTTTTTACTTGAGGTGGAGGAGGTATACACTGTATACACTGTACAAAAAATACACTATAAAATTCTGAACTGGGCTTTTTTATGTTTAACTGTTGAAATGACTTTCCAAAGAGCATTAATAAATAAATAATGTTTTTAAATGACCTACTCAGGCCAGAAATTTATTTCTTAAATAATGCTAAAAAAAAAAAACAGAAAAAAGTTGAAAATGGCTTTGCCCAAGTGTATTGGAACAGTTGAATCAGCTTAATTCGAACTTTAGCTGTACAAAGTTGGCTCCACTATGCAACGCAGTCAGCGTTGCGTTTATCAATGCAATCCCCCGTACAGCGTCAAAACAAAAACAAAAACAAGAAAACAAAAAAGCAAAAACAAAACAAGCAAAACAAAAGCGAACAACAACAAAGAACTACAGCAGCAGAGCAGAGCAGAGGAGACGCTGATGTGGATGTTGACGCCGAGACTGAGGCTGCCAATGACGTTGACGATGACGCTGACGTCGCTGCTGACACTAACCCACTTTGCTTGGTTTCATTGTTGTTGTTGTTGTTGTTGTTGGGCTAACCGTTTGCTGACCGTTTGCACCCGTTTCATTGTCAATGGAAGCCCGTGCGAAGAGCCGATTCCATTTCAAAATGGCCATCGATGCGGCTATTGATGGATTGGCATTGTTTCAGGATTGGGAATGCGTCAATGCGTCAATGCGTCAGTGCGTCAATGCGTCAATAATAACGCAGTGCATGCGTACTACGTAAGACTACTAAACGGACAGCTGAAAGCATTCCACGCAATGTGCTACAATTTAAAGATGCATCAGCTGTTTTGAGTGCAGTTTACAGTTCCTACGTGTAAACAATTTAATAACAATTGCAATTTCAAGTCGTTCTACATTCATTCAACATGTAAAAGTATGCTGTAAAATTGCAATACAATCATTTTTGGCTAAACAATTGTTGAATCTTGGCAGTTGAATTTCCTGCCTTCCTCTGCAATTTATGTTTAGGGCACTGCAAATCACGTCTTCTGCTTCTACCTGCATAGTCTTCTGCTTTGCCGCATATTTTCTTAATAGTTTGCTTGTTTTTCTCAGCTTTATGCCACACACACACACACACACACACACAGACACAAAGGCAAATATTTCCCATTGTAATTTTTGAAGCTGTTCATTTTTATTTTCCAGTTAAATTTGACTTCATTTCTTGGCGTGCATGCAAAACTCCCACAAATAGTTTCTCTTCAATGTGTGGGTGTGTTTGTGTGTATGTGTGTGTGTGTGTGTGTATTATTTTTTCCTTTTCTATTTTTTTTTTGGCCAGAATATTCAAAAGCAGCGACGCTTTCGCATTATTTTATGGCCTCAAGCCAATTATTTTCTCTTGGCTTTCGACCAAAGAGTTTGCCGAAAACTTTTTGGCGAATTCGAGCTTGGTTGTGTGTGTGTGTGTGTGTGTGTGTGTGTGTGTGCGTGTGTGTACGTTAGTGTTGGGTAATGCATATTTTTACAACTATTTTAAAGTTACTCCTCTGCAATGAAGACCCTTGTTGCTTCCCTGCCCCTTGCCACTGCCTTGCCATTGCCTTGCCTTTTATTTGCGTCGCTGGCATTTGCATTGTTTTGCGGCCCAGGGGCATGAAGCGTCAAAGTTTTTGGACAACAACTTGCGCACTGCTGCTAAAGTTGCATTTGAAATTTGCATGCAATAAAGAAGAAGAGCAACGCCTCAGCTCTCTATGCCTCATCCTGGCCGGGAAGCCCGTTCTTAGTGCACTTTTGAAGCAATTCCAACTTTGCGTTCAACTGGCAACAGCCAAACGATTTCTTCAAAGTGGCAATAAAAGGCTGACAAAATGAATAACACGACCACGTGTCACGTGCCACAAATGCGGCACACATTCGCGTAGGCTTTGGGGACCTGCTGTGTGCTCCTGTGCTGCTGTGTGGTGCTGTGTGGTGCTGTGTGGTGCTGTGGTGTGCCAGCTCAAGTGCAAAATCAGCCCAAAAGAAGACAAAAGCAATTCCCGAAGCCCTCAATAGCCGCTCTGGCTACAGGAAGCGGAAGGATGCAGCTGCACCGTGACAAATCTTCAGTTTGAACTATACAAAAAATTACCATTGAATTGTAATGAAAATCTTTAATCAGTTCAAGCAAACTAAACTTCGAAAAGGCAAAGTCTGCTTTAAGCAGATAATTAAATAATAATAATTTAAATAAACAAATAGTTATTCTTAATAATAATTCAAATAGAATACTATAACATAAATCAAGATCAACACTAATGAGTTCTTCAAGTTAAGCACAAAATTGTTTACAGTGTATGCGGCGCTTTGGCACTTGGGGAAATATGCGACATACGACGAGGGGCGCCTCATTGGTCTGCACGTTTTCACGTCCCGTTGCGGAAATGATGTTCAGGCACAACACAACACACACAACACACACACACACACACACACACACACACACATTTGGCGGGGCACGTTTCGTGCGACGTTTGCACATTTCAAGGATGTAGCTTAATTCGTAATGAAGACGTGCAAACTGAAAGTACAGCTGCATACACACACATTTCTCTTTGTGTATGCGTGTGTGTGTGTGCGTGTGTGTGTGTGTGTTGTGTATGTTTTTACCCCATTTGTGGCTGCCACAGTACAAAAATATTCAATCAATCAGTCAAATCCATCAAGCAATTTCCGTTAAATTAGTCAAGCTGATGATTTACTGCTGCCCACATGTGGCACGTCACGTTAAGGTTGCACACACATCCTAACCTACTCCTCCTCCTCCTCCCCTCCGCAATTGTAGCCAACAATTGTGGCTAGTGAAATGGCCGAATTGGTTCAATAAACAATAAACACTGCGGCTTAAATTCGTTCCTGTTGACTTGCAATCAGATGCGGCTCATTAAGCGTCCGAGCGACACACAAAAAAAAAGTTCAAAATACACTGAGCCAAAGTGTATTTCAGTTCTGCTTGATATCACAAAATTATGTAAACAGCTATCAAAACTGGCCACTAATAAAATGTTGGGCTTGAGACTTATGCGTTTTTGGAATCAGTCAGCATAATTCGCAGGCAGATTTGAAACTGGCAAGGAACTAAGCAAATATACGCTCAGTGTTGATTGTGATTGGGATTGTTACGACTTAAAATGTGCACAGTCACGCAGCGGACTTTAACGGACCTCCATTGAGGTCCTTTAATGTCTGTCGTTAATTGTATATGCATGGATATGGAACAAATCCCCGTAAATTGTCCTGTCCGTGAATTTAATCTTGCCTGAGTAGCAAAAGGATTGCAGCATATCTTCCAGCATCTAATCTACGACTCTGTCGCTGTCGCTGTAGCTGTGTATCTAAATCTTAAGAATTGGGGAAACAACGACAACGACGACGACGACAAAAGCAATAAAAACAATAATAATGTTAACAGGCAAGAAAGTGTCGCAGTCACTGTGATTGTGAGGGGAGGACAATGGATGTTGGGACGTGGTCTCCTTTTTGGGAGCTGCCAACAAACCGGAACGCGAGGTATGCGAACGTGTCCGACTTTAATTAATTACCGGAAAACTGTTAATATTTGCATTGCCTTCAAGGCCCACAGCCCTTAACCGACGGGCAAAAGAGAGCTGCTGAGCAAACACAAAGAGCGCAACGAGGCTCAAAGCGACGCATAGTTCCAACAACCCACAAGCATGCCCCCAACCCCTCCCCACCCCTACCCACCCCTCTATCAGCACAAACACCCGCGGGGCCACAGGCCTGCAGGCTTGTATAGATTTTTATCTTTTTTTCGTTATACCCTGTAGCCATATAAACAAAAAAAAGGAAGAGAAAACATCTCGTCAAGGACATCATAAAGTTGCACAAATTAATGTCCTGTTCAGCTGAAAGAAACTGTGACCCAAATATTTCCAAATGCTTTTGCTTGTCTAAATTGAGCAAACTCCGAAACAACTAAATTATGATTATAATTATCATTGCAGATAAATATTTGAATATGTTTGGTAAACTTTATAACGAATGTTGCATTAGTTTAGATGAGAAACTAACTTAAAAGTAAATTCCAAATCCAATTTTCATAGAAGCTACACATATTAATCTCTCTAAATTATATATATACCAAGTGCAATTTTGGGGAATTATCTTTCTAGTTTTATGTGCTTTCTATAAGGTATCTGTACAAAATTGTTAGGGTATCTATTAGCTGAGCATTCGCAACACAATTATGCTGTTTGTATTCCCTGCTTTTTGTTTTGTTTTTGTTTTTGTTTCACCTTATATTTTGTGTTTTTTGCTCGTTATTTAATTTCTCAAAAAAGGCGCTCGAAAGTATGCAATGCCAAATTATATTATGCTGGTGGCACCGCACACTGCTGCAAGTGCACATCTCTCTCTCTCTCTCTCACACACTCTCTCTCTGTGCTTAGTGGTGCCGCATGGGTAAGCTCATGGATTGTGTCTGGGTCCGGTTGTAGAAAAGCCAATATGTAATGCAATACCAACCATGCCAAAGGTAGCAAACCCTGTTTGGGGCTTAAGCTAAATGCGATGGCCAAAAACATTTCGCATTGTCCATTCTATTAACATTTTCCAACGCTGCTTCTGCCTGCTCTGTGTATGTGTGTGTGTGTGTGTGTGTGTGTGTGTGTGTGTGTGTGTCCAATTTCGATTCAAATTATGAAACCTTCATGCAGCCGTGCTGTAACCACAAGCAATGTCCTTGAATTGCGTCGGTTTGTTTGGGAGGCGAGTAGGACCTTGGGCAGGTGTGCAAACAGAGCACAGACAGACGACCATACGAAAGATAATTGCATGCTTCATTTACGGTTTTTACATTTTTATTATATTTTTTTTTGCACCAGTTGTATAAAGTGCAACAATAGTCACCAATATTCTGCTTGAACATGCTTCTACGTCACATCCTGGAAACTACTAAGAATCGAGTACTCCTCAAGACCCTCTGCACTTTGTTTTGGAGCATCACTTGACTTCTGCTCGTAGAGTTCTTTGGATTAACTGTTCTACAAACATCTAAAAAGAAATATGCAAAAGTGGAATATAATTTGAGAATAGGAATATGTTTATATATAATTTTGGTATAATTTGATTACCCTCTTTCTAGAATTGTGTTCTTGTATTCATATTATGATTTTCTATAATATATAGACACATATATATTTTGATATATTATTGATTGGAATCATTGACTTTTGCAGATGATGGAGCACGCTTGGCACAACTATAAACTGTACGCTTGGGGCAAGAACGAGCTGCGTCCCTTGTCGCAGCGCCCGCACTCGGGCAGCATATTCGGATCATACGATTTGGGCGCCACAATTGTGGACGGACTGGACACGCTGTACATTATGGGCTTGGAGAAGGAATACAACGAGGGACGCGACTGGATTGAGCGCAAGTTCTCGCTGGATAATATCAGTGCCGAGCTGTC
The DNA here is from genome assembly GCA_035043025.1 of Drosophila villosipedis. NCBI lineage: Eukaryota > Metazoa > Arthropoda > Insecta > Diptera > Drosophilidae > Drosophila > Drosophila villosipedis. Next base: position 734,351 of record JAWNNF010000024.1, read on the forward strand.
TGTCTTTGAGACGAACATTCGGTTTGTGGGCGGCATGCTGACACTGTACGCCTTTACCGGGGATCCAATGTACAAGGAGAAGGCACAGAACATTGCTGATAAGCTGCTACCCGCCTTCCAGACACCGACGGGCATACCCTATGCGCTGGTCAACACCAAAACGGGCAATGCCAAGAACTATGGCTGGGCATCCGGCAGCAGCTCAATTCTCTCCGAGTTTGGCACACTGCATCTGGAGTTTGCCTATTTGAGTGACATAACGGGCAATCCGTTGTATCGGGAGCGGGTCCAAACTATACGCCAGGTGCTCAAGGAAATTGAGAAGCCCAAGGGTCTCTATCCCAACTTCCTCAATCCCAAGACGGGCAAATGGGGTCAGCGTAAGTAACGACAAACAATGCCTATGTCCAACTGCAATCCACATCAAACTTGTCTTTTTGTCTTGTTTTGGGCAGTGCACATGTCTCTGGGCGCCTTGGGCGACAGCTTCTACGAGTATCTGCTGAAGGCCTGGCTCCAATCCGGCCAAACGGACGAGGAGGCCCGCGAAATGTACGACGAGGCAATGCTGGCGATCATCGACAGAATGGTTCGCACCAGCCCCAATGGACTGACCTATGTGTCTGATCTAAAGTTTGATCGGCTGGAGCACAAAATGGATCATCTTGCCTGTTTCTCGGGTACGTTTTGCCTAACTCGATTCTAATCTATATTTCTCATGGAGATAGATCCAAGTTGGGAGCACAATTTTGACAGCCATCCATGTTCCATTAATATATGTGCATGATTCAATTGAATTAAAAAGCATTTTACTTAGAATTTAAGCTCTTTGCGTATGTACAAAACCAACGCAATTTTGAAGAGCATTTATTTTTCTACCAAGTCAATAGATTAATTGCTTTCTGTTTTGCAACTTTTCAGGCGGACTTTTTGCGCTGGGCGCCACAACGCGCCAAAACGAGCTCACTGACAAGTACATGGAGGTGGGCAAGGGGCTAACCAATACTTGCCACGAGAGCTACATACGCACACCCACCCAGCTGGGACCCGAGGCATTCCGGTTAGTCTCGTCTCAATACACAATATACAATACACAATTGCAATTGCAAACGGCAAACAGCAAACGGCAATTTCAATTGCAATTCCAATTCCACTTGCAATTGCACTTGAGATTTATTAATCGTTTCCACACTTGAATTGCTGGTTTAGTTTCAGCGATGCGGCAGAGGCGCGTGCGCTGCGTTCGCAGGAGAAATACTACATTCTTAGGCCGGAAACATTCGAGAGCTATTTCGTGCTGTGGCGCCTCACGCACGACCAGAAGTATCGCGACTGGGGCTGGGAGGCAGTCCAGGCACTGGAGAAGCACTGCCGTACCGCGCACGGATACTGCGGCCTGCGCAACGTTTATCAGCAGGAGCCGCAAAAGGACGATGTGCAGCAGAGCTTCTTCCTAGCTGAGACGCTCAAGGTGAGTACACTCTAAACTTGGCAAGCTGACTGAGAAATATACATAATTAAATTGATATCCTGTCTGTCTCTGTTCCCATATAGTACCTGTACTTACTGTTCTCAGATGACTCCCTTCTGCCACTGGATGAATGGGTGTTCAACACCGAGGCGCATCCGTTGCCCATCAAGGGCGCCAACATTTATTATCGCAAGGCGGCTTCGCCGCTGCCAGCATCGAATGCGTCATAAGCAACTGAGCGCATTTGGATGCCCGTCTCATTCTAATTAACTATATATATATATATACTATATATATATATATATATATATATATATAGGTGTATAATTTGATACTTTTATTATAATTATGATTCTTTTTCTTTTTTTTTTTAATTGTATACAACAACTACATAAGGCAATATATGTAATCTGATCTTTAGTTCGCCGAGCCAATGATGATCGTGCGACGACCACTTTCTATGTAACATATTTATAAAACTTAATAAACTTAACGTTAGCGAGCCCTAGGTACTATACTAATACTTATATGTTTGTCTACCAACCATCCTCTAGCTCGTATTGACTTACATGATACACAAGCTCGGCACAAGTTTTCCAAACATAAAATAATAATTAATATGAGCCGCCCACTTCTGGCTCACTTCCATTTTGAAGAGTTAAAAACACACACACAGAACGAATCCCAATATATATATATATATATACATATATATTTATATATATATATATATATATATATATATATAGCACGCATAGCTGGTTTATATAAGTTATCTCAGGTGTTCGTATTATGGTATTTATCTTGTTTTGTTTCCGTTTAAAGACTCGGCTTGCAAATATTTACTTCAACTTGCAATCTGAACATATACATATTTATCTGTCTATATCTATGACTCTCTCTAGCACTAAATATAGCTACCTGCATATTGTATTTGTGCAGAGCAGCACCCTCTATAACCAATTGACTAGCATTTTGAATATGAATATGACACACAACTGTCAACATTCAGTTGCACATTCTGGGTTCGAAATATTTAAGAGCTTTGTTTTGTAAATATTTCCCTAGCGACAAAATGAAGATATCTATATGAGAAGGTTTACAAATCAAATAATTGTCAAGTTACTGTTTACGTTGTAGCCTAAATATTTTAACGTAATTATTGTAATAGCACGTAGCTTACTTTAAACAAATGTAACGCATATTACTTTACATCAGCATCAAGCGAAACGAAACGAAATTAAATATATATATTACAAATGAAAACAAAACAAAACAAAACAAAAACAAAAACAAAAAATATGTAGGCAATTGTTTAAACAAAATATTTATACAATTATACACAAGGCGAATTAATTTAATTTTTAACAATGTAAAGGTTTTTTTTGTGTAATCCTAAGCGTAGGATATGATGATAATAATGATAATAATATTAATTATATAAACCGAAAAAAATAATAAGATTAAATCAAGAACGTTTAATTTTTGTAATCTTCAGCACTTTGCATCAGCTATGAGAAGCTGTGAGAAGTCATTTTAGAAATATACGTACATAAATAATAAATATAAAACAAAAATAAAATAAAATAAAATACGAAAACACAATAAAAAATAACAATTTTCTAAGCTGATAAAGTAGTTTTATCGTTATGTGTGATTTTTTTTTTTTTTTTTTGTTATATTGAATCATATTTAAGAACGTGAATATTGTATAATTGCGAGTCTTAACAAATTGTAAATGCATTATAGATGAAAGACGACGAAGCTCTCCCGACGGAAAGCGAAAGAAATGCTATAACATAATTGTATTGAACTAACCCATAAGTTTAATAAAAATTTAATGAATAATTAAAAACAACAAATATTGGTAATTTTGATGTGCTTTCTGGTTTGTATCAACATTAATAGTGAGTCTTTGTTTGTTTTATTTCGTTTGCTTGTATGTCAAATACTTAAGTGTCTTATGTGTATGAGTTATTTATAAATTTGTTATCTGAAATCTGCTATCAAGTCTGAAACCGAAATCAAGATAGCATATATTATATATATATCAATTTAAACATACTACTGCTCGGCAAAGTACTTATGTATGTATGTATGTATTGCTCCGCAACATTTACTATTCAGACATGATTTACAATTAAACAGCTGTATGTAAAAAAGAACGAAAGAAAAAAAGAAGCGTAAGCAATTTGATCAAGGCGAACAAAGCGCTCTGAGGTTATCAACATTTCCCACCCAGACGTAGACTCGGACTAGCCGAACAACCCGGAACGAGAGCGCCAATTTCAGTTTGCAGTGCGCGCTGTTCAAGTCCAAAGCACAACATAAAACTGGAACGAAACGACAGACAGAGCATGCATAAAGCAGAGGCAATGAAACGAACAAAACGAGTAGACTCCGTCGTCACCCGCAACCCACTCACAAGAAGTGAAAAACTGTAAAAACGAATGCAGATTTAAAAGTCATTCCACCCACAGGGTGCAGCAAACAAAGGCAACTCTCTGCTCAGCAATTGCCATTCGCTCACCGGGTGGCTTTTCGCTCTTTTGTGTTCGTGCTCTTTGTTCTGTTGCTCCTGCTGCTGCTGCTGTTGCTGCTGCTTCTTCTTCTACCTATTTGTTGACTAGACAAGCCCGCCAGACCAGCTGAGAGTTGTTTGTTGCCGGTCGCAGCGAGTGCGATTATTGCTTTTTGTTTTTGTTGATGTCATGCCCTAATCCCATGCAACTCCTTTGATTTGGGCATGTCGTTTGAACGACTTGTTCACCAGCTTCGACTTCGGTATATAATTGATATGTTCAGTATGAAGCAAGAACAATAAATAAATAAAAAATTATAATGATCAAGTTCAAGTTGAAAAGAAATAAAAAATATATATTTATGATATACATTCGAGAATACGAGATAATAATATAATTACATCATACGCACATAAACACGCCATTCAGTTGGATAACGCTGCCTTATGCCGTGTGTCAAAAGTGGTCAAGCATTTAGGGTATTCAGTCGCTGACTTCAGCTCAAGCAGCTCGTTTGTGTTTTTGTTTTGGTCGTTGACGTCGCGTTTGCGTCGTCGATTCTAGCAAGCCACACAGTTACCAGTGAGTTCTCAAGCGAGTCGGAGGCGTCTGGTGCAGCAGCAGCGACAGCAGCGGTGAATCCAGTACAAACTATTTTGCAAGTGAGCTGAACAAAGCGCCAGGATGCCGTTCCCCATACATCCGCCCAAGCAGATGCCCTGCCCACACTGGCAGCACTTTCCCATTAGTCCGGTGGATAGCAAACCGTCACCATTTGCCACTAGCAACAACAATGATGCCAGCGTCGCTGTGAATAAGCCACCGGAGCCGGTCTCCTATCGCTACTGTGTCCAATGCAAGACAGCTGGCAAGGATGTGAACAGCGCTGAGAAAGAGTAATATGGAAATTGACGCTGTGATATTTCCGCATATCGCCATCACTCACCACTCACCACTTACCACCCATGCCAACCCCCACCTCATCAGAGCACACCAAACCCAAATCGAAAATGACAATGGAACGCGCTGGGTTCGCTCCCCATCGGAAATGGAAATTTGGAAATAAATATAAGCTTAATGAAAGTCTTTTTCATGTTTTATATGTTTTCGCCATTTGCACTACATTTGTTTTCCCATTTTGTTTCAAGTGATTCAATTGTCAATCGAAGTGAAGCTATATACATATACACATATTCTTATATATATATATACATAATATATATATATATATTATAAGCTTAAGCTAAGTTTTTTTTTAACTAAATACATATTTTGTAGACTGCAAATCTATATTTGGTATTGAAAGTTAAATAGGTAAACAAAAAGAACACTAAAAAATACACAACGCATTTAAAAAACGAGTTTGTTTCACAAACACACATACATTTTCTGTCTCCGAATGCGTACATGAATACATTTATGTGCGTGTGCGTGTGTGTGTGTGTGTGTGTGTGCGTGTCGTATGTGTGTGTGTGTGATTTGTTTTCTTGAGCGGCACACATTTTGGGACTTGTTTGCCTGCCTGCTGCCTGCTGTTGCTGTTGCTGGTACTGCTGCTGCTGAATTGTGATTGTTGTTGTTGTTGTTATTGTGGATCGTGCGTTGCTTTTTATCAGTTTTCAAGGTCAGTAAACAGACCCGGCACTCACAGAAACGGAACAGCAAGAACAACATCGAGAATAATTAAATTTCGAACATACGAGCGCGATAAGTATGAAAAAATAAGAAGCCAAAACTGCTGCTAAATAATCCAGAAGTTTCGATTTTCAATTGAGTCTCTCTTTCGCTGTTCGCCTCTTCCCCCCTCTCGGGTGGGGCAGCCATTGGTTAAGTGCCAACCTGCTGCTTGCTACTTGCTGCTTTGCTGCAAATGCAGTCATTGCAAGCGAATTGTCGAATGGAGGACAAAGTTCAACAAACTGCTCAACTGCAAAAATAAATACGCGCTCTCCGCTCTCGCAAAAATTAGATACTACCACATGCTCATGGTTGTAAACTCCTAGCGGAGAACTATGTACATAAGTAAGTATTTCTCCGCCATCACACAAAGAGAGACATCCGAGAGACATCGAACACAGGTACTTCATTTAAGTCTTATCTTATAGGTGGGTGAACAAAATACGAAGTGTGATCGGTGTGTCGGTCGTGCAGATGTTTGCTGCGTATCTTAGTAATTAGTTGATTTTATATGTTTTAGAAGTTGATAAGTGTACCCTAATTAAATTGGGGCGATATGTGTGGCAAGCCCCTTAGCAAATATTTCACAAGACATTCTGATAATCACGATACTCATTATTAATAAACATATGTATAAGCATGTATATGACATAAATAAGTATGTATATAAATAACAGTGCAGTTAAGGCACATACATATTACTTTTTTAATCGTGCGGTTATTTGATTGAAAATAAGCCAAATAACTAGCACAGTTTTATTGAAGCATATTTCTTTGGTGCATAATTAAATATTAAGTGCACTTTTCCAGATACACAAAAAAAATTAAACATACTTTTGGGATGGTTCAAAAACGAACTTTGTTGATTTGCATCAAGGAACGCAAGGAACCCAACCATTTGTAAAAATGTCACTCGCAGAGCGGCAGGTAATGAGTCGAATTTATTAAATCCTTGTTTTCTTGAAAATTATCTATAGGATTTGAATACTGTTTAGCCAGCTGTTGGTCAAAACAAAATTAAAGATCTATAAGGATATGGTCTGATCCAAGAACATCAAGATACTGATTTGAATGGTAAGTTTCGATATAATTGGTGACATTTTTTCTAGTTTCCTGAAAATTATTAAATGCCAATTAACACGCTTCGATTGCATTCATTCGTTTGGAAGCGAATTTACAAAGAAGCGTACATTAAGAAATATGTATGTATGTACATACATACATCGATATAACGTTTACAGACAGGATTGCTAATATTCGACTACACAATTCGGACACATCAAAAGAAAATAGAAAAATCGACGGAAAAAAAGGATATATTTTAAATTGAAGTTCCATAAGATTAATTCATTAATATTTTAATACCATAAATAGCCAGTTTGTCATAGCTTGCGAAGCAAAAAGACAAGGAACGGTTAAGTCAGAATAAAAAACAGCTGATCTGTCCGTTAAATACTCAAAGTGGCAGTACTGGCAACACTCAACTGCTCATTGTTTTCTTCTGGTTCGATTGTATCATTAATCGCTCATCTCTATAATTCGCCTAGTCGGCTTCAAGATTCAAACGAAACGAGTTAATCCTATCAACATTTGCACGAGTTGCTCTACTAAAATGTCGCATTTAGTTACCGAAATTGCACTGGAAATGCTTGGCTACAAGTTTTACGATCCGAATGGCGAATTTCACTTGATGAATTTTGAACAACCAGTGCCAACTGATGTTCACCCGGAGGAACCCTCGCTACAGCATTTCATTAATCAGCCTTCAACATCGAAGACAGCAAATGAAAATGGCCATCCATCGACCGCATACACAAATGGTTGCGCAACCGCATCCCCGATATCTGTTAACCTGCAGGGGACACCAGTTCCCCAGCCAAAGTCGCAGCCAAAGTCGCCAGCAAAGTCGCCATCAAAGCCGAAGCCAAAGTTGCAGCCAATCGCACCAGCACCGGCAACAATTGTACTGCCGAACACACCAACCAATCCGGGGCCGGGTCCGATTCCGGTTCCGGATGGGTTTAAGGAGGCAGCACTCTTGGACCACTCGATGGCGAAGGAGACAGGGACTGTCAAAGAAGACGTACTGCTGAAATGTCTTAGCTCGGAGATTGAGAAGATAAAGGACGATGCAAACGATATAAAGGAGTTCCGCACGGATTTGGAGACTTAAAGCCCATCGATGGCAGCCGCTATTAGACTTATTTACGCACATTTGGTGGCGAATAAATAACGATTGAAGTACAAATCGAGGAGGAATCCTCGGAAGAGCTATAGGAAACTCAGAAGCGGGCCCAATAATAATAATAACAATTAACTTAACAATCTCATTAGATATTTACAATAATATATCATAGATATGACTGTAACCGCAAAACAATCATAATTTAATAAAGTTCCTTATGCTATATTAGATGTCGGCCACTTAATCAATTCAATTATTTTAAACTTTTTATTTGAAATTTGGGCTTGTTTTTTCTCTATATCACTTACCTACAGAAATCACAAAAATACATGGCAAAAAGGCAAGTAAATGAATTTGCATTTATATAAATATATTATTAATAGGCTTATTTACATTCAACTACATATTTAACGAGATTTAAATATGAGCTTGGAATTGCCCGTTAGCATTAGGTTTGGTCAACTTTAAATTGATAGTTATATATATATACATTTACATACATTTATATATATACATATATGTAAAAATATATTCTTATTTAAATCATTCCAATCGTATTAATTTATAAATGAATCTCGGCCATCTTTTGTTAATCTATCGTGTTTCAGCAGTTGGCATCACTAACGCTTGAACTATCGCCGGCTATCGGAACGACTGGCTCGCAATATCCTAAAGAACTGAGGAACTTTGCTGCGGTTGCCATAGCAACTGAGAGCTCGAAAGAAGAAACTACATTTTAAACGTTGAATTGAGAACGCCAATTTTTCCGGTTAAGTCAGAATAAAAAACAGCTGATCTGTCCGTTAAATACTCAAAGTGGCAGTACTGGCAACACTCAATTGCTCAGTGTTTTCTTCTGATTCGATTGTATCATTAATCGGTTCAGCCGCGTAGCTCATCTCTATAATTCGCCTAGTCGGCTTCAAACGAAACGAGTTAATCCTATCAACATTTGCACGAGTTGCTCTACTAAAATGTCATACTTACTTACCGAAATTGCACTGGAAATGCTTGGCTACAAGTTTTACGATCCGAATGGCGAATTTCACTTGATGAATTTCCAACAACCAGTGCCAACTGATGTTCACCCGGAGGAACCCTCGCTACAGCATTTCATTAATCAGCCTTCAACATCGAAGACAGCAAACGAAAATGGCCATCCATCGACTGCATACACAAATGGTTGTGCAACCGCATCCCCGATATCTGTTAACCTGCAGGGGACACCGGTTCGTGCATTGACCAAGTTGATAAAGACCCAAAAACTGCGACCAAAGTCGCAATCTAAAACGCAGCCAAAGTCGCCAGCAAAGTTGCCACCAAAGCCGAAGCCAAAGTTGCAACCAATCGCACCAGCAGCGCCAACAATTGTGCTGCCGAACACACCAACCAATCCGGGTCCGGGTCCGATTCCGGTTCCGGAAGGGTTTAAGGAGCCAGCACTCATTGTGCTTCCAAAAATGTCTACTACTTCCCGACGTACGCCAGCCAAGGCTTTGGCCAAAATCGTCAGTTACGAAACGGGAAAAATTCGCAATGAACTGACACAGCGTTTGGACCACTCGATGGCGAAGGAGACGGGGACTGCCAAAGAAGACGCACTGCTCAAATGCCTTAGCTCGGAGATTGAGAAGATAAAGGACGATGCGAACGATATAAAGGAGTTCCGCATGGATTTGGAGAAGCACTTAAAGCCCAGCGATGGAAGCCGCTATGAGACTTATTTACGCACATTTGGTGGCGAATAAATAACGATTGAAATACAAATCGAGGAGGAATCCTCGGAAGAGCTATAGGAGGCTCAGAAGCGGGCCCAATAATAATAATAACAATTAACTTAACAATCTCATTAGATATTTACAATAATAGATCATAGATATGACTGTAACCGCAAAACAATCATAATTTAATAAAGTTCCTTATGCTATATTAGATGTCGGCCACTTAATCAATTCAATTATTTTAAACTTTTTATTTGAAATTTGGGCTTGTTTTTTCTCTATATCCCTTACCTACAGAAATCACAAAAATACATGGCAAAAAGGCAAGTAAATGAATTTGCATTTATATAAATATATTCTTAATAGGCTTATTTACATTCAACTACATATTTAACGAGATTTAGATATGAGCTTGGAATTGCCCGTTAGCATTAGGTTTGGTCAACTTTAAATTGATAGTTATATGTATATATATATATATATATATATATATATATATATGTAAAAATATATTTTTATTTAAATCATTCCAATCGTATTAATTTATAAATGAATCTCGGCCATCTTTTGTTAATCTATCGTGTTTCAGCAGTTGGCATCACTAACGCGTGAACTATCGCCGGCTATCGGAACGACTGGCTCGCAATATCCTAAAGAACTAAGGAACTTTGCTGCGGTTGCCATAGCAACTGAGAGCTCAAAAGATGAAACTACATTTTAAACGTTGAATTGAGAAGAATTGAAAGAGAGCTGCTTGGTAGTTGGTCTTTCAGCTGCTGCAAGCACGCAAGCAAGCAAGCCAGCCAGCCAGCAGGTGCACTTTCTCAAGTACGTGGCTCAGTCTATATACATATATATATCCATATATATGTGGTTGAGAGGATGGATTATCAGTACTACGACGAAGAGCCCGACTACGGAGATGATGATGCTGACAGCAGTCTCAGCGAGGATGCGTACACCGATCAGGAGGAGCAGGTCACCTCTGAGGGTCACTACGTGACATATGCTGACGTCACGGATCGATTGTGGGACAGCTATGAGCACTGCATTCTGCCATCGCTGCACCAAGTGTTGGGCTACATAATGCCACTGATCCTGGGCTGCCTGCTATGCCGGCTGCTCAGCTCGATCTATGCCAGCAGGAGGCGACTGGTGGCCAGCAGCACCAGGGGCACCAGTTGTAGCTGGGCGGAAGCAAACAGTTTGAAGCTGGCACCGCTCCACTTGATCAATGCGCTCTGCGGCTTGGGAGTCCTTTACGCAACGCTTGGCCAGCGTATGCTGATCCTCCTACTGCTCAGCAGCATAAGCTATCTGCTACTGCAGCTGGTACGCATGGGACGTGGACAACGTGGCGCAACAGCAATTGCCGTGCTCAGCATTGGCAGCCAATTCATCTACGAGCTGGCCATCTGGCAGAAGCGGGACGATTGGCCGCAGTTGCGCGGCTTGCAAATGGTGACCAACATGAAGATCATATCGCTGGGCTACGATTTGACGGCGACGCCGGGTTCGCCGGCTCTGCGCATGCCCAACATTCTCGCCTATCTGGGCTACGTGCTAAATCCGGCCAGCTGTGCGCTGGGACCGTGGATAAGCTATGGCCGCTACTTGGACTCGCTGCATCAGAAGCCGCACTGGCGCCTCTGCCAGATGCTGCTCAATGTGCTGCTCAGCCTGGTGGCGCTGGCCATCTCGAATTGCATTGCGCCAGCGCTGGGTGAACTGTATCTGCCGATGGAAGAGCACCCCTCGATGCACAACGGCAGCCTCTCGCACTGGCTGCTCATGTACACCGGAGCGATGAGCGTGCGCGCCAGCCACTATTTTGTGAGCCTGCTCAGCCAGGCCCAACTGGCTGCCGCCGGCCAGCAGCTGGATGTGGGTGAGCACGTCGTGCGTCCCTTCCAAATTGAGTGGCCGCGTTCGCTGAGCGCTCTGGTGCGCTGCTGGAACATACCCATGCATGAGTGGCTCAAGCGCTACGTCTACTCCGCATCGAAGCAGCACCAACAGCAACAGCAACAGCAGCAACAGTCGAGTATTCGCCACAACACCGTTGTGGCCGTTTTGTCCACGTATCTGGTGTCATCGCTGCTGCACGGCATGGACTTTCGCATCTATCTGGTGCTGTTGTCGCTGGCCACCTTTGCCGAGGGCGAGTCAATGCTGCGCCGCCATCTGGCCACGCTCTTCAATGCCTGTGTCGCCGCCAATCCGTGCCCAGGCGCCGAACGATGTCGCTATGCGAACTGCCCGCAACGACGTGGCCGCTTCACTGTCAGCTCTGTGCTGGTGACGCTGACCAATTTGGTCTTTACACTGCTCGCCATTTGCCATCTGGCCTATTTGGGCGTTGTGCTGATGAACGAGACGCTCATCGCGGAGAATGAGCTGCCCTTCATGTACCACTGGTCAGCAGCCGGCTATCTCAGTCACTACGTCGGCATTGGCATGTTTGTCCTATATCTGATCATATCGTAAGCCATCTCAAAAAGACTGCCTGAGAGACTGCGCTCCTCCCCGCCTGCCCATCCCCATCGCCATCCCCATCTCCGTCGCCCTCCCGACTGCACACATATGTGATATATGATATGATATATAATGATGCGTGGAGCATTCGAAAGCAACGAGCCGCAAATCCATTGGAGACGGCGACCAACAACGGAACTGATTTAACAACTGTGAATCTCTATATTAACTGTATTTGTATTTTTTGTGTTACGTACTATATATGTACTATATATCCCTAGTTGTCTGTGCCAACTTGGCTTTTATTTATACACAAGGTGCATAGGCAAGGGTGCAACTTGCCTGGTTTGTTAAGGAAATCGGACAAAAATAATTCATAGTTCAGTTGAAATTGGTTTTTCGTAAACCTTTAAGTTATTTGATACCAATTTGTAACGTGGCTTAGATTAGAAATTATGATATATATACAAGTCGGCCTGCCACCCCCTCCCCTCCTCCCACCTCCTTTTGGATACGCCCTTGGACATATATTTGTAATTATTATACTACTGCGTCCTAGTTTTGTACTTAATAAATGTATATTGCTCTTTTTAAATGTAATTGAATTCGGATTTGAATTTTCAAGAAGGGGAGCAATCGCTAGGATCCTACAGCAATCACTGCTAGTATTATCTATACTCAGGATGTCAATTCGGATGTGAAAATTGGTTTAAAGCCCAAATATCTAAAGTGACGGTAAAAAAAGAAGATAAAAATATAATTTTTTTAAAATTTTTTTATTGTTTTTTTTTATATTTTGTTTGTTTTTTTTTTTGTTGTTTTTCTCATTGAGACAAATATTTATAACAATATTGTAAGTTCTACTGCTTTGTTTTTTCACTTTTGTTTTGTTTTTTTGTTTTTTTTTTCTATACTCATTTTGCGGTTGTTTTCGGTTGTCAGTTTTATTTGTTTTGTTGCTTATGTTTTAAATATTAAAATTACTACCTTAAAAATTATGCAATGACAATAAAAATATTTGTTTATTTGTTTATACAACTCTTGCCTGGTTGTTATGCCGCATTTCTGAACAGCTAAAAAAAGTTTCGCTCCGTTTTTCGTTTTTTTTTTCTTCTTTTTTTTTTGTGTTTTCTTTTCAAGTTTTCCTTTTTGTTTTATAATCCGAAAGTGTTTTTTGCTCATTTGATTTCGACATCAAAAATAGATAGATATATACATATACATATATATACATTTATATATATTGTGTGTGTGTGTGTGTGTGTGTGTGTGTATGCATGTATTTTTGTATATCGATTTATGTATATATACATATATATATCTATATAAAGTTTTTTTGTTTATATATATATATATATATATATATATATGTTTATATATATATTCTTTCTGTTTTTGACATTGTTTCCATATCCGTTTTCCATTTCGGTTGCATCTCTACATAGTTTTAATTCATATAAAAAAAAGTTGCATGCAACAATTGGTTTTGCCTGCATTTACATATATTATGTTTGATTTTTCTTTATTTGTTCTTAAACATTCTTTCTTTGCCTTGGGTTTTTTTTAAATCGCTTTTTTGTTTTTTGTTTTTTTTTTGTTTTTCATTTATAACAACAACTGAGTTGATCACAAGAGATAACGAGAGTTTTTGCTTTATATGTATGTTTTTTGTTTTGTTTTGTTTTGTTTCATAGTTGCTTCTTTTGCACTTTCTTTTTCTGTTAACTTTTACAAAATATGACGAAGCTTTCGTTGATTTTTTTATTGCAGTTGTTATTGTTTGTTTGTTTGTTTGTTCTGTGTGTTTTTGTTTTGCTGCTCCTGGCTATACGTAGCTGTCAAAAAAAAGTTATTGAACAATTGTTTTTTGTTTTTAGAATTGCATTTTCATATTTGTTTAATGTTCCTCATCGCTCTTATCGCATCAGCTAAAAATACAAATAGTGTACAAATATTCGCTAACTACATATATTTTATATATATATAAATGTATAAATATGCATAGAGATTTATACATTTATTGTTTTTGTGGCGTGCGCAAATTGTGTAACCTATGCTAAGGTGGAGAGGGGGTTTGGTTTGGAGACGTTTTGCTTTGCTGTTTGCTGTTTGTTTTTTGTTGAAAGAAACTGCCATATCTAAAATTATGTAACAAAAATTTAAATAATTTCATTAAATACATACACAATCGTATATACATACATACGTATATATATATATATATATATATGCATATTGTTCCGCTTTCTACAAATTGCAAATTACAAATTTTAAAACTTAATTTTAATTATGTTTGTTTATTTTGTACACCCATTAAAAATGGATAAACAAATTTTTCAAAGATGTTTTTTTCTTTTTCGTTTCTTTTGTTTTGTTTTAGTTTTTGTTTGCTTTTCGTACAAGTTTGGGGCCTGATGAGAGAATTTTGCTAGACGCTGCTTACAAATTTAGCTAAAAACTTTTCTTTTTTGTTTTACTTTTGCTGTTTTCGCACAATGCTTAATGCATAACAATGTCGCAAATAATGGTAAAACACACACAAAAAAAAAAACAAAAAAATAAAAATAAAGAGAGGGAAATTAATGATAATCGTAATAATTAATCAACAGTAAAAATTACTGCGTAGCATAATTTAATTAGCAAATACAACTAAAGCATAAACATAAGCTTTAAAATAATATTACACGTTTAAATTATAAACATAATTACATTGTGTTTTGTCTGTGTCCGTGTGTTGTGTCTCTGTATAGTGTGCATGTGTGCATGTGTGTGTGTGTGTGTGTGTGTGTGTGTGTGTCTGTCTGTTTCCTGCTGCTGCATGTTCGGCACGCAAATGTTGATGGCAACATTTGGCCAACAAGCCAGCAGCACACACAACCAGTGTGTGTGTGTGTGTGTGTGTGTGTCTCTCTCTCTGTGTGTGTGTGTGTGTGTGTGTGTTTGTATGGCAACAACAACAACATGCTCATATTAAATAAATTAAACTACATATAGCGCTTTATATGTATGTTAACCATGATATGCGGCCGGCTGCAGTCGTTACCGTAACAGTCATCGTCATCGTCATCGTCTTTGTCGTCATCATTGTCATTGTCCTTGTACTCGTCCACATCCTTGTGAGCGTCCTGAACAACATTAACATCATCATTCTCGTCATTGTCAGCGTCATCGTCATCATCGTCTTGTTGGTTGTTGGTTGTTGCCAGGCCGCTTGTGTGTTGACTTAAAGCTGAAGCTGCTGCAGCAGCTGCTGCCGCTGCTGTTGCCACTGTTGACGACGCTGCCGCCGCTGCTGCTGCTGCTGCTGCTGCATCTGCTGTTGTCGCCGTTGTTGCTGTTGCTGCTGATATTTCTGTTGCTGTTGCTGCTTCTGCCAGAACGAAGCGCCGCTGCCCATCCCAGCATCGGCACCACGTTCAATCGTTCTTGGTCTGACAGTAGAGCTCCTTCAGCGACTTGAGCTCCTCGATGAGCGCTTTGTTTTGGTTCTCTAGCACCGCCACACGATTCTCCAGGCACTTGATGTACTCCTTCTTTTTGCGCCGGCATTCGCGCGCCGCCTCCCGATTCTTCTGCAATCGTATTTGCCGCTTGAGCGTCTGATCCTCCGCAATGCCGCTGTTATCTGTGTTGCACAAATAGAATGCGTTGCAAGAGAAGAACAAGGATTAGTTTTCACTTCTATTCATTTTATTTTTGTGTATTATTATTATTATTTTGATATTGATTTTTTTTTTTTTGCTATTTGTAGTTGATGGTTTTGGCATTTACTGGTATTGTATGCTATCCGATTGGATGGCAAATAGAAGGCCGGGTCTGGCGCCATGTGCAGCAATGGACTGCCTGATGTGTTGTTGTTGTTGTTGTTGTTGCTGCCGCCGCCGCTGCCGCCGCCCCCCGTCCCGCTACCCAGCTGTGAGCTGAGAACGATGCCGTCGGGCATTTGGAGTGTTCCGCCCGCTGCACCACCAATGAGGTTTTTGGTTCGGTATTTTTTTTTTGGTTTTTTGTTACATTGATATTTTTGGGAGATGGTTGGGTGGTTGTTGTTGTTGTTGTTGTCGTTGTAGTAGTTGTTGTTGTTGTCATTGGATATTTGATGCAATATTGATTGGATTTTTGTTTTTGATTTTTCGCGAGCAGTCAAAAAGAAATCAAAAAAAAAAACAACAATAAAAATTATAAGAAAACATATTGTTCGACATGTTTTTGTTTTTTCTTTTTTTTTCTTCATTTGTGAGGTGGTGTCTGGTGTGAGTGCGAGTGAGCGAAACGATCGAACGAGAACGAGAGCGAGAGGCAAATGTTGGTTGGTTAGTTTGAGAACAACAGCAACGGCGACGGCAACGGTCCACGTTTGTTATAAGTACAGATGTATATATATATATATATATATATATATGTATATGTATATATGCTTATGCATGATGTATTTGATGTATGAGCGATGTGAGTGGCTGGCTGGCTGGCTGGTTGGGTGGTGGTGCGTTTGTTTTGTTTTTGTTTTTGTTTTAACTGTGGTGGCCTGTGTGTGTGGGTGTGTTTATGTGTGTGGCATCAACAACAGCAGCAGTAGTAGCACGGGCAGCAACAACAACGGTAACAACAACAACAACAACAACAACATCAACAACAACAGCAGCAACAAGAAAGCCAATAGAAAGAAAGACGCGCGATAAAAAACAAAAGAAAACGAATTAACATTTGTTGTGTGTATGTGTGTGTTGTGTGTGTATGTGTTGTCTGTGTATGAGTGAATATTATATACTGTTGTATTTACAAGAATTACATGACGAGTTAAGATAAATGCTGCGCGTTATCCTAGTCACTCTTGGCGACATTTGAAGAAGTTTAGACTACAACCACAACAACAACAACGAGGACATCAATAGATAATATAAAATGCAAGTGCACATGAGAAAGAAAGAGAGAAAGGAACACGCATAACAAGAGAAATAACTGTACAGCTCTACAACAGTAATGCTTTGGCTATGTGTGTGCGTGTGTGTGTGTGTTTGCAAATGACAACTATAAAAAAAACAACAACAACAGCAACAACATTGTTAGCATGGTGAAGGTGAATAGCGAAATATGTTGAAATGTTTGCAAGTCTCTCGGGTGACACATGTTTGTATGTATGCATGTATGTATGTACTTATGGGAATGTGATGGGAGGGGAACATGAGGGGACATGTAACGGTTACACATACGAAAATGGCTTAGCATATAAGATATAACTGCGTGCAAGAAACTCCCGTTCAAGTTTTGCAGGAGTTGTTGCCAAGCTCTACCAAAAGACTAACCTTACTTTACTTTTTAAGAATCTGTACAAATTATTATCTATATCCATATAAGTTTAGCAATTATTTATATTTGTATTTATTATAATTAGTTTATAGCCATGTTCTGATGCCCAAGCTTGTCTCTCATTTCTAAAGCTATTCGGTTGACAAATAGATTTTCATTTGTTTTCTGTTTTAATTGAACAACTTCTTTTCTATGTTTGAAATATATTATTCTAGAATGGTATTAGGTCTGTGGCTCCCCTGCTACAACAATTTTGTCCTGCCTAATGTGAATATAGTCAGAATGGATATATATAAAAACTAGGAGAGTCAAACTGAAACTATGCTTGTTGTCAGATGGTAGAGCTTAGATGCACAGGACACAGAAACAGATAAGAGATTAAGATCGAGAGACAGGGATAAAGAAAGAGAGAGAGAGAGAGAGAGAGAGACAGATATACAGAAACTGGGGCGGGTGTGGTGGTGGTGGTGGGTGGGGTGGGGTGGGGTAGGCAGTTATGGCGTTCAGCTTTGTTTACGACAAAAAAAAAAAACAACAAAAATGATATATATATAAGTATATATATGTATGATTACCGCTAATGTCGGGTCCACTGATCTCGGTGAAGATCTTATTGTACGATGGCCTTCGTGTCAGATTACTGCGCATATGCTGTGAATCCTCGTCCGATAAACTGTCATCGCTATCCTCCGGATGCTGGGTATTCGGTTCGGGTTTGATCTTACATTGAAAATTTGGAGGGATCTGCAAATGTGAAATCGATTAGCAACAGCAATAATGACTACAACAATAATAATAATAATAATAATATAAAATAATAGGAATCGATGTGCTTGTTGTTAGATTGCTGTTGGCGAATGCTACGCACTTTGCTACGCACTTGCACTGCGTTGCCCGTGGCCGTGTGGATGACCGTCGTGTTCGCCGGCTTGGTCACATAGACGACTCCGCTTCCACCCTTGTGCATCGTCGATGCGGCGACCAGCGCCTGCTGTTGTTGCTGCTGTTGTTGCTGCTGCTGCTGCTGCTGCTGCTGCTGCTGTTGCTGTTGTTGCTGTTGTGTTCCCGCAGCGGTTTGTATGACACCTGAGTGATTGGCCGCCTGTATCACGGATTGTACCTGCGAAAGCACATATAGATCAATATAAGCCGCACAGACTGAATAATGTTGGGAGTACTCTTCAAATAATCAATATTGTTTTTCAATGGGTTGCTTGAAAAGCTGCTTTAACTTTAGCTTATCGACTAGTTTGGTAAAGATTTTTGACAATTGGGGTATTGTGATCAATAAAAGATTCAAAGATTCGGTTTCAGAGGTGATTTGTAAAACGAATTTTAAGGACAAAATATAATAAATAAAAAGTCAAAGAAAATCTACAAATTATTGCGCAAAACATTTTTAATAATAGAAAATATGAAATCAAAATTGAAGGAAACAGAAAATCAGTATTTTAATTTAATCATTTTCAATATTATTAAATATATATAAAAGCAGTTGCTTTGCCAATTATTTCGAATCGAAAAATACCTACTGAGGTAGGTATTTTATATATATATATATATATTGATATTCGAAAGCAAACTTCAATTCCTATTAACTGCAGTATTTCAAAGTGATCTTCGGACGAGGAATGCGAATGGGGATTGGGAATTGGGGACTGGGAACTGGGGATGGTGCTTACCTGTAGGCCGTGCGTTAGCCCCTGTATTGGGTATTGTATATTGCAATTGGCGGTTGTTGTCAGCACGGAGGCCGCGCCGCTGGCATTGTTTGTGTTGGCCGTCGCCGGAACGCCGCCCGTTGTACTTTGCTGGTTGTTTTGTGATTGCTGCTGCTGTTGCTGTTGCTGCTGTTGTTGCTGCTGCTGCTGTTGTTGTTGCTGCTGCTGCTGCTGCTGTTGTTGCTGTTGGCCGCCTGTTGCTGCCGCTGCTGCTGCTGCGGCGGCGGCGGCTACGGCTGCTGTGACATCAACATCGTTGACATTACCGCTGGAGGCCGAGTTGCCGTTCTCCTCGACGATGCTATCCATTTTAGCGATTTTCAGCAGCACCGTTACGCTCTCCGATAAGTGCTTCAGTTTGGCGTCTTTTCCGTTTCAATTTTGCCAGTTTGAAGTTGAACTTGAATGCTGGACGACGACTGCAACAACGACGGAGATGCGAAGACGCGAAGCGATGCGAGGCGAGTCGGTGGCGATGGCGAATGATGATGGTTAACAATTGACGGTTGGCCAAGCAATGAAAGAGATGGGAGGAGGCGCCACAGAATCGAGACAGAGGCACAGAAAGAGAAATAGTAGTAATATTTGTTGTAGTTGCAATTCACATGTATATATATAGAGAGTGAAAGAGAGACAAAGAGAGAGAAAGAGAGAGAGAGAGGGGGGGTAGAGAGAGATGTGCACTAAATTGGTTTCAAGTTGCAACAATATTGTTCGATTGTTTATTGCCAATTGGTAATTGTTCGCGAAAGCAACAACAACACCAACAACACCAGCAACAACAAAAACAAAAACAAATGCACACACCAACACACACACACGCGCACACACACACACACACACACCCGCTGACTGTCACTGTCACCAATGCTGCTGCTGCTGTTGCCTCTACCTTCAACTGTTGTTTGGTTTGTTTTGTTTGCTTGCTACAAAAATGACGACGACAACGATGACAACGACAAAACAACAACAACAACAACATTAACGACCATACTGTCTCAACTGTTGTGTGTATTTTTATGAAATGACGTCATGACGACGTTGTGTTATAAGCAAACAAAAAAAAAAGAAAAAAAAGGCAAACTTACTTTCTGATGACATCACTAAAAAACGTTGCTGCTCCTCTTGTTGTTGTTGCTGCTGATGTTTTTGCTGTTTTCTGTTTCTCTCCACTATGCGCGCGCTTGTATTTGTGTATATATGTGCATGTGTGTGTGTGTGTGTGTGTGTGTGTTGTCTGAGTGTGTTTGTGTCGCGTTGCGCGCTGTGCTGGCAACTTGTTGAAAAATTCAACTGTACGCACACCACACACACACAAGACAAGACAAGACAAGTGAGAACAGCAGAGTTGGAGCTGAGATGAGAGCTCTGATTTGTTTCTCAATATTTATGCCCGCGATTTTTGGTCCTACTTGTTGTTTTTGTTGTTGCTTTCGGTTGGGTGGCGGTGGCGGTGGCTGCCTGGCAGGCGGTTAAAAAAAAAAAAACAAAAAAAGCGAAAACACTTTTCACGCAGTTGGCAGCACGACGCGCGAGCAGCATACAAAAATTTTCTGCTGTTATCGTTGCTTACGTTCTGCTTTTTTTTGGGAGCAGCGTATTCGAGACCGATTTTGTTTGTCAGTTGCCTTAGCTAATGGCAAAATATGAAGGCACAATTGTTTATTTCTAGTCTCGCACACGCGTTTCAGGTCACAGTCAATTTTAACTACAATTTATTGATCAGATTTTTGGACCTTTTTGCGCAAAATTTTATTTTGTATTGCTCGCTCGCTCGCTCGCGCTGCTTCACTGCCTTAGCACTGGCGCAAACACATCCAAAACACTCACGCATACACTCGTACACTCTCACACACACAAGCACAGAGCGAGAACACGCACTCAAAAACACACATATGCATGCGCACGCAGCGACGACGACGACCCGTCTCATAGTCCAGCGTTGCCAGATAGCTTATACACAAATCCGGCAATGATATTCGTTTGATTTGCTTAAGGCAATCAACATAAGCAACACAACAAAAATAATAAAACATATATTTTGGCAAATTCATGTGGTATTTTCAAAGAATGAACAGCCAAATAAGAACAAAAAAAAGCGCGCGAGGACTGTCACGAGAGCTGGCAGCACCAGCATCAGCTGTTTGGTCGTGCGACACTGCTGATGCGAGGGCTGAAACATCATGCAATTCTCGCGCTCGATTTGTTGTTTTGAATGGATGAATGAAGCAAATGGTCGAATGTAACAACTGCTAGTTAATTAATATATATATATATATATATTTTTGTAATTACCAAAGTTAATGTTAGAAAGTTGTTTTATTGTTATTATTGCTAAGCGCAGCTTGCCATTGTTTGAAAAATGACTCATTTCCTGGCATATAATTAGAAGTAAACTGCAAAATTAATGCCACAGACGTGCAAAAATCCTTACGACCACTAACAATGGACTAACTGGACTCTGTCTCTGAACGCTACGATCCGTAATTGGCCCAAAGCACGCAAACTCCACCTGTATCTCTCCCACTCACTCGCACTCAGCCCCCCAAAACGCCGTGCTGTCTGTGCGAATCAGAATCAGAAAGGGGGAAAGAGAGAAAGAGAGTCATCTGACCGACTGACTCACTCAGTGAACGGTGAATTTGATTGTTGCTGTTTTTGTTGTTGTTATCATTTTAAGGCGAACAGCAACTGGTCAACAACAAACTAAAGTTCGCATTATTATTATTTAATGCAGCTGCACTTGCAGTTGCACACTATTCATTTAAATGATACTCGCGATTTAACTGGCTGTTCTCTCTTCGTTTTGCAGTTGCCCAAATGATCTCAATAGTTGGGCTCAATCAAATTTAGCGATTCGAAATTAATTTGTAGGTGACCTAAACATGATCACTCATTGTCAATTAGATGAATCAATCGCAATCCCATTAAATAAAAAACTATTCATACTCAAATTAACAAAACCAATGACGACTTTATAGTTTATGTTTAAAGTACACGTGAAAGCATTATAGGCTCAAAGTAAAAAGCAAATATTTTCCAGATTAAATAAAAAACATTATAAATGAGATTTAACTTCTTGAGTCTGTAGATATAATCGATATTTTTCAACCAATTAGTTGTGCATCTCATGCTGAATTTAAGAAATTAGGCTCATGTTTCTAGCTGAATTAGTTTTATTTGAATAAACCTTATTAATTGCAGACTTTGACTTGAAGAAATGTAATGAAACGTTTTAGGTATTAAATGAAGAAATATTTAGCCATATCTGTTCCGAAAATATCTTACATTTCGGAATATCGAGATTACTAAAATTGACAATTTTTGTATTTGATTTAAGAACAAAATTAATTATTTTTTGATTGACAATTACAATGTAACGATGCAAATCGATGCTTGATAATTTTGCTGCTGTTTTTCTACGCTTGGCGTCAAGCCGTGTTTCAAGAAAAGAAAGCTTTTACCCGTTTCCGCAGCTGATTGAAATTGCATTGTTGTTGCCCTTAAATTGTATTTGTTGCGCTGCAGATAATGTCAAGCACTGCGCAGCATTGTTGCAGAGAGAGAGAGAGAGAAAGAGTGAGAGAGGGATAGAGAGGGAGAGTGACATAGACGGCATAAAACATTGAGCATAGTGACGCTGCATTAAAAAATTATGGGGAATTTAACGATGCTCAGTTGCGAGATGAGAGCGAGGAGCGCTGCGTGGCAGGGAGAGGGGTGCGTAAGCTCTCGCCAAAATGATTGTGTTCGTTGACACTGCTCGAGTTGAGATGAGCGCGTGACTGTGTGCGTGAGTATGTGTGTGAGAGAGAGAGAGAGAGCGCGAGAGAGAGAGAGAGATGAAGAGTGTGCAAAAGTTATGATTTACATTTGAAAGTTTTCAATTAAGTTGTGTTTTTTACTTTACCTATTGGGTCAGACAAACAACTATAGTTTTTTACATATATTTATATTATATTTTGTGGAGGGCTTTCTTTCTATGTTCTTGATAATCTGTACAAGAGACTTTATTGTTTAATTTAAAATCAGCATTGACATCACGCGCTCATCTCCAGCTACACAACAACTAAAGCGTGAATCATCGCGCCTTTCTCTTTTCCTTCTTTGCTTCGCCTTATATATATAGGTATGTATATATATAGATAGTGTGTGTGTGTCCTTGTTGATTCAGCCGGTAAACAGTTGTTAAAGATATGCTGTGGTTGCCGTGAGCACTGTTGCAATAGTCACGCACTCATCACTAACTACATATGTTTAAAGTGAGTTTACCATTCCCCCGCACCCCGCACACCCACACAACAATCACTCTGATAGCCTTTATTTAGTGCTGTGCTTATCATCAGTGCGTAAGCGTAACTTTAAAATATTTGTGGTGTCCAGTGAAAAAGGTAATTGACACCATAAAGCCGAGCAAAGCTACAGCTGAACAGAGAGAAACGCAGATTGCGTGTGCGAGTGAGAGAGAGGGAGATAGAGATGGAGAGCTTGGGCGAATGACGAGAGCGAATCGAAAGCGCAAAGTGAAAAAGCTGAAAGCGTAAATACAAATCTGGCAACGTCATCAACGTCATTGACATCATCGAGGCTTATTGGTTACGCGAAGTCAAAAACCAAAACACGCGCCACATAAATGTCGTTTGATTATTCTTGTTATTGTTGTTCTTGGTGGTGTTCTTGTTTGTGTTCTTGTTTGTGTTTGTTTGATATAAACAGTCGCAACAAACAGCAACAGTCACAACATTTGCCTGCTGCATTTTAATCAATTCCAATCAGTCGCATTTCGCTTTTGAGCTTTGGCTTTGGCGGCTGTGGGCTCCGTTTTCTTCTTAGTGTGTGTATGTGTGTGTGTGCTCAAGTGTGTTGTGTGTTTCGTTTTCGCTCGTACGCAAAATGTGACGTCAGCATTATTTATTTTTAACCAATCTCATGCGTTGCATTTTACGTGAGTGCCTCTTCTGCTTTTGTATGTACGAATTAAAGCAAAATGAATGCGCAAACTGCAGCAACAATAGCATCAGCATCAGCAGTGAAAACAGTTAATATATGCCATGAAAATGGAAGGGATTCGAAATGGAATTGAGAATGTGAGTGCGAATGCGAATGAGAATGAATAAATATGAATGTGAGTGGGAGGGAGAGACGGAATGAGGGAGTGGGAGACTGACTCGACAGGTGAAGCTGTCAAACTTATGTATGTATGTATGTATATATGTATGTGTGTGTGCGTGTAGTGTGTATATATAATTATGTATATATGCACATGCATATACACTTGCTGTTGCACAGCCTTGCCAGTGTTGTAAATGACCGAATGAATTTACCTAGCCATTCTCATCAATACCTCCCCCCCCATCACGCTTTCCACTCCATTTTTAACAGCTTTGTGCGGATTATCAGCTACCAGTAATTTGATAATACAAACATTTGGCGACGACATGTCATGAATCTAATACACTTGCACATATGTTCGTATGTATGTATGCACTGTACTGTTGCACACAAACATACACACATACATGTACATACATACAGATGTGTTATCAGTTTGGGGGGCCGGTTATCAGTGTTGTTGCATGTATGTTTGTATGCATGAACAGCGCTGTTCAGCTTCGTTGTAGCTGAGTTGTGGGTTGCGAATGGCATGTTAAATATTTACATGCAAAGCATTTATATGTAAGTGAACATATACATGTATACATAAATATATATATATGTATATATACATATATATATCTATATACAGAAATAAGATCTAGGATGCGGATGAGAAACCTTATCAGTCAAGAAATGACCACATTAAAAGCTGACTGATTGATTAGATGGCCAAATTGGTCGATTAGCCAGTTACAGATAAATAACATATGTACACTTTACAGTACAGAGTGATGAAATTATAACGTTCAGATATTCTAATTCTAATTTGCTATGCATTACAAACTTGACACTTTGATATTATTGACATTTTTCTACATTTATATTTATTTTTTAAGAGACTTTACATTGGATTCATGCGAATGAGCAATATTTCTCACATTCTCGAATTTCTACAGAATGTGAAGTTGCTGCATGCAGATTTTCCCATCTGGGACAACATTCTGTACTTTAAAAAATTCCAAATTATGTTGCGATTTTCAGATTTCGTGCTTTTTTTTTGCAATGATTTATCAAAATTCGTATCAATATTAGGAAAAGTCTGTCAATAATAGCTGATTTGTCAAGGAATACAATTATAATTTATTTAATGTAATTTAATGTTGATAGCAAATAGATTTGAAATAATTTTTAATTTGGTGAATTTATTTTTTTATTATTGGTTGTATTATTAATCATTTTGCAAAGACAAATGAATGTAAGCTGATCAGCTGTTTTATTTAAACCAAGCTCTAATTTAATGGAATCATTAAGAAGTCGAATTCCTAAATCTGTTCGTTAATTATTCAGACATTAAGTCACGCCAGATAGAGACGCCATCAATTATAGCACGCACTTTAATTGTTATTTAAAGTCGGACAATTATTAAAAAATAAACCTCTTTGTCATCACAATTACTTCATTAGGTGGATGAATGGCTAGAATATTTTGTAGGTTTTTGGACGTCACCTAATGAAATAATTATGATGACAGGGTTTTGAGTCGATTGGACTCCAATCCTAGGCATGACTAATTTGCGCTGTGTGTGTGTGGCTCATAAATAAATATCAGTCTACATTATACACTTATCACAAATACCGAAATGGCAATTATCTCTGTTTAAACAGGGCACGTTTGAGGGAACTCCTCGCATTGAATTTATTACCATTGATAGCATTCAATTGGTTAACAAACACAAACAAAATATGCTATATATATATATATATATATATTATATATATATATATATATTTGTGTATATGATATCATTATAGTTTTACGCAATGATCATAACAAATAAATAAGATAAGAAATGTGAAGTGTGTCAGCTTTTTGATCCGGTTCATCCAATTCAAAAGTTCGACTTTTGGTCTTAAACTGGTACTTCAGATATCTTATGATATCATATGCCTCCAGCAGTTCTCTATAAAATAAATGAAGCGCCAACATCATAATTTGTTCATAATTTGCTTTACCATCCCAGAAATGGTGCTTGTGCAACAGCAAAAGCAAGAACAGAATATATTCCATATATAAATGAGTAGTAAAGTCAAGTATATATATATATATATATATATATATATATATATATATATATATCTATGTATACAAAGTTCATCTAGAAAAAACGTATTTTTTTAGAGTAGTCAGAAAAAGATGTGCAACGATTGGTTGGACAAGTCTGCATTTTATATGTAAATAAATCGGGTTTCATTGTCGTGTTGTTGTTCTTGTTGTTGTTGTTGTTGTTGTTGTTGAGGGGTGCAAAAGAGAGTAAGCACCTTGATAAGAGAGTCATTAAGTGCACACTTCTGTGAAGTGGTCGTGCCACACTAAAAGACCAAACACCAACCCAACCCGCCCCCCAAATCATATTTTACCTGTTGTATTCGGTGTCGCTGCTGCTGCTGCTCCTGCTGCTGTTGTTGTTGTTGATGTTGGTGCTGGTGTTGTTGGTGTTGCCGTTGCTGCTATTGCTGACTAATAACAATGAAATTCTCCACGAAGAAAAAAACAAATTTTGCGTAACGGCTACAAATTTGTAATTTTTGCAAGTCGCTTAATGAGATGTTTTAACAGCAATATATATGTACATAAATCAAAAATACACACCAAGACAACAAAAACACAAAAAAAAAAATAAAATAAATAAAGAGCGTGAAAAAAATAAACTGCTTTTGTTGTTGTTGTTTTTGCTGTTGCTGCTGCTGTTGCTTTCATAAGCGTTTTGCGCTGTCGTTTTGCTTGTTGTTGTTGTTGCTGTTGTTGTTATTTTTGTTTCTGTCGTTGATTTTTTTGTGGTTCGTTTTCTTTGCTTTGCATTGCGTTGCGATTACGTCAAGATTTTTGTTGTATTGCCGATTTGTATTTGATTACAATACATTATATGTTCATCTATATAATATAGTGTGTATATTTAAATATATATGCATATATATATACATATATATATATATATATATATATATTTGTATGTGAGTGTGTATGTATGCGGACAACAACAATTGTTCTCGTTAACCGTTTGGTGCTCTCGCACTCTCGTGAGCGAGAGAGCAGCTATAATTATTACTTGCTTAATTTTTTATACGCGAAAATTTTTAACAACACATTGAAAAAAAGCACATGCACATACTCATAGACACAGTATTCACATACACAGACACATACACACAAACACTCACGCACTCGCACACTATCAAATGAGCTGTTGTTGTTGTTGTTGCTGCTGCTGCTGTTGCTGTTGTGGTACTGTTATATTTTTTTGGCGCTCAAATTTGTGAGCACTGCTTCTTCTTCTTATTCTTTAATGGGCAGCACTCGTCACCTTATGTTGTTGTTGTTTCTCTCTCGATATTTGTAGTTGTAAACGTTGCTGCTACCGGCGCTCGATGACGCGACGACTGCGCGACCGACAACTGAGTGTTGTTATTGTTATTGTTCTTGTTGCTGTTGTTGCTGCTGGTCCTGTTATGTGTACATACATATATAGCTTATATATTGTTGCGATTATAATTGTTGTTGCTGGTTTGGGGGGCTGCTGCTGCTGCTGCTGCCTACTGCTGCTGCTCGTCACCGCTGCTGCCTCTGACGCCTCTTTACGTAGTCAAACTGAAAAGCAATACTGACGCCGTTGACTGACTAAGCGGCAACGACACGACTACGACTACGACTACGACTACGACGACCATGTACACAAACACCACAAACATACACGCTACGTCGACGTTGAAGTCGAAGTCGTCGCAGCCGCACACGTCACCAGCCAGGCAGCCAGCAGCAACAGCTAGCCAACTAGCAGCTAGCAGCGCCACTATTAGTGCTGAGCGCGTGCTCGTGCATTCGATTAATTTGTTGCGGCACGCACGAAAAACAACAAACAATCTACACAAAAATTGACGTTTATTTCTTTCTAACTTTAATTAATGAACTTTAATTAATTTGTGGTTAGCAATCAATGAGCGTGTTTCAATAATGTCTTCGAGTCGTGATTAAAATACGTGTCACGTGTTTATTTCAGCTGCAGATGCGTATTTGACTACATTCATATGTATATTTAAATATTTCTTTGTCTATATATATATTTGTATATGCATAAGCATGTTTACATACATATGTACACATAAATAAGTATGCGATTGTGTGGTTCTTTGGCTGTTTCGTAATTGGCGTACTTTGTTATGTAGTATTTACACACATACATACATACATACATATGTATGTATAAGCTGCAACAGCAGCAGCAGCAGCAATAAATAAAAAAATCAAGCGAAACAACATCAAGAACAACATCAACAACAACAACAAACAATAATAATGGCAAAGCATGAGCGTTAAACGTTATCGTGGCCACGTCAAAGTCACGACGCTTCACGCTGACGTCGATGTCTATGTCGGCGTTTCTACACTCACCTTTCCCAATCTGAATCTCTCGCTATTTTGCTCTTGCATCTATCTCGCTTGCGCTCACTACTGCTGTGGTGGGCACTTACTCATGCAGAGCGTCGATAAGCACACACGGTCGAAATATTTTTAAATATCTAACGCAAAAGACAAATTCAACATATGTATGTATGTATGTATGTATGTGTGCATACTTATGTACATATTCATATTATTTGTATACATATCTACATACATACATACATACATACTTGTATTGGTCACCACACAAAGAAAGAGAGGCGCATGCACAGCTGACGACGACATGTGTGCTGTGTGCCGTTATCGCTTTCTGCTGCTTGTGTTGTGTTCCCTGTGTTTCTTGTTGCTGTTTCGCGCACAGTTATGGCGTACGACGTAGCAGAGGTGCGACGGCGACTGTGACGCAGCCTGCTGACTCGCTTGCACACACACACACACATACACATACACAGACGCAGTGTGAACACTAACTCGCTCGCACATGCGTGTGAGCAATTCCAGCTGATTGGCGAACAAATTAATGTTGCATACTTTCAGGCATACGATAACATTAAATAAAATTGTGTTTTTCAGGTTATTGCGCGGTATTTGAAAATGCCATAATATTAATATTGCATATTGCCATTAGCATTTAATTAGTGCGGCATTAAGGACAGTACGTGAAAAATAAACAAAATTTCAAATTGCCACTAATCAATTGCTGTTAATCAGCTCAACGCTTTGTTTTTCAGCAAATTGCAGCTGTGAGTTAACTGTAATTTCTTGTTCGCATATAGCTAAAATCGGAAAAACGAACAGCAGCCGCAACACAACACAATATGCAACAATGCAACGCATAAAATGTAGTGGAAATGCCATGAGCAAAATTCAGGCATTTGTAACGAATTTGCAAAACAGTCAACACCAGTCGGCAAACAGAGCTAACATTTCAATTTGGCCTGCTAGGCGTATGCGTAATGTAACAATCAATGCTAGCGCAGGCACCCACACACACACACACACACACCCACACCTGCCCAAATATAAACTTGGTTGTTGATACAGTTGACGCAGATATATTGAGCATTTTTTGCTGGTATGTTGGCCCGGCATACATGACGTATGCTTCATAGGCATTGCATAAATTACGCATACGCAGCGTATTATTGCGTATCAGCTAGCTTTGCGTGTGCAACTGACAACGACAGCTTCTGGTAAAAAAAAACTAATGTCACCGACAGCAGCCAAGTCGATTTCTGCCAAGCAACCCTTTTCTGTTTTTTTTTTCTTTTTTTTTGTTACAGCCAAGCTGCGGCAGTAATGTGATTTGAAAGTGAGTTGCTGCTGGCATTTATTTAAGAGCAAATACGCACGGAAGCGTAAAGCGGCGTACCTAATACATTTAAGGCCAAAAGCTGCCACCTAAGCAAAGCAATTCCATTCGCCCACACGCGGCCATCAGCCATCGTTCTGAGGCGCTAGGAAATCCATGCCCGCTGCCATGACGTCCACAGGTAGGCAAACAAACTTTCCACCCAGACTAGACAACAGTCACGGCCACAACCAGAATGCGAACGAGAAGGAGAAGACAGGCATCAACCATAGCAAAAACAAAAAAATGAGTACAGCTCAGAGAGCGACAGCAATAAGTACGAATTATAATAATGCTGTCAAAATCTACCCGCAGCGCAATACTCTGTTCCCAGTGTATTACTGCTTGCAGCTCAGCAAATTGGCATAGCTTTAAATATGTATTAATAAATAAGATAATAAAAAATAAATAATAGTTGTGCTGCTTCTTCAGTTCTGTAGAACTCCTTTTCAGGGTCTCTTCGATTACTTGCTCCTCGAAACCCAATGCAGACATTCTTGCATTCAAGGAAATTCAATCAGTTGTTAAAGTTGAGCAAAAGGACCCTTTCCAGAAGAAAAACAGAAGCTGAAGTTCATTTATGAACATTTGATTTGAATTGTGGACAAGGATCTCGACTGAAACCATCAAACAAAATCTCAATGACAATTTGGATGAGAATACTACTATTATTTTGACCGCAGCTGTATGCAGATTTTCATGATTTTATTTTTTCCCTTTTCAGATAATGATTACCATTTGAAAGATATATGCAGATTTTGATGATTTTATGCGTTAAAGTAAGGAAAATAATTAGCAATTGATAGATAAATGCAGAAATTGATGAATTTATTTTTACTTTAAATACAATAATTTGCAATTGAAAACTATTAATTAACAATCGAGAAATATAAGCACATTTTACAAAGCCTAAATTAAACAATTGAATTTCTAATTTGATGTTGTACTTCCAAGAATGTTTCCAAGGCAATAACAGACTCGAGATGAAATTTAAAGCAAATACTGCACAAAATCCATTTACTCTAATTTCAATTCAGAGCAGAGTATGCAGAGGTGCTCAGAGAAGCAACAACAAAAGGATCAACTGCACTGAGTGTGTGTATGTATGTGTGTGTGTGTGTGTGGGTGTGTGTGGGTGTGTGTGGGTGTATGTTAATGTTTGTGAGTGTGTTCACGTGCAGGAAGTGTGGTATGTCAACAGAAAATGGTGGGAATGGTGAGGTCAGGTCAGAGAGGATAGCTGTACGTGTATTTGCAAAAGGCCAACAGCCAACATATAGAGTTGGTAAGAAGTCAAATCAAACACTCAAACCAAGCACTCCCCATCGCCATCCAGATGTTTAGCTGAATAGCTGGCAAACAAATCCATTGATAACCTCTTTGAGCGCATCCCATATTTGCTGTTGCTAGGCAAACATGCAATAAGCTTTTCTGGCAATTGCACAAAGGACACAAATGCGAAAATCTAAAATATTTCATTCACCCATTCATCTGCTTTTTCATGCTGCACTTTTCAATCGAAAACGTCGAACTGGATCTGCTAATAAATTTTGTTCTCTTATTTTTCATTTCATTTTTTTTATACGTCACTTTCAGCTATAATCGTATATTGGACTCACATAGAAAATATCCTTAATAAGGAACTATGCATATCATGATATATTTATTACTCTAATTAATATTATATATATAATTAATATGATATATTTATTATTCTAATTAATATCAATTTTATGCTTTTGTTGCTGCCTTCAAATTTTGGGAATTTACCAAATTGGCTTAAAGTTGAAAGCAGAAACTTTATCGAATCCAGCCTTTTACAGATTGTAATGCAAGGTTTTATGAGTTGTTGTTGTGTCTAAATTTTAAACAATTTATCTGAATTTTCTGTTAAATTTGAAAAAAAAATTAAATCTTCTGCAGATGTTTTCATTTGACGCGCTTCTTTAAAACAGTCAGAATTTCCTTATCTGTGATTTCCTTATCATGCCAGGCTCTGCTGCAAAGGCCTAATCCTGAAAACACACACACACACACTCACACACACACACATCTATATATATATATATATATAGCTAATAAATTTTTCAAAATTTATAAAGAAAATTATAACATTTATTCCGAATTGAGCTGCTCGTTCTGTTCAAGTACTTCAATATAGTTTAGCTCGAAATGGGTATTCTTTTGGGTAACCTCGCCAGCCAATTGGCATGGTTACAGGGTATATACGCATAGATATATATCTATATATACATATCTTGAAGTCACAATTGTTTAATTAAGAAAGTTTTGTGTCTCACAGCCGAACAAACTTGACCACCTTGCGGCTGCTCTTGCGCAAGAGGACCTTGCCCAGCGGTTGGCCGAATCCTTCGTATTGCTGATAGACATGGAGGCCGCGCACCACCGTTGCATGCACCACACCGCTCAGCCTTTGGCCCGCATAGGGCGTGGCTGTAGTTTTGCCGGCCGTGTACAGCTCCTCGGCCGTAACGGTGAACTGTTCATCCGGATCCCAGATGCAGAAGTCGGCATCATAGCCCTCGGCAATGCGTCCCTTAAATCTGGACAAACCACACAGCTCCGCCGGTTGCCAGCACATCAGACGGTGCACATCCGCCAGAGTCAGCGGCTTCTGCTCCTTGTTGTCCTCGTGCTGTCTGCTGCGCGTCCACACAATGGGCAGACTCAGTTGCAGCGAACTGATGCCCGGCCAGGCGTTCATAAAGTTGCCACGTCCACGACCATAGGTTAGACAGCGGGCGCCCGGCGTGGCCGCGGAGTGATCGCTGGCGATCATCAGCAGCCCATCGTCCGGCTGGTGCAGTGCCTGCCACAGGCCTGTCTGATTGGAGCGCTCTCGTATGGGCGGCCAGGTCTTGAACTCGGTGCCACAATCAGGCACTTCTTCGGCACAGAGTGCCAGATAATGTGGACATGTCTCGGCGCTCAGCTGAGCACCCGCTCCCCGTTGGCGGCAATCTGCCAGCAGAGGCAGTGCCTCCGCGCAGCTCAGATTCATAATGTGGAACCGGCGCTGTGGATTCTGTGTGGCCAGTCGGCAGATTAACTGCACCGCTGACAATTCCATGCTGGCGGGTCGGGTGCCCAGAAAATTGGCATAACATTTCGATGAGGACTCATCCGGCAACACTGTCGCCTGCCGCAACTCTGGCAACTCTGCGTGAAACTGCAGCGACAAGGGATTGAGTTAAATACATATTTCAAATCGAGTTTCTATATATTTGTATATAGTTACCGCTATAACTGCTTCGATTTCTTGATCATTGAGCTGCTTGAGCGCATCTGTTAGCTGCGGCTCGCTGATGGCCGCAAACTCGTCGCTGACGGGCGGGGCGCTGCCACAGAGTGTGCACTGTAGTCCGATTACGCCGGCGGCGAGCAGCGGCGCCAGCTGATCCCCATTGCCGGGCACCAGGCCGCCCCAGAAGCCAACATCTATGTAAATCTTGCCACGGGCAGTTGACGTCTTTGCTTTTAGCGCCTGCACGCTACAAGTGGTTGGCGTGGCATTGCTGCGGGCGTTACACTGTAGAAAGGTGTGTGTGTGTGTGTGTGTGTGGGGTGTGAGCGCCAAACAGCATAGACAGTTACTCACGTGGGTCGATCGATGATGGTGGTGAAGCCGCCGGCAGCAGCCGCCTTAGTGGCCGACACAAATCCCTCCCAGTCCTTGCGGCCGGGCTCATTAATGTGCACATTCGCATCGATTAGTCCCGGCATCAGCACCAGATCCCCAAAATCATAAACAGCCTCCGATTCCGTGTTGTACAGGTAGCTGTTCACCTCCTGCGATGTGCGTAGGACTGAGAGGGAGACAGAGAGAGAGGGAGAGAGAGAGAGAGAGAGTGAGAGAGTGAGGGACATCAAATGGTAATAAGCAAATAGACATGTGGCTATCTGTCCCTCTCTCTCTATCTCTCTCTCTCTTTCTATCTCTTTCGCTTTCTGTAGCCCAACTCTGTCTTTTTCTATATCTTTATGCCTCTTTCTCAGCTTTATGTTAACATTTATTAGAAGAAATTTAATTGGTACATGCCTCGAAGGAGATTCTGATAAGAGCCATGCTCAATATGAGCCTAATGCTTTGCACAATAAATGATTTTTCGGGAATTTAGTCAACGTTGACAACGTTCGTGCATAATAAAAGAATTGAAATTCCCCGTTTGACTAATGATTTGGTGGGCGTGTCTGACACTCTTTAGAATTCATTGTAAGTTCAACAAGCAGCATTTGTTTTTATTTTACATTGTTGGTTGTGAACTATTGAGATATACTCGTATGCGAAAAACCATAGCACTTTCTCAGAAGATGTCTCAAAAAAAGAGCACAACTACTGAGTTCAATTGTAGTTAAGAGATTTTCAATTGCACAGCTGTTTAGATAATAATACTCCTCCGACTCCTCTCTCTCTCTCTCTCTCTCTCACACACACTTTTGCTCTCGTTCTCTTTCTATATTTATATATCTAGCGAAGAGCAACGTGAAACTAATAAAACCAAACAAGTGTCAAACATATGCTCATCAGCAGATAGCACACACCACACATCAATATATATATATATATATATATTTATATATATACACAAAAACACATACGTAATAAATAAATAATAAGTTTCGCTTACCGCGCCGAACGATTCCTTGGGTGTCCACAACAATGCCACCGTGGAGGGGCGCCTCGTGGCTGCCATCGCCCAGATAAATGCGCCGGCTGAGGAACAGCAAATCCATTAAAGCGATCTTTTCGAATCGGTAACCAAGAGAAGACTGAAAATTCGGAAAATCACTTGGCTATTTCTGTGCGAAATAAAGAGATCAAGATTGTCTCTCTCTCTCGCACTCTCGGACTCTCTTGACATCCATCTCGATTGCATTAAATAGGATTGCGAACTTTTAAAGCTTTACAGTCAGCAAACAGAGAAAGTACAACAAGAATTTAATTGCGGCCAAAATTCGACCAAATCAAATCTCAAGTGTGTGTGTGTGTGTGTGTGTTGATATATACATGTGTATATGCCTGTCCGAAGCTAACTTTTTTACTGAGTGCTGGACACTTATTATGTTTTTTTTTTAGTTTTCCTTTTTTTTTTTTTCTTGAATTTGTTGTGCTTTTGTTTGGGTGCGTGTTCTAATTTGGCGAGCATTTGGTGGCGCTACCCAGCGGAAGCTTTTCGCTTGTTTCTTTAAATTGTGCTTTTTTGTTATTGTTGGTTTGTTTCTGCTGCTTGTTTGCAGTTGAGCTGTAAAAATTGGAAGGCAAAGCATCAAAACGAAAACGAAAACGAAAATGAAACCGAAAACGAAAACGAATCGCATCGAGCGAATACACAAAACACGAACACGTCGCTCCGCTTGCATGTGTGTGTGTGTGTGTGCGTGCTTTCCCGAATGCATAAGCCTAGAGCCGAATGCCAAATGAAGTTCCACTTGTTGTTGCTGGCGGCGCTGCTGCAGAGGGCTCGGCGTTGTTGTCGACACTGTTGCGTCTCTGCTGGTAGATACACACGGATAGGAAAAGGCCATGTCCTTAACACCAACACCAGCATGCTGACGAGGCTGCAGCAGCCGAAACAGCAACAATGAGAGTCAAGGCCCACCAAAACCGGCCCCATCATCAAATAGAAATTGAAGCGATTTGAGTTCGAAATGCCTTCCTCGTTCACATCTTCGTCGTCCTCGTCGTACTCTTTGTCGTTGTTGTCGTCGTCGTCGTTTGGCATTGTCCTTGCCATCGTTGGCTGTGTCGTCGGTTCGCCTCGCAGTGGCCATCGTTAGGCGCGTCATTCTCGTTCTCATCGTCGTCGTCGCTGGCAACAGAACTCAGAGTTGGCGCTGCCGTGCGCCGCATCCTAAACTTCACTCCGCTCTGGGCAGCCTCGCGACAACCAGTTGAAGTTCTCTATTGAGCAGCTACCTTGACGCCAATTCTTCCAGTTCAAGTTTAAATCAAATTCGAATACTAATCCAAATTAATTCACTTTAATTGAACGTTAATTTAACAATTTTAACCAATCCAATTGGCCGTATAAATTTGAAATTAAACAAAACAAAAACAAAAACAAAAAAAAAACAAAAAACAAAGAGAATCAAACAAAACAAGTATTTATTCAAGTGTGTAATTTGAGTTTAACGGTTAATCTCGCAGTGAATTGGTTCTAACGGTGAGCGCAAAAATTTCAAATGTCGTTTCTTATATGAGTTTGCCCATGGCATTAAATACTTACATGACATCAAAGTTCCAATTTTTTTGCATTTTTTTTTAATGTTGTTCAGGCCATAAATTCAGCAAACGCTTAATAAAATGACGAGTGACAAGAGAAACTAATTCGTAAATACAAAAATACAAAAAATATATATATATTAATTATGATAATATATAAATAAAGTTGAAATTATAAATAAAACACGTATTTGAATTGCATTTAGGGATATTGTTCGTTGTCCCTTTTTATCCCCGAAAATTATATTACAAACATTTTTTATTGGATTTGTAATGCTGTGAATTTTACTCATAACCAACATTTTATATACGCATTTTTTTTTAATGATACGAATATATCTATATATATATTTTTTAAGCATTTGATTTATCAGCCTTCATCCCTTCGCGAAGTATTAAAGCACACACTTTTTAAGCTCATATTAAAAATGAATTATTATGTGAATACTTATTTTAAGCAGCTTAATGCTCTCAATCTGATGTGAATATGTTTTTCTCGTATATCGAGGTGTGACCTTTAAAGAGCGTATTTAATTTTGTGTGCTGCTTCTAAGATTTCATTTACTAGTAATTTTATAGTACAGAAACTCAGTACTAGTGCCGTCTTTGACTACATCCATCCTCCTACCAGTGATCCCAATGGGGACGCTCGTTCCTCCAAATGACTTAGATAACGCATACGCCGAGTATTGCAGATATTTTTGTACTATGCATATACATTAATTTAGGGATGTGAATTTGTATTGCATTGCTTTGACTAACTCATTTTCCGGTATGCAATGAATGAGTAGTGACAACTTTTGACAAGAAATCAATTTGTATTCAATTGTAGCAAATATTCTATAAAATACAAAATATACACTTGAGTTATTTGCAAATGTATTTCATGAATTACATAGGTTATATTTACATGGAAATCGATTTTTTAAAGTTTTGAGCTGGCAAAAGAATGTTTAATTTAGCAGAAATCTGCAAATACCAAAAGTTATTCGGCTTAGGTTGCCAAAACATAACTTATTCAACTATTTAGCTGGCAGCGTTTTTGGAGTTTCAGTGTTTCCTTTGCCTGTCGTAATCAGGGCATAAATACATTTTTGTGGTTTTCTGTATTACTTGGGTAAAGTTGATTAACACTTGGCAAATATTTATAAATATAAATGCTCTTAATGAATTCGGAATGATATTTATGCTTTCTGCTTTCTGCGGACAAATCAAAATGTGCAGAAAGCAAAATTATTCTTTTTTTTTATTTTTTGTATTGGTTTTTAAATTGAAACACAATTGGGGTGCATTGTGCAATTGGTTTGGTGGAAATGACTCTTTGCATACCATTTATTTTGTGGTTGTAATGGAATTGCAGCTTAATTGTTTGCTGTCTTCGTCGCGATTATCAACATCGAAACTTATTGCCTCAGGTCTGCAGCATGCACAATAAAATCCATTTTATTGCGCCGCCAAAAATATGAAACTCATATATGTATATATATATATATATAAATGTATATATATATAAATGTATATGTGAGTGAATGTTTGACCGCGTTTCTGTGTCTGTATTGTGCAAGTTGTCGAAAGTGATTTATATACGATTTAATGCGTTTCTGCTGCCGATTCTGCTGCTGTCGTTTCCATTATTGTTGCTGTTGTTCTGTTGACAGCTGTTGCATTTGTTGTTGTTGCTGCTGCTGCTGCTGCTGCCGTTGCTCCTGCTGCTGCGATTTTCCACACAAAATTAAGTGCCTGTTAACCATTTTGTAACATTTTGCAAGTACCACATGTCAAATGATTGTGTGCCGGGCCGTGACAAATAAATTTTACAAGCCATGCAAAAAAACAAGCAACAAGACGAACGAACAAACAAAAAAAAAGAAAAAACCAAACAAACAGAAGTCTAACATCAGAAGCAACAAGAGCAAGAGCAGCATCAGCATTAGCATCAGTAGCGCATATAAATAATAATAAAGTGAAATAAAAGCAGCGTAAGGTAATAAAAATAAAATATAAGAAAGAAAGAAGCGAAACAAAGAGGGGATTCCGAGTGTGTGTGTGTGTGTGTGTGTGTGTGTGTGTGGCACACAGCTAGCGATAGCGTGGGGAAGCCAAAGTGTCAAGTAAGCAAACATTTAATTTTGATTTATTATTAATTTTCACGCAGCACGCACACAAATAGACAAGCCCAAACCCAAACACAGCGCAGCAACCACCCCCTTCCCCACCCCACCACACCCCACACCACCCACTCAGACCCCTCTTTGGCACTGACTGCGTTTAAAACCGTAATAGCTTTATGTTTATTTTGTTTGGTTCGCTCTTAGCTGTTTGTTCTTTGTTTGCTTTCTGCTTTTTTTTTTTTTGGTGTTTTTTATTTGATTATTTTTATGTATATCTTTTTTTTGTTTTTGGTAAAAAGGCCAAAATGAAGGTGTTTTAATACCGTTAACAGCACACGCCAAATTATTGTAATTACTGTTTTCCATTACTTGAGAGTTTGTTGGCCAAAGAACAGGAAACGCAACCAAAAGCATTTAACACACACACACACAGCGAGACACACAGCGAGACACACTCAAACAGAGCGACAAAAAGTGTAGCATACAAAAAGGGGCAACGAGAAGAAAGAGAGAAAATGGCAAAAGTGGCGCAAAGTTGTGCAAAAACGTGCGTTTATTTGCGTAAAAACTTGCCATGCCTCCCCAGCCCACCTGCTCCGCACTCCACTCGTACTCGATTTGTTGTGGGGGGAAGGGGGAAGAGGGAGGGGGGTACGGGGTACGAGGCACTTGATCTGCTGCCCATCTCGCTTGCTCTTTGTTTCTCGCTGTGTGTGTGTGTGTGTGTGCTGGCTTAAATTTTTGGTTGTAAGAAACAAAAATAAAACAAAAACAAAAAAAAATTGTTTTAATCCCGCTTTTGTATCTCTATCTTTCTCTCGCTCTCGCTCTCTCTTTCTGTGCGTGTTCGACGGACAGCTGTAGCGACTTGCCCAACAAGTTTCGCCTCCTGCCTGGCTGCCTTTTATCGCTGTTGCCTTTTTGTTTTATATTTATTTTTGTTATCGTCTTTGTCGTCGTTGTTGTTGTTGTTGTTGTTGTTGTCGTTGTCATTCTCTTTGTCTATGACTTTGTCTTTGTCTTTGTCTTTGTCTTTGGCATTACTTTTAATGATGTTCGCTGTCTAGATCTAAGGCTTTAATTGTATTGATTAAATGCTTAATTGTGATGCGGATGAAACAAAAAATGCGAAAAACACACACACACACATAGACAAAAAAAAACAAAAAAAAGCAAAAAAGGGAAATAAAATAAAGTAAAAAAAGGGCAAGAACAATAACAAAATGAAAGCAAAAGCCAACATTTAATTGTTATTAACAAGCGCGCATTAATTACTATGATTAAAAACGAAACGAAATGCGACGAACGGAACATTCACAATAATTAGTCCGATGGACGCTCAGGTGTTTAATTAAAACTAATAGAGTCAGGCGACAGCAGAGAGCCGATTGGCCCGACTGGCCACAGAATAAGCGCAGACAATTTAAACGTGAAACAATTAAAGGCGATGGCTAAAAGCCAAGGCGATAACAGAAACTGAAACAGAAACAGCAGCAACACAAACATCAGCAGCGGCAGTGGCACCAACTGCTACAAGTAAATAACAATGGCAGTGCAGCAACAGCAACAGCAACAGCAGCAGCAGCAGCAGCAGCAGCAGCAAGAATAACAAGGTACACCAACAACAGCAACAACAACAGCGGGATAAACAATGAAAACATTGAATTTTGTTGTAGTTTTACTAACGATGCAGCAAAAGTTAAGGCATTTATGAAGTGTGGCAACTGCTGCTGGGGCCGCTTGCTGCCCCTTCTCTTATCGTGTCCTCTCCCTGCCATTTCTCTCTATTGTTCTATTCTATGCTCTACGTTTCCATTCAGTTATGCTTTGCTCTGCTTTTGCGTGTCAGTCTTTCTGTCTGTCTATCTGTCTGCCTGACTACCTGTCAGTTGTGGCCAAGCCAAGTCATGGCCAACGGGGTAGCAACAATTGTGCGGTCTGTGGCAAGATATGTGGCAGCTTATATGCCAGGGTCTTTAGCAGCGACTTTACCATTAGCGTCCACGTCAAATTTTCCAATTAATAATGCAAGCCAAAACTATTAGCCCATTAATTGAGAGTATTTAAATATTTGATATATGATTGCTGGTGATTGCAATTGAATTATTCAAAGTATTCACTTTAGCTGCAAACTAATCAAAATGACTGATTGAGCTATGCATTTCGATTTAATGATAACTCTAATTATGTATTTATATGCAGTTAAAATTGAACAATAAATAATTACTGAATATATATCGATTTATATAAATTTTATGGCTAATAAATGAATAACAAATTTCCGATATTTCTGTCGAGAATGACAAACTTTAAAGTTTTCTCAAACACAAATTCGTTTTTCTCGTGCACATTTTCCTTGACTTTTCGGCTATCAAAAGGTGGCTGAAAATAAAACCCAGCTTGTTATTGACACTTAGATAAAAGTTGAATTTTTGCGACCCGCTCGTTGACAAGCTGTTGTCAACTTGTTGACAGAGTCGCACATCATTTTCGCACTTTGTTGACAACTGGATGAGTGAGTGGGTGAACGAGTGAGTGAGTGAATCGAAATGTGTCCCATATATTTAAATAAAGCTGGATGTCAACTAATCAAACATGCATTTGCCAGCATTCCCAATAAACGCACAATTACCTAAGGCATTGCATATGAGGATTATCTTTCTGCGCCGTGTTGGAAACAGTTCTCAATTATTTGCCGTAGAGCTTTTAAGGTCACTGGCAATAGGAAAGGCTTAAGTTGATATGTGTGTGCTGTCCACGAGGAGGGGTGTGGAGAGGGAGGGAGAGTTTCGCACCTTATCGGTTCGATGCAGCGTTCGCATTGAGGCGGCGTCCTTTCCCATACTACATGGATGGAATTTTAATCAAGTTGGCAACCGGTGACAATATCAAGCACTCTTAATCCCTTAATCTCTCAGATCTCAGACTGCAACACGCAACATGCGGCATGCAGCATGCAGCATGCGGCATACAGCATGCACTAAGCAATTTTGCAGTTCGCAAACTGACCGTTGCATGTCGAGCAGCGTG
This sequence comes from Drosophila villosipedis, assembly GCA_035043025.1. Classification (NCBI taxonomy): domain Eukaryota; kingdom Metazoa; phylum Arthropoda; class Insecta; order Diptera; family Drosophilidae; genus Drosophila; species Drosophila villosipedis. The sequence continues at coordinate 775,721 of JAWNNF010000024.1, forward strand.
CTTAGGGGTATGGGAATCCAGCACAGCACAAAGCTGACACAAAAATCTCATTACGTTACGCAACGTCACGTCACGTCACATCACGTCAAGTCAGGTGTGTGTGCTACGTGTTGGCCAACAATGTTGACGGTGTCTACCAATCCCAATGCCTCATCCTCATCCTCATCCTTATCCTCGTCCTCGTCCTCGTCCTCGTCGTCTCTCACATGCGTGTTCAGATTGCTGAGCTCGTCAAAATTGTTCCAAGCTACTTTTCTGCTACTCCTTTTTTAACCTCCAGCGCCCACCCACAATTCTCCAGTCTCTATTTTCTATTCTGTATTCCCTTCCATTTCTTTATTTTTATTTTATTATTATTAGTCGTTGGTTTCTGATGTAGTTGTTGTTGTTGTTGTTGTTATTTTCTTTGCCACTTTGGCGTTCCTTCCATAAGCCAATAAGCTCATATTAAACTTAAGCGAGCAGCTCACTCGGCTGGGCAGGGGCCGTGCCAGGAGCGGATTGGGGGTTCGCAGGGTGTTCCTGCTGATGTTCGGGTTTTGTTCTCATTGGCTTTGGCATTCGCTTTGTCTTTGGCTTGCGCTGGGAATTTGCTAAATTACAAGCGATTTATTAAGCCGTCCTTGTTCTTGTTCTTGTTGTTGTTGTTGTTCTGCTTCTTATGGGCTATTAACTCGCCTGAATCGCAAGTAGTAAACACAACTCAGCCGAGGCAGTGGGGCTGGCCGCAAACACTAATAGACAAATACAAACACGATGCAATTATTTGTTTTGGCACCCATTGCCACATCCTCTGCGTCCGGACAAGAGTCGTGGCCTTTCGGGCCGTCGCGGATCGTCGATTATTTTCCGGGGTTTGGCCAAAAAAAAATAAATATATATATTCAAAGACAAAAAAAAAGGTGAGATGTGTGAGTGGTTAAAGGGCTACAAATTGATACTATCAATTCATTGAAATCTAACAGTTTTAGGCTTTACCCAGAGGGTACCTAATCGGGTACCTAAACGGGTACCTATAAGTGGTTAGCGATTGGGTACCAATGTTTACCTACGAGTGGATACAGGCGGAAGTACTTACCAGTTGCCCTCATATCTTATTCATGGCTACAACTTGACTACTGCAGAAAATGTAAACATTTTCACTACATTTTTTAAAGATAGTCCACGATGCGTCAAGTTATATAAAGTCTCGATTCGAATGATATATTTTAAATCGATTTTAATCGATTTGTTATCGATAAAATAAAATACACTTGTTAAGAGTTTGATAAAAGAGAACTTGTATTTCATTTGTCCACATAGACGAACTAACTAACGTGCCTAAGTCGACTCGGCTGTCTTGGTCGTGATCAAGAATATATATATATATAAAATTATATATATATTCAGCAGGTCGAACAAGCTTTCTTCTGTTTGGTTCTCTCTTCTCTTCTCTCGCCTTATCCACCATTTTAATAAGCGTAGAAGAGTATGCCACGCTTCGATTGACTGATTGTAAGGCAATTAAAGCAGCTTTCAATTAGTTTTAATTAGTTTGCGAATGTGAACTTTTACTATGATGTGATTTTGTCATTTCCATTGACTGACTGTACGTCATATCGTTGGCTAATGAAATGCTTTTTGTGTCTTGAGTCGCAATCTGACCGGAAATCGCACGCATGACTCTTATTGACTTAGTTCAGGCAGCATATCCTGTGTTGGGGCGTTCAAGTAACGCTTTAAACGCTGGACAGCAGCCCAAGTGTATACACATGTATGTATATATATATATATATATATATATATATGGGTGTGCCTAGACACACACAGTTACACACAGTTGGTAGCCAGGCGAATCCATTATTGCCACCGTCGTCGTCGTCGACTTGTTGCGCGTTTCTTTTAGCTCGCAGACGTTGCGACGCCGACGTGCACTTAAAGAAATATTCAAGCGATTTCCCAGCTGGCACATACACACACACACATATCAGGATATAAATATAGCGGTCTATAAATGTGAATGTATGTTTGTGGATGGTAATAAAACCAAGGCTGGGATTGGGATGCGTGACAAGTTAAGTTAACACCAGTTAGTTGGCCATCTGGCATTTTCATTTCGTTGTTGGCGACCATTTTGTGGGGCACAGATTTGAGGCACAATTAATTAAGGAAGCCCCGCCCCACATGCGTTGCCTGCACTGCTGCATCTGTGGCCCGAAACGATGTTTAAAAGCAATTAATGGCGAATTGCTGGCCGAGCGGTTTTATTTGTGCGTTGCGTATACGCAGCATAAAGCGCGCCAGTAAAATGGAGAACATGCTTTGCGTTGCTTCAGTTTCGCCGTAAGCCCATATCCACAGCTCCCATTCCCCATTCCCCACGGGTAACTCCCAAACCGCAAAACCGTTTAATTTGAGCTCAAATTTGACAGCTATTGGACAGGCGAACGAGGCACCGAACATTCTAGCTGGCATCAGGGCTTGTGGCTGCAGTTTTGAGGCTTTCCGAGCAGCGATGGGTGTCGACGGACAGCGACGGGCGGCGACGGTTTGCGACAAGGATGCGCACTTAGAGTCCTGCCAAAAGCTGTCAACAGCGGCCTCCAGTTGACAGTGGGGCGAAAGCAGGTCTAAAACCAGCTTCAACCTGGCCAATCGACGACAAAACTTGTATGGTTCATTATGTTAATGAATTTCCAAAAAGAATCATATATCCTTCGATTACAAATGTATCGCAGAATGCCTTAAGCTAACATATAAAAATCATATACATATATAAATCAATCAGATAATGTGTATATATTCTGCTTAGGAATTTCTAAAAATGTATTGCAATAATTAAATACTGTTCATTCATCTTGCTTGATTTTGATATTTATTCATTAGTTATAGTTATTAATTTTCAATACGATTAAGCCGAGTTAAATTTGATGGATTAGCTGCATTTGAAATAATTTCGGAGAATTGAATTAATTGAACGCGTTCATGCTGACTAAGCCTGTTCGCCTCAGTTCAGTAAATGCTTTCAAATTTATCGCTTGCGTCGTGTTGGGACAATGCAAAACGAGATTAATTTCGGATTCAATGAGGTTATTTTTACTTTTTTATTACTCTTGTTTTTTGTTTAGTTTTTGTCTGCTTGCGCCCGAAAGGGCAGTGCTTATTGTGAAAATAATGGCACATTTTAAACTGAGGACAACAAAAACGATATATATATATATATATATATATATATATATATATGTATTTATATATGTATTTATATATGTATGAGGAGCTAGCTAACGTCATAAAACGCTATCGATTTATGCGTGGTCATATTGTTAATTTCATTCCGCTGCTCGCGCAATTTAACATGAATTGTTCGTTGTCAAATTGAGGATTATAACAATACAATAAATTTGGTAACTCTCAAGCCTGACAAAAGCATACATACATACATATATATATATATACATATATATATACATATCTACAGCTGTCAATTGCAGTTGTTTTTTGAGTGCGTACTTTAACAACTCGCATTTTCTTGTACATTCGCTCAGTTTCTTAAAGGGCAATTTCTTGGACGCCTTTCGTGCAGTGTATGAGTGTGTTTGCTCCGACTCGGATTTGCTTTAGGTGTGACACGGCAACAAGCCGAGACACCGAACCCACCCACCCCCGAAACAGTGGCACAAGAAGCAATGGGAAACAGAAGAGAAAAAAAATGAAGGAAAATCGAAAAGTTGGCAAAGCAACAAGCTGCGTTGGTGACGATGATGACAATGATAGAATTTTGTGGGTAGCGGCAATGGTTTTACATGGTCACAGTTGCCTGGCTTGTGTCTCTCTCTCTCTCTCTTACTGTCTCTTTCCGGGCCTGTCTGTCTGTCTGTCTCTTTCTGTCTTTTTTGTGTGCATGTGTCGCGTCTCGGTTGTGTTGCTGCCTGTTGCGCCTTTTGCGTGTCACTTTGTGCGGCTCAGTTGCTTACAGTTACTTTAGCCAGCCCGTCAGTCCGTCAGTTTGCCAGTCTGCCAGTTTGCCAGCTTGCCAGTTTGGCAGTTTGGCAGCCAAGTATAACAATGGGGCATGCCAAAATGTCTCGTTCTGCCTTTTATAACAAGACCCGTTACCAGTTTCAGGAGCGCACACTTTGTCAATACAATCCCCCATTCCTCCATTAAAAAAGAAAAAAACACCAAAAATGCCTACTATGTGGCGATAATAGCATACCCTAACAAATCGAATTTGTTTTAAAACCATAATAATGAGAACTAGATTTGTGTTTAATATGTTGGAGAGCAGCTAATGACGTCAGCTTTGGCAAAATGTTACTATGGCAGCTATATGATTTGCCTAAGTAACTAATAAGCATTAGCTGCGGCAAATTTCAAGCAGATTGTTTGAAATCCAAGAGACTACTTTGCATTGGCAAACTCGACTCGGCTGTTAAGGGCTGTGTTTGTATGTTTATACCTTATGGCAACACTTCTCAACCAACACTTCGAATACCCAAGGCAAGAGTATTAAGACGGCGATATATATATATATATATATGTATATATATAGAGAGAGAGGAAGAGAGAGACAGAGAATAGAAGAAGGAATTCTACTTGAATGTCTGCCTAGTTGTTCAACTGACGTCTCTTCTATCGCCCCATCGTTGTCTCCTTGTGCTCCTTGCTGCTGTGGCAACAATTTGAGAAATAACTCCGGCAATGCCAGCGCGAAACTTTTGCGACCTCCTCGCCCAAAAAAAAAAGAAGAAATATATATATATTCATACACACACACTTACACAAACATGGCGTTGCACACTAATACCAATGGGGAGCAATTCCAATAGCATTGGGCGCCATGGCGTAACAGATACACAAACTTAACTTAACTGAGTGTGTAAGCAATACACGAGCGACGAGCTGAAAATTGTAAGAAACGCCAGTGTAACACAACACGCTGCCATCCCAAGGGGTGTATGTGTGTGTGTGTGTGTGTGTGTGTGTGTGTGTGTGTGTGTGTGTAGCCCATTATCACTGGCCCAGCGCTCAGCTGTGTTTCGACTTAAGTAACATTCCACGTTGCGAGGTCGACTGCGTCGTTGTTTGAGAAGTTTGCATACATTTAGATACACTCACTTACATAGTGTGGCACAGTGCTGGCCAAGTGAATGGGGACAATTGTGTGATTGTGTGCATCGGGGGAATAACGCTCATGACGAGTGTATGCAATAAGTTAAGTTAATATATACCATATATATACATATATAATCATTGGGGCATCATCATCATCATAATGTTGATCAATTACAGTTTTCAATGAATTCTCCTTGGATTTGTTAAATAAGCTCCTCATCTTTTTATTGTGTTTATGTGCTCTGCAAAAGGCAGCCTTTAAATGTTCATTTGTTGAAAATAAAACCAAATAAAACATATTATAATTTTTAACTCGAAGATATCTTTAAGGCTTTTTCAGGTTTCGTTGCTAATTAATTGAGTGGAGTTGAACGGACTTCTGTGATTAGTGTTCCCAATCATTTTGAGCTGCAGTTTTCGTATATACGTATTTTACTGTATTTATTTACAATTTTGAATTCAATGTCGGGTTTTCACTTTTCCCATTTCACTCTGTAGTCAGCAGTCAGCAGTCAGCCGGTCGGTCGTTAATTATTTGAGAAATCGAAAAATGTAAATTGATGTATTCCATTAGAATTTCAGCTGTCGGACAACTGGAGAGCTGTGGTGTGCAGCTGAAATGCACATAATCCATCACATTAAATTCAATTCAGTGGTCGTAAACAAAATAAATGGAATTGGCAATTTAATTATTACACAATTTCGTTGTCTTTCGTCGATTTTTGTTGCAAATCCTAATCCGATATACGATCTAATTATGTGCACTCTTTGTTTTGTAGATATATTTTCGGGTGGCGCTGTTAAATATTTAATATTACTTTTACTTCTATATACCATTAGACTAAGTGTATATATTTGTGTGTGTGTTTGTACTATACTTAAATGCAGCCTTTTGTGTTTCCTTCTTACGCATACAATCATCAAAATTTATAAGTAAAGTTAAGCAGTGCAAAGGCAAATATTTTTCAAAGTTGGCCCGCGTTCATTTCGCGTCTCTCAAACTGCAAACTAAATCAACTTAAAACCAGTCGATGGGTTCACTTCGCTTGGCTTCAATAAGGTTGGGTTGTGTTGGATTGGGTTGGATTGGGTTGGGTTGGGTTGCGGCCTGCGTTGCGGTTGCTTCATTATTGCTAAAACCCTAAAAGCAAAGTCTGACCTTGATGATGACGATGACGATGATGATGATGATGCTGACTATGACAATGGTAATCATGAGCACGATGATGGTGGACAACTTTATTGGCGACGTCGTCTGTCGAACTACAAAATATTTGATAAAATTTTCAAGAGATTTTCTTTCATTTTTTTTTTGTTCTCTTTTTTGGTTGTTGCAATTATTTTTAGGGATCAATAAAATAAGTTTATAAATAGCTAACTGTACGCAACACAGAAAGACCGGGTGTGTGATTCAAACAGAAAGAAAGAAAGAGAGAGAGAAAGACAAATATATATATATATATATAGTAAGAGTGGGAGAGAGAGAGCGAGATGAAAAGATTGTTGTTGCCGTTGTCAGTCACAAAAATCAGCAGGCAGCTAAAGAAAAATCAAGTTTAGGCAACTTTGTTTACTCAATTAGTTGTTTTTATTATTTGCTGGTTCGCTGGCTTCGTTAAGGCAGCTTGATGACCTGCCAGACGAAGAAAGGGGCAAGCAGGAAGCTGGCGGTTGGGGCAACTACCACACTAATTGGCTTAGAGCGACAAGCGAAAATTAACTTTTATTTTCAGTTGAGCTGCCTCTGCAATAATGTAAAATAAAATTTTCCATGCCCATGAAGTAAAAAGTTAACAAAGCCAAAAAGTTGCCCACAGCAACGGCAACGGCAAAGGCAACGGCAAGTGCAAAGGGAGCGACAGGAGCGGCTGGAGAATTAGGAGCAGCACAGCCAGGGATGTAGGTGAAAGAGCCAGAGAAATCGGTAAAATCAACAAAACACACGCAAGATAAACATAGCCACAGCCACAGAGCTAAGAGCACAAAGCAGCGCCAATTCTTATTGTAAAGCGCCACAATGCGTAGCCGACCTGTTGGTTATTTGGTTTGTTGGTTGGCTGGTTAGTCGACTGTCTGCCCGACAGCGCGTATAAGTGCCACTTGGCTTTGGGCATTGAGCATTGGGCATTGGGCATTGGGCATTGAGCATTGGGCATTAAGCATTCGGCACTGGGCGCTTGGCGCTGGGCACTGGATGAGAGTCAGCTTGAATTTATGCTGGCTAAATTGCAATATCAATAAGCAGGTAGCGAAAGAAAGCAAAAAGTAACATTAAGTGATATAAGACCAAGTTTTAATGCGCCAAATGCCAGTAATGAAAACAGAAAGTAACTTTTACGACTCAAATGGAGCCAGCAACAGAGCAGAGCAGTCGTATTTCATATATATATTTATATTTATATATATGTATAAACAAATACACATAAATAATACATACAATATGAGTGAGCGTATAGAACAAACACCTGTTTGCTGATATATGAGCACAAGCCAATGCAAGCCCTCAAGTAAACATATTAAAATAGAGTTGTTGGCACAGCAAACATTTATGTTTGCCGCACACACACACAGCACCTCAAAAGGAAAACTACTCGGCGTATGTGCAATGTAGACAACAACAGGTTTAAGCTTACTGCTCTTCCCCGGAGTTGTGAACATTTTATCCAGCTATCGAATTATGGCTTATACTTATATTGGCAACAGCCACGCACATTGTGATTATAGATTCAAATCTTCCAAGGAAGAACATTTCTTTTTTAGTTTGAGTGTATTTTGTATAGGCAATGTTGAAGGTTCACTGATTGTCCAATAGTTGGAATTCAATTAATCAGGTTGGCTGTTTTGCTGTTGCACTCGCAGTACTTGCGACTTGCCACCTCTTTGGCATTCTACAAAAAATCACTTCAGCATGCAATTGCAGTCCCAAGAACAGAACAATGCCAACTGTCTGGATGCCATCTGTCTAACCTTCATTAAATACCCGCCTCGCATGCAGACTGTGCCACTCGTTGCCAGTCGTCCAGTTATCCAGTTGCCCAATATATGGTATCCCTGTGACGTTCGTTGTAATTATGTGTGCGGACTGGAGTTTGTTTAACTCTTATGGAGAATATGCCTGAGTTCTGCTGAGTGTTGCCAATTAACTGGGTTTCTCTTTGACATCGCTAACAATTTAAAGATCTGATAAATACTCGAAATCGAATGGCTTCCAATACTTTTTCAGGCACTGGAAGCTTGCGAAACTGAACCGAATTGCAGGTTGAAGGTCATCAAGGTCATTGATCGCTCTAAATTGGCAAAAATTTGTTGATATTATTTCGAAATCATTATGGGGAACAAGCAGGAAGCATGCTGTTGTTGCCTTATCGATATGGCAAACTGATTTTCGCAGTTACTTTTAATGAAAGCGGATGGAGGGCAATGTGAATAAGGTTGCGCGAGTAAAATGTGAAAATGCGAATCTAAAATGCGAATGCGAATGCGAATGAGAAATGCAAGCGGAAATGAGAAATGAGCCAAGCAGCCAAGCAGCCAAGTAGCCAAGCAGCCAGTCAGAGCCTGCTGCGAATTCCCCAAGTCATTACAGCTGCACTCCCTAACACATTTTCTTTTGCCCTTACTTACCGTTTTCTTGCTCTTGGCATAATTTCTCAGCTGCTGCTTGTTTGGGGGCTATGCCCCCGTTTTTGTACGGTTTGCGTGCATTGCATTTGGGTCAAGGCTGCTTCTCGCTTCTGTTGACCGGCTCTTTATGGCTGCAGCTACTGCTCGTGCTCCTGCTCCTGCTCCTGCTCCTGGTCCGCTTCGCCCTTCGCCTGCTGTGCCTGAAAAGTTTGATAGTACATGCAAAAGAGTGGCCAATGCCAGCATCAAATTGACATCAAGATCACGGCCAACTGGGGACAGCAATTCTTTTTATTGCATTTCCTTGTCATGGTGAAGTGCAAAAAGTATAGCATACTTTACAGCTGTGTGGATTAACAAGTTAAATTACTTCTGCTTTGTCTAAGAGGACGTCCCACACCAAGACAATGGGCATGGTGTACACGGAGACACACTCAAACTCAAACTCAAACAAATCCCTAGTCTAAGTCCAATTTCAAGTTCAGGCCATGGCAATTTGTACACGCCGCCGCATTCAATTCGTTTCAACGGCTTAGAGCATCATCAGTTTGTTTGTTTGTCTGTTTGTCTGTTTGTCTGTTTGTTGCTTATTGTTGTTGCTGTTGTTGTCGTTGTCCCTGAATGGGCGTGACTGTGAGCTTATCAGCTGTGGCACAGACTCAGTCCCATTGCCACTGCTAGTGGCGCTTAATGATCATTCAGCATTCATCTTCCTCTTGGCTGGGCACGCTAATGCTCATTTAATGGCCCATCCATGTTCTGTTAATTATGCGATTCTTGGCCCAGTTATTTTCCCAGTGCTTTTTAATGGGCCACCACACTCGTTGGCCCAACTGTTGTTGTTGTTGCTTAGCCAGAGCCAGAGCCAGAGCCAGAGCCCGCAATTGCTCTGTGCTTTATTGATGGCTTTATGGCAGCTAAGCTTCAAGCTTTCACATGTAATGGCCGTGTTTGTGCGGCTCTAAAAGTTATGCCTCTATCTAGCCTCAGCTTCAGCTTCAGGTTCAGTTTCGGCTGTGGCTTCGGCTTCTTGGTCCTTTCACTGCCTGCCCATTACGGCCACTGGCTAACGTCATTTTATTTATTTATTTATTTTTTTCTTTTTTTTTTTACTGTGGTGTGCCTACACGAGAGCTTCTGTGCCGAGGGCGCGTCGCATAACTTGATTTATGTCCATACAGTGTCAAGGGGGGCCAAGATGAACTGTCCTCAGCCACAATGGGCGGCACTGGACGACACTGGATTGTAGTGGACTGTAGTGGATTGGGTAAATGCGGGGATTGAAGCTGGCATGCAGCGTCTGACATATTTATAATGCGCCCCTATGGGTCTTCCACCCATGACATATAACTGGTGCTCCATGCTCCATGTGATTTAGGAGGGGGCGATGTTTAAAAGGTTTTCGCACAGGGACAAATTATGGCTGCAATTATGTTTATGTATGTACAATTAAAAAAATTAAATTTATACCAAAATTCATAATGCCACTGAGCTGATTATATTTAAGAGGGGAAATTCAAATACAGTTTCATTTTATTTATCAGATTGTTTGTGTAAAATACTATCATCAGCGCACAGCCAAATAAATGGGTTGTGGTATTAAATTTGCATAACCAATTGTTATGAGTTTATTTGCAACAAGACAGCAAGCTCTAGTCGAGAGAGCATATATGTACATATGTATGTATGTATATGTTTATGTATGTATGTTTGTATACACGCATATATCTTGGGGAAGGCTAATTGTTGCTGAATTGCTGTTATCGATAAAATGAAAACAGCCCGATATGGGCATGGTATAGGAACATATTATGCAAATGCTTCTTTAATTATTAAGTTGTTATTCAACTTTACTTCATTGCGTTCTTTTATTTTTGTTCAGTGTAGCGATTTCTGTGTAATATTCTTGAAATTTCTCGAATTCTCTCTAGTTGCTTAATTTAATGATTTCTTTGTTGTGTCACTCTGCACTTACCTTACAATTAACTACCCCATTTTCAATAAATTGCCATTAACATTTTGTTTTCTCAGATGAATGCAAGAAATTTGATTTCCTTGGAACCGTTTGTTCATTTTCTTGAATTTTATTTTGTAATTTACCGCTCGGTTACTTCAGTTCCTATTCGAATTTCCAGGAAGTCCTTAGCTGTTGCTGCTCTCTGATGACGGTGTTCCCTTTGGTTGCCATTCTATTATATTTGTATTTGTATTTCTATTTGTATTTGTATTTGTATTTGTATTTGTATTTATTTGCCCTCAACCTGTTCCACATATCGTGTCCTCTTATCCGCTTCTGTTTGCGCGCTCGCACACAATTCTTTGCCACCAGCTGGTGAAGTTGCCACGCCAATCAAATGCCCAAAATATTCGAAAATTGCTAAATGAAACGTTAATTATGGGCATTTCCATGCCATAAGTACTAATACCTTTACAAGCATTCATCACCCAAACCATGTCCATCCTCATCCTCATTCTCATCCTCGCACTCAATCCCAGCGACACACACAATTTCCATTTGTCCGCGTGTGTTGTGCGTTGTGTGTTCTTTGCTTTCTGATTCTGATTATATTTCCATTTCAGCCTTATCATTTTCGCATTTGCCATTCGAAATTGATTGAAATACAATTTTTGACGACAATAACAACAAGGCAACAACAATAAAAAGGACATCAAAAGAGGGCGTTCCAATGGCAATCCGCGAATTGGCAAGCTGCCCACTGCCAATTAGAAATCACTTAATGCATCCTATTACGAAAATACATATGTAAATGAGTGTGACTACTGTCTGTCTGTGTGTGTGTGTGTGTATATGTGTGTGTGTATCTGTGTGTGTGTGTGGGTGTGATTACATAATAGACACTTTATTACCATTAACTTTATTTACATTTTATACAAATGAGGCGCGAGTGAAGTGACAAACGTGAAAAGGGTAAAGGGTCTCATTCATGTATCTGTGTGTGTGTGTCTCTGTGTATGTGTCTGTGTGTGTGTTTGTGGCTCTGTCTGCTGCGCGTGTGTGTGTATGGTCATGAATTTTTTCCTTCCTTTCCGTGAGCGTGTGTGTGCATTGGAGCTTGTGTATTTTCAAAAGCATATTCAGCAGAAATATATGAAAATCCAGTAAACACTTTGGCAATTGCCTGCTACTAAATACCCTACAAATAAATATCAATTTTCATATTCGTTGCGTTCAAGCTTTGATTACATTTCATAGAAATATGCATGACACATTTGTATGACATAAAATATATTCGTTGGTCTCTGCCATTGCCACACTCCGATTAAGAGTCGTATGAGTAATATATTGATTTGAAACAATAATGCAAAATAGAACATAATGTATTGAGATGAAGTAACATAGAATTACATAATTGATCTTCATTTACACTTCAACGTCATAATTGCTGAAATAAATTCCGATTTTGGTACATTTGCGTCGCTTATTGAATCATGGCAGCATCTATATATAGACTGTACACACACACACAAACACACAGAATAAATCACATCATTTCTACTTCAAAAATTCAATTTACAGCTTTTTTTTTTGTGCCACTGCTGTTGTTGCTCTTGTTGTTGCAGCAAGAGACAGCATCAGTTGGACAGCGAGGAGCCTCGGGGAAAATGCTGCCCGCTAATCTGATAATGAGTGTAAATTTATGATTATGTACATGCATTTAATGGGGCACACCCAGACAAGCATCCGCCCAACCAAACAGCCAGCCTCCTAACTGTACTGCTGGCAAACAAGTCCTCGATTCGCAGCTTAGCTTAACGCATGCAAATTGAGACACTTGTGTGTGCAGCAAACCAGCCAAACAAGATGGAGAGGGGCGCCATGGCGAGTGTGTGTGTGTGTGTGTGTGTGTGTGTATGTTGGTGGATGTGGAGTCTGCTGACACACGCCTAGGGGGATTACATTTTTCATGGGACCATGGCCAGGTTCGAGGACAACGCATCGAGGACAACGACGCGACAAGACCAGACCAGACCAGACCAGGCCAGACGAGGCGAGATGTGATGCGTCGCGATGGTTGGCATCGGCACTCGATGATTCTGTCAATTTGAGTAAATCTTTTTAATGGATCGCAAAAATTAATCGTGTGGAATATATTTGAAAGCAAAAATCAAAAATCCCTTAATATTATTCCACCTCTCTCTCTCTCTCGTTATCTCTCTGTTGCTCTCCATCTGAATGCATGCATGAAATTTGCCCATAGTTATGTGTATAAAGTTGGGTCAATCTGTTGTGCGATTGCGATTGCGAGTATGTTCAAAAGTTCTTATACGAACTGCCACTTAAGTTATTTGTCAAGCGGAAATTGATTTTAGTTTTCAATTTTTGTTGCCACTCGCCGCGCACCAAGCAGTGGCAGTAGCCGCATGCGTTGCAAATGCGCGAGGCACGACTGACTTTTCTTGGTTTTATTTGCGCAGCACAATACAAAAGTTAATATTTATATATATGTACATACACATATGTGTGTACTTATATATAATAATATACACATAATATATTTATTTATATATATAGAAATAATACAGGTCAAAAGTTAAACATTCAGTTGAAATACTATCGTGAGATAAAAACAAATAAATTCACTTTATTTAAAACGCACAGAAACATAATAATAAAAAAAATAAATAATAAAATTTGGGGAGATTTGATAGTCTGATAACTTTGTTAGGTATCTTAAGTTCAGAGCAGTTTACTTGATATCTTTGGTTAGTTAGGGTCATCTATAGGAGAAGTTGAATTCTTAACTGGATGGAAGTTCTTGAACCTAGGTATAATCTAAGGAGCGTATTGAATAGCGTAGGAAGTTGCTGCTTCAGTTTTGTATTTATTATTTTATCATTCACAATATACACTCTCAATTTCAATTGTAGCTCTGCTCTTTGCTTTCGACTGTCGTCATAATGTTTCATTTTGCCATTCAAGTGTTTGCCTTGCGACAAGTGCCACTCAGCCAAGTAAGTGCGAACGAGATGAAGGACTAGTAGGAAAGGTATGGAGAAGGACGGATACCAAAGAGCCTAAGGGACATAGATTCTATATTGGGATTGTGTTGCGGTTGGGGGCCATCAAGCAAATGAAACTGATTGTGGACATTGGGTTGAGATAGCTCAGACAGCTGAAGGGCTTGAAATATAATATGTTGCACTTACCCCCATGTAGCACATGCATTCAACACACACGCACACACACACACACACACACATTGGATATTAGCTTCAATCGAGCATTTGTAAACGTAACCTGATATTAAAATATTCAGTCCAGCACAACTAATCGATTGCCTCGCAGTGAATCGGAGCATTGATGTCTTTTCAAAGGGACAATATGACTAAGCATGGCTGACATTAAGTGGGCAAATGACAAGTTAATCACTTTGAAAGTCATCAATTAATTTGATAGTGCCTTGCTTACAATGGCAAATTATAGATTGCATTTGTACTTTGCCAAAAACGTGATATTTACATTTCAGTTGCTAAACTAAAGGCAGCCAGCCACATGAATATGAATTGATTCACACACATTTTCAGTAATTCAGACTGGAAGACTAATGTGTGTGTAGTTATTAGCTATATGAGATTCCTTTAGAACGGTTATTAGCAAATCATTTCCCAGACAGAGTTCTACAAGAGAGTTTGTTTATTTATTAAGTCCATGTCGAGCCACAAATATTAGAGTTGGCTCGATGTGGATGTGGTTTTTCATAGCTGTTGGGATGCTGCTTAACTAATTGTAAATGTGCCTCGGCTATGGCTATGGCTATGACTATGGCTTTGGCCAGCCTTTGCATCGACGAAAGATTAATTTGCAAAATATTTGCGGTATGTGCAAAATAAACTTTGCTTGTTGGCCCCAAATCGGCAAGGCAGACTGCTAACTAAGTTTATGGCTTCTGGCAGCCATTTCATATTGATTGCGCCGCCAAACCCGAATTCTTTCGAAAATTAATAAAAAATGATTGCGAGATTGCAGCAAATAAAATAAAACTGAATGAGTCGTGGTCGCATCTTTAAACTTTTGGTCAATTCGAAAGCGTATGCCACAAATTGTAGATGCCATGCCATGCCATGCCGGCCCAGTCCCAATCCCAGTCCCAGTCCCAGTCCCACTCTCCCGTCCACAGCTCCATTACCATTACCATTTCCATTTTCATTTTCCTTCTCATTTTCAATTTTTATTTTGTTCTTGGCTTTATTTGTTTGCATTCTGCCATAAATCTTTAAAAGTAAAACAGCATATGCGGAATGGGATACAAAGTTGAAAGTTGAATATGGCAACGGGATGAGGGGCCATATTGGTCATGGCCACCAAAAAAAGGGGGGATTTTGTGGGTGTTAGGGGTGCAAAGGGAAAAGGAAATGGGCCGAGGGACGAGGGACGAGGGCCAACTCCAGGGACTAGCGCTGCTCAAATATTCAACAATTTATTTCTTTTATGCTCACACATTCTTGTATGCGAGTTGGAAATCTCATCAGCATGAATTTCGCAGCTCGAATTGAATTTCAAACAAATCGAAACTTATTGATTTACACATGGCTTGTGCGAGTTTTGAGTTCTCTCGGTGAAAGCATCAAATAATTAAGTATTATTAATTGCCGTTTTGCTGCTATTTCGCCAAACTTTGTAAAGTGCAACAAAATTGGTGGACGCTTCTTAAGTGAAAATATATTGCAGTATATGAAATACAATACAAAAATAATGCGCCATGGTTTCTCTGTAATTCTTTGAAAACTGCAATTTGGATTAAATTGATTGCAGCTTTTAACTGAGTAACTATTGAAAACAATTTCAAATGATTGCCAACTGCTTCAGCGACCGAATTTGTGCTGCGAACGCTTTGCGGAAAAACACACAAAAAACAAAAAACAAAAACAAAATAAAACAAAAAGGAAAAACGAGAAATACTGAAAAACTTTGACTTACACATGCCAGGAGCGAAAGGGACTTGGGTGTGGATGGCGACGGGAATGTGGATGAATGTTTGGTGTTGAGCTAGAAAATTTCTGTTATTATGTATTTGTTTTGCTATTGCGCTAACGCTTCGGAGCAAGGACCACCAAGTAATGTTGACTTTTTTCTTTTGCAGCTTTCACTCAAAATGTCTGTACGTCAATGGGAATGGGGATTGGGGGATTGGGGATCGGGGGAGGGCGAAGACAAGCTGCTTGGCAGCTCATGGGTACATAATAAATGTTTAATTAAATGAAAGCAGTCAGGAATCTAATCGATGCGATGCGATGCGATGCGAAGGCACTGCTCCAAGACCAAAGAGGCAACCACATCCGCAGCAGCCGCCGCAGCAACCGGCGGATGTGTTTGCGGCTTGCGTGTCACAGTCGAGCGAATTGCGAATTGCAAATAACGAAGGAAGTTAGTTAGTTTGGAATTTGCACTGGTAATTTGCCATAAGGCTTGCCGACCACAAAAATGTCGCAAAGCAGCCTGCCAGCGAACAGATGCGACTACTGCCCGAATTGCAATCAATTATGAGCATTCAACAATGGATTAAGCAATGCTCACAATTTGATCGCAAAAGCATGCGCATAATCATAAATAATTAATAATATAATACTTCTGATAATTAATTGCTAAATTATGCATTTAGTTTCCATAATTGTCGACTGACCTTACTCGACGTTCAATAAATAAACAAATAAGTATCACATTTAATATATCAAATGTTTATTTAGCTATGCGCATTTACTTATGGTTAATTTGGTGTTTTCTGCTTTAGCCACATTACTAATTGAATTTTTTTGTTGATTTACTTGAACTCTCGAAAGAATATAGAATAAAGAACAAATACAAAAATCAATAATTACAATTGCAATTACAAATTCGAACGAATTACGCGTAGTTTATATTAATTAGTCCAATTTCAATTTTTTTCCTTCATTTTTATTCATGACATCCAATTGTGTTTGTACTCTGATACAAGAGCATATTGGTTTTGCACAATGTCCGTCATACTTTCTACAATCAGATACTATTCTGAGCTGGTTGTTGCACAGAGGAAAATGTATTTCAACTCGGATATATGTTTTGCGATACTCGATAACTGTAATTTCAAGGCTAGCCCTCCTTCCTTTGTCGCGTACAGAATATTTCTTAGTTGGATACTCCCACAGTCAAGCAGCCAACCAGCTATTATTTAACATGCACTCTTCCCTCTAACAGTGGTTATAATAATGTGGTTGGCACGCTTGCAGCATTGCGATTGCAACACGTCCACACACACACACACACACCCACACAGAAATCTGATGGCACGTGCTCATGTAATATGTATAGATATTCAAATATATATATTTTTTTCGGCTTCGCCTGAAGGCAATGCAAGTTTAATTAAACCATAAATACACAATTGTGGCTGGGGATATTGAAATAGTAATAAAAAGTGCTGATAAATTGTACTGCATGCAGTTAACTGTAGAACCTCTTGTGAGATCAATGGCAGCAAATGCCAAATGCCATTGCGTATTGGCAGCTTTGCTTTAAAACTATGCCTGGTCTATGCCAAGGCAATGGATCACAAAATATACCTCAAGGGCAGACCACCTGTTTTCTCAGCACACTCCACACATTCAGCACACTCTGCACCTTTGTGGCCGCCATTGTTTAACCCATAAGCCGCTTACATACTGTGCCGTTAGCTCTGCTGACGTTTGCTCAGTTGATGTTTTGTCTGCTTCCGCCCACACACACACACACATACACACACACACAGAAGGCACTGGACAGGTTGGCAGGTCGTGTGGCCTGCTGAATTTTAATTACCAGCCAGATTTAATCACAAAAAAAATGACGCATAAGAAAAAAGTAAATTTATATATATATATATATATATATAAAGGACTAGGATAAATGAGAAATGAGATTGTCCGACAATTGATGGGCTCTTGTTCTCTTTATTCTTTTCCGACTCTGTACTAGACACGGGTCTCTGTGAAATTAAAATTTGTTTTATCCATAATCCGTACAATTCAATGAACAACTTGCGAATTCAATTGAATTCAATTTGATTAAATTGGAAGCAGACCCCGAGAAAAGCCAGAGATTCAAAGGAGAAGGACCAATGCCAATCTAAATGCCAAACCAATGCCAACATCAACTCAATGCCAATTCGAATTTATATGGTTTGCTCTGCTCTGCTCTGGTCTGGTCTGGTCCGGTCGAGTTTTGGATTCCAGCCATAAATGATTTGCAGTCAGAGCCATAGTCTGGGCGCGGCCAGTGCAAGTCTATGAATGACACTGTGGGCGCATTACAGGACAAAAGAAAGACATAGGCTGAGTGTGCCAGTGAGTGGGAGTGGGAGAAAAGAAGAGTGCAAATTAGGGCAGTTAGATGGCAAAATTGCAGCTGGCCAGATACTCGGGCTCAGATTGATGACTTAACAAAATGTTTTGGCTTTGGCTTTGGCTTTGCCTCTCGATAGTGCATGGTATTAGCGCAACTTGATTATTATGCAGATGGATTATGAACCATGTGTTTCCGTGACCATTGCCACTGCCCATTTCATTAATTACGGCGACTGCAGTTCGCATAATGGCGAACAATGTGTCTTTGTGTGTGTGTGTGTATGTGTGTGTGTGTGTGTGTGTGTGTGTGTGTGTGTGTGTGTGTGTACTAAGCATATTTGAAAAAACTTCGGGGAGTTTATTTCTCTATTATCAAATTTTGACATGCACTTTTTTTATTATAATACTAAACAATATATGAAAAACACATCACAGTAAAAGAGTTCAAACAGCACTCTAATATGAAACTGAGTTTTAAATTGAGTCAAATGCTTTCTAGAACATTTCCTAGTAAGTGTTATCATGTAATACTGCTAATGGCATTTTTTGATAACTAGATACAAAAATGAGACATGAAAAATGAAAGAAATCGGTAGATGGTTGATAAGTCCCTGGATGGGCATGGTCAATGGTTCAATGCCAAGAGCATTTTAGCTTTCTTACCACTTTTATAACATTCTAATTTTTTCATTTCTCTATCTGCCTCTTTATCTGCTTCGTATTGTGCCTAGCTGAGTGTTGCAGTGTGCTGTTGCTGTTGCTGTTGCACTTGTTGGTGTTGGCAGTGCCAAATGCATTTACGTGCTAATTCGTTTAAGAGTTAAAGTGTGTATGTGTGTGTGTGTGTGTGTGTGTGTGTGTGTGCTGTTTGCTGCTCTGCCATGTGCTGCAATTCAGTTAAGTTTTGATTGCTATTTTCGCTTCGCTTCCTGCCAGCGGCCGTCTCCGTCTCATTCCCCATTTCAGCCCACGTGGCCGCAGCCACTGCCTCGGCACAATGTTGCCAACAGCAGCAAATGTGTGACATATCCGTTTCCGCTTGCCGCGTTAATGTATTATGGCAGCACACACACACACACACACACACACACACGCATACGCATGTGGATGCCTTCCAGCAATATCACACACACAAATGCAGACAAAGCAGTGCCAACTATTTACAGCTACTTTTTTGTTTTTGGTTTTTTGTTTTTTGTTTTTTGTTTTTTTCCTCTATAAATTGGCGCTGCTTTGTATTTTGTGTGAAAACAATGCAACTGACAGAAAGCATAAAGTATAAATGTGATGTGAGACACTGTTGCACAGTCGATTTGTGCTTTATGCAACGATAGCATTGTTGTTCAAACGAAAGAAGGGCGGCCTGCAACATAGTGGCCCATTCCGTGGGGCTGACTGCCCACGGTTGGACCAAGGTCTGGAATGGCCTGAAAGTGTTTGGTTTTGCTTTATCTTGCTTTGACATGTGGCTTTATTGAGTTCCCTTTGTGTGTCAAACGCAACAGGGGAGCCAGCTGGCTGAGAAGGCAACGTGCTGGCCAGCTTCCTCTGAGGCAGCTCAAAGCCAAGGCCATCACCATTCACCATCCACCATCCAGCAGCCAGCAGTCAGCAGTCAGCAGCCATCATCCAGCTGTGCGCAGCTAACAAATAGTTCCATTGACATTGCTTTTTGCACACATCAGCTGCACTCAACGTGTCCTTGCGCCCCCAACATGCGTATACATAATTTGATTATTGCATTTAAAGCTTCTTACAAAATTGGACATTGGTCTGTTAGGTAAGATGAATGTGTAAAACAAAGCAGAGTTCGGGTAAAGCATCACTTAATGCACATTACGTATACGCAACGTGTGCTTTTGTACATGTCCATTTGAAAAATTTGTAAGTATTAATTAAATCCAACTATTTGTTAAATATTTAAGTTCATTGTGAGAAATGTATAAGAATTTGATACTATGCCAAGATGTGTAGTTACGCAATCGACTTAAGGTTTCTTTTGAAATTTTGGCTGCAGGCATTTATATATATATACATTTATACAATGCGGTAACTACAGGTTTATAATCCACAAGCCTCAAATCTCAGTCGGCGTGTGTGTTTGCTCATAAAAACTCTCATTCTTGTTGCTACTGAGTGTTTTGCAAAATGATTGTGCATGGAGGCAGCGGCTTTAAGGCTTTGCGGTATGCAGTATGAGTATGTTTGTTGACGCTAGATTGTAGAAAATGTCAGAGCACCGTTGCTCCATGCGACCATGTGGAGTACTCCTAAATCCAAATTGCATGGCAAAGTCAGTGTGGAAAGCCGCAATTAGGTAAGCTTACTGGCTACAGCCTTCTACTCACAGCCATAAACACACACACACACACACACACACACACAAATGCACTCAAACTGGATTTAAATTTTGAAAGTATTTTCAAAGTTGTGTTTGGAAGTTATGTACTTGTACACACATAGATGCAAAATGACGTCGAGCCAAGCAGACACAATTTCTGTGCACAATCATCTAGTCGAGCAGCTGGCTGATATCAGTTGGAAATAGTACATACATAGTACATACATACACACATACATACACACATACATACACAAATACATGCATTACATACAGACATTTACGAGTAAAAGCCTCTTGGCAAATTGTTCATAAAAGTGCACAAGTGGAAACCACAGCCAAATGGGCTACCTGAGAGCAAAAATAGAGAAATCAGTTAGCGACAGTTTAAGAACTTTTTTGTACTTCAAGTTTTATTTTTCTATCTTCCGTCTTTACTTGCCCAATACCCATGTTGATGGGTCCAGGCTCTCTTGACGACGGCAAGAACAATCAAACCACTAACGCATTCTGCTTGTGCAATTTTGTATGCCCTTGTGGTGGGTCTAATGCTTTTGTCGTGCAGTGTGTAAGGCATTAAACAATATATATTCTTGATCTGCATCAGTCTGTTTCTGTCCAAACTAATCCCTCACTTTCGAAGCTAGTGCACATTTCGGAGTCGGAACCGGCCGAATCGAACAACTATATCATATAGCTGTCATAGTAAAGATCTTATTAATATGCGTATTATTATATTTCCCAAATGTGGAGAACAAATCAAAATCGAAATTTAGAAAATCACTCTAAAAATTAGAAAGTGTTTCATGCTTTTAGAAATAATTTCTAAACTTTTTTTTGGCTTTTTATTTTATATTTAAATGTATTTTCCTATTTTTGGGAAAGGCAGCCCAAATTAAAAAATGGAAGCCCTTTTTTTAACAGCCAAAACCTTCAATTTAAAAAATATATTTCAACTTTGAATGTATTTAGTCCATCAAATATCTTTCAAAATAACAATCGGTCCGTTTTTTAATTTGACTCTGCAAGGGTATTTTATATTCGGCGTGCCAAAAATATGCCATTTCCCAGTTTTTTCCTTCTGCATTTCAGTTGTCATAGCTTTCCGGAATTGCAGAATTGTAGTCCGTAACTGAATCTCGGTGCGTGCCTGTCCGCATTTATGTCTGTTGTTGCGTGTTCTTGGTTGTGATGGGCATATGACATGGGATGGATGAGTATTATTAGGGCAACAATTACTGCATTTAATTATTACATCATCTGACAAGCTCAGGCCTCGAGGTAAGAAGTTGATTCCGTGTTGACAAAGTTATCGAAATTAAAATTCATTTTAGGGACTTGGGAACTGTACTTGCCAACAAGCACTTACCTATGTATATATATATATATATATATATTGTATCAAATCTTCTATCAGTCATTTAAAGTAGTTGTCAATGTGATTTATAAAAGTATTTTGTGCCAGTCCATTAATTGAATCTATATTGAGTAGGCAAACAGGATGCAGGTCGATAGAATCGGGAGGATAAGCTAAGAAGGAAAGAACGAAACAGGAAAGGACAAAAGAGGAGAGGACTGAACAAATGAGGCCACGGCAAGCAACTAGTAACTGTCAACGCGGCTTCAATCTGCCAATATAGCAATAATTTTAAATAGTTTTGTCTGACATCTGGTCAGTGATTCAGAGGATCAATCAATCACAATGCAAAACGACGCAACAGAATAAAGACATATGCAAATGGAGCGTGCAACAACTGGGGAATCGGAATCGGAATGGGGAAACTGGGTGACTATAAATATAGCCAAATATATAGAAAGATACAGAGAGATACAGAGAGATACAGAGAGAGAGAGAGAGAGAGAGAGAGAGAGAGAGAGAGAGAGAGAGACAGAGAGAGTGTATCAGGCATCCGTTCAAGTTGGCTGCCCTTTTGCCTTTCAAAGTACCAAAAACAAGACCGAGCAACAAAAAAAAGGTTGACGCACAATTTTGAATGAGCATAAAACAGCGATTCTCCCATGACAGAACAATGAGGACATGCATTTATTTGTGGCACGCATGGCAGGGCGGGGAAGTGACAGATGTCAAAAGGTCGCCCTGGCCGGCGGCATTGTTGTGGGCGTGTTTGCATCCGGCCCGCAACATTTTGTTGCGGCATTGACGGTATAATTAACCTTAACACAAAGCGGTAACTTTGCCGTTGATTGCCAATTATGAAGCCTAATGGGACCGCGACTACAGCCCAACTTGACAAAGGCAACCAATTTGGTCAGCTGACCCACTTGATATTTTTCCCAAACAATGAATGCAGCATTAATGTATAAAGCGGTGTCAGAATCCTCTGAGAGTCCCGCACATAATTGATTCGAGTACCAAATACCATTTTTTTTCTGGCTATTTAATGTACATTTGCGATTGTTAGTATATTTAACCGAAATTCAACATTTTTTTCCGCTCTGGAAACATAATGCTGACGCTTCTTCTTCTTTATTCTGAAAACCAAATTTTAATTTGTGATTATAGTGATTATTATATATATATATATATATATACATTTTGTTATGTTTTCCCTTTCGAACTGATTCCATAAGCCAGAAATTTGCTGTTAGCTGCAACGCTAATTTGTTGAATTCTGTTAACGATAAACACATAAGCAAAAGTGCTCGCGATAATACTAAAAAACTTTATAATTATCAAAGCACGCCGTAATATTTACACCTGCTGCGTAGCATGCCCCAACCATTCCCTATTCCGTGTGCCGCTAACAAAGTCCATCTAGTGGTGCCAACTAACATGCTTCAATTTAATGTTCAAAACTGACGTCAAAGCACAACTTGCTTCTGGTGATGAGCGGGCGTGTTGCAAGAAGTGTTGTTCCCTGGGCAACTGGTTGGTTAGCTGGTTAGTTAGTTGACTAAAGGAAATCAGGTATGAGGTATGGAAATGGCCGGGCCACAGCAGCTCTCCATGGCTACAGGTACCGACCCTTGCGGTATTTGAGTAATGGTAAAATGTAATTTCAACTTTTGCATAATTTTATGCTTATTATGGCGACTGCGTGTGCACGGCCCCAGTACACACACACACACACACACACACACACACATAAATATATATATATATATAGATATATATATGTATTTATTAATATGTACATGGTCCTAGTTAAGGGGGTGCAAGTTTGAATTCAATACGAAAGCAAGAGCAGATCTACCGAACCATCAAATCCCAAGACAGTCGATGGCATCGCAAAAGCTTTAATTACTTTGATGCATGATTTTCCTGCCATTTGCAATTTGTAACGAGTATAATGAGCAGACTGAGATGAATACGAGCTGGCTTTATTTAACCTGCCTCACACACACACACACAGATACACACACACACACATCCATGCATTGACTGACTGTTTATTTGATGCGTGGTTTCCTTTAGGCTTTTGCAGCAAGGACACGCACAGAGGACGAGCGAATTCCCAACTGGCTAGCAATTGAGCAATTGTTGAAATGGGTAAGTGTGCGAAATGCCAACGCACGTTGACAACAACACTAATGAACCAATGTCCATGGGGGAGAATGTTTTACCTCCGTTTCACCAATTATAAGTGCTTCATTTTTTCATTCTTTTCGTTTTTTGTGTGTTTCTGGCACAGATGCGCTTCGCTTGCGTGGTCCGACGTTTGTACGTTTCAATGGTGGCCCGGGCCAACCACAACCACAACCACATCCCAATCCCCATCCCCATCCACATCCCCATCCACAGCAGCAGCAACAGCAACAGCAACAGCCACATGCACCGGGATATGTCGGGCACGGATTGCAGCAGGAGCCGCTTATTGTTGTGGAGGAATCCAATTTGCCGGAAGAACTAGAGCCGGAGAGTTCAGACACTTTTTCGAATCGCGCCAGTTTGGATATTGATTCGCCAGTTAATCCGTATTTGTTGTCGCCGTGGCGTGATCCGCGCGAGGCCCGCAAACACTCGTTGCCCTCACAGCAGGTGACCGATGGCATCACCGCTAGCCAGGTGCGTCGTCTATCCGAGCGCGGCGGCGAGGGCTCCGGTCCGACGCCCAAAGAGGCCGCATTCTTGGCCACGCTTTCGCAGTCGCCAGCTCCGTCGGGCCGTCGGCACTCGGTGGTCACCATTTCGAAGGTGCCAACTACATTTTTTGGACGCTCTCGCCGCGAATCTGTCGCCGCATATCCGTCAAACAATGGGTAAGTCAAGACTTTAATTAGTTTCAACTTGTATCGTAAATTGTATATTTTGTTCATTTTACAAAACATATCATTTTTTGTAATTATTATTTTGTGTTGACCTTTCCAATTGAATACTGCAGCAGCAGCCGAGTGCTGAATTCGCGACGAGAGAGCAACACAGGACCGCCATCGACAGACCCCATTGGCAGCATTCATAATCTGCAGCTGGACATTATGGATGACATATATTTGCAGTCGCGCAAGGCGCGCTTGAAGCTCTGGACATCGAGCAATGAGAAGGTGTGCGAGGTGCAGACGGTGGATGAGGCAGGAGCTGGTGCACCGGGCAAACGCTACACCAATCGCCGTTACTCCGAGTGCCCACCGGCCGGTGCTGGTGGCGCCAACGTATATCGTCGCGCCTCGGAGTATCCGCATCCGCCGAGTGTCTCGCCACAGATGCCGGCATCGGCACGTGCATCGACGCGACGCAAGAAGTCCGGCAGTGGATTGGGTTTGCTTGGCAGTCGCACGGATTTGGCTGGCATTTTTAGCTCGCTGACAGGTACGAGCAGTGGCACGGATCCTGGCCACCGTCCAGATCCAGATGGTGGGTCATCTAGCAGCCATTCGTCGGCAGCCACTGGCAACAGTGCCACAAGTCCGTTTTTGAGCCAGACATTCCAGCAGGCGGCACGTGGGCGCACCACCAGCGCCGCACCCACTCCTTGTGCTGGGCAGGGTGGATCGAGCATGCTGCTTGATCCGAACGCTGGCCGTTCCACACGCTCGAACAGTTTTGATGTGTCCATATTGAACAATGCCAAGCAGCTGGTCACCGAGGCCCAGGACAACAGCTCGGCCGCAATTTCGGGTTGGTTTGGGATGAAAACGACTCCAGTTACTCCTCGCAAGAAGAGCGTGCGCAGCAAGAGCAGCGCTATGGCATTGTCTAAGGATATGTTAGAGCGTCTGCAAAAGAAGGATCCACTTGGTGGCGATTCCGGCAAGCCGAAGCTAAAGCCGCGCAGCAAGAAGAAGAGCTGGGCCGATGCCACTAAAGCGAATATTGTGGATGCCAACATTTTGGGCACCGCCATCGAGGGTTTTTTGCGGAAGAGCTCCAATGCCAGCATGGCTGGCAGCAGCGGCAATACCGCCGGCGCCACCACATCAACTGGCATCCGTTCGGGTGGTGGCAAGGATAGCAGCAAGGGCGCCGTGCCAAAGGAGTCGGGCGCCAGTGGCAGCTCCGGTGGTGGGCGACGCTCTCGCCAGTCAGCTGTCAGCTCAGCTGCCAGCTCTGCTCAGTCGCAGGCCGGACGTGCGATGCGCTCCACGCTCAACTGGTTCAGCAAGGGCGACGAGGATGATTCCAAGGATACGTGTGACGCCTCTTTGTGTGCCACACTTAAGGATCTCTTTGTTAAGTGAGTTTTCAATTAAGAAAAGCAAGTAGACGGACAGTGGTGGATGATGGAATCGGGCTGCGACTGACGGAACAACAGGTAATAACTTTTTTCCAGTTTTAGTTTTTCCTTTTTTTTTTTTTGGGAATCTAAAATATACAGATGGAGCTATAAAATATGAATAATTCTTAAAAAATGTTACCATTGATTATCTTTCGTTTTGTGTATTTGCAGTGGGCTACTTGCATTTCTGATAGCAACATTTTTGTAGCGAGCGCAAAGAATCTTTTCAACACTTTTCACAATTGTCACGGCAAACACAAATTGGAGAAACGCGTACATTTGAAACAAATACCGGTGAATTGTGGGGCGAACATTTTAGATAAGTTTTTTTTAAACGATAGCAGAGAAACGATAACGATACAAATTTGTATTGCAACATTGCAGGTGAGTTTTGTGATTATCGCAGGGCAGGGAAACGTGGCGAATGAGAGCCGATTGACATATTACCTTCATATTGTGAACAATATACATACAACCAAAAACATATACATACAAATGTATTTCGATAGATATACATGTATTTACATACATTTACATTTTTATCTCTCATACATATAACAAAAGGAAATCATTATAAATAAAATACAAACCGCAGAAAAGAATAAAACAGTCAAGTAGAGTAAATAAAAGAGCAGCATAGATAAATGGCAAATGTATATATATATATAAATATATATATATATGAATATATGTATATGTATATATATTTATATAAATATCACTATTTTTTAGATGTGGAGCAATTTTTGAGAATATCAGCCAATATAAAAGTGTCAACTAACTATAAAATATATAACAACATATGTATATGGTTATAAATCAATTTTTTTTAGATAATGAATAATGCGAAACAAACAAAATATATAAAGTTTCCCATATCCAGCTATGCATATACAGAAACCGATACATATACAAAATAGCAAAATAAAATATCTATATGCATATATATATATATATAAATATACAAATACGAAAATATACAGCAGGAATACAATCGAATACGTTGGGTTCAGCTTAAGCTAAATAAATATATTGAGTAAAATCGAATAATGAATATAAATGTTATAAGTGTGCAGTGACCCTGTGTAGCGGTTCCTAATGGGATATATTGTAAACGTTGTATTCTTTTTTTTTTTTATTTTGTCTTGGTTTTTCGCACTTGAGATGCGTGTAAATCTTAAATGCAGAATCCATAAACAGAGAAACTGAGAGACGGTCGTAAGGTTCCATTAAAATAACAATAATAATAATAATTATACTAGCGCAAAGCTACTTGAATAATACTCAAGTATATTTAATACACATACATAGAGACACACATACATACATAGATATGTGTGTAGTATAGTGTATCAAAATTGTAGGTCGTACAGCAATTGTAATTTGCATGTAATGCTTACGAATTGAATGATTTAACTGTAACTGTGTGCAATTTGAGCTTACTAAAAGAAACACATTAATAACCAAAATGCTAATTAATATCAAATTAAATGAATATGCAATCGTAAGTTTTTATTGATGTTAAATGTTGTATGTGTATGAAATATACATGCATTCACTACTTGTACATATGTATCAATACATCAATATGCATGTCATCCAACTCAAATTCGAACTCAAGTTTAGGGCTGTGTTGAGTCGAAGTGGGCTGTGTGGCATTCATAATGATAGCAAATTGCATGGATAACTTTCTTTATTGAATTATGCAAAGGCAAAGGCAAAGGCGAAGGCAAAGGAAAAATACAAAATTTGAGAGCTTTAAGAAACTGGCAATTTTTGGTAGAAACGCATGGAAAAGACAAACAACAAACAATCAGTCAATATTGCAATCAATCAAGTATGCTTCAATCATTCTTATAGGTATACAATATTCTTGCACTCCTATATGCATATATACATATATATATATATATGGTTGGTTCTGTTGACAAATTTCGAATAATCTACACTCTGCGGAAGAGATGCAGGTGAAAATGTGTACCACATATCTGTGTCTGTATCTGTATCTGTATCTGTATCTGTATCTGTATCTACTCGCTTACAAATGTTCTTATTTACTTGTGTATGTACTTTTGCAAGAACTACGCACTTAAGCACAAGTGTATATATGTTTTATATGAATGAATATAAATATATTACATATGCATGTACCGAATGTACTTCTATATCAATGTGCCCAATTAACGTATTTAGATTTCCACGTGTGTTTTTGAACAATACTTGAAATCTGTGCGGCAACCCAAAGTTAACTTTCACTTTCAATGCTAAATATATACATTCAAACATAACTATTCCCATATCAAAATATTCTAGCATAATAATAATACATATAAAACATTATATATGTATACATTTGAATGGTATTTTAACTATTTACAAGTCAATGCGACCGTTATTGGTCCTAATATATAAAAGAAACTTATTTAGTGATTAAATGTTGTTCTAGTTTTTTACATGTCCATTTTTTGCTCGTGTTAGTTACAACTGTTGTTGTCATTGTTGTCGTTGTTCAAGTTGTTGCTCATGTTGTTGTTGTGCCCCATTTTTTTTCTCTCTTCCCACCGCAGCAACAACATGCAGAACTATTTATATACAATGAATGTGTACAAGAAACAAAAAAATCCTAATAAAAAGAAATATACAATACACATAAATTAAAAAAAAAAAAAAAAACATTTACAAGATAATTGTAAAAATTAGTAAACAAAAAAGTAAATAAACTAACAAAATCTAAACGTGAAGTTTCCTCTGTTCTATTTTTGATAGTAGTATTCTATATTCGAAACATAACGTAAATATGTACTTCAAAAATACTAATGCCCATTTCCGATGCCCACCATTATATGCAATCATTGTGCATCGATTTATAAAATGTTAACTCTAGACTCTAAACGTGCAACTCCTAACTATCCAATGAAAATAATAACTATAGCTACAATTATTTACAAATTGACAAGTGTCCAAAGAAAGCGCCTGAAAATACAGCTATGCTTACAAAATAAACGTATATTTTTTTTTTTAATTTCAAGTCTGAAATAAAACCTTACTATGCGACAATATCATATTATTTATATTACAATTTTACGATGCCAAAAATTGTTTGTTTTATATATTTGTATGCATGCTATTTGCAGGATAATTCTTAACCTAGACACTAATTTGATATTCTCATTGTTCAAAGAAAAGTGCATGTAAGCCACAATAAATTTAAGATCAGCAGCAAAAAAAGAAGAAGAAAACAACAACTAACAATTGTTTAGTCAAAATTTAGTAACAGGGTATCGTCTAAAGCAATTATCATCCATTTTTGCCTTCGGTTTGCATTTATTTACTTTCATTCTTTTTTTAGAATGCTGTTGTGGGTGGAGGTATCCAAAAGTAAAATGAACTTGATTTGCTGTTGATACACTCAAAAAAAAACTTGGCCTTAAGATTTACTTAACCATATTTTATCATTGAAAAAAAATAACGTTATATTTCTATATTTATTTTTGTGTGTGTGTATGTTTTTTTTGATTAAGTTAAAATAATATATTTAACTGTGGTTTGGCATTTCCACTTCTGGTAATTTTTTCTCTGAGTGTATACAACATTCACACAAAATTTGGTGTTTCTGTCTGCTTTAGTCTATGTGATATCTGAGTCATATTGACGAATAGACAGGCTTGGCTGAGCAAGAATTTGAGTGCTTTGCAGGGTTGGTGATGATACCGCCACCCACCTGATACATAAAAGACCTTTAGATTATTTAACCACTTTTCAACTCGTTTGATGATTACAGAGTATACAAGTACAGATAATTAGCTACTGATTCTAAAGAGTTAACAGTTGTTAACCTAATGCTATGCAAATGTTGTCCATGTGATTTTAAAATGCAAATAAGGCAAAGCAATTTTCTTTTCTTTTTTTTCCATGGCTTTTGTTTCTGTTGGCAAAATCAGATAGAAAGAAATGAAAGACTTGCCAGAGATGAAAATGAATCAGATATCTCTTTCTGACACTTTGTCAAATAGAATTGTTGCTAAAGCTGTTGCTATTATCGAATCTAATTGTTGTTGTTGTTGTTGTAAGCTGTGACTAATGCTAAGACTACAGAAAGCAAGCGGTTACCACCGACTAAAAATACTTTAGTAGTGTTAACTAAACATACCACATAATCCCTGAGCTGCATTGCAGAGCCGAACTATAAATTTGTCTGTTGCTCTGTGTTTTATTCGCTTCGTGGCAATGCAATAGCAAAATGCAAATTAATGACAATTACTTTACAATTTTCGTCGTTTTTGCATAGCTGCTCAATAAACACAAATGCATTTTAACAAATTGCATAAATAGTGCATACATACATACATTCATTCACGTACGTGTCTATGTATGTATGTATTCACGTGCTACAATATAAACAATGAGTCAAGCCAAAAATTAATATTTTTTGGTTTGCAAATATTTTGACACACTGTGAAAGCAATAATTGTAAGCGGTGCACGTGATCGGAATGGAAAATTAACGAAACTCAATCAGATTTAATTTCCGATTGGTCGTTTTTGATTTTTTTTGTTTATTTTTTTTATTTTTTTTTTCATAATGCTACAAGCTAAAGCCAACTTTATATGGAACTAGTCATTAGGTATAAATTATTTAGAGTAGGAAATTGTATTAAGATTGATTTTAAATGTTTATCCCTGAAATTAATTGATTATAAGTTGAGATTTGGCATAAGAGTTCTTCTTTATTTGTAGTAGATAAGTTTCATTTCTACATTCATATATTTTAAATTTTAACTTAACTATTCCTTATGGCTGTAAAAAATATATTTTTAATTTTTTTTAGCTTTACAATTGTATTTTGTTAAAAATAAATATTAAGGTTTGTGGAATGCATTTAGTCTACAATAAATAAATAATGAAATATTATTTTTATCAATTTATTTAATTAATAATTTTTATTTATTATTTAAATCTTCTTTTTTTTTGCATTTGTTTGGTGCGCAGCCAAGGAAAAATGGCCGAAAATCAGCCAAACGAAAAATAAAAACAAAAATAAATGAAAAATATGTAAAATGTACACTCTAAAAATAAACCAAGCAAAAACATGTCAAGTATGTAAATTGTTAAGAGGTAAGAGCAAATGGAAATGCTACTCTTTGAGTAGTTCCATTGATTTCTTTCGTTGGCTAAGGTTTTGGCACCCGGGGGAAAAGTGGGCAAACTACGCATAATTTAGAATACAATGAGTAGACAATGAGAAATCAAGGACAACAGTTGTCGTATTTAAGCAAGTGCGTATATAAAATGTATATATATGTATATGTTTCTCCAAATACTTATATAACGATGTAAATAATGTTGAAAAAGTTTCTCGCGAATAAGAGAAAAAGTCAGAGAGAGAGAGAGAGAGAGAGAGAGAGAGAGAGAGAGAGCAGTAAAGATATGCGTAGAAATGGTATCAGAGTTAGGGAGATAGGGAGAGCATAGGAGACATGCAAAATGTATAAGTCGATAAACATGTTTCGAAAACACAAAATCAGAAAAAAAAATAAAATAAAAGAGACAAATTCAAAATGAAAATGCAACTGAATGTAACAATCATATGATGACACATAATAAACAATACAAAAGCTACAACTAGATATATATATATATGTATATATATATATATATATATATATATACAAATACATACCTATAAATGAAATGTATACACATAGTTATATATGTAAGCACTATATATTTACATATATATACACATGTATATATATGAGAAGTTCCCCCAAGACCCCACGTATATACGTATACCCAAGTACAGATAGCATATGCATCTGTTTGTGTGGATTTGAGGTCTACATTTGTTGCATACGAACTAGTGTCCTGTGAGGAGCAGTTCTTTAACTGCCCCATTTACATACACACACTTACATATGCTGTATTTACATACATACATATACTCACACATATATATTACCAAATAAATAGTTCTGTGTATGTGTCTGTCTTTTTATTTTGAAACGGGCGCAGAAGGCGCGAAGGGGAAACACCAGGTAAGCTTACGATCCAAAATTAAGTCGACTCAAATATTATTTTGGAGTTAACATAAGGCTTAAGGACAATCAACAAATGAAATCTCCATAAAATTGATTCGAATGGCCAGACAAAGAAAGTGCAGCCATATTACAGATTATTTATATCTCGGATGACGTTTTAAGTTTGTATATATAGTTGAAAAATAGCCAATAATCAGATGAGTTATTTTGGTTGTGCTCCAGCTTTCGGTTTCGGTTGGTTGCCATTTGTGTGCATGATTAATGATGGTCTTCACCGAGCAACGAAGGTCGAGATTGCAGCAACAGCAGGTGGCACAGCTTATGGAACTGGCAGCGTTTGCTGCACTTGCTTGGATTTAGATGTGCTTCTGTGTGTGTGTGTGAGTGAGTGGCAGTGGGTCATAAATCAAGCACGCCACGTTGTATACAACGCAAATTTGGTACCGGGCAATCAGAAGTCATTAAGTGAGAGTGGGAGAGAAAGTAACTGGAAAAGCCGGAGAAAACAGACAGAGCCAGAGGGAGAGAGAGAGAGAGAGAGAGAGAGACAGTGACCCGTACCCAGCATTAAATCTGAATACGCTTCATGCGGCACTCGAGTGGATAAACTGGCAAAAGCATTTCGCATCGGAGAGCACCTCCAGCAGCATTAGCAGCGGTGGTCGCATTAGGCAACCAGCTGCGAGCATTTGGTCAGGTGATTGAAAATGGCCAACAAACTGGCCGACGTTTGGTTGCATGGACCGGTGCTGCTGTCCAGCTCTGCCACATGCTGCACCATACTTGTGGGCGGGGCACGCAAATGCTAGTGGCTAGTGGGTTAAGTCCTGGTATGGCCCAAAGCGCAGCAACAGACAACATACGACTGGCAACACACAAACCAAAAGTGAAAATCAAATGTAAGCCATTAAGCCACTGGGTTCATAGCATACACATTTTTACACATTTCTGTTTTCTCTCTGTTTTCATTTTAGCTTCAAATCTGTCAGAGGTCAATCCACAACATTTTATAGCCACAATGGAGACGACCGAATTGATTCTAATCCAGTCCAGAGTCGGCTAATATAATAGTATAAACTTGATTTTATTTATTTCTATTGTTCATAAATGGTCAATTCACAACAATTTACAATTTAACAACTAAGACTGATATAATCGAGTGAACTTGTCTAAGAGTCTACTCTGAGCCCCATTGTTAAATATTATATTATAGTTTTATGGCCAATTTCCCTTTAAACAGTTTTGCACACACTCAAATATAAAGGGACGTGGATTTATATGAAATATTTTTTATTCACAAGCTCGAACTGAAATTACCGCATGTAAATACGTACATACATACATATACACACACATACATACATATGTGCGTATGTATACACGTATTCGTCAATATCGCAGCTTTGCAGAACACACACACACACATTTACACACATTTACACTCGCTTCGATTATTGTGCTGTTCCCCCTTCTCAGAGATGGATGCGCAGGTTGACGAATACAGAAAATTCTTGCGCTTGCTGAGTGATGTGACAATCAATACGAGCATACGTTTTGGGTAGTAACTCTGGTCTGGATGAAGTTTTTATGGTTGCCCAAATGCCCTAATAATGTGTGAAAGAGTTATTGAAGCGCTCTACGTATAAATTCCACAACTGAGGTAATTATCGATAAAATATAATACGCAACATGTGCGCATGGTAAACGAAAATATTAAATGTAAATTTTAAGTCTATTTTGAGAAAACATCCTTCATATGCAATAAAGACATTTTAGTGTTTGGCGTATACAATTCCCTAGCTAGGTACAGAAACAGAAGCCACTTTAAACTAAGTTAAAAATCAGAAATAATAAAGATGATCAAAAATATAAAATTATATCTGAGCAATTAAGTAAGTATTTTAAGCAATGTTGGAAATAACAAGCTCTGAGGTCAGGGCGTCCATACAGGCGGACGGACGGAGCTAGATTGACTCGGTTGTGGATGCTAATCAAGATACATATACTTTATGGGATAAACTTTTCCAAAAAGTAACGATTTTTGGATATATAATACATTTATCAAAAATTCTTACAAATTATTATTACTAATATTGTGGTTATTACTGTTATTATTATTTATGTCATTATTATTATAATTCTTATTATTATCATATTCCCATCCACTTTAAATGGGTTGTTTTATATATTTATTTTGTGTTTACGTAATAACACCTACATAAAGTATGTACATGAAATGTGCGTAAAAAGTGCTCCACTAGAAATTACTTTTTGCTACAATGTTTAGTCGAGACACCTCCCACTGAAAGCTTTGAGCATGGACAAACACCTGTGCATGCCACACAGACAGCCAGCAAACGGAGTGTGTGAAAATAAAAACAAATTATAAAGAATAGAAACTTTAAACACAATTTTCAAAGCACGGGTCTGATTCGTGGACGGTCGATGCCATTGAACATATCAGCTTGCCACGTAGTTTGTTGTCTTTCAACATAGTTCCTGCCAACTAAATTTGTCTGTGAATTCAAATATATTAGACGTGTAAGGAAAATTCCAATATTATTTTCTTTAATAATACAAAATTGACTTAAAGCTTAAATTCGAATTAAAATGTCGTTAGAAGTGTTTGCTGTGTACTTCGCATAATATCGCATAATATCCAAATATCCTAACCAACAGGAATTGGGCGATCACAGAGGATCTGCGGAAATCAGCACGCAGCAGCAGGCAATGCCATCAGCATACGTAATGACTATCAGCCGCCTATTTCAATAGTTCGAAGTAGTTTGCTTAAATAGTTAAAAGTACAATCGGAAAATATTTACTTATTTATTTTATCAAAGGTTTGCACCAAAGCTCACTAAATTATTTGAATTGTGTTATTGCCCAAAAGTATGCAGCACAAACTTTTTGCGACATCATTGTGAATATATTTGAACTTCATATATATTTGAACTTCATTGTGAATATATAAACGTTGCTCAGGATTATTTAATATTACATTATATTATTAAATGATATCTTTGATGATTAAATGATATATTTGATACTTTTTTCATTACTTTTTGTCTTGCGTCCAGGGTCTCAACAATTGTTCTGTATACATTTTTTGTTGAAAATTAGTTCTTAATGAAAATTTTGCATAGAAAAATCGAATTACAAATGATATGAATGCATCGGCGCCGAAGTATCCTACATGTAAAATATACATACAAAGCAAAGCGTTAGATTTTTTATGAATGAAACTGTCAGCGTTTTAGTTCAATCAACTAACTATTGTTTACTTACTTGATTACGTAGTTAGCTGTTTGATTGCCCACTTTTCCAGAACATCTCAAGCCCAACCTGAAGTTCCCATTGCCGCCTTGTAAGGTATGTAAGCCTGTAATTTTACAGTTTTTACCTTGAACGTTTACAACGTGACGTATGCGCAATGTGACATAATCAGTTAGTATTACAAAGGCGAACAATAACATGTATTTAGAAGAATGTGTCGCATACGGAAAAAAACCGGCCAAAACAAATAAAATGGCGTTAGATTTGCTCTTAACCCATCAATTCAGCAAACAACTCGGATTCCCCACGGTTGGGCAGAGAATCGATGTGTGACGAAGAACGTACCCGATCATTGTTCAATGTAATTGAGAAGAGCGCCAGTTCCAAAAATAAAAGCTGTCTTCATACAGCCAGAGATGGGCTCGACTCTGAAGTTGATGTGCTCTTTTCATTGTTAATTTAGTCTTTCTTCGTATTGTCTCTTAGTTGCCACTCGACAATTGCTTGAGTTTGACTTGCTTACTTTTGGCAACGTCACATTTGGCAAAGTACTTCCCAAGCCCCCATTCCTAATGCCAAAGCCAAACAATTGAGTGTGCCAGTTAGTGTAGTGATGATGATTGTGCTCACTAATTATGATTTTGATGACGAACAGCCGCCGGTGCCCTCTCTGAACAAAGTCCAAGTTAAGCTTACACTATCCAATACCCCTTTACGAAAAAGAAGAACAAATTGTAAGAAAGAGCTGTAAAACGTAAATCAAATGAAACGTTCAAGATGGTCTTATTAGTAATATATGTTTGTAAGCATTGCTCAGTTGTAAAGTCCATGATTCACGCCGCTTGATTCATATAGAGCATTAGTCGTACAAATTCGAAGTCATAAAATGTAATTTATTTTCTTTTAATACTGCTCTCGATTTGTCATTGAAATCGAAAATATTCTTCATAACATAAATAATGAATATAAAAATATGCATTATTGTATATACCGCGTGCGGACCTCGTCCAATACCGGGTATAGCAACTAAACATAAAAATAAATATTGAGTGTTGGGTTTCTCGCTCGGTGATTTACCTACTGGAAGCTGTCGACTGTCAACTGTCGACTGTCTGCTCTCTGCTCTCTGCTGTCGACCGCTAGCTATCTATCAGTTGTCAGCTGTCAGATACGAGCTGTGTCGCTGTGCTTGTCTGTGGTCAGTTAGCTAGTCAGATAGCTCGATACATAGACGAGTGGGAGACAGAGACAGGGAGCGACAAAGAGAGCGCGCGATAGCGAGAGAGAGAGAGAGAGAGAGAGAGAGAGCTGGCGAGAGCGAGAGAAAATCAATAGACCGGACTAAGCAGGTGCCGTGCTTTTGGGGGATTTCCAAGCTGGCAATTGGCTGCCCTTGCATTGAATAGACTTTTATTTTCGTGCCACGAATTTAAACGATGATGTAGCAAAACTCTGTGCCCGACTACTCGTCTGCTCGTTGTAGTTTTTTGGGGCCGTTACTTGTGCTAAAAGCCGACTGAGCATTTAGCGAAAACCGCTGGTTAATAATTGCTGAGTTAGCTATTTGAAATGCCTGATTGATCATCGAGCGCAGCATCCGCCTGTGAGCCGCAAGCGCACTTGAACTTCACCTTATTATAATACACACACACACTGTACATACATACACACACACATACACACACACATATAATCACATAATACATACACCTTATCGTGTTCCCATCGCAGTGGCACTCTGTGGTTGACACACCGTCAAGTGCGACTGATAAGAAATATAATTTATTGCCTTCCTCCCCATAAAGGAAGGGGAAACCAATTATATGCAAATAAATGCATCGGAAATACAATTAATTACCCTGATGAGGTTAGCATTTCGTATTGATATGTTTGATTCCATTCAAAAGATTTGCCGACAGATACAATAATTGCTTTCTGAGCAAGCAAGTCAGCTGATACATATAGATCATATATGTGGGTATATGTGTGTATATGCTTTGTTGTTGGTCCACTGGTATAAGCCACAGTTGGCATATATGTAGTTCAAACGACAGCTGTCAAAATGAGCCAAACACTCAACTCAGAAGACTTTGTCAGCCCAGGAACTATATTTCCTTTTACTAATATTAGTACTTAAAATTGTTGTAATCATATTAATATTAAAAAGGCGAGCAATTTACGCAAATTTGTAAGCATGCTCATGGTCTGACTTACGCACGCATCGCGTCTGACTAATCCACAAACAAAAATAATGGAAAAAAAAAATAAAAATAAAGCCTCTAAACAAAATATAATTCATTATCAAGAATGGAAGCCGGAACAAGTAGTTGATAGATATTGCCCTCAGGCGCTTAATTAATGAATGAATTCCTCGTACTTGCTGATACTATTTACTCAATAAATAATGAAAGCTACGATTCCAACGATTCATTCATATTTTTGCTTATGGTCATCCCAACAGCGGATGAAACTGCGACTGTGATTGCGACTGTGACTGATACTGTGACTGGGACTGCAACGGATGTGAAATACGAATATTGAGGACGTCACCATGCAATGTGCACGTCATTTCTAAATAAGTAACACTCTGTAAAGAGCACCCTTAACGAGTTTCAAATGACGCTGCCAACTTCTTTCTGTCAATAAATGAGCACAATAGCAATCCCAACAACAACTATTGCTATGTATATAAGTATGTGTGTGCTGTGCGTGTATGCCCCATGGAAACATGTGTACATCTGCAGATACACAGAGACACAGATAGGTTGATATCGTTGTCGCTTCGCACCTCATGTGCGAAAATTAGCAGATAAATTTAGTGCGATGTCATCGCCGCAACAGGAGGAGATGCTGTGTGGAATGGGCGCGGAGTGGGATGTAGGGGCGCCAGCTCTTGGTAGGCAGGCGGACCTAAACAAAGTTTGTAAAATCATTTACATTTGGGAAAGTTTATGACATACATTATTTGTATCTCATAAGCAAATCGTTGATGTATATGTGGTGATTGGGCTAATTGAAAGGTGATCTATGAATATAATTATATTGCCAAACCAAGCACTTCTAATTCAATTATAAATTTGAAAAGCCGACCAATTGTTCCCTGATATATATATATATATATATATATATGTCTGATATGGTACTCCGATGTTGATGGTTTTTTGCCAAAATTTCAGCAGCATAATATAACTCATAACTTGTGAGTTTAGTGAGAATGTAGATTTTATTAAGTATTGTATATATTTGCTTTTGTTTATCTATTGATTATGCTGCTTATATTAGCCGCTGCATTCATTTGGCTCACTTTGCATGGAACTCCTCTGGTGGGCCACATATTCTCCAGCTGGACGTATGAGTGATTTTAGACTGCATTTAGTAGAAGAGTCGATTTAACTCGATTCGACTCGACTTGACTCGTGTGGTGGACACAACTCTTATACGACGACATATGGCCACCCTCACACTTTTTCTTCCACCTCATTATTTACGCATGCCAATTGTCGATTGTTGTTTAATTTGCTCACACTGCAAATGCGCGCAGATCGGAAATGCCAAAGCCATCGGGAGTGCAGTGCATAAGTATTAAGTACAAAAAGTAACGACAGCAAAAAACAAAAACACACACACACACACACACACACACACATACCAAACAAGAGAGTTGAAAGTCCAATAAAAAAATATTAAAATATATATAGATATATAGATGAATAAATATATGTAAATACTTTGTAAAATCCAAAGAGAAAATACCAGACGCAAAGTGTTCAAGTTAAATTCAATTTTCTTATGAATGGTGCCAGTGGTTTTTTTTAATTGTGAATTTAATTATGCAACATAAAAAATTGTTTAGTAATCGTCCACGAAACTAAAGAAGCTGGAAATAATTGCTACCAATTTCAAATGGGTAAGCAAGTAGTTGGGTAGTTGGGTAGTAGGATTCTAGAGCGACGAGCTGAGCTCGATTATTAATACATACTTTGGTGGGTGATTTGAAAACAGGTTCTCAGATCGAATAAATAAATCTGAGATAGGAAAAATATATACAATATTGGTTTTTCTATTTATTGCTCTATATATGGCCAACAAATTATATTATATTCCGTCAAGTGAGCACATAAGTTGCCTAAGAAGCTATGCAGCACTGTTGGAGGGTATCTGCTAGACCAAAATTGCCTATGCAACTTTAATAAAGAATGATCGCTTGTGGGAGGGAGGAGAGGGGTGGTTTGGAAACCGGGACAGTGACAGGGACGCCGCTAAATACATAGCTACAAACGGAAGAGCGGAAGTGCAGAATGAAGAGGTGACTAGAAAGCAGTGCCGCAAAAGAACAATGACAACGACAGCCTGAACAACAACAACAACAACAACAGCAGCAGCAACAACAGATACAAATCTAACAAAAAATCAAGCAAATAAACATGCAGCGAAGCATTGCAAAATTCAATGTCACATCCGTTTTGGGGCATGCAACGTGCAGCGTGCAGCGTGCGCATAAATTAAAGCTCTCCCCGAGCGAAGAAAGAAAGAAGAAGCCGCAAAAATAACAACAATTGTTAATAATAAGCAACAAGTATCAGCAACAAGAACAATTCCAACGTTAAAATTGCTGTTGAGTCACGTTGAGCTAGCGACACCCGCCTCTCTCTCTCTCTCTCTCCTATCTCTCTCTCACTCCCTCTATCTGCACATCTGTTTTCGCTCAAACTTTTGCCGCTGTCGCGTGCCAAGAATAGAGTCGCCAGAGTTAAAGTCAACTCTCAGACTCTCTCTCTCTCTCTATCTCTCTCTCTCTCTCTCTCTCTCACACGCAGACGCACTCTCTCTTTCTCTCTCTCTCTCTCCACAGACATCACGTCGCCTTGTCTGCGACGGCGCATTTGCTGTGCTCCTTTGCCTCTATGTGTTCGTGTGTATCTCTCTCTGTGTGTGTGTGCGTGTGTGTGTGTGTGTGTGTGTGTGTGGTCGCTTTGCCAACACACGATTGGTTGACAATTGCTGTCTACCCATTGTCGTCATCACTTGTCTTCGCCACTTAACGCCGCTGTGTACTTGTCTACTTGTGTATCTGTATCTGTATTTGTGTCTGTATCTGTATCTGTATTTGCATCTGTATTTGTATTTGTATTTGTTTTTGTATTTGTGTTTGTATTTGTGTGTTAGAGGTTAGCGTTCGGGCCGTGCTCTCGCACATTATTTAAATGCTGCGCGCGCAACCAAATTTTAAATAGGTAACAGATCTTGAAGTGTTAACTTGTGCCGGTCGCCTCAAGCAACAACCTGCAAACATTTAACAATTATAGCACTTAACGGCAAAAAATAAACGACCAAACAAACAAAGCTCTGGCAATATTGCAATTCACTTTTACATTCGTGGCAATATTTATTTTTTTTTTCAATATTTTTATATTAACTGTGCCGCGCAACAACAACAACAACAACAGAAACTGCAATGGGAAGAACAACATCAACCGTGTTCATAACGTGCCGCAATAGCCAAATTCAAGCCAGAGTCGCCTGTGCGAGTCCAGTGTCCTGTTGCAGCAGACTGCAGGAGCGTAAAGGCTTCACAGCAACAGCAACAACAACAACAACAACAACAAGAATGTCAACAACAAAGGCAGTCACCTGGCCACGCCTAGGCGCCCAACAGTCTTGCAGTCTCATGTGTAAGTTTGTGTTCTTGCAACAGTTGCGACAATTGCTGTGCTGCATTAGTAGCAGAAGATGATTCACCATCGTTTAGTAATAAACTCGAGTTTCGCGTACTTCTAATCTGACTTGTGTAACTATGCATCTGTGTGTGTGTGTGTGTGTGTGTGTGTGTGTGCGCGAGTTTGTGGATAATGTGATAATGTGTGTATTTAATGGACTTCACAGTCACCGCAGCAACGAAGAGGCAGCAGACGACAACATCAACGTCATGGCAAAAGCCCAGCGCAACAATTTTCACGTTTGCCGTCTTACGATTAGATTGTAATTAACGTGAGTCAATGCGTGGGAAAACCTGCGGCAGTTTTTATTAACTTGATTTTATCCTGAGAGATAAACAGAGAGCCAGAGAGTGAGAGAGAGAGAGAATGGGAGAGAGAGAATGGGAGAGAAATCATATACAAATAATGATAATTAGAACAAGTCAAAAAGCTCTACTCGAGGAGGCTCTTGTTGACTCGACTATTCTGACCCTGATCAAGAATATATATATATATATATATATATATGTATATACTTTATGGGGTCTGCCTTCTCGGTGTTACATAAATTTGCACAATTTTAATTTATAAAATATTTCATAAAATTGCAGTAGAAAAGTAAAATTGATTAGGAAATTGTAATTGAATGTTTGTTATATTGTTACTTGCAGGTCCTATCAACTATTGGCTGCTTGCAACAATGCTGATAATACTCACAACCTTCTACCTACCGAGCACAGCGGCGTCGCCACGTCGCGCACTTGGTCGCCACTTGGTATTGCCGCATCGGCATCACGTGCACCTGCGGTCGGCGGGAATGGAGCACGGCAAGGAGAAGGTGGGGTTCAGTTGCAAGCATAACATGGATGTGACCGCCGAGACATTGAAGCATGCTGAACAAGTCAGCAATGCGACTTGCAGATCCATTGAAGAGCTGCTGATGGATTGGGTGAGTTTTGTCACTGCCCCCCCTAAAATGAAATGAGGTTACTCATCATGCTGGCAAACTAACTAATGCCATTCGGAACTGTTCTCTGTTTACTTGCAGCTGGATAAGGAGATGAAAATGACGCTGCAGACAGCTGAGGAGAGGTACAGTTGGCATAGTCTGCCGATAGACTATGCGCTCATGAATGAATCCTCCTCTGACTCATACGATGGCAGCGACACAATGAAGCCGGACGACGAGCTAAAAAATATTGTCAGTTCGTTGACGAAAATCAATCTGCTGTTGACTCGCATAATCAAAGAACTGCCCTTGAAATCGAATAGGGATATATTCAATATATTCAAGGAGAAGCTGGAGCACAATATAACCGTGGCCGAAAGCATGCTGGGCTGCAAATGGATCGATGTGCTCCCGAAACCGCTCACAGGCGGCTTTCCACTGGCAGAGTACTGCATTGTCAGGGATGCCATCCGGCTGCTTAAGGTAATCAGTGTTAAGTATAGGGTTATGCACGATCGAAAGGCGAGGGCCAACTCCTAGAACACTGCGAGTCAGCGATCTGCCCAATGCACCCTTGTCCCCCTGGCGCATCGACCTGTGCCCCCAAACCGTGTACAAGAAAATGCCAAAAGAAGGAAGGAAGACAAATACTAAAAACAAAAGACGAATCTAAACTAAGCAAACTAAGCTAGTTAAATTCTACAACATTATAGAGTGCATATTGTTTTGCATGTGTATACGTAATGTGCCTATTTATTTGTTATTTTTACTGTCCCACATACCATCGATAATTACTAAGCCAATTTATTTATTTATTTTTTTTTTTATTTATTATATCATTGCATTTTCGCTCATTTTTGTTATTTATATATTCATAAAAACATATAGCGTTGTCTGAAAATTTGTACTTAATATGTTAAATTATATTTTAATTTGTATTGTTTCCGTAAAAAGCATTAAATCTCAATATTATTATTTATTATTATTATTATGATTAAATGTTAACTCAAACTATGTTTCCAAAACACGACTTTAGTCAGCTATTTTATGTATTTTTATAAATAAATGTAAGCTAAATTGTTTGCATGCTGCATGTTGATGTATTTGTATATTGATTTCCAGCTTTTAGGTGGTTATTAGACAAGCTAAGGATTCTTATAGCCAGAGAGTCACTACTACAACCATACTGCCAGAAAGTGTATTCATCGAGTTGGAAATAAGTTGTTAATGGGTGAGTGAAGCATTGGATTGATCGCAACCCCTTTTAATTTCAAGATAAGCCTTCTCATAAGTGGAATATGAGGCAATGTATCCAAGGGATACTTACGAAAATGATTCTCAAAAATGCAGGACAACCAAATAAACCAACCAAATAATAAAAATAAATTGAATGCAAGACAAGCTGCGGTGTACATAGGCAAATACAGTTATTTCCAACACTCCGTCTCAAACAAACCCTTTAAATTAACAAATTCCTTAGGGATTTCGTTAACACATCGGAGATCATGTTTTTGGTAGATACATATTTAATTTGAGCTACATTATTTTTTAGCATATCCCTGATATGATGATATTTAATGTCGATATGCTTACTACGCGCATGGAACTTGGCATCTTTCCTCATCCACTGTGGGACTTCTGATCCGTGCTGTCTCCAGACCAATCTGCATCGACGAAACAGTGTATTCCCAATTCCGCAGTGCTAGCTTCGTTACTGCGTTCTTCGTTATATCATTCCGTGTAGTCGATGTCGCATTAGATTTGCAGTTGTGCATACCATACTCACGTAGAAGGTTCTCAATGCAGTACTTATGGCCGACAGTAATGCTGCCCGTTTCACCTTCACGATCAATATGCATACGTAGGAAATGCTTCAATTGGCCTCCATCGACTACGTCGAGCCCCTGTGATATGCGCTCCTTCACCAAGTTCAGATCTTCCTTGCTAGTGCGGCCAGCACTTCGTCATATACGACTATCACATTCAGCTTGCTGGCTTCACGACATGGCTGGCTACAAACAAGGCTCGCTGGGGCAGGGAGTGAAACCAATCCTCATTAGCACGGTGTTTAGCTTCTCGTTCCACTCAGGGCCGCTCTGTTTAAGGCCGTACAGCAACTTCTTGAGTTTTAGGACTCGGTCAGGGAACTCTTGGTTAGCGAATCCCTCTGGTTGTCGCATATAAACCACATCTCGCAGCTCACTGTTGAGATAGGCAGAAGAGACCTCAATCTGATGCACTTGCTACCGCTAGAGCAATCAGTAATCTGATTGTAGAGTATCTGGCCACAGGGGAGAACGTGTCAGTGTAATTTTTGGCATATTGGTGTGCGCACTTTTTGGCCAGTAGTCGAGCCTTCAAGCGTACTACTTTGCCATTTTTGCCACGCTTCACGCTTCACTGCAAATACCCATTTAGAGCCAATTGCCTTCTCTCCATTCGGTAGATACTCTCCCAAGTTTTGTGCTCTTATAGACTGTCTATCTCCTCATCATTGACACTAGCCGGTGCAGCTACGTCATGCGATATCACAACCTTTAAAATGTGGCATGGCTTTCATCATCTCAACGTTTCGGTGGCAAGATGGCAAGATGCCGCATGTGCGTATTACGTGTCAGTCACAAATCAATTGTGGTGGTGTTCGTATCGCTGGTTGTCTGCATCGCTTTAACAAAATGGGTAAGCAAATAACTTAAATGAGAGAGAGAGAGAGAGAGAGAGAGAAAGAGACTTTTTTTTAGCTGTGTGTAAAATTGATAT
Source organism: Drosophila villosipedis (assembly GCA_035043025.1). Classification (NCBI taxonomy): domain Eukaryota; kingdom Metazoa; phylum Arthropoda; class Insecta; order Diptera; family Drosophilidae; genus Drosophila; species Drosophila villosipedis. The sequence continues at coordinate 820,491 of JAWNNF010000024.1, forward strand.
AGAAAAAGAGTAAGCGTCAGATAGTCGAGATTTGGAGGCGAAGATGATGAAGGAAATATCACTATAATATAATAAATCGTTTTGCGATTTGCGTTTTGCGTGAAGCGATTGAGCATTTCATTCATTTAATGTAAATGTAATTGACACCGATATCCATCTAAAGCTATTCTGTAATGGATGTGATCGAAATTTTATGGCTTAAGTTCCTCGATTGTTAATAATATGCCAATTTTCCCAAACTGATGATCTGATTTTCAAAACATAGAGGCGACTACGATATACCCTGCGCACAGGTGTTAAAAATATTCTAGGTTTAGTGCAAAATTTCCCTTTGAGGGGTTTGCACCGAAATGTGAGCAGGTCTGCAAGCGCCCTCTGCCGGCAAATACGTGACTATTCATACACACATGCATACATACATGTATACGTACACGCAATCGTAACGGGGTAACGGGGTAACGGGGTAACGGGACCACACGTGTTCTCGCATATTTATGCATAAAGAAATGAGATCAATATATCTCCGGCAACAAAGTGGCTCTCTCTTATCCGATCTTGATGAAATTTAGACAGTTGATCAATAATATGTATTAATTAGAAGATTCTGCCTTTAAAATTGTCGCATTTATTGCTATCGGAAATGTAAATGTATCGATATACAGAAACATATTGACGGACGGACAGACAGACATGGCTATATCGACTCGGCTGTTGACCAGGATCAAGAATATATATACTTTATGGGGCCGGATATGATTCCATCTGCCTGTAACATACATTTGCACGAAACCATTATACCCATTTTGCCCCAATTTGTTTATTTTTATTTTTTTTATACACATTCATACACATAAGAAAAAAACAACTGCCGATATAAACAGACGGAGAAACAGGCAACCAGCAACCAGCAACCAGTAACCAGCAAGAGCGAGACGCTGATCGTCTGAGCTAGTGCTTATTTCCGATTGCGCGAAATATGTGTTATATATATATGTTTTGAGAGCGTGACGCGTCTGCTGCGTAGGCGCGTGGGGTCGCTCTGCTATGATTGGTTGAAAATATAACTGTATGACGATGACGACACATGCCACTTCTGGTTCACTGCTTCGCGGCTTCAGCTACATTAATACGGCTGCACGCGCTACCGAAATTTAAATTGCTTACAGATCTTGAAGTGTTAACAAGTGCCGATCGCCTCAACCAGCTGCCAATCGAAAAGTGTAGTAAAAACTAAATAAAACACAAATAAGAAATGTCGACAACAACAACATCAACAGCAGTGATCAGCACACGTGACGACTTCGCAACGGCCAGAGTGTCCTGCGCGAGTCCAGTGTCCTGCGCGAGTCCAGTGTCCTGTTGCAGTAGAGCTGTGTCCCATAAGAACATGAGGGCTGTAGCCAGTAAGTAGACAAGAGTCTTGCAGCCTCATGTAAATATCACGGCAGAGTGATGCGCACTCATAGCCCCCGAAGATGAATCACCCATTTCGATGTTTGATTAGGTATAGCTAGAATGCTATAGCCAATATCGATATAGCTATGCGTGATTTTCTTCACTGTGTATGAATGTTATATGTGATGTGCAGTGATATATATATATGTACACGTTACGGCAGCAGCCCCTCCAGGAGTCAATATTCTGTGCAGCCAATTGGCAACCAAAGTGATCAAATCGGGCGGACAGTTGGACAATAAACAAAGCAACAAATCGAGTGTTTACTGTTTGCCGATTGTAACTCTGGCAAATATAATTAGTCTTTAGTGTGTGTTAAAACTAAAATCATTGACACTCAACTCGAGTATAGACGAAGTAGTACAATTTATTAGGGGATTGTAATTGAATGTTTGTTATATTGTTACTTGCAGGTCCTATCAACTATTGGCTGCTTGCAGCAATGCTGCTAATAAACACAACCTACCTTTTAACGAGCACACACGCGATGCCAGCTCGAGTGGAGCAGGGTAAGGTCAGGTCGGAGTTCAACTGCAAAACTCCGAATGTGAGCAACATTCTATTAGGATTGGAAGAGAATCGCCTCAAACTCGTTAACTCATCCATTGCTAAGCTGCTGGTGACTTATGTAAGTTTTGCCAACTGCCAGTCCCAATATTAAATGAGGTCTCCGCTCCTGTCAACTAACTAACTAACAAACAATCTACGCTATCCTCATTCTTCTCAGGAATTTAATACAACGAATAATAATACGACTATTGTGAAGATTCTGAAGAAGTATGCACTCTATCCAGTGCCGCTAAACTATTCGCTCGCGCAGAAAGTCGGTGAGGTGCGAGTCCGTTCGTCCAGCAATAAAACCTTTGGAGATGGCATGACCAAGATGGAACAGATTGTCGAGTCTGTGACGAAGATGTACTTGCTGGTCCATCAGATAAAGAGCAACCTAACCACACCCGTGGATGAGGCGTTATATAACATTCTTGAAAGGAAGTTGTTTGTGCTGAAGGGATACGCCCAAATTTTGGGCGGGTGCAAATGGAACCGTGCCCTTGCGAATTCATTCATATCTAATACATTTAGGATGCAGTTGCATGTTGCCCTTGAGGTCTACGGGTTGACCCAGGTCGTCAGTGAGTACTATGCGGGTATGCGAGAGTCCGAGACTCCCTAAACTCTGCGAATCAGCGACCAGCTACCAGCGAACTGTGAGGAAAGTGCTAAAAAACATGGAACAGCAATACCAAACAAAAACAAATAAGATTTACCCTGAGCCCAGTTGTTAAATATTTTCAGTTTTATTGATTATATATGTAAGTGTTTATGTATACGCACGTGCTTGCTGCCAGTCCTGACCAGACCTGCCCACATTTGGGTGCCGAACTTGTTGTAGGGAAATTTTGCAATAGTTTTAGAATAGCTGGGTTCAGCGTAAGTCGTAGTCCTACTTACACTTTTACTTGATTATTTAATATAATTTGATTGTTTAGTTTTTAAATTGAAGTCAATGCCTTAAATTATGATTTATGTTGCATTGTTTGCTTAATATTCTTATTCTTATTATTATTATTATCGCTAAACCCCAAATATTATCACAAATATATTATGAATAAATCCAAACTTAAGGTGTACTTTGAAAACTTGACTTTAGTCAGCTCTCTTAATTATCGAGATAGTTGCGCCACTGTAGCAATTTTCGGCCTCACGTTGCTAGAGTTAATCGCGCCGGATAGACGCAGTGCTACATATATGTGCTGTTGTGGCATGCTTCTGCCGACAAATAAACACTTCTACTCCCAGTCCCCGCCAACGTGTCCACGACGTTTGTTTACTCTGACGTCATCTGATGGTGGATGCATTGTGAAGAATGCCCATGCAACTGCTAAAAGCGGCATGAATGAGGCAAATCACAATTTTTCATTTAATTTGCAGTAGAAGTGTATACTTAGAAAAAAAAAATCGATTCGCTGAATTTTAGTAAATCGTTTCGTCTCCAAGAGTAACTAATTCTTAAAAAACAGAGTTTTTCTAAGTCAAAAATTTATTATTAATAAATAAAAATCTGTTTAATTATTGAGTTGCGCCGGCGTCATTGGCTCAGACCAACAATAATTTACCGTTGCGCTGAACACGCACGTGGCTGGCTTCACATGCCTGGTCATCATATGCTGTGCTGTGCACTGTGTGTGTGTGTGTGTGTGTGTGTGTGTGTGTGGTAATCGGTAATCGAATCCATCTGCGGTTGGTAGCTGCGCGTGGCAATGGACTTGCTAGTCACCGTGTTGCCAAATACCATCACTTGGCCCACAGTCTCTATCTGTTTGTTCGAGTTTACTGTTTGCTAAGCGCGTGCCCATTGAATCAGCAGCGGCAGCGGCAGCGGCAGCGCTGCCAATGTGGGCAACAGCGTTTTTATGAATGAATTCTAGCAGTCGCGATTGCAATGCGCCAGCAGCAGCAGCAGCAGCGACAGCGACAGCGGCAGCGGCAGCGGCAGAGAGGCAACAGGTGAGCAGATAACACAAATGTGAACACACAAATCAGGTTATTTGCGCTCTTTCGCTCACCCATACTCATTCTCTCACTCTCTGGCTCTCTCGTTTGGTCCGCTCTTGCACTCAGCGAGCGAAAGAGATAGACAACGACAGAGAGTGAGAGGGAGAGCAGCCGACTGAGCGCGCTCCATATGTTGGGATTGGTTGGCTGGCTGCCAGTTTGTTTATCTGCTGAGCGCAATTCACCAATAAGCAGAGGGACTCACCCAGACACAGATGTACATAGCAAGACACAATACACATACACACACACACATACACACACACACACACACTCTTTCCCTCTCCCTCTCTCTCTCACTCTATCTCTTTATATATGTGGCTTGCGCTGGTTTATGATAACGCCCCAAAATGCTGGTTGCTCAACTTATGTAAGCTGAGTCAAGTATTGCTTTCATTGGAAACGAATTTAACTACAACAAACTAAAATAGAAATATATTTGTAATTATATTTCTAATTATATTTGTATTTATATTTATATCGTAATTGACTCTCGTGGACTTATCATCCTTGGAAGTGCTGAGCGACCTTGCCACACTCTTTGCGGAATAGCGTTGATAAGCTGAATTTGTTGTATTTTGACCAAATAATGTTCGTCATATTTCTCATTCATTGTTTTGTATATAACACGAATTTGGACACAAAAAATATTACGTATTAATAAAATGCTGACAGTCATCAACTATTTATAGTTAAAATGTTTATACATCGTCTGTGCATTATCTGAACATAAATAAGTTGAAATTATTTAACACGTTCTTGCACAATTAAAAAAAAGAAAGAAATATTAAGCACATTTGTGAAATGACTATACGTTCTTGGACAATTTAAAAACTAAAATATTTTAAGTTGTGCTTGGACATATGTGAATATAGTAATGACGAAAGAAATCGGCAATCTTAAACAATGATCACTGAAAAGTGACCAACTTCATTACTTGATAGAGGCAATTGCGATAATTTCAGGCTGATCATCCATGACCGATGCCAATTGCAACGCTAATTTGGCAAATCAAACAGCAGCGGTAATAACAACAGGCACAAACGGACACAAACCAATCGACTAACTAACCGTTGCAATCCATCGTCGGACAAGGACGGAGGTGGACACGGAGACGGGGCACCTGAAAGGTGCCAGCAATGTGAGAATTGCAGTAAAAATCATGATAAACGAAACGATTTTACGCATAATCAAAACAGCACTAGCCTCTAAAAACTCACACCTCAGTGCCGTTGTTGCACACCCACAAAAACACACACAACACAACACAACACAACACTGGGCAGGACTACGACTATAGGAGAGGATGGTTGAGACTGAGGCCGAGGGTTGTGTTCGGGATCGGTTTTGGTTTCGGTCGGTCTCTGTGTGCGACAGGAGCTAAGCAGCGTGTAATGATTATACCCTATAATAGCGCACGTAATGGGTACATCCGTGCACATCTAACAACTCTTTGCCTTATCACTTCTCTGCATGTTTTACAATCTCCCAGGTGAACCAGCTATTGTGCATGCAGCAATAGATATATACTGCATTAAAAGTGATCTAGAGATAATTCAGAGAAATGAAGTGAAACAACAAACAACGTCACATTTATAGGGTATGTAATAGTCGCTGTTTTGGCAATGAGGCCGAGCTCGGTTAACCATCCACTGGTCTGCCCCGGCGGGTACCCGGTGCGAGGTCGCTCGAAGGTGTTCGCTGCTTGGCGTTGGCTGTGGCAATTTAAGCGTATCCTTTCGATTAGATACGGCCGGTAAAGAAAGGAAAATTACAGCATGACTGCGGATCGGGGACCGCACACAACAACTCAATTTTGTAGCAAAATATTTTGTTGTCCAGAACGAATCGCAAGCAAAACATTTGTGCGAGCGACTGTGGCGAGGTCAGCACTGGCAATGGGAATGCGAATGGGAATTGGAATGCGAATGCGAATGGGAATGGGACTTGAACCAAGACTGTCGGTGGCAGCATCGTCGCATCGGGTCCTTTGCACGGGGCGTCCTGCCGCGCCTGCGCACTCCCTGTATGCAGACAGCAGCAGCAGGAGCTCATCAATGCAATAATCGTGTTTGTTGTCCATGTAGATGAAGATGTTTGGTGCGAATTGGACACTTACATTTATAGATACGAGCACAGATACAGATACAGATACAGATACAGATACATATACCCAAGGGATGGGCATACAAAAGACGCTGCCATATTGATATATGTGCCTCGCAGCGAGTCCAGGTCCTGTGTGTGTCCTCAGTGTGGCGTGCGGCAAAAATCAAGGCGAGTATCCCCGCTGCGCGACACGGCTGCTTCCTGCTGCTCCTACTGCTGCTGCTGCTGTTGCTCTTGCTCTTGCTCTTGCCGTTGCTGGAGAGTCTGAGGCAACAATTGCACTTACGGTTAGGCGCAGGACTCTGGGCCCGGTCGATGGCTGCTCCCGGCCAGTCTAAAGTCCACGTCCCGTACACAGCTGTCCGGGCTAAACAATGTGCCCATAATTTTGTAGCAAAGTCACACAAAACAACACCAAAGAAAACAGCAACTAAATTTAATTAGCTCGTCAATTGTCCCACTTCGACGGCAGGCATACAATTGCGCGAGCTGTGAATTGGCCAGATACTCGATGGGGCAGGCACCCTTAGGGCCCAGGCCAGTTATTTATTGACCGACCGGCCGACCAACCGACCGCCCAGCAATTGAGACCAGGTACTCCAGGCAAGTCAAGTAGGCGCTGGTCATGGGGCGTCCGTCCCATTTATAAAGGTAAGAAGAGCATTTAGCATTTTTAGCCCAAAAACTAGCTAATCATAAAATTATAAGCTGACCTGCTGCTGCTGATTGCAGCTGAGGATATGCCCAAAACGACTGACTGTATCAGTATATATTTGCATATATGTATATATATATATATATTGGATAATGAAGTATAAATATGCAAATAGGCTGCTAGATCAATCAGTGTGTTCAGAGTACTTGATTCGTAAGAGTGGACAGAGCACGGACCGAATCACTACAAATCATTAAGCAACATTTGAAACTGTGCAAGTTGTTCACAGCTTGTTAGTTTCCTTATTGATGATCTATTTTTATAATTTAACCTGAAGAACAATCCGAAAAAACATGCGATTTGGAATATATAGGAGCAGATAAAAAGCAAAAACAAAAACAAGACTTGATCTAGGAAAGGCGAAGTATATTTTTTCATTCCTCTTTCAAATTCAAATTGTTAATAAACTTTTTTTGCTATTCAATTGTAGCTCACAATACCTTCAAAAGTAGTTCGAGCTTTGCATAAAATTCAATAACTTCCTGATTATTATATGTATTATATAGCATATCTTTGATTTGTCGCATTTTCAGCTGGAACACATTTGGTCAATTTGGTCTTATTATATTGCAAGAATCTTTTTGTAAATTATAGATTCTATAGTTAATACAATTAACGTCGAAAAGGATACCATGAAAGTATAAGGACTTGTTAAAAGGCGATCGAAAAAAGCCAGTTTGATATTAGTATTCACTCAGAGAAAAAATCGTGCTGAATTTTAAAATTCGCTTCATCTTATTATACTGAAAGAAATTTCTGAAATTGAAGGTTTTGGATTTCATAATTTTAGGATGGATATTTCTTTTTGTGTGTGCATACTAGTATCCTTATATTAACTTTATTTTTTTACTTATTATTATTATATTATTAATTATTAATTGCAATGATATTATGAACTAGAAATATGCGTATTGAAACATCTACAAATTAGAAAGAAATTTTTCAATCTTATAATCGAAGAGTTTGTAAATAGAAAATATCATTATATATTATGTGGATGAAGTAGAGCCAAAGGTATTAAAGTAAGCATACTTTCCGGCGACGAGGATATCGGTATGAATTCTGAATTCTGGCTTATTAACAGGTGAGTAAGCTTTTAGCCCAGTTAAGAGGCTAAGCTCAATTGGGCAGCCAAGGTCGTCGCGGAACTTACAGTGAAACAGCTGACAAGTGCTCGAGATGTAAAGAAAGCTAGCAATCTCTCTCCCATCCTCGAGAGAGAGAGAGAGAAAAATATGTACCAAAAGAAACAGAAACAGAGAGAGATGGATGGAGAAAGAGAGGGTGAGAGAGGGAGACAGACAGCTGTTGCCTTGGGGCAGGCGTATGGCCTACGTATCGCTCAGGTAGATTTCTATGAGTGCACTTTGAGTGAAATCTTTTCATTGGATAAGTGGCAAATGAGCCTGGTGCCTATCAACACAGCGATGGCGACACACTCGCACACACTCACACACACTCTCACACACACACACGCCCGGACAGGGACAGGCTTAACCAGTGCTCGACTAGCTGGTTGGTCTGCCTTACGCTGGCGCTCGTCGTTGGTCAAAACGAGCATATCGTGTGTGATTGCATGAAGTGTGTGCCTCTCTGTGTGTGTGTGTGTGTGTGCCTGGCTGTGTGTGTGTGTGTGTGTAGGATGCATGTCAGGTAAGCCGAATAGAGCGGGGCAGGCCCAGGCAAACACTCGATCAGGCCTGACAGGCAGGCAGACAAATGGACATGGACGTTCAGGCAGCGCTGCCTCACTCACACGCACACACGCACACACACACACACACACACACACACACAACCATAGAAATTCAGAATCAGAGGCCCGACTCGGGTCTGGCCTGCCCTGGCTTGGCCTGGCCTGGCCTGGCCTGGCCGGGTCTTCAGTCTTTATTTTTCTTTTACGTACCGTTCGTTTTTCACATGGTCTTTTCGCTCTGTCTCCGAATAACGTCGCTTCGCGGTCGCTTCGGTTGTCGGTTGTCGGTTGTCGGGTCTCTGGGCTCTGGTCTCTGTTGCTGCCGCTGCTGCTGTCGCTGTCGCCGCTGTTGCCGCTGCTGTTTCTGTTTCTGCTGCTCAACAAAGAAAGCTGGTCGAATTCAGCGCAACTTTTGGCTCAGTTCGGTTTTGTGCCTGGACGTGAACAGTAGTGCTCGGTAGAAGTGTTCTTCAAACTCAACCTCAAAGAAACAAAGATAACGACAGCAGCTCAACACCATCATCAACTGAATGTGCAACTCTAAGAAATAAAAAAGAAATTCCAACATTCATATTCGCTGCAAGTTTATCAATCAATTTTTTTTTGTTCGTGTATTTAATCCAAGTGCAACACAATTGAATAAATTGAAACCAACGACAACAACAAGAACAGCAGTTAAACAAAAAGAGGATTAAACTGCAAATTGTTAATAACAATTTCAGCAGACGAACTTTTCTTCGATAATGCGGTGTGTGTATGAGTTTTGTTTTGAAATTATCTATTAAAAAACTAAAAAAAAGAAATTAGAACAATTTTAATATAACTTTTGCTTAAATCATTTTTTTTTAACGTAATCTTGTCATGAAAAAATCTGGAAAGGAAAATCCAATCAATTGAGAGCTACGCATGCGCACAGTTTAATCATTTGTGCATTGAAAGAGAGCATCTAATTTTCTGAAGCTTAACGCTTTGTAATATTTTTCGATCTTTATCGCTTTGAAATTCCATTCAAGTTACAAAAATGTTCAAATTGAGTTACCAGCTCTAAATTCCAAGCTTCTCGAAAATAACAAAAACAGAAAAAAATAGAAAAACAAAAAGGCGGATCATTTGAACGCACAAAAAAATGTTCAAAGATCGAACAACATTTTTGAGTTCCGAGCAAGTTGCATTGCTGTTGCATTGGCGTTTCTAGCTTTTTGGCCGAATCGAGTCCTGATCGATATTCTAGTCCAACGGCGACAAGGATTACTTGCCATGTTAATCACTTGATAGTCATTGTGTGTGTGTTTATTTTCTCTTCTCTTCTCTTTCTCTTTCTACTTCTCTTTCTATTTCTATTTCTGTTCTTTTATTTCCTTCCGAATTACTGTTGCAAACCGTTTTCTTCTCATTTCATCTGCATTTTGGCAAAATTCTCTTTTGGCCCATCAAACACACACGATAAAAAATCGCAGAACAAAAAGATCCACAAATTACTAAATCATAATCATATATTATACAAAAATTCCAAATCGCAATAAAAAAATAAATATCGTTATATATATATATCTATCTAATAGTTGGTTGCCATTGCGCTGCAACCAAAGTTAAAAGCAACAAGACGGCATCGCCAACGGCAACAACAAGGACACGGACGCCAGCGACGGCAAGAACAAGGACAAGGACAACGCATATTGCGCGGCAGGACAATGCGGATATGTGGTCCACTCTGCTGTTGCCACTGCTGCTGCTCCATCTCATCCAACTGCATGCCACGGTCGCCATGGCCACAGCCAGCGGCGGCCTCACCGTAATCGAGGGCGCCAGCACCAGCAGCAGCACCACCACCACCAGTTCCACCACCACCATTAGCAGTAGACACAGCAGCAGCAGCAGCAGCAACACATCCAGCGCTGTGACCGCTCTCAATCTGCGGAAGCGGCATCGCAAGCGCAACAGCAACTGGTACGATTATCGCAACTACAGCGAGAACAACACGGCCGTCGAGTGGATGAATCCTTGCGGCGGCTCCTACTACACACCCTCAGCCAGCGAGAGTCGGCGCGCCCAGCGGCCCAAACAGGTAAGCAGTACTAACTTAAAGCTCTCCCTCTGCTTGCTTAACTGGGGTTTCCTTTTTTCTTTTTTTTTCTGTTTTCTGTTTTTTGTTTAGATCTTCAATCAGCTGAAGCGTGCCGCTGGCACGGAATACCGTGAGCTAAACAGCACACAGGACCACAAGGGCATCGATATTGGGGATATGCAGGTGTGGTCGCTTCACAAATATAACTACAAATTTCTGCCCAAGCTGAAGCCCAATTCAACAGTAAGTTAACAATTAACCCATATCCATATCAAGAGTCGAAAGCTATCTCGCTCTCTCGCTCTCTCTCTCTCTCTCTCTCGCTCTCTCCTTTTGCCTTGATGCTGATTTTTGCGGTATTTTTTCTGTTAATTTTTCGCTCACAGATCGCTTTGAAGCGCTGGTATCGCAACATGCAAACGTATGTGGCAAGCTTTGCGTATTTGCGGCGCGTCCAAATCAATTGGGACAGGCAGAATCTGAAGCGCGAGTCGCCCATCGCCAAGGAGCTGAAGAGGCTGTTGCTCAGCTCGCGCAGCATGCTCTGCGAGCTGGAGACGGCCGTCAATCGCACATATCCGATGCCGCTGACGCTTGGCGTTTCGGCCAAGCAGCGACGCCAGCTGCAACTGCCACAAATCTCGCGCAATGATATGAACAGGCGGCTCAAGTTGCGTAGCAAGATGCGACCAGCAGCAGCAGCAGCAGCGACAACAACTGAAGCAGCGTCTGTGGCAGCGACGGCAATGGGCGAGGCAGATCCGATGGATATGCGTTTTGTGAAACATCATTACTATGAGTTTCTGCGCACCATGTGGCAGCTACTGCGACGCGACAGCAAACGCGAGCGCCAGCAGCGACGCCAGAAACGCCAGCGACGTCAGCAGCGCCAGCGAGAGCAGCAGCACCAGCACCAGCAACAGCAATCGCCATTGTCGCACCACCAAGAGCAAGAGCAAGAGCAACAGCTGCAACCGCAGCAGCAGCAGCAGCGGCAGCAACAGCAGCGACAACGTCAGCGCCAATGGCAGCAACAGCATCAGCGTCAGCAAGTGGGACAACAACAGCGATTGCAGCAATCGCTTGACGGTGCTGGCAATCGCAACGAGTTCAACGAGGTGTCCAAGCCGCTGCCCCTCGATGTGGCAGGGGCCGCTGGCGGGCGACGTGGCAAGCGACAGCAGCCGCACTCAGCAGCAACAGCAACAGCAGCAACATCAACAGCAGCAGCAGCAACAGCAGCAGCCAATCAGCGACAACTTCGCCGCGTGCTGCGCACGTGAAATAACAGCATAATTAATACATTATGTACAATATTCATTCGAAACGCAACCCTTAAAGATCGACTAGTTTAATTAAATTACTTAATGCACTTTTTGCAGAACAAGTTTGGTCAGCTTTCCCCCTCTCCACCAGTCTTCTCCATCTCGGTCTCTCTGTCTGCCTATCTGTGCCCATGCTTAAGTATTATTATTTTGTATTAGTTATATATGCTTAATAGTTATTTATTTATTGAAAACAACAGGAAAGAGAAACCACAGCATCAAAATCATGGCTAATTAAATTATATTTCATAGTCCTAAGCGATTAAATTACATCTAAGATCAACATACAACAACAACCAGCAAATTCAGCATCAGCTCAGCAGTTGCCGTTCTAGTCACATATGAGCAACCGCAGCATTCAGCACTCGACATTCAACATACAATATACAACATGCAACATCGAAACATACTTATATCAACACTACATTCCTATACGTAACATTCCTAGCCGTATATCTAGATATGTTTAGCAACTATTTGGCATCCAAACCAGCTCAAAAGTATTACAAAATGTTTTCTCAACCTAATATTTATATACTAAATATTTTTTTATATTATTTCGGTTTAGTTTGTAGGTTAAATTATATATATATATATTTATATATTTTATATATATATATTTAGTATGCATAGTGTGCTTATTTCTTTTTTTCTTTTTTTTTTTTGGATTAGCTTATAGGTTTTGTTGAACTGTGATATAGTCTTGAGTGTTAATCGCAATATGCTTAGCTAGTTTGTACCTTTATTTGAATATAGAATATGACATTATAATAAATAAGTTAAAGCAAACCCACATTCACCTTCTTTTTTTTATATACCACATATATACATATAGCAACATGACTTGATAAGCTGCAATGGAAGCAAACAATAAATGCAAATGTTGAAAAATACAAACCGAAATTGATTTCCTTTCTGCAAATTTATTATTAGATATATTCTTCTTTTATCACCGCTTGAAAATTGGATTTCAGCATATACATATATAGATCGTATAGATCGTATGTAGACATGGATTCCAAGCCACAAAGTACAACTGTACTTATTGCAACATAAATATCGATCAGAGGCGAAGCTCGTATGCACAAAAAATAATGAATTTCATATTGAAAAAATCAAATCATTTCTCGTCATTTTATTCAAATAATATAAAATCGGATGGAAAGTCTCGAATGCATTCGAAACTTCTCGAATGGTCCGGAAACAGGGCTTCATAACTAGTTGTGGAGTTGCTCATTTGGTTCATAGTTCAGCAGCCCAAAATGGCAGCAATGCGAAGAATTTCATTTTGTAGTCGAGCTGCCCATTTTTTATTGGGCTTAGTTATTTTATGATCAGGCAGCTCTCTGTGCGTGTAGCGCCCTTTTAATATTTATGAGGCTGCAGTGCATCGAACGAACTGAGCAGAGGGTTGCAGTGCACCCGCCTTTCAATTGTGTTCCCTTTAATCCAGAGTTTTATGATCTTTGGCAGCGGCGTCAAACTATTAGCACGCGCACCAGCCAACAACCAACAACCAACAACCAACAACTGGCAATCGGCAATCGGCAGCTGCATGTTGTCAGCTTGAGAGGAGCAGTCGCTGTTCCAATGCCTCCACCTGGCCACCTCTACCTGCCCATTGGCACTGGCAGGTGAGCTCAATGAAAACGTCAGCGGCAACAATATTGGCCTTGAGCCGTCGTCGTCAGCATCTCATCAATGAGCTGTTGATTGCCGCCCAAATCTTGGCTTATAGCTTACGCTTTCTGATCTGAGCCAACTAACTCAATGAACTTTGGCCCGAGTAGGATGAGCTGTCGTTTAGCTGGGCTAAGTAGCCCACAAAGTAAGTGCACTTGTTGCTGGCTAATCTGATGGCTGATGGCTGATGGCTGATGGCTGCTTGCTGTCATTAACTGTTTATATATATATAAATATAAAATACTCGAAATCCTTTACATTGTTTTAAGCGGATTTATGCAAATTTACTTTTTAATACCTTGGCTTATTGAGCCTAGTATTGAGCCAAGCTTCGTTTAGGGCGCTTAGTGGCACCTCTGAGGACAAGATCCTCGGCAAGGATTAGCGCAAGCAAAGCAAAGCAAAGCAAAGCGGAAGCTGTCTATCGAGTGAGCAGCTACAAATTACAGTCCACACTGCACTGCAACATGTTCTGCTGACCAGGGCCAAGTGTTGACACGCAAACGGATTACAGACCGGACCTGCAACAAACACCCTGCAACAAACACCCTGCAGCAACAGAAGCAACAAAAATATTTGAATATTATGATGCTGCCGCTGTGGCTAAGCCGTTTATTGATTGCAATCGAGCAGGATGGCCAGGACGGGCCCAGGAAGCTGACCGTGTTAGTTAAGCCTGGCCAACAGGCCAAGAGCATGAGGCCCTAAGCCGACCTGTGCTCAGTGTCAAGTGTCCCCGTTGCTGGGCCAAAAGGGTCTGCTTGTCTAAAGTAGGTGTTGTTATGTTTTTAGCTGTCATAAATATTATAAAACTTGGTAAATATTTAAACAGCGTGCACAATAAAGGCAAATGGCAGAGGCTCACTCGGGTCCTGGTTCGGATTCGGGTTCGGTTTTGGGTTCGGTTTTGAGTTTGTGTCGTCCTCGTCTGCGACTCCTTGCTGCCCCCGGGCTCTATTGCTCTATTGTCCTTGCCTGCCCATAACGGTGGTTGCTTTGCGGCTGCCTCTCGCCAAGCGATACACAGAGAGAGAGAGAGAGAGAGAGAGAGAGAGAGAGAGAGCGAGAGAGAGAGAGAGAGAAAGCGCAATAGAGAAATATTTTACCTGTGATTTGCGTGTGTTTGTTTTACTTGCTTTTGAAATTTGAATATGGTCAGGGCCATGGCTAAAGATTAACAACATTTAATAACCCATCATTTTTCGTCCTGTGCTCTTCTGTTCCGTTACGTGCGGTTCGGATCGGTTCGGTTTGGTTCGGTGCCTTTGTGCACAATTTTTAGTGCAGATAACTGCATTTTGTGTCTTGGCCATCCTTTGTTCTCCCAACGTCTCTATCTCTGTTGCAGTTGCACTTTCGGCCACTTTTTGCTTTTGTCCTTTATATTTTACAATTTCTTTTTATTTTATTTTGTGTGTGTGTTTTTTTTATTGTTTTGCTGCAGTTAGCATTTCCTAGAAAATTGAATACCGCCTTGGCCCGTAATGATATTAAGAGCGGGACGAAATGAGATAGAGCATCGGCTGAATAGAGATAGATGCAGGCTGAGAGAGCCTTGTGGCAAGCAGCAATTTGCTCAGTCGCCTGTCGAGTGGCAAATCAATTATCAGCTTTTCTTTGACAAACGATCCATTCGAAAATCAATCCATAATTTGTAAACACATTAAATGAAATTATATTTATTTTTTTTATATGCAATAAACATTTGGCATTGATATTTATGTTAATTCAATTGAATCCATAATGTGTATATTTAATGACAAATTCGATTTGTTTACGAACAGCTTTAATTCATTTATTGTTTATGTTTTGCTTATGCCGCATACTTCGATATATACATATATATATATATGTATACACTTGTTTTTGTTTACTACTCTCCACCTTTGACTATAGCTGCTGGGGGGTATCTGCTGGTCGGGCAGCTGCTCCTTGAAGGCTATATTTAAAGTCGAGTACCAGGCAAGCCTCGCTTATCGATAAGAGCGTTCAGTTTTTTATACTGTTGTTTTGTTCTGCGCCATTTATGAATGCGCCAAGTTTTCCATCGGCAGCTTTTACGCTGGCTCCGGTCTGCAGTTGGGAATGTAATTAACGAAACTTCTCTAATTACATAATATCTCTCTCTCTCTCTGTGTGTGTGTGTGTGTTGCTGCTGTTTTGTTTTTTTGGCTTTTGGTTTTATTAACACACATTTTTATGATCATTTATGTAATTTCATAGAGTGCGGCCACATAAATCAGAAAGCGAGTTCTCATTTAACAGTCGAAGCTCTGGGACTGGGCTCCGAGACTGGCGATCGAGGATTGGGGATCGGGGCTTGGGGAGCGGGGAACGGGGCTTGGGTCTCGCTGACAGGCAGACCTAACAAATTTTGCGTATGACTTAATAAACATGTCGTTGAACTGTCGCCAGCAGCACTTTGGTTATGTTTATGGCGTAGACGCGCCTGCGTAGAAGCCAACGATGTTGTTGCTGTTGCTGTTCTTGCTCTTGTTCTTACTGGGCATTTAAGCACCTCAAAACACTTTTTAATTGTTCAAAATTGTTTTTGTGCTTTTTTCTTCTTCTTGTTCTTTAACCGTGCACATTGAACTTGAGCCGACAGCAAAAATAAAAGCAAACCAGCAACAGCGCAGCACAAAAATTGTAATTACCATGAGTAATATTTTATTACACTTTGACACTGAAGGAAAAACTTCACAAGAACAACGGCTGAGCTGAGGAGTGACAAAAAAAAAAAAAAAAAAATGAAAAACAAAAAGAAACAATCGGAAATAAAAGAAGAACCGACGAGCAGAGAAAGGCCAACCAGACAATAACAACGAACTTCTTATGCTCTACAAGTACTTGAACCAGTTTTGCTGCCATACCACAATTTACAGGTGACTATCACTATTATTCCCTATATATCAGCCAAGCAATGCAAGCTGCGCAAACTTATGCAAAGCAGATTGATAACAACAAGTGCAAATCAAATAGAATAACTAACCCACTGTGAAGCAAAAATCACACAATAAAAAGTGCAACAAATTCGTAAATCTTTGCAGTACTCTCTGCGCACACAGCAACAGCAGCAGCAGCAGCAACAGCAGCAGCAGCAGCAACAAAAACAACAACAACGCTGGCAACTAACTTAAGTAGCGGTAGCAACAGGCTACTAACATGTTTATGCTACTTTTATGAGGTGGCAATAAAATCGAACCAAGTACGAAAATAAAAATGAAAAAGGCAAAGGCAACAGAGATGCTCGTTGCCACTCGCGCTCATCACACAGCACTGGGCAGGGCTGCATCGCTCTCTTTCGCACACTACTGGCAAGCTGGCTGGCTGACTGGCCGACTGGCAAGCTGGCTGACTGGCCGACTGGCTGGCTGACTGGCTGGCTGGCTGGCTGGCTGGCTGGCTTGCAGGATAGCCGCACACACAATGACTTCATCGATTTATAGCGGTCAAGAGTGACGACGACTTGGTCTTGCTTTGGTTTGAGTTTTGGGTTTTCGACTGCCAACTGGCAACTGGCAACTGGTAACTGGGAATGGGATGCAGACTGGTACCGGCATCGGCACCGGCATCGGCACCGCTATTGGCATCGGGTCTCTTAGTTTTGGCTTGGTTTTTGCTGTGCACGTCGGTTATGGGCGACTTGCGCTGCGTTTTTATGATGATATTGTTTTGCATTTTGCGCATAGGACTTTTGTGGCTCGCACACGGTTTCGTTTTCATTTGGCTTCGGTGTGTGTGCGGTGCGTGGATTAAGCCACGTCTAGGAGCGACACTCAGTACTCACACAGACATGGAACCATCGGCCGAAATGCGTATTCCTGGAAGCCGTGGCAGCAGCAGCATAACTCGCGACGCCCTCTGCCGCCTTGGCTTGCCTCAACGTCGGCTGCATTTTATGGTTTGTCGTCATAATCACCGGCACAGCATCTCCTCCATTTATCCAGCACTCAGCGCTCAGCACTCAGCATCGACATCGTCCCTGTGCCAGTGACACACTCAACGCGACATCATCGTTGTTGTTGTCACCTGGTCCAGCTCCTCAATGACCACCAGCCACCCACTTTATTCACACACGGCATGTTCTAGTAATTGAGAAACTTGATTAAATTAATTATTGGAAAAAGAGTAGAAGTTTAAGTTGAAGTTTACATAAAAGTGTCGCTTCTCTTGTTTATATATATATATATATATATATATTTATTTATTTATAACTTTATTGAGGGAGCATGTCCAAATGTAACTTGGCCAATAATGTTGACAGCATTTGGGCTCAACTAGTTGTTGTTATCGGGAAGAAAGCACCGTTAACACTTCCGTTATGTTGTTCGTGCATTGTTGTTGTTATTGTTGTTGTAATTGTTGTTCAGGTGTGCCGTGTAGTCCTGTGTAAGTCCTTTGTGGCAGATGCCGTTGTCAATAGAGCGTAACAAATATCAGGAAATGTCATCATTTTTGTAAAGCCGCATGGAGAATTGAATAGGACCAGGCCGGGGAAATTGAATTGAAGAAATTGCTGCACACACACACACACAGCATGATCGTTAGCATGAGAGAGGGAGAGAGGGAGAGAGGGAGAGAGGGAGGGTGCATATGTTCGCACGCAGGACTCGCAGGAGCGGCGAACCACACATGGCGCAAGTGTTGGAAAGAGAGTTGCCTGCTATGACACACACACACACACACACACACACATAGACACACACACAAACACAATCGCAATCACAATCGATACGCATCCACACAAAATGTCACTAACCAGCTGCGCAGTCGCCGTCGACGTCGAACAGCATCTTTCCCTCAATTTCCCCCCTGCTAGTTGTTGCTGTTGTTGTTGTTGTTGTTGCTGTTGCTGTTGTTGCCTTTGGCTCGTTTGTTGTATCAGCGTCTTTTCTACTCTTGTCTTGTTTGCATTGTTCTCGCTCAACAGATTTGATCAGTTTTTAATGAACTTCATTCATGTTTGAATGACTTTGATCAGTTCCGCTTTGGCCTCGCCTTTGCCTCTGCCTCTGCCTCAGCCTGTGCCTCAGCCCCAGCCTGAGTCTCAGTCTCTGCCTTTGCCGTTGATGTTGCCTTTGCCCTCCATCTCATCTTTGGCTCTGGCAAACAATAGCAAATACACAAACCTTTTAAACGCGTGCGGCGATTGTCGCTTACATGTTGTTGTTGTTGTTGTTGCTGTTGGTGTTGTGACAGTGACAAGAAGATGCTGCACGCACAATGTTGTGTGTGTCTCTCTCTCTGTGTGTGTGTGTGTGTGTGTGGGTGTGGGCCTGTCTTGAATTAGAAAGTCCAAATGGCGCACGGGTCGTATGTGCAATGTGCAGTGATCGGGAATGGATGGACGGATGGTCCGCATTCCGTTGTGATCCGTTCAGTGCAGGCTAATCCCGGCAAGCGTTTAAGCCGCTTTGCTCAGCCTCAGCGTCAGAGGCATGTCGACAAAGTCAACCCTCAGTCCACGCGCATCATCTCTATCATCATCATCGTGATCATGATCGTGATCATCGGGAACATGATTCAAGATCAACGAGGCGTACAAAATACTTATTTTCACCAAGTGCCGACCGACGACGACCATGGCCCCAAAGAACAACAGCCACGATGAACGCCAACAGTGCCACTTTTAGTTTTGATTGTGAGTGTAGACAGAGAGAGAGACAGAGCGAGAGAGAGACAGAGAGAGAGAGAGAGAGGTGAGAGTGAGAGAGGCAGGCAGGCAGGTGGTGGCACACATTGATTGAGGGTCCTTAAAAGGGTACAAATAATCAGAAAATTTTATTAAATGTCCCACATAATGAAATGAAAAGAGCAAGCATAGCATATAACAGCAATACTGACTCTGACACCGCCGACCCCCCTTCCCCGTTCCCCGATCCCCGATCCCCGACACCCGACCCTCTCTAACCATGATCATCATATAGAAATTGTTATTGTGCATGTCAGAATCCGCAGCTGGGGCGGCTACAGAAGTAGATGTAGAAGTAGAAGAGATCTGTTAAGACGACGCGTTGAGCGTGATGATGATGATTATCATTATTGAGGCACTCTTGCTTTGATCTCTGGCAACACACTTGCGCCCAGCCCAGCCTTTGCATTTGCCTCGGGGCCCTTCCACCGATGTTGCATGCATCCATGGGCGCAGCAAGTGCAGTCGGAGTCGCCGCCAAAGTTGACGCATTGTGTCATTGTCAAGTGCTGCGCCGTGTCTCTCTCTCTCTCTCTCTCGCTCGCTCTCTCTCTCTCTCTCTCTCTCTTTGTGTGTATGTGTGTGTGTGTGTGTGTGTGGAATCTGCCTCTGCTCTATTTGTATTTATTTGATTTGTGATTAATGCTGGAGTGTGTGGCAGACTGTGAGACTTTAACAAACGACGGCCAGCACCCATAAGCACATGTGTGTGCCTGTGTGTGTGTGTGTGTGTGTGTGTTGTAAGTGTGTTGCCGCATTTTCATCAGCCATGGGAACTGGCCAAGACTTTCTGCGTAAATTTCGCTATTTGCATACTCCAACAACAAAAGTTGTTGCAAAAAATCCATTTTTTTCCTCTCGTAAATCGGGATTTTTATTCAAGATTTTTAGTAGAAGCTGGTTGGTGTAGATAAACTCGGACTTATATCGGATATTGGCATATAATCTTCTTGACTAAGTGATGAAGAATGAGTGATGCTTGTTAATACTTGAACAAACTAATTGTGGTCGGGTATAATTGATAAACAGACTGTTGACTCATAAGAAGAAAGAAGAACGATGCGGAACAATGCACAAGTTGTAAGGGTTTCCCAGCTGCTATCCCATTGCGTATACGCCATGTGAGGCCCTGGCAAAAATGAGATAAAACACAAAAAACATAATAATAGAGAAGTTCGCACAATGCGAGACAACATTTCAATTTGTGCGATTGGCAATGGTCATCGAGCTGGGACACACCTGGCGCAGTGGGAGTTAATTGATGAATTGACAAACCTTGCACCTTGCTGACTGTCTGCCCGTCAGTCTCTCAGTCTCTCTGTCTGTCTGTCTGTCTGTCTGTCTGTCTGTCTGTCTGTCTGTCTGCCTGGTATGCTGCCTAGTTGGCTATCTGCCTTCTGCTGCCTCAGCGCAGCTCAGTTCAGCTGCTGTTTTTGCTGCAGTTGGCTGGGTGGTCCTAGGCACGACACTTTAGACATTTTGTCGTTGCCTTGCAAATTGAGCCAAGAGAGTGAGTGAGGCAGCCAGGGGCGGCAGAGGGGCGTGCCCAGCACAGCTGGTTGTATCGCTGTTGTTGCTGTTCTTGCTGTTGTTGTTGTCGTTGTTGTTGTTGTTGTGGTTGTTGTTGCCGACGCCGACGCCGACGCTTGTGTAAATATTTCCTCATTTTATTTGTGGCACACACAAAAGAAGCAAAGCAAATGTGCAGGCGGCCTGTGCCTGGGCATATTGTTTTAACACATTAGCAGCGCAATGCAACAAATAATTTCCATAAAATGCTGCTACGACAATGACGACAACCGTCTGTAAATGGAGCGGCAAACGTCGACAGCGACGCCAACAGCGCTGCCAATAGAGTCGAAGTCAATTTCAATGCATGAAAGAGATATGTCACAGGAAGAAAATATTAGTCTTTGTCATTAGGCAAAACAAAACAAAACACAACGCAACACAACTAAAAAACACAACAGCAACAACATCAACAACGGCAATAACAACAACTCCAACACCAACAAGCCTCTAAAATACATCCATGGATGGGTTACAGCTTTGGACGCCGCACTTCGGGGCGGCCGCCGTGGCCCAGAGTCACAGTCAGCGTCAGCGTCAGAGCCAGAGCCAGAGATATGGGTGTACATAGGTATAGCTATTGGCAGAGCTATATGTATTGGTATAGGTATAGCTATAGCTAGAGCCTGAGTCCGGGTCTGTATGTTTGCCTGATGTTTGCCCACCAACAAAGTTAACACTGGAAATGTCCAAGAGCTGTTGTTGCCACATTCACATGATTTAAGCAGCAACAACAACAACAGCAACAACAACAACAACTCAAGACAAAATGTTTCCCATCATAAAAACTTCTTCGTCTTCATCTTCATAAAGAGTCCAAAAGTCCAAAACGAAGAAAAAAGAAGAAGAAGAAGAAAAGCAACAACAACAACAACAAAATAAAAAGACTTTAGACAAAGCAAACGAAATTAAAAACGGTTCAAATGCTTTGCTTGTGTAAGCAATTGGCTTGTCCCCTTCTCCTTCAACTTCTCCTTCCCCCACCCATTCCACAACCTCTCACATGTGATCTCTCCCTCTCTCCCTCACTCCCTCTCTCTCTCTCTCGCTCTCTCTGTCGCTATGTCTGCGCTACGGAAATGCCACAGACCATACATACAGACAGCGCATGAGAAGAGAGAGAGAGAGAGAGAGAAAGAGAGGGAAGCGAAAACGTTTATTGAGCTGCGAGATCAGATTTTCTACGTACTTAGTGCGAGCACTCATTTGTGCTCATCCCACAGGTGATTGGGAAAATATTGGGATTTTTATTTATTTATTTTTTTGTTTTTTTGTTTTTTTTTTGGGTGGTTGGGGTAGGGTGTGGAGTGCAATTTGCGCTTGGGGCCTTGACGGGCCGAGGGGGGCGTGGGTGTATTTAAAAACCGATTTGTTGCGTTCTGTGGCAAAAAACCCAGCCAAGTCTTATGTGAATTGGCACGGTTTGAGGCCGTCCGTTGCATATAAATAGATTCATTAGTGAATTGCATTTGCAACGAGCAATTGTTGGGCGAGGCAGCGTGGGAATCACGGCGTCGCAACACTGTATACACCTATAGAGATGCACGGAGATACACGGATTGATGTGTGCTCACCAAATCACATCCATTGTTCATCAATTCATTTACCAGTCGATATCCCTTGGGGGATTCACCTAAATTAACTTTATTTAATGTTTAGAAGTCAACCAAAATAGCAGTTCTCCTTTTTTTCAGAAAGTTCATCTCAAAAACGAAATGTTTGCGTTTTTTTCTTAAAGTAATTTTAATTAAAGTTTGTTTTTATTTCTTGTTTATTAATTCACAAAGAATTCGTTAGTTATTTTTTTTTAATTAACGATTCGTATTTCAATGTATTTTTTAAAAATATAGAAAATTTGTGAAAATCTGAGAAATAGAAATGAACGATTCTAATTTCGAAAATATTCCCAGTTACCAACAATAATTTACACACTATTATTTTATATATTTCAAGCACACATAAATTCTAGACAAGCTTAAGCATTGAATTTCAAGTGGCATGGAAGAAACCGAGTGCTCTGCACGCGAAAGGGTATTTGTTCTTCGGCGTGTTGTATGCAAAATTAAAAAAGAAATAATAATGTTGGCTGGTTGGTTGGTAAGCGGCTTAAAATCTCAAATGTAACTGACCTTTTCGCCAAGTTGAGCGGCAGCCAACCGGCGTCTTCAGCACAGACAAATTTCTGTATAAATGGGGAAAGGAATTTGTAAATAAATATTTGGACACCCCAAGTGTTGGTTGTGACGAAAACTGTGCTCATCGCTGATTAGATTATGCATTATGGTCGGATTGTATATACATATACATATACATACATATATACAGTGTTTAGCTGTCAATTCTATCAGCTGGATACTCATATTCATCGGGTGGTTCAACAAACGACATTCTGTTTGCAATTACGGATTTTGTGGAATGTCCGGTGTAGTGGTGTAGCAACCCACGTAACTAATGGGGAACGTATCAACGTTGTTATCAAATACTTAATTTCAGCAATATTAAATAAATCTGAGGGCGGGCAATAATTAAAGGTCTTGTTGTGCGTATATTTGCGAGCATTTGACGTACGTACTTTCGACATGACGACGGAAATACCAAAAGTGTGCGATTGCACATTATATAAATTGTTTGTTTTTTCCATTTGTTTTTTCATTTTTCCGCATAAGTAATATGAAAGGAAGGGGCGCCCGATAAGAGCTACAAATATGTAGCTGGCCCAGATAGATCTGACGTTTGAAATAAGACTTAATCATACATATTGATAATAATTTCGATGTTAAAAAAAGAGCCGGCAAGAATAACTACAACCAGGCAATCCAGTAATTAACTGTTCATTAACTAAAGTTAAAGCTTTATTTAAATATTTCCCGTCTTCTTGTTACAATAGCAAACAAAATCTAGAATAATCCTGGATTTGCTGTTGATTTGATCATATTTCGAATCTAATAAACTACAAAAATATGAATATTTCAAATTACACTTTTATTTTATTTTTTATTTATTTTTTTTTATTATTGGTTGACTTCATGCAGTTGTGTGCACATACTGCTCGAACACACTGTGTATTGCACCTGCGTACAGTGGGCGACATTCACTACAATTTAAAATATGCCACTTTTAAGCCAATAATCACTACAACTTAATATATTTTAATAAAAAAATAGATTTCTTCAAGCGTATCAAATGTGAGATCGAAGCAAAGTGAAAATAATTGAATGCAGTTTCGAAAAGATAAGCTTTTCTCTGCAGTTATATATCAGAAAGAGAGAGAGAGAGAGAGAGAGAGAGAGAGAGAGAGTTGTGTTGGCAATCGATAGGAATGAAAAAATGTGATTTAAATGCCCTTTCGCCCACTGTGCTGCGCCTTGAACTCAAACTGAGAATCGGACTGCGACGACGACTGAGAGTCGGTCTGGTGTCAGGTCCGTCATCCTGTTGATTTGTGTTAAGGAAGCAAGTGCTTATGTCTATGCGAGTGTGTGTGCGTGTGTGCGTGTGTGTGTGTGTGAGTGTGTGCGTGTGTTGCTGTGTGTTATGAATGACGGCGGACCTACTTAGCCAGGGCGCTGCTTCTGCTGTGGATGCTGGTGCCGATGCTGGTGCTGATGATGATCATGCCGGTGCTGCAGCGCTTAGATGGATGGCCAAGGAAATTTATCATCATGTGTGCCAGAAGACAAAGTAGCGGCCAAAGCGGCCAAAGCGGCCAAAGCGGCCAAAAGCGTTCATGGCGCATGCGCAAGGATCTAAGAAACGGAGAGGGGCAAGAGAAAAGAGGCAAGTAGCAAGTCTCAGTCAAGGGGCACAATTAAAATGTGTGTGCAGATGCAGATGCTTCGGATGCTTTGCTTTTTTTTTTTTTTTTTGGGGCCTGCTCAGTTCAGACTCCAACTCCAAAACCGAGTCTGGCCCAGGCGGAGTTTTTTTGTTTTGTTTTTTTGCGGTTCGTTTCGAGTGTTGAAAAGTAAGGAAGCTTTAACAAATTACCGCCCAGTTGCCGGCACAACGAGCTGTTTATAAAAGTTGTAAAAATTTGCCAAGCCAACACCAACACCAACACCAAAAGCAAAAGCAAAAGCCATGGCCCAAACCTCAGACCCAGACACACACACACACACACACAGACACACATATCTACATGTCGGCTGTTGTGCCTAGCGGCAAAGTTGGGCGCATAGCGAGCAGGAAGTAGGTTGGAGGGGGGAGGTGGGCAGGGTGGAGGGAGGGGGTTTGGGGTTAGTGGCAGAGACTACTACAGAGACGAAGGCGGCTGGCATTAAAGGAGCTGCAAGCTCCACACTTGGCGCAGGCGCAGGCGCATCACATGGCCAGACAAGGGACAAGACGCAGGCCAAGACTGAGACGCAGACGCAGACGATGAGGATGAGACTGAAGCTGAAGCTGACACTGAGACTTAGACCGAGCCCGGCCTGGACCAGCATCGCGAGTTGTTGCCTTATAAAGTGAGCGTTGAGCGTCGAGCGTCGAGCAAAGTTACTCATGTCATGACAGCAAACGAGCAAGCAGCAAACTTATGACTGAGTAATTGCTGGTGATATTTATGCGACGAAGCGTCCGACGATGTGACGCGCTGTAGAAGCAGCAGCAGCAGCAACAGCAGCAACAGCAACAGCAGCAGCGGCAACGTCAGCGTTGACGTTGACGGAAATTGCGTCGAAGCTGCCGCCGTATCTTTGGCAGTGGTTGCTGCGGCTGCTGCGGCTGCTGCTTATTATCGCTTGCCCCACAATGCGTTTCTTATGGCATATGGATTGGCTGCACGTGGCAGTGTGGCAGTGGCTGCCACATTTCTCAAATTTAAATATCACAAACTCAAATCTCACAATTCACAGTTGGCACACAAACAACTCATATTAAATGTTATTAAATACTATTATTAAAGTCATTGCATTTTAGCGAGATCGTTCAGAATAACGAAATATATATTTTATAATATATTTTGTATGTGTAATAAATATGTGTGAACTTTTTTGGACAGTTTTTATAAGAAACTAAATACATTTGTATTTATTAATAAATAGCTTTTAATTAATATTAATATTTGTATATATTAATATTTATATTATATTAAAACACATACAAATATTAGTCACTATTATTATTAGCTGAAATTAAGGTTTTTGTTTTTATTATTAATTGTAATATTATTTGTATAGAAATGCATTGTGGCTAAGAAGTAATAAATTAATGTGCTACAAATGTAATATTTAATGTTATTTATTATCTGCTAAAACCAGTTCCATGTTTATGT
The DNA here is from genome assembly GCA_035043025.1 of Drosophila villosipedis. NCBI lineage: Eukaryota > Metazoa > Arthropoda > Insecta > Diptera > Drosophilidae > Drosophila > Drosophila villosipedis. The sequence continues at coordinate 846,631 of JAWNNF010000024.1, forward strand.
TATAGATTTTAGTTCACTGCCATTTTTCCTTCATACCTTTACAATTCAATGTTTTATAGCCTTTCAATAGGTTGATTAATGTTTAAATAAATTGCTACATAAAAAAAAAGAAATAAAAAAAATAAAATAATATTATATTAGTTAAGCAGACCAAAGCCAATCACAATTAATGTAAACAATACAAATAAAAAAAAAGAAAAAAGTATATTAATTAAAAAAGCTGCCAAGTTTCAAGGTCAGGTTTTAGGTTACTCTTAAATTTTGTGTAGACGAACAGCATTGCAGGAGATGCTCAGATTCGTTGGGCTTGTCATATTTTCAGTGTGCTGATGCTCGAAGCGTTGTGGATCACTCACACACACACACACGCACACACACTCATGGAGAACACGCGTGTGCGTGTTGTTGGTTTGTTTTTAGTGGTTGTTGTTGCTGCTGCTGCTGCTGCTGCTGCTGCTCGCATAACATCACATACCGCAAAACAGTGTGTTTGCTGTCTTTTGGAATGTAAATCATTCGCTAAGTACGCTTGATTTAGGCGACCATCACACTACATTCTTCGACGGAGTCATGCACCGAGCTGAGCCGAGCCGAGCCGAGCCGAGTCTTGGATGGAGATGGAGTTGGAGTTGGAGTTGGAGTCTCTGCCTGTTACTGGTACTGACAGATGGCTGCTCGTATGGTACGTACGTCTGCTGCTGTCTCTCCGTCTCTCCGTCCGTCTCTCCGTCCGTCTGTCTGTCTGACTGACTGAATGTTTGGATGTTACAATGCAGATACATGAGTACTTTCGAAGCTGCGACGCGTCGGTGACGGCGATGATGACGATGTTGACGAGACTGTGGCCTGACGACGAAAGCAATACGCCATACATAACTCATCGCACATAATGAGACTGCAATAATTCACTTGCTCTGCATGCTCGTGATCCTCGCGGCGGCCACTGCATATAAAGACACAAGCCAGCGAGGCACTGTTATAACTGCAGCAACAACGACAGCAGCAACAACAATGACAACAACAACAACAACAACGAGACCAAGATGGACACAGAGGCCAAGACCGAAACCAAGACCAAAACTGAGACCAAGACCAAGACCAAGACGCAGACCAAGACGAAGACGAAGACCAAGTCCAAGACCGAAACTGAAACGGAGGCCCGCCGCCTAAGCGCGAGCTGCCGAGCTGCAAGTTGCAAGCTGCAAGCTGCAAGCTGCAAGCTGGATTCTTCCGCAGTTGGATCTCTTCATGCACTCCTAGTTTTCTGTAATTAAGTGTAATGAGCGTAATTGCTAATGTGTGTGGAGCGCACGCTGCTGCCGTAGAGATCAGCTCCGCTGCCTGCTTACTGGATGGCGGCTGCTGCTGCTGCTGCCGCTGCTGCTGCTGCTGCCGCTGCTGCTGCTGCTGCTGCTACTTGTTGTTGGCCAGGTCTGTGTGCGATTGCGTTTGCGATTTAGTTATAGCCTTGTTCGCTTTTGCTTTACTTTGCTTTGCTTGGCTTGGAGTTGGTGTTGGAGTTGCTCTTGATCTTGGCTTTGTCTGGACTGGGACTGAGACTGGGACTGGGACTGGCTTTGGCTTTCGTATTGGCAATGGCATTGGTATTGATTGACATTGGTATCGGTTCGATTTCGTTGCATTTTACTTGCCCAGGCTTGGCTGGCTTGGCTTGGCTGGCTGTGCAGACTTGACTTGACTTGACTCGACGCGCCGACTCGACTCGACTCGACTTGGCATCGTGTGCACGGCAAGTGAAATTAAAATGTATGACAAAGTGTGTGCAATAATTCGTGCAAGTTTAATGAGCCTCCGCAATGTGGACATTTGTCGTCGTCTAATTGTACTAGATATGGATATTTTAATTGAATGAGAACGATGTCTTATTAGTCGCGGGCAATTAGTCTATGTGTGCCTTCCTCTCAGACTGCAGTCTCCAGACTGAAGACTGAAGACTGCAGACTGCAGACTGACTGCAGCTGACTGCAACTGATTCTCCCAACTTGGTCTCCTGTGCTGGTCCACTTGTCTGGCCTTAGCATTTGTTAATCAAATTGTGCACTCAAGCCAAGCCAGGCACATGGACTATATCAGCGACTTTGACTCGCCTCCATCGACAAGTGACGAAATAAAGTATTGATGCATCGCGATTTAATGGATGTAGTTCATTGGGCAGTCAACTTGATCATCAATTGAATTGCCATCCTTGCACTTGCACTTGCATTTCAATGCCCATTCGGGGACTGAGCTAGTTCCAGCTGACATCTGGCTATAGTTTGTTGAACTGGAACTGGCAGGACTCTGTTTCCCTCTGTTCAGATTAGCTGGCCAATAGCCAAGTTGACAAGAAGTTAACAAGATCATAAGATAACACCACACATTTCACACACACACACACACATTCCAATTGTTGTTGGCCAGCGACTCGTTTCAAATTGCTCCAATGCAAATGTCAAATATTTGTATATGTATATATATATATATATAGATATATATATATATGTACTTTGTACTTGCATTTGTATTTCTGTGTTTGTATTTGTGCATCGCATTTGTTTGTTAAGTTGTTTCGCACGTTCCCAATCCTTTCAAAAGGATTGTGTCAATGTTTGTGCAGCCACTTGTGAGGCACGTTCTCCCGCGCCGGTCTCTCTCTCTCTATCTATCTCTCTCTCTCTCTGTCTCTCTCTCTGTCTCTCGGTCTGTCTCGATCTGTCTCGGTCACAACCTGTGTGAGCCCATTGACTGATTACTTGACTGTTTTGACCGATCGATTCGGTAAGGTTCGGTTTCGCTATTTGTTTGCTTTTGTCGATGCTGAGTGGTGATAAGGCGGCTCTCGAAAGGATATCGAGAGAGCACGTTCATCAATTCTCCTTGCCCGGTTTCCTGTGCGCATTTCAAATATGGCACAAGAAACAACACATAAATTTCAAATATACACACACACACACACAGCTATACACACATACACAAATCTCAGATGCAAAGTTCGGATTTGGTTCACAGGGCCCCTTGGCCGACGATTGCGTTCTCGATCCCGACGCTGGCGCCAGCCTGGCCATTAATTATAATGATTCCGTGCATTGTCACACACACACGCACACACACACACACAGAGAGAAGTATGCATATGTGTATTTGTATAGAATACTCCCAAAACACGTACAAGTCAGAAATGTTTAGGTGCTTGGATTGAGCATTTCTCACCTGGGTGGTGGGCAATTTATTTCACCTTTTGAAGCGCTGAACTGCACACGGCAATTGCACAATAACAACAGCAGCAGCAGCAGCAGCAGCAGCAGCAGCAGCAGCAACATTCACAAACAATACAAAACAAGACAACCAACAACAACTCGCTGGGCAGCCGCAAAAGGTCAAGGGTCCGGTTCGGTTCGGTTCAGTTTGCTGTATGCATTCATTGACAATTAAGAACATTTTTCTGGTATTGATCACTTTATTGTCACAGTACTGTCCTGTCCTGTCCTGTCCTATCCTGTGTACTCTCAGCTGTCGCTGTGCGCTCTTGTCCCTGCCCCTGCCCCTGCCCCTGCCCCTGGCCCTGTACCTACCTCTGTCCCTGTCTCTGTCCTTGTTCTTTTGTGCGCTCTCAATTGAATTAAATCGCAATTGTCGTTCTGGAATTTTGAAGTGGGCGCGTCACCTTTGATCTTTGGCGAGTCCACTCGAAATTCTTTCATAATTTTTGTCACTTTATGTTGCTGCTGCTGCTGCTGCTGCTGCCAATAGCACAATAGGTCAGTAAGGGGCTGGGGCTGTGGCTATGGCTATGGCTAAGGCTGTTTCTGGGTCTGGGACTGGGTCAGATCACCAACTGCCCAATATTGTTTTGCAATTGAAACACCTTTTACCTTATTAAGCGGAAAACTGCACACAATAAGCCTAAGCCAAACGCCCCGACAAATCCCCATTGTTAACTGAGCATAATTTATATGGGCCAAGGCGCCGCACTGACGACCCACAGTCCATAGAGATGCGGCAGTAACTTGGCTCAGTGCGTTCAAATTCCATAGCTGCAGACAATGCACACAATTCTTCAATCAGTTTTCCTCGAGAAAGTTGCCACAAAACTCGTCGGTGGAAAAGTCAACAGAAATTAATGGGGTTGAGAAAAGTTGTGTGTTGGGAAAAGTTAAAAATGCCATAAAAAATACAAATTCAAAAATTAGTTTTCCTCTTAGTGAATATGTTATTTAATTGTTTTACTGTTGTCTTGCAAATAAGTTAATCATGTAATCTTAATATACTATAAGCTAACTTAATTTAAAATATAATTTTGAAAATGTCCCAATGACATTTCACATCAAATTTGAAGGGTATTTATAATGAAACTGCGATAGCTTAATTAGGTCACATTAACAATGGTGAACATCTATATACGAAGATATATCAATGTTAAACAACAACTTACAGATATCCTATAGCAAAGTTGCCTTTAAGATCGTATTATCATATTACACATATATGTATATTTATTATATATCAAAAATCAATTAGTAATAGTTCTTTATATATATTTCCATATCGAAACTATTTCACATTTATTGGTTTTAAGTATTATAGAAACTTTTTGTATATGTAATAAATGTGACAGGGTATTTAATATTCCAGTCAGCGAGTTTTTCAATATCATTTTGATTTTTTCGAACACCTTGACTAGTTGCTAGTTGGTTAAGCAATAAGACACACATCCAACAGTTTGGGTGCTGTCAGCATAATGTTCTCGCTCTTTCTCGCTCACTCCTTGATCTGGATGGATGTGTGGTGTTCATGGATAGTTGTATATATATAGTTATATATACATGTGTGGATTTTGAATGCTGAATCTGTGATTCGATTGCTTCACAGCTGCGCGGCGGGCTTTGATTCTGCGAAAGCAGAAACTGCTGAGGCTGCGCACAAATTGAGAGATTTCAACACCTATTCCCAGGCGTCCAAGAAGTGTCAGAAGCTGAGGCAGCACTTTCCAAGCGTTTGTCGTGAGACTGTCAAAACCAAAACAAAAAACGCCAACGAAACATAAAAATCAAAAACGTTTTGCAATTTATTTCATTGAGTTGGACAATGTGGGAAGGAGGGGGGCGGGGATGAGGGTATGAGGGGAATTAAGTAGTCGCTGATTGTTTCGGCGATTTGGGATGCATTGCGACTTGGGCTGTTGCTCTTTGGGTTTGTGTGTGTCGCATTTAGGGCCCATAAATGTAACGCCATTATCTATAAATCTGCAGCGGAAAACATAACTCAAAAATAACAACAAAAAAAAACCAAAACGAAAAAAAAAACAAGCTAACACAGAACATAAACGAAATAAGATATTTTTAATTAATTGTCACTGAAAGATATACATACAAAAGCAACTACTCTTTTATGAGAAGTTGCACGTGACCGCCGGCAAAACAGCAACAGAAGAAGCAACAAATAAAAAACCAAAATATATATATATATATATGTATATACATATAAACTAAAAAAGAAACCAAATAAACATTTAGATTAAATCAGTTCCAGTCAGAGTCCAAGACCCAGGCGTAAGTTCATTGAGGAACACACAGGGCAAAAAGGTTTCAGAAAGGAAAAAAAACCAAAGAAAAAAACAAAAACAAAAAACAAAAATACAAAAACGAGCCTAAAAACCAACTGAGAGCGGAGACAACAATTTAGACATTTCTCATAGAAAGACATAATTTTCAATTTAATAAAGGCCAACGCATGAATACGCTCGTAAAAACCTATCAAAACTTAAGATAGATGAGCGCTACGTGCACTTGCTGGAAAGTCCATTAAAACGGCGCTTCAGCAAAGGGTTGATGAGAGAGAGAGAGAGAGAGACATAGAGAGAGAGAGAGAGAGAGAGAGAGAGAGAGAGAGAGAATATTAGAGTGAGTGTGCTGATCATTATAGGTGTATCATAGGGGCAGGGGGTGGCAGCTAAATCTGTGCGACAATGAATTTAGTGAATGGTGTGCGCCGGACGCATAGTTGCATGTCTCTCGGCTCGACGAGAACTGCCGCTGGAGGGGAGTAGCAGAGGGGATGGCTGGATATGTAAGAGGCTGCATCGGGGCCCACAATAAAATCAAAACGATAAGCATCTTTACTGTTGTCCCAGGGGCTCTGAGATGATCGCCCCTTGGCCCGACTCCATACCCGACTCCTCTGCTCGCTGCATACTCTGCCGCGCTGCCGCTGCTGCCGCTGCTGCTGCTGCTGCTGCTGCATATTAAATTGTTGAATCAGTCACTGAGAATCCAAGAGACAAATCGGAGCACGTACACAGCGTCCGAAATTAATGACAATTGCTGATTGTGTGCGATAAGCGAGCGAGGCGCAGAGCAATAGGTGGAAACCGCGACAAACTCACACACACAGACACACGCACACACACACACACACACACACACGCACACTCAAATGAGGTGAAAGACATTAGTAACACACAAAGGGAAGCCCTGAGCACATCGGAGCACATCGAAACTGAAGACTGAAGACGCCGTACACCGTCGACCAGCGACCATCGACCATCGACCATCGACCATGGACCATGAGCCGTGCACCGTTCACCATGCACCGTGCACCGTGGTGCAAGTCCAGGGTGTGCGTAGATTCCTCTTCTGCGATAAGCCCAAAAGAATCAGCGCTCCCAAAAAAAAGAAAAACAACAACAACAAATATGCCGTAGCAACACCAAAAACACACACACACACACACACACACAAGCACAAAATTGTCGCTGCGCTCATGTCGTTAAAATGATCGAGATGAAACCCAACTGCAGCAGCAGCAGCAGTAACAACAACAACAACAACAACAACAGTAAGAGGCAAGTAACAGTAAGAGGCAAGAACCGTAAACAGAGCTCAGTGTAATGCAACTGAGGAATTATTATATGGCTCATAAAATATTTATACAAGTCTATAAATGCCGCGTAATTTACTTCTAGCTGCAATTAAAAACAGTCGCCGGCAATACCAGATAAGATTGTTTCGGCCTTTATCGCATGCATACCCTGTTCGCGTGTCTTTTGGCACTGGGTATATTAGTTGGGCATGTATATTTACTTACAGCTTGTTTATTGGTCATTAATTGTCATAAATAAAAAGCCATAATTTTAGTTAGTACTCGAATCGAAGTAAGCTCTCCTTTATTGCCACTACTTTGGCGCTGTGTAGAGGGTAGCTCTCAAGCTGGCATACCCAGTTGCTGTACTTCTTCTGATTCTGTTTGAGTGGCACAATCAACCTGAGATCGCATTGCAATCGGGCGTACGTTGCGTATGCACAATGCAGCTGATCTCTCTCTCTCTCTCTCTCGGACTGTGGGAATGGATATCGAGTCACTGTAATTGATATGGCGCTATATATTTCGATTGAGAGTCACTGTGTAATTGATATGGAGCTACACACTAAAGGACCACACACGGCGCTCCATTCAAATGAAAACATTTTCAAATGAATCACTTGGCAGCATTACAGTAAACATTCCCAATTCGTGTTGAAAATCGATGAATTATTTGAAATGATTTACTTACTCGGGAAATACTATTCGTAATGTTTGAATGATTCATATTTCGCCAAAGAGCCACTAGGACGAATATAAATAGAAGCAATTGAATCGATTGGAAAATCGATCTTGCTCTCTTTCTCTCTCTTCCTCTCGTTATCTATCTTGAATCATCAACAGATTTATCCAGCTTGTTCACTTTAGCTTTTTGGCTTTTAAATATATGCAACTTTTATTGAGAATATTAAATGTAATGAGATCAATACAGTTCGACTGTAACTTGGGTGTTTCCTTTTCGGAACTTGATAAATGAGTGTTGCTGATCAATGAGATCAATTGGAAGGCTCTGCTTTTGTGACTATCGCAAATCGGTATTTATCGAAATTTCCGAAACGGCGTCAGTTATCGATAAAACGGCATAAACTTGTTCCTGCCCCAAATCTCTAGCTCTGATAGTCTCCGAGATTAGCGATCGATTCGGCTGTTGATCTTCATCAAGAATAGGTGCACATACTTTATGGCGTCGGAGATACTTACTTCTTCAGTTAAATAAAATGAAAACTCAATGATTTCAGTTTGTACTAACATATATATATTTATATATATTGATTAAAAAATCGTTATCAAAAACAAAACATGCTTTAAAAAAATACAAGTACAAAATACATCTGATATACCAGATAAATACAAACGACTTATAAATGCTAATTGCATATTTGTCTTCATGTGTACCTATGTGTATGCGTGTGTGTGTGTGTGTGTGTGTGTGTATGTATATGTATGTTCATAGCAACGAGTCGAGATACTTGCTTCCAACTTAGACGAGAGTACGCACGCGTTATTGGATGGGCGTCGTTTATCAACTATTATCACAGCATTGTAATATAAGGCAAAGTCGTGCTTCTATAGCGATTACATTCACTTAGGATCTGAGGATCTTAGGATCTATTGGATGTGCGAATTTAAGCATGGGTGAATGGGAATGTTTTGCAAATAAATAATACGGTGAGGCCTTAGACTAGCAAACAAAGAAGAAGACGAACGTATGCAAATGTAAATGTTAATGTTAATGTTAATGCAAATGTTAATGTAAATGTTAATGTCAATGTTAATATTAATGTAAATATCTACGCCCAAAATGGTGAATATGAATATTATATGAATAATAAATAATCGATATGAATATCGTATTAGTTTCTAGGCTAGAGTTGCTGGACATGTTCGATTGCGTGTCGAACTTGGCATTCGGATTCGGATTTGGATTCGTTATGTCATTCATAGCTGTCATTGAGAGGGGGTTTGTTCTTTCCATTATCGAAATAATAATAAATTAAATTTAAGATTAACGTGACAACAAAACAGGTTCTTTTTGTTGCTTCTCTTGTTGTTGTTTTTGGACTTTGGCTAAGCGTGTCCTTTGTCATGAGTGAATTGGACTCGGAGCAGCAGCTACGCACTTGGCCGTTGCTTCTTCTGCAATTTGGGCCGTGGTGCCACCGCTCCTGGACGACTTATGCAGTTCCTTTTGCGCTGCTTCGCGAGCAGCTGCGTTATGTGCTTCAAATACTTCATGTAGTGGTATTTGAGGAAGAGCGCATCCAGCTCAAACGGTTTCGTTGGCTGCGCCGCCGGCTCATTGTTCGCCACCAACACCGCCAGTCGATGCAGAGCCACCAGCGGTGTCTGGAACTGATGCAATCGCTTCTCCATCAGATGCAGCGGCACCGTCTTGATGCGCTCCGGCGTGGCGATCTTCTGCCGCTGATTCTTCCGGATGGGCGCATATAGCCGACTGGTGCCATTGATGGCCTCCTCGACGAGACACAGCACGGAACGTGCACTCGTCCGCAGACGTTGCAGTTCCGAGGAGAGAACGCTTTGCTTCTGTATATTCTCGTAGTCCCAGTGCAGCTGGGCGTGGCGCAGATAGCTGAAGGCGGCCACATAGAATTGCAAATCATTGTGGACGCGTCGCAATGCCAGCTGTAAGTAAAAAACAGAAACAAAACGCACATTTGTTGCATTAGTTGCAGAAGAAGAAGAAGAAGAAGAAGAAGAAGAGCCTGCTCTTTAAATAAATACACTTCTATCTCTTTTGAAATTCGGGCAAATTGCTAAATAAAAGTTGAAACTAATCAAAATCTTTATTGTCTTTTCATATATCGTTTTAAGTGTTGTGGTTTGGTTTCTAGATCGATTTGCCAGGCATAAAACTATTCGTTTAGCAGCTGACTGTAAACAATTAGTGTGCAAGAAACTTGCTAGTTTCGGTTAGCAACAGCTAACCCACCCCGCCCACGCGCGCACATACGCTCCCCCTCCCACCTCTGATAATTACAATATGCGCAAGTTGAGTGAACTCTGTCGCGTCGCACGTAGGCTATTAATATTCAAATATCAATCATACGGCGCGTCGCCTGAAAGTGAAAAGCGAATTCCAATTCGCCGTATAGTGAATACACGCGCCCCCCCCTTCACAGTTCCCCCGTCACACCATTCACCGCTCAGCAGTCGCCTGACCGTTTGCCTAATTGTGCTTTCGGTTTCGCAGAGTATTTCGCATTTCGCGTCGTGCTTATGAAGTCGGTCGTTCGTCGTTCGTCGTTCGTCGCTCGTCGCGCGTCGGTCGTCGGTCGTCTCTGTTGTTGTTGTTCTTGCTGTTGTTATTTGCTTGTCGGTCGATCGGTCGGTCGGTCGGTCGGTCGGTCGGTCGCTTGGTCGGTCGTCATCGTCATCGTTATTTGCCGCCTATCGTATTGACGTTCGTTTCATTCATTCATTCGCTTTGGGGGAATCCACGGCTCGCTCATTCGCATGATTCATTCGCGCGCGCACGTTTCGTATCGTTCGTATCTCTCTATCGTTCTGCGTGTGCGTAAGCGTGCTCTCTCTCTCTCTCTCTCTCTCTCTCTCCGCGTATGTGTGTGTGTCATTTACAAGTTGCGCGCGCACATATTGCTTTAGCATATCAACTTCGCACACCCCTCCCCGATGTCGGCATCAGCACCACCGCTGGTGCCTATCAGCTTTAAATAAGTGTGAAATGATTTGCTTTGCGCCTTGCTTCAACTCTGCTGTGACGTCAAAAGGCCGTACGAGCTGCAAATTCTTAGATAAAACGCCTGATGCCTTTGAGTCGTACTTCTTGCGGTTGATGCTGCTGCTGCTGTTGTTGTTGTTGTTGTTGTTGTTGTTGTTGTTGATATATTTAGTGGTTTTACTATTTATATTTGTTATAGAGTCTAGACTTTAGACACCAAAGTCCATAAATAACTTCAATATGCTGTCACACTTCTCCTTAATGGAACTGTCATCGTTAATAGCAAGAATAACAGTAACACATCATGTATGTATGTATGTGTGTGTGTATGTGTACTTGGGTATGAGTGCATCATTTTAATCGGTTAGCATGTCAACAATTAACGTCTTTGCTTTGCTCAACTATTTTGCTATTGCCAACACTTTTTGGGTTTTTTTCCTATTTGCGTCTTCCTCCAGTGACGCCAATGAGAAATTCACCTTGTGTTATGCCATTATTAAGCACTTACACACACACACACGCACACATACACAGAGAGAGTTGCTCGATAATGAGGCTGATGATGATGATGATGATGATGATGATGAGGTTGGCCGTCTAAGTATAGAACATAGCAAAAGCCACAGCATCATCACCTGTGGCAATTAGCCAACACCAGCAGCAAAGCTCAACTGAGACGAATACAAACATACGCAGTCCGACAGAGAGAGAGAGAGAGAGAGAGAGAGTGAGCGAAGAGAGAGTTAAGCGGCGTCTTTTGGGCGCTTCTGTTTATATTGATGAGTTGAGGCTTTTGTCAAGCGCCATAGTCGAGGGACAGTTAAGTTAAGTTAAAGCCAAGTCTAGCTAAGTAAAGTCCAAGCCAGGTCCGAAATGATTATGTCTGCCAAATTAGCATAGTCATCTTTGCGTTTTCTTTTCATACCAATATATATATTTACATATACATATATTTATATATATATATCTATTTTGTATAGCGCATTCTGCAAATATTTGTTTGACAAGTTGTGCATTATTTTGAATTCTGTTTGCAAACTATATATTTTCCTGTGGCTCCAGTCGACTGGCAATTAAATTTAACTCGTGATGTTTGACAAGCTTAAAATCTAGATACTGCCGGTTGCTCATTGCGGATACGTATTGCAGATAAGCCCGCAGGCAATGGCTGCTTGCTCCCCCAATGACACACTGACTGGGCAGCCCATTGTATTATTCATAATGCTGACACTCTTATCTATTTGGCAGCATTTATTTGTCAGCAATAGAATTTTCAATAAACTTTGCTTATATTGTGTGATTGGGTGTTGATATGTTCGGATCTGGAGCTCATCAACTGGCTATGTTGGCCAGATTGAAACTCAATTTAAAAACAAATATACATATTTATATATACATATATATATATATATACATTTCGAGTCGATGAGTGGCACGTGTCCCGTTGTTTATTCTTGGCTGTGTTTGTTTGTTTGGCCACGCGAATTGAGCTGATTTGTTTTCACAACAAATTAGCCATTTAGTGGGCATATTTAGCTGTCGTCTCAGTTCTGCTCGACTTTGACAGTTTTTTCTATTTGTTTTCTTTTTTGTTTTTTTTTGTTTTTTTGATTCTTTATCGAGAGCCACAAAGTCGCGTGCGGCATTAATTGGCGCATCTTATTTGTGGCATTTATTAATAGTTCTTTTTTTCTCTCTCTCATTTTCATGCGAAAGTTGCTGGGAATGTCGTAACGGCCCTCGCAATAATACACATAAATATCTAATGGCAATCCAATGACCAAACTCATATGACCGTCTCGCCTTGTGACGCTGTGTCACTTTTCAATTTTGCACCTACGTAACGACGAACGGTGAAATGGGTCCTCATGTGACCCACTTTCAAGCTCTAATCGACTTTATGGCTCTAAATTTGATACCTATACACTTATCTATATATATATATAATATATACTTACTTGATTTTCGGTGGTGTTGAGCCGGGGCAGGAAGTCGTATTTGCTGCTGTGAACACTCCACATGCGGTACTTGGATATGTCAATGGCCTGGTTGGAGGATGTGACCTGTGCCTTCAGCGAGTTGACCTGTTGCCGCTGCTTGTTGTTCGTCCGCAGCTCGTTCAGCTCGCTGCGAGCCTTTTTCTGTAGCTGGCGAAGCAGCTGCAAAGATAACAAGAACAACACCAATTAGATTCCATAAATCCCCTTGAATCACTATATCAAAAGCATTTCTATATTCGGCTATTCGCTCCATTCATATTGCCACCTCATGCAAAAAACGCGAATTGTTTATGCTACGCGGCATGCGAGCAATTGAAAAAAAGAAAACAAAAACAAAAACAAAACAAAAAAAAGTGCAATTGATTATTAATAATATGATTATGAAAATCGAATGACTTTGAATTGTAACTATTTCTGCTTGTTTTTGTATTTGGCGAGTGCTCACCTTCTTGTGCTGGGCGCAACGATTGTGTGGCCGCAACACGGTGGTGTTCGACGCGGGACCCGTCCAGTTGCCACCGCAGGCGTTGCTCCAGTAGAGGTCGGTGCGCCTCAGTTCGCTGTAGAAGCGCGTCTTGATGCTGCCACCGTTGTAATGACGCTTTTGGAGACGCGTCCGATTTAACGTTGGATCAATGGCGACGCTCGTTGAGTCGAGCAGGTCGCCGAGTGTGGCAGCTGCTGCGGCTGTGGCAGGGTGCTGGGCGGGTGCAGGTGCAGGTGCAGGTGCAGGTGCAGGTGCAGCAATGCCACCGCTGACGGCGCACATTAGAGCGGCGATCATCAGCAGGGCTGCCTCTGTCTGGGGACGGCTTCGGGCGCTGCGCGGCAACTGCGGCCTTGCCTCCGTCGTCGTCGTTGTTGGCGTTTTCGTTGTGTTGGCCGTTTTGGTGTTGTTGCTGTTGGCTGTGGGCGGGCCAACAGTTGTCGTCTGTCAATGGGAGCAGGGTGGATTCCCGTTACTCAAGTCACAATACAATACAAGTTTAATGACTGCGTGCGTGTGTGTGTGTGTGTGTGTGTGTGTGTGTGTGTGTGTGTGTGTGTGTGTGTGTGGGTGTGTGTGTGGGTGCGATATGATTTGGGCACATCGTGCCGCTTGTGGTTATCGTTATCGTTTTGTTGTTGCTGCAGTTTGTGTGTCGGCTGACATAATTATTTAAAATAAAAGTCTTAATTTGGCTGAATCACCGGAGCATACGCGAATCTCCGCATACACTGCGCTACAAAGTCAACGAACTTAGCCGGAGTCCGACTTGCGCACTTTTGTGAAATTCGTCAGCGGTTCGAGTCAAAGTCAACGTCGAACTCGAAGACGAAGTCGAAGTCGAAGACGGAGTCAATCGGACGTTTCTCTTGTCTCATCTCTCTCTCTCTCTCTCTCTCTCTCTCTCTCTCGCTCACTCTCTTTGTCTGGCTGGCTGGCTGTCTGTTGCTCTCTCTATCTCGCTGGTCCGAGCCTCGTCCATGCCAAGTTGTCGACGTCGTTGCTGACGCATCGCGCGCACGCTCTGACTTGTTGCTGTTGCTGTTGCTGTTGCTGTTGCCAAACAACCCAAACAGCAACCTCCTCCCCCTCTATGGCCTTTTCAGCAAAACAACAAAAAGAAGCGGGCCGAGAGCAAGAGGCACAAAAGTGAAGAAAATAAAAACTAAAAAACAGCCAACCGCCCGCCCCGAACGTGTAAATTAATTTCACATGTTTCGCTTTTGGCTTTTGGCTTTTGATTTGAATTGAAAATGTTTTGGTAGCTGCTGCGCCGGTCGCCAAGGGCTTGTATCAACTTGGCCCAGACGCACACACACCTTGTCCCCAACTTGCACTACAGGGTATATGCCCAGTAGTCAATCATATGCAAATTTCGAACTATGTTCAACTTCACAGTTTTCAAGCTTAATGCACCCAAATATTTGAATGTATTTTTGAAAAACAACAACAAGCGAATTTCATACCTGACATTTACAGGGCATTGCATAGTCGAGCTGTGGAAAGTATTTGTTTGTTAGTTGCACTGTGCACTGATAAAAAAAAGGCAACGCTTTTTCTAGAAAATACTTAAAAGTTGCATTGCTTGTGGGAGAAATGTGGATTGCATTCAGCTTCTAGGCAACTTGGGGAATCGCAATGTAGGCAAATATAGGTCAGGGTTGCCAGCTACCCTGATTAATGCTAATGTTTGGCTGACAAAAGCTGCGTGCTGTGTGCGAGTATATCATCTGCATATGTGTATATAAGAATTAGAGAGAGAATTCTTTGTTTGCTGGTAATCTGAAGTCAAACACTACCCACTTAAGTTGACCAAGTTAGTGCCAGTAATCCCTTTTGCCGTCAGTGTCAGTCAGTCAGCGTGTTTTTGCTGAATTTCATCAGCGGCGTGCATACTGTGGCAGTGGAGAATGGGTGGCGGGTAGTCTCACTTATCAGTTAGTTGTACACGCACCGCTTATGTACTGTTTTGTACGCTATGAAAAAGTGCACAATGTGCACAAATAATAACAATGACTGTTCGATAAGGCCGGCGACTTGTGAAATGGTTAAAAAGTGAAAAAGAAAAAATACACACCATTTACACATAAATTTCCAATGAGTCCTGTGCCAATTGCGCTGGGAAATTGGCTGCGTGAGCGCCTCCTCCTTTCCTTTACGGCTTTCAGCACTTTTCTTTCCCCCTTTTTTCAATTAAAACACTTCTCAATTGTGGAGCAACAATAGCACGTGCCAATTTAGCGAGTTAAATGCACTTCAAAAAAAAACTATTGTCCAGTAAAAAAAAGCAAAACAAAATAATAACAAATCGTATATCGAACGCCGGAGATATCTTGGAGATATAATATTGGAAAACTGTCGACGCGATGCGTTTGGCTGCCTGTTTTGATTTGATTTGATTTGAGTAACTGGCGATCGAATTCGTTGCTTTACAGGCGGCGCTGTCGCTACACACAAACATATGTATTCGCCAGCTTTTTGCTTTCGCAGCAGAGAGCAGCACAGTTAACACAGTCTGCGGCAGCGCCAAAAGCAGAGCACAGCTGAACTGAGTTGAGCCGAGCAGCGACAGCGACAGCGACAGCGACGGAGCAGACTAACAGCAACAGCAGCAGCAGCAGCAGCAGCAGCAACAGCAAGAACAGCAGAACCAAAAGCAGGCAGACGCGAACTGAACTCTTCAGTTATTATGAGCGTACTAATGAGGAGTACGTCGAGAAGCCACCTCAGCTGCAGAAGTCACATTTGTACTATGTCTCTTCGTGCGCAGATTCGCAACCGCCTCTGCTCGTATGTGCATGTATGTGTGTGTGTACGCTGAGTGAATCGACTGACGTGTGCTGTGTGTGTGTGTGTGTGTGTGTGTGTGTGTGAGTAGTCTCAGTTTGCCTGTATTAACATTAGTCGCAGGCAAACGGCTAACGATAATCATATTGTTATTGTCGTTTTTGTTGTTGTTGCTCTGTGATGACAATATTGATGAAATGAGTGTGCAAACCTTTTATGGAGAGAGCGACCATCATCTACTCACCTACTCCCCCTCCAAACAGCCCCGTAACCTTCATAAGAATGTGCATATTTCTCAAACTCCAAACTCTCCAGCTGAACAGCTGTTCATACATACATACACCGACAACATACACATACGAGAAACACTCAAACCTGAGCCCGAACTCGAGCCCGAGCAGTGTCGGCGAACCGACGACAGTAGCCGAACAGTTAACAGCTGAGCGAAAACAATGAATAACTGTGTTTTGTGCTAGGCCACATATGGTATGTGGGTGGCTTGGTCAGGCATATCGATACCGTGATGCGGCGGCTTGCGGCAATGTCCATATTAGTTCATTAATTAATATTCAAATAAAATCGACCCACACAAATTGAAAGTCGATAATCTTACAAATGAGCACATTGATATCGCAATGCGACATGCCAAATACTACACAATAGTTACTTAATTCATATTGAAGAGTAGCGCATTGCTGGATTCGTTGAAATGGCTGCTTAATATTTACCGCTACAAATTAGTTCTCACTCTCACTCTCTCCGCCTCTCGCTCTCAGTGAGTGTTTGTGTATGTCTGTGTGTGTGTTGTGTGTGTGTATGTGTTTGTGTGTGTAGACTAACACCTGCCCATCTAACACATACGTGTGCATTTAATATGTATGTGTGCGTGACTTTGACTCCGACTGAGGCTCTCTTCTGATTTCTTTGCGAGTGCGCATTGACCACGACATTGATTTCGTATCTTTGCTGCTGCTCTTGTTGTTGTTGTTGTTGAACAACAACGTTACCTTTTATCGCTTGCGAATGACACACACACAAGCGTACACATATACACAGACGCATACGCAGAGCCACAGACACTCAAAGTAACAGTAACGAACGATCGACAAAAGACAAACTAAGATAAAAATTATTGCAAATTGTTGATAAGCCGGCACTTTGCCGGCATCATGGTTTATGATCAACCCCCCAGCGAACTTTCACTAAACCTATATATATATATATGCATATATATATATATATATGTGCCTAGAGTATTTATGCCATATCACTTCCGATTTACACACAAAAAAAATAACAACAGAAACAATAAGGCGCCAGACGGTAGGTGTGCGAGTATTAATCATTGTCGTAAGCTGCTGCCTCTGCGTGACTAGTCTATTGTAGGTTAACAATGTTGGGTCACACACACACACACACACCCTACGAGTGCGAAAGACAAACGAGAGAGAGAGAGAGAGAGCAAGGTAATCAGTGTTGTCGACGTCACAGACGCTCGAACATTTAAGTTATTTCCGTTCAATTTCACAAGAATTGAGATATTACTCATACGCGCCGGTGTCTGGCAAACAGCCGGCTCAGTCAAGCTCTCTCTCACGCTCTCATAGATACACACACACACACGCACACACACACACACACACACACACAGAGAGAGACAGCCTTGTGGAGGTTCATTCATAAATTTTTTGCACGCTGTTGCACGCGAGCGAGACAGACGCATTGAGACGCACAGAGAACGCGGATACCGCCGCAAATAGTCAAGTCAATTTTCACCATGCCAAAACAAGATCAATCAACACAATTTTTTGAGCGCCTCTTACTCATGGAGACGTGGCCCGTGGAGGCGACTCCGCGCTCAGCATTTTCGTCGTATGATTGGGCCAATCTATTTTTAAACTATTGTCGTAGCGCGGGCGTAAAGTTTCCATTTGGATATTTCCGTTTTTTATTTCTTTCGCTCTCTTTACTTTAAATTTTATTTTATTGTTTGCTTTTGGGGTCGTCCAACGAGCGTCACTTGCAGTGGAGGTGGGTGGGGGGCCTGTATCGCCTCCACAGCGACCTCCAATCACATTTGGGGATTTTTTTTGATTGTGTGAATTGAATGTGGCTATTTGCATTGCATGTGGAATCCATTTTTACCATTTACCAGGGCGTGTGCGGCGCCTGTCAATGTTTATGGCCAAATATGCCCAATGTGTAACCCCTGGTTTATGATGCTGTCGTATGAGTAATTTTCGATGGATGACACACTTCTGTCGCATGCCAATGCAAATCCGAACAGTAGTTTTGGGTAATGTCTGTGGAATGCCATAGAAATGAAGCCCAACATTTGATTCATTGTCGATAATTCCTTAATTAAAACAAATAATTTAAATACATCATTCTGAGTAAATGTATTTCAACGCTTTCCATTTCAATTCAGTTTACATAATTATTTTAGTTAATTAATTTATATTCATTAAAATCAAAATTAGATATTTAATTTATTTCACTGAGAGAAATCAATCTGGAATAAATCGAATTTTCTTAATGATGGTCAGCACAGAAGTTATTCACAATTTAATTGAGTGATGATGATAATTTTAAATTGAAAATTAGGCTGAGATGAGTGGTTTCAGTATATTCCACTCTAACTTGGTTAACAATTATATTATTTAAATTATTTATATGAAATACAACATAAACTGAAAATGCAAAAAAAAAACAATTAAATTCAGTTAGTGGGAAATGTTATCTCTGATAATTCCCATTGCCATAATTTAAATTCTGGGTTTTTTTTGTTAGTTTTTATAGATGCAATAATTAGAATTGGAAACGCGATTACTGCTCAAAATTCATTAGGGAAAAAGATACAAGTTGATAGGCCGTATGTGTGAAAAGGGCTAACGATTCCCAGCATTATCGGCTATTCCAAGCAGGGAGTGCATTTATTATATTATTGTGTAATATTAGTATCTATCTACGTAACGCTGCGGTCTTTGAACTGGCTCAGCGCTGCCAGCTCTGCCAGCTCAGCCAGCTCTGCCAGCTCAGCCAGCTCAGCGTGTGACTGGGAGTTAAACAATTTGTGTAACCGCATAATGCTAATTTATTGTCCAATCGATTTGAAACAGCAACTAAAAATGCAGTGACGGCCGTCGGACGTTGGCGAATGCCAAACAGTGACTCATAAAACATACATATTTCACGGCTAATGAAGAACTTGTATTTGCTCATCATCTGTTCCTTCTTTATCTGCTGGCGAGTGCAGTTCGAGCGGCATTTACTCATAGCATAAGCCCAGTTGGGCCCCACAATGGGGCGTATACGCAATGCGCACACAAATTAATAAGTTTCAATATTGATTTGAACCAGAAACCAGATCAAACATATTCGTATTTGCTATTGTTGTTCGTTCCTCAGTCTTATACATGCATCATTGCTGCAGGGATTCAGGGAGGCATAACAGCCATATATATATATATACATATATATATATGTATAGGGATGCTGCCCCATTAATGGCCGGTAATTTGGTGAGCGCTGTGCGCTGTGCTCTGTGTTTTCATGTTTGCCGAAACTCGAATTTAAAAGTTTCACACATAACAAAGTGCGAAGGATGCAGATCGGCAGAGCCGAGCCAAACTTAATTAGCGCCCATTGCAAAAATATTTACGGCAAAGCAAAATAACACCCAATAAGGTAAAAAAACAAAAACATAAACAGCGCTGCAAACAACAAAAAAAGGAGCGCAAACGCGTGATGATCACTGGGTAACGCCCCTGACAAAGCCCAACAGAGACTCACAGGCGGATGGAGGGACGGATGGTGGGACGGATGGCGGGACGGTACAGGAACCACGCCGAACAACGAGGGGCAGCAGCCAAAAACAAAGCAAGCACATGCAACCCATATATTTGAGCATCAAAGGCCGCCACAGGAGCGCGCTGCAGCCTGGTCATGGGAGGTGCAAACGCCTCAGTCTCAGTCTTGGTCTCAGTTTCGGTCTCAGTCACAGGCACAGACACAGGCACAGACACAGGCAGAGCCAAAGACGCAGACGCAGACGCAGTCTCAATCTTGGTGTTAGGCCGGCTCATTGTCCGTTCCGGCCGCGGCCGTCATTATAAGCCGTCACCTTGTTGTGTAGACTTTGGCCATGGCCACCGCGCAAGAGCGCACAGATCGACAGACAGACAGACAGATAGACAGATGGACAGACAGACAGACAGACAGACAGACAGGCAGACAGACAGAGAGCCGCATCCAGAAAGAGCAGCAACGGCAACTGACGATGCAAACTGCTAATCCGGTTCGGTTTCGGGTACGGCGGCAATCGCTGAAGTGAAATCAACTCGTTAACTCGTTACCAAAACTGATCCCATTTAGCGGCGCATCGCATCGCATCGCAACGCGGCGCCAGCCAGACAGGCCCAACGAATGCGCTACACTCTGCACTCTGCACTCTGCTCAGTCTGCCAGTCTGCCAGTCTGCCAATAACAATTTGGCAATGGGCAATGGTCAAGCTGCGAGAACTTAGAGCTGGCCAAAAACTGTTGCTAGCCTTTTAAATGTGCTCGATGTTAATGCCATAATTCATTTAGCGGGTAGCGCAAACAAAGTGCGCACTGGACGCAAGAGCAGCCTGAGCGCTTGGAGGCTGGGCCAGTTTGGGGCTTTGAGGCTGCGACGGCGCATCCGCGTCATCGGCAACATCATCGGCAACACCAAGAGCCAACATCAACATCAACAGCAACACCAACAGCAACACCTTCATCATTATCAGGCGGCGTCTTCGACTTGGACTTCATCTTCGACTTTGAGTTGGAGATGGAGCTGGAGCTGGAGCTGGAGTTAAGGTTTGGAGCTGAGTTGCGTTCCGTTGCGTTGCGCTGCGTCGCGTTGCGTCGCCTGAGGGCTGAGGTAGTTGGCGCTGCTGCTCTCTCATTGTGGTCGGGCCCGCCAATTGCGGTGATATGCTGGCTCGTTGCGAGGTCCGAAAAGTAGGTGGTTATGATGATATACTTTGGCTGTTTGGCTTAGCTGTTGAAAGCGACCTTATGCGGCTTCCGCTGCGGCAGCAGCAGCAGCAACAGCCGCAGCAGCAGCAGCAGCAAGTCGATGAGTTTCAGAGTCGGCAATATTGTTGCATGGTTATTGTTTCTACCAAGGCGAGAACTAAGGCTAAGGATAAGGATATGGCAGTCTTTGGCTTTGCCGGCGACGTCCATGTTATTAACTTATTTTTAGCCAATAAAACGGCAATGAAGCGAACGAGGCGAACAGAGGCCAACAGAGGCACAAAATGCGGTTCCCACAGTTATTATTTTCATAGGCTGAACTATTTGGTGTGGAAGTAATGCGATGACGGCGGCGCTGACGCTGACGATGATGGTGGTGGTGGTAGTGGTGTGCTCTGGTCTGCTGTGCTGTGCTGTGCTGTGCTGTGCTGTGCTGCGGTGCCAGTGGCTTCGGTGGTGGCGACCGTTGACGATGGCGACCGATGGCGACCGATGGCGCCTCATTTGGCATTGGTGTTGATTGGCCCAGGCAAAGTGTCAAATGACAATGGCAAGAGACAGAGACAAGCACACAGACGACGGACAAAGGATGAGCAGCTGCGGCTGTCGCAGGGTATGGGAGCGGTGGCAAAGCTGCCAGTGTGGCAGAGCCAACAAAAAAAAAAAGAAAAAAACAACCAACAAAAAAAAAGAGAAGAAAAAATAAGCAAAGGAAGCGTTGCAAGTGTTTTGTAAAAATCGTTGATGGCGCCCAGTTGAGGTTCTCTGATTAATTGCGTAGCCATTAATCTTGACCAGCCATGAAGAAGACGCACTTGCTGCAGCAAACAGCAACAGCTACAACAATCAACACAGCAACAGCAACAGCAACAACAACAACAAGAAGAAGAAGAGAGTCAACTGAAGGAGAAGCTTTGACATTCAGCAGAGATTGCTCAACATTTGGAGGACCACACAAAGCGGGCGCGGTAATTGCAATCCAACAAAAAAAAAAACAAAAAAACATAAAGACAAAAAAACCGAAGACAAAAGACAAAAGACAACTTGTACCCTAAACCAGATTGACAATTATGTACAATGATAGTTCCTTTTTGTCGTTGTCGTTGTTGTTGTTGTTGTTGTTGTTATCCTCAGCGTCAGTGTTAGCCTCATTCCCATCCTCATAATCTTCGTCATCCAGTTGAGCGTCGTGTGCTCTCTTGCGCAGTTACACGAGACCCGGATCGGATCGGATCGGATCGGATCGGATGGGCTCGGATCGAATGGAATCGAATCGAATTAAATTGAATCGAATCTTCGTGTGTTTTTGTTTTGAAGTGTACAATTTCACAACATTTAATTCAAGATTTGACGGCAACAGGTTCGTATTCAAGAATTCTGAGCGACAGGTACACACGGACACTACACATACATATGTATGTATGTATGTATGTATGTATGTATGTATGTGTATATAGCATTTACCTTCTCCTTCATTGCATCTTCTTAGCGAGGCACATACATATACATATCCATATATATATACATTTTACAAGACCTCCCGCACATGTAAAACATGCCGATTCATAATTCTGCATTTTATTTTTTAAGGAGGCAAAACGAGAGTGGAGTAGTTGATGATGAGCAGCCGCCGCCGCCTCAGACGCCTCACACAAAGGTTGAACGCTTGAATGACAGCGGCGGAGAGTGAAAAAAAACACACACGAAAAAAAAAAAAATAATAATAATAAGAAAAAAAAAACGAAATAATAAGAAAATACTAAACTGAACTGCCTCACGAGATAAACATCGGCAGAGACGACCACCCGACCGCTGGAACTTACAGGCGTAGTAGTGCCCGCTCCAGCCAGCTGGAATGACAGATTGGACCACCATTTGCACATGTGACGAGGATGAGCCTCTGCCTCAGCCTCCGCCTCAGTCTTAGTCTCAGTCTCAGTCTCAGTCTCAGTCTGAGTCTCAGTCCCAGCATCAGCTTTGGGTCCAAGCCATGGCCTGAGGACGAGCCAAGCAGCTGAGGCTGAGAATGATGCGACGATTGTCGTCATCCGAGACAATAAAACACAAATCGGCGAGCGGGCAGCAAATTTCTGTTGGACGGGGTAAGTGGGTAAGGGGCGGGGCAAGGGGGCGCAGTATTAGCAAAAGATAAATGATAGAATGGGCAGGGGGAAGACACATCCTCACAACTAGCTGCCTAGCAATTACTGAATATGTTTGCAAATCGATACAAGACAGGCGAGAGCAAATGCTCAGCAAATTCTCTTCTCAAAATCTTCTTATGCAACATCATTTTAATATTGGAAATATAGGATATTATGTAATTATATTAATATGACAAAACTAATAAGGTTTGAAAAGAAAAGCATTCGAAATGCCTCTGACTAATTATCATTTGAATCATCATCTATAAAAAGACATCATTCCATATTATGAATGTCTCTATTATTAACCTAAGCATTCTGATTTGCATATGAAAAAAGAACAAAAAAGGCATCGTGGAATTGCACATTTGTATATATTTGAACATATTTGAATATGATCAGGTTTGATAAACTCAAGTTGTGGTTTACGAGCTGAATTGCAAATTTTGTATTAATTAAACTTGAATAATTAATTAATTTGAAAAGTAATGCAGCTTTCAAACTTAATTAGTGCGTTGATGATTGGCATCGTTTTATTAACATACAAATCCTCCATGCCTATTCCCATCCCATCCTGACCCATCCCGTCCCGGCCCATCCCAACCCGTCACGTCCAGTCCCATCCTTGTTCCATTCCATTCCATCACATTAAATCGAAAGACAAATGAAGCAGCATCTAAAGCAGAAATACGATAATTGAGTGCTCATTTGTCTTACACGCAGAGAGGTTGTTTCACTGGTCGCAAACCAGGAGCAGCGGGAAGGGGGCACAAGCCTGGGGCTGGGGCTGGGGCTGGGGAGAGGCTCGAGTGAAAGAGATTCGGGCAGTGGCAGGTATAATATATAGTATGGTATCCGACTACACGCGTTTTCAAGCCCACATTGACGTGGCCCAGGGCACAAATTTTTATGACAGCGCCTCGGATTTGTAAGCTGCCCCCGTGTGTCGCTTCTCTCTCTCTCTCTCTCTCTCTCTCTCTCGTTCTCGCTCTCACTCTCCTGCATTACTGTATCGAATATCCTGGCATTTGGTATCGAGCAAACGAGTGCACTCAGCTCGGTTCTCCCCCCGCTCCCAGCTCGCTCCACAATCCACTTATGCAATGGGACTTTTTAAGATGCATTCCACAGCCAACTGAATACCAAGCGCAATTGTTGTCGGTTGTCGGTTGTCGGTTGTTGGCTGCTGGCTGTCGGTTGGCGGTTGTCGATTGGCGTTGCCTGTTGCTGTTGCCTGTTGCCTGTTGCAGTTGCACATACACACATATGCTGTGCACATATCTATTGCCGGTTGTTTGGTGCTGCTGCTGCTGCTGCTGCTGCTGCATGCTGCTGTTCGCATAATTATAGACACATCAGCTGTTTGGGCCACTTGCAGTTATAGTTTAGAGCCGCACTGGCCGTTGATTTGATTTTCCTCAATCTCAATTGTTTTGTAATGCACTGAAAGGGGAACGGGGCAGCAGAGCTTCGACAGAGATTTGCAACAGCAGCAGCAGCAACTGCCATAACTACACCCCACATGTAGACACAAATTGATAACAAAGACATGTCGAGGAATTGACGAACTGACTGAGTGACTGACTGGCAACGACAACGACGATATCACTTGCCGCTTATTTGATGGCAAATTAATATAATTATCATTGCACGAACCGGAATTGCACGACCAACAACAACGACAACGACAAAAAAAAAAACCGACTTCGACTTCGACTTCGACATTAACTGCGACTTCGACGCCAACTGCAACTGCAACTCCAACTTCGACTTCGACTTCGGCTGTGACTGTGACTCCATCATCAATGGATTCGACGGCGACCGGCGAACGACAAACGACGAATGAAAACAAACAAATAAACAATCAAAGAAACAGCGAAACCCATAATTAACGCCACAAACGCAAATATTAAGCTACCGTCCAAGTCCCAGTTGCAGCTCCAGTTGCAGTTGCAGTCGCACTTGTATAGTTGCAATCTTAGCTGTGTCTCAGCTACCGGGCTGCTATGCAAACAAGTATTTTTAAGATACGCATTGCATAAAGCATACACACACACACACACACACACACACACACAGTAGTCATCAGCAAGTGGCGCTAGTTGGCAACTAACTGGCTTAGATAATCGCCAGATATGAGTATAGTCATGGCGCAAATAACAGTTAGAGGGCGTTGCGAACACCATCTTGACGTCTTCAATTACAACAGTTGCTGCTACACACAAACATATACATATATATACCGATAAATATATACATATATATATATATATATCTGTATGTTATTACATAGCACAGCATATTTGGGATAGTTCTCTTATTTTGAGTGAGAATCCTTGAAGCGCAAACCTTCGAGCATTTTCAAGTATAAATTGTTTCTCATATCACATAAAGTGAGGCACAAATAAAAGTGTCGCAGCAATCGTTGCAAATTGTATTTGTGGATGACACTCGAATTTTGTAATTTATAATTTTAAGATAATTAAATTCGCAATCGTTTTAGTACTGATTCACAGAGCTGCCATAGTTCAAATCAGACGAAAGATGAGTTTTAAGTTGTGGAATCAAGATAGGCGTAGACAAACATGCCACAAACATGCCACAAACACGCTTTCTGTATTTGTATATTATAAAAATAAAAAAATAAGCAAAATTTATATTTTTTAAATATTTGTATATATATATTTATTTAATGCACTTAATGCAATTTGATGTCGATTTTGCTTCACAGATCCAATTCCAGTTCAGCAATTGATAAGAAAGACAATTTAATATTGTGAGTGAAAAGATCTTCAATTCTAGTATTGATTCGCCAAAATCAATACAACATTTTGAAAAGACATTTTCGAATAAATTTCCAATTTATGTAAATTTAATTTCAAATAAATAAATATAATTTAAAATACATAACACAATATCACAAGGACTTGAATACTCAAAAACCAATGTGATTGAATGGATTACATGTCTATATAATTTTGGATATAAATAATATTTGGAAAATACTCCTCAGGTGGCAGAGGACTTTTAAGTGTGTTTATTATGATTAACCACTTTTATGAACATCGATAAAACTTGTCTTTGCTCCAATGACATTTCTGAATTTATACATTTTTACTTTGGCTCAGTGGAAACAAAATCCAAGAGCTACCCGCAAAAATATCCAAACATTAATTGAGCTATGCGAACAGTTTGAGAATTTGAAAATTGTGAATTGGGTACTTAGAGCAACTCTCAACCAGTCAGTCAAGCAGTCAAGCAGTCGGCCGGCCAGTTAGCCACTCTCAGCTGGGGCCACATTTGATGGACATTATGGCCAAATGGCATTTGCGAAATGTTTAACACTGATTGAGTTGCAATTGCTGTCAGGTTTTGGTTCTTTTTGACAAGCCAATGCAATTAAATGTAATTAGTGCACCTCGAATGGTAGAACAGTTCAATTAGAGTGTTGCCTAGAGTTGAGGAGCTGACATTTGGTTGCTAGAATTATGCGAGCTATAACAGCAGCAGCAGCAACAGCAGCAGCAGCAACAGCAGCAGCAAAGTCAGCAACTGGCAACAGGCCGAGGAGGAGCAGAGTGGCAGAGAAGTTAAGGTAGCAACAACTGCAACTGCAAGTTCTTACTGTAGAAATCGTGACTGTGGCTCGCCGATCCGATAAAGCTGGCATAAAAGCGCAAAGCATATAAGAGAAAAATTTACCCACCAGCAGGATATTTAAGATTGCCCCAAAAGACCACAAATGTGCAAAAGACGCAAAGACGACGACGACGACGACGACGACGACGACGACGACGACGAAAGCGATGGCGATGGCGATGGCGAAGGCGAACTCAAATGCGCACTCAGATGCAGACCCAACGATGGCGACTCTCGCGACGCTGGTGACGATGATGATGAGGCACAAAACGTTCGCTGCGACAGTCAGTCGGTCTGGCAAGCTGGCAGCCTTGCAGTTGATTAAGCGACCGCTTCAGCGGCGGCGGCGGCGTCGGCGCAGCAAACAGATTTGCATATTTCATTGAGCAGTTCAATCAAATGGAGGACACCAAAGCCGGGCCTGAAACAAAACGTGGACACAGTCGCGGCAAAAGGTATTTTTTTCTTTATTTTTCGTATATATATATATATATGTATTTTTTGTGTTGATTCTCTGGTTCTCCTTTTTGCAACATGGCGAGATGCAAGCGCTGCGATTAAGTCCGAAATAACTCATTCATACGCAGCCGTGAAGCTGGGCAGGATATGGCACCGTCACCACACCAGTTACCATCATCCGTCCATTTGGCAACAGTCTCTGCTCAGTCTCTACTCACTCTCACTCTCTCTCACCCCACTCTCTCTCCCTCTGCCACTATCTCTCCTTCTCTCTCTCTCTCTCTCTATGTGCCTAATCTTTGGAATGTCATCACTGCCTGGCAGCAGCAGCACAGAACAATGGCCATGGCCAAATGCAAGTGGAGCCAAAGCCACAGTCAGAGACTGAGACTGAGACTGAGTCGGAGTTGGAGTCGGAGACCAGAGACCCAAAGTCGCAATTGACAGTCCAAGATGGCGAGATCTGCAGCCATCGCCAGCCAAGATGGCGATGTGCAGAGCATTTGCATAAAAGCTCGCCCACTCGCCAAAAAATAAAAGAAAAAAAAAACAAAAAAAAAAACGAACAACAAAAAAAAGAAGAAAAATCTGCATCCATCTCAGTCGTTGGCGCTTTCTCACTCTGGCACTCAGTGCCAGTGGGCAACTGGTGAAGCGCACTTAATGCGGGCGGACACTAAGCCACGTGTGAAATTCAATCGCTGCCTCATCTCGGCTCAGCTCGGCTCGGCTTGGCTTGGCTTGGCTTGGCTTGCTTTGGTTTGGGTTGGCCTGGCTCGGCTGGTCGCCTCATTCGCTCGCTCGCACCGTCATCAGCGCAGGCTCGAATGTCGTCCGCCTGGACACCTCGTTAGGAACTCCGACGACGCTGAAGCTGACGCTGACGCTGACGCCAACGTCGACTCGACGTCGGCAGACCGGTGTGGGGTCCACTTAGTCCAAGCGCGCTCGTTTCGGTTTCGGTTTCGGTTTTCATATTTTGAGGTTCACCGATGTGTTAACAGGCGGCGGTAGTCGCATATTAGGCGGCCCATGACCAGATCTCAGCTCCCCATAACCAAAAACCCATTCCCATACCAATACCCAGCTGAGGTTTAGCTGAATCAACTGCTGTCCCCAGCCAGGGCGATCTGACTGACGAATTTCGCAGGCAACTGGCTGAAGACAGTGCGATAGCAAGTGTCACGTCAAGCACATAAATTAAATGCACAACAACAACAGCAACAACAACAATAACAATAACAACAACCATACCAACAACAACAATAAAAGCAGAGCAGTAAATATAAAATGAAGCTAGTCGAATACTGATTGCTCTTGTGAATTAAATGTTTGCTTGAATTGAAATTTCGATAATTGTAAAAATGCATGTGTCTAAAGACAATTTAGATTATAAATAAATAAAGTTACCAATATTAATATAATATTATTTGAGTACTATTTTTAAACGAGCTCAAGGTTTGAATAATGGCAGAATTGGAAGTACTTTCTGCGCACTTTATGGTTATTAATGAATAAACAAAACAATCTGTCTAAAAAATACTTTAAATACTTCATATATCTATGCTTATTAAATAGTATTGAGTACAAGTTTCTATCGAGAGTTTTAAATGCATGTTTAAAGCTATATTTTGAATGTTTTGAATAAGGAACAAATGACAATAAAGCAGTTGCAGTCTGAGGTGTCGATTATTTATTTTGTTTTTTGCATAATCACTGGTATAAATAATTTGGCCAACAAAAAACAGTTGTTAATATTTTGGCTATCGATAAAATCAGAAGAAAAAAACAGCTAAGCTGATTGCAATCATCATAAGTGTGCTGCTGGTGGCAGCAATCATTATTCAAAAGTCATGATACCCGCGGCCAAGGGCACCGGACAACAAAAAAAAAAACAGAAAAAAAGAAAAGAGGAGCAGCCAAAGAACATGAATAAGCAGCCGATCGCAACGAGCACAAGACAAGATAAGCAGATAATTTTCTAGGCAGCAGCGAACGGCGGCCACCGGAGGCAGCAGGCAGAAGTGGCAGCAACAGCAGCAACAGCAGCAGCAGCAGCAATAGGCAGCAGCCAACGGCAGCAGGCAGCGGGGCAAGGGCACAAAAGGGACAACGACGACGACGACGACGACACACGGCAATGCCTCCAAATTGGACCACAGAGGCTGTGCCCCATACCCTTAGCGGCGGCGACATGATGTTTTACTAACCAGCGAACGGCAAACGGCAAGCGGCCAACGGCAGGCGATGGACAACAGACAGTGGACAATGGACGGCGGACAGGCGATGAACGAGGAGGCTGCTAATAATTTGTGTACGCGACGCCGCCACCGCCACCGCCACAGCTACAGCCGCTGCCACAGTCGATGTTAATGTTGATGGCCAATGCCAATGCGAATGCGAATGCAGGTTGAGCTTTGTGGTGCATGCCAGGCTTAAGGGGCATATACAATGGAGGAGCGCATTTGGCATTGGCATTGGCAGGGGCCTGGGCCTGGGCATGGGCATGGGCATGGGACTGGGCCTGGGCCCGGGTCCCCATTGTCGTCCTTCGTTTCATGCTAAACGTGTTGTTGCCAAATTGTGAACAAGATTCATTCATGTTTCAACACATTGAGCAACACGAGACGGCGACGGCGACGGCGATTGCGATTGCGACATGGCGACGGTGACGGTGACGATGACGATGACGGGGATGGTGATGGTGACCAGGGCCAGGGGACTCCGAAAAAACGCTGAGGATGCTCGCGCTGTCCGCAGCGCGGTGTCGTTGTCATGGCCATCAACCGTCACCATCACCGTTGTCGTCGTCGTCCTCATCATCATCCTCATCACGAGCACGATCATCATCATCATCAGCAGCAGCAGCAGCAGCAGCAGCAGCGGTAGCGATCGGGGCGTGTGAACAGACAATGGCCCGCTCTGCTCTGCGCTGCTCTGCGACTTATTTAAATTTGTTGTGTGTACTGTGAAATATTTGAACAATTTGATGTAGCTGCGGCCTATGCGGCGTATGATTAATGAAATGAATATCAATGTGGACAGACAGTAATTAGGGAATTGGAAACGCCGCCGCACAAAAGCTCATTTTGACAAGGGGCCGCAAATTGCTAGACACGCACTTAGTCATCAATCCAAGCAGCCAACCAGTGAATCAAAACAAATCACTCCATCCAGCAGCAGAACAAGCAAAAGAACACAAATAACGAAGAAGAAGCCGTCAATTGCATAGTTCGAGCTGTACTTGAAAGCGTTTCAGACGAAATTTGGTTCAGTTTGAAGAATTTGGCAAAGCGGAAATGTCAACTCGCAATCAGACTATGAGCACTTGGCTTATTGATCGAAAGTTATGACACAATTTATTCAACAATCAATAATGACTATGCTTTCAAAGGGTATTTCCCAAAAGCAGCTTTGCCAACTCAAAGGTTGAAATACCATTGACGTAGTTCAAATTCATATATGATTTGTAATACACACTGGCACCGATAAGTGAATTTAACAACTTTGTAAACATTTGGTATCCGCTTCGCTGACTAATTATGATAATTTCATTATTTCATTTCATAGGCTAATTATTTTGTTTAATTGTTATTATTCTGTTGGTGTTACATAAGTCAGTTGCCAGTATTTTATTAGTCAATAGTTTCGATTATCTGTCCGATTATCTATTGCGGTCACTATTCCACTAGAAGTAATTTTCCGCAACAATTTGAAGGCGCCCCCAGAAAGCCGTCTGAGAGTGGAGCGCAGGTCTAACCGGAAATGCCCGACATTCCACTCGCATACCAAGCCAGTGAACAATAAGAACAACAATAAAACTAATAATAAAAAACAACAACAATACACACACACACACACACACACACACAAAGTGTCCGCGATGGACATTGCCTGCTTTCATTTATTGTGTTTCTGAAGATGTTTCTTATTATGAAATTAGACTGAACGCCGAACAGCAGAGCACATAGAGACAGTGGGACTGAAGGGACAGACGCGGCAACGACAACAACAACGACAACAACGACAACGGCGACACTTGGCCAAGAGCTCAATGAATGAAACCGAAATGAGAAATGAATGATATCATGCGCATTGTTAGCTCACACGACAGACACGGCTGAGGCCTGCGGGTCGATCCCATGCATCCCAGCAAACGAGATCAAATGCGATAGCGCCACGAAGCGAGGCGGCAGGCATCAGCCAGCAGCAGCAGCAGCAGAAGCAGAAGCAGCAGAAGCAGTCTCCTGCCTCCAAAGCAACGTGTTGCTCATTTAGCTGGCAGCCAGTGCGGCCATAATTCAACGCTTTTGATAACTGCGTTAGGCACCAGCACCGGCACCGGCACTGGCACTGGCACCAGCAACCGGCGAACGACACCCGGCACCCGCAATGCAGCAACGACAGCAGCAACAG
The DNA here is from genome assembly GCA_035043025.1 of Drosophila villosipedis. Lineage (NCBI taxonomy): Eukaryota > Metazoa > Arthropoda > Insecta > Diptera > Drosophilidae > Drosophila > Drosophila villosipedis. Next base: position 878,131 of record JAWNNF010000024.1, read on the forward strand.
CATCAGCAGCAGCAGCAGCGGACCAGGATCGGCGTGCGTCGGCCCTTGGATCTGGGCAAGGGCGAATCGAGAGCGGCGATTCTTCAACCCCTTTGCGCCCCTTGCACAGTGCTTAAGAACTGCTGTTCCAGGCGACAAATACGCCCAACGGCTAGAAAATCATCGGCTTGGATTAGTAATAGGCAGTGGAATCTGTATTATAATTAGCAATTTAGTTGTTAATCTTCTAATTGATAAACACAAAAAAGAATTCGAAAATTTGTCGCTTAAGGTCAATTCAAACTTGTTTATCTGAATATTTAATTAGCACGGCTCTTAAGTGATTTACTTAGCGTCAAAGAACTTGTTAAATGTGTTTAAAATAATCATGGCATGTTCTTATAAAAATATACAAATATTGTTGAGCGCTGATTATTTGTTACAAATCTGCCTTTCTCTCATAAATAGCTATTTATAGATAAAGATATAAATATATGTATATATATATGATCAGTCAAATGTGACACAAACTATATTATTTAGCATAATTAAGTTGTAAGTATAAACATTTATCAGCCCATTAAATAATCAATTTTCCTCTTCTTTTTTTTGTAGTAATGCTGATAGTAATTTTTGTGAATAATTTAATTGCTATTCGGCTATTTAAATACTTATAAGAATGTTGAATTTATGTGATTGAGTCGATTTGAGATTTGGTTCCACTGTATCGCTGTCTATGGCTTCGCTGCTGCTCCGATGCCCCCCTGCCCCTCTGGCCCTTTGCCCCTTTGCTCCTTTGCCTTCTGCTGCTGCGTTGTACAAAATGATTTTGGTGTTTGCCTGGCGATTTGTTGTGTTTGATTTGCTGCCACGTCGCCGTCTGCCTCGTCGTCAAGTTGGTGCCTTGCTTTTGGTCTTGGACGTCGAGCGACATACATGAATACACCGACACACGCACACACACACACACACGCACACACACACACACAGACGTATACCGTCGCATTCCTGCGTGCCGCGCGTTTGCATTGTTCGCTTTTCGGTTCATTCAAATCCTTTCGGTAAAATTCTTTTGTTTGGTGTCAAGTTTAACAAATATTTGAACGGCCGGCAGGCAACGGCGTCTCTTGTTAGTCCCATGTTTCTTGCGTGTTCTGCTGCTTGTCATCTTGTTATAGTTCTTCTTCTTCTTCTTTTTCTCGTTGTTGTTGTTGCTGTTCTTTTTTTATATTGTTTTTGTTGTTTTTTTGCTTTGTTGCTACTGCCACGGTACATGCTTCGTATGGCATGGGGGCGTATGAGTAATCAGCGCTGCCTGCAATTAGTTGGCCTTAGACAAGCTGAGGACGACCAAACTAGGCAGCGATTAGCCTTAGTTGATTTGCCAAGTGTCGTTTGCTGTGATTTTGTCATTGTTGTTCTTATTGTTGTTGCACTCACTGCTGGCTGGCTGGTTGGCTGGTTGGCTCCATTGTTGAGTTCTTATCGCGCCGCGCGCTTTTGTTGTGCGAAATTTTTTACGCCCCGCGGCGCATCGCACAAAATGCCACAAGAATTGCATCGTACAAAATGGCATGGAAACGAGCCAACTGATGTGAAGATCGCACGTCGCCGTTTGGGGCGCGGGTTCAACTAGCAGCGGCAACAACAACTGCTGCTGCTGATGCTGCAACAAAAACAACAACACAAAAAATACATATATATATATGTACATATGGGAAAAAAATTGAAACCGTAATTGTTTGTTTATTATGGCAATGGTGGCAAGCCTTGACTTGATGCTGCTGTTGTTGTTGTTGTTATCGCGTGTTATTGTTGTTATTATAGTTAAATGCTAAAGTGCTACAAAATATTTATATTGGCATTGTCTGCGCACTTTCAGCCACTGCTAAGCAGCTCCGACTACCCCAAGAAGAGTATTCGATATTGAAATGCCCTTCAAAAAATACAACATAATAATAAATAAATAATCTGCAAATTACAAATTTAACTATGCACAGAGTTGGTCGAGGCGTTAGTGCTCTTACGTGCACAATTACTTATAATATTATCTGAACATATATGTATTACACTTAAATATGATCATTAATTCATTTGTTAAAAATAAAATCCTTGTTTTTTTTTTTTTTTTTTTTTTGTTTACGACGAATCCTGACAATCCTGAAAATATATTGTAGTAAATAAAAAAGCACACAAGCGAAAAACAAATTTTAATAAATTTATAAATAGATACATTTGTTGGTTTTCTTTTCTTTTCTGTTTTTTCAAACAATAAATATTTATAAACTTTACTTTAAACATTCGATTAATTCAAATTATATATGTGTTGAATCCGATATTGATTGATTAATTGATTGGTTGATTGATTAATAGCCTGCTGATATATTATAAACATAAATATGCACAATATAAGATTGTATATATTAAAAGCTCATTGAATGATTTGTTGCAAATAAAAATGTTCCAATGTCATAAACGATCTTAACTTTCCCAAAATAAACTTGATGAAGAGCATTACAACACTTTGAAGGGTTGAACTTTGGCGTAGTGAATGTGGCATTTTCCAGACTTTTGCTTACTTTCAGTTTTTATAGTAGAACAAACTTGCAGTGTCCCAGGTAGATAATCATCGGGGCTGCCACAAACAGACACACACTCGCACACACACACTCGCACACACGCACACTCTATGCGGCTGTGGCTCTTCTGACACTTCAATGGGGGCTTAGTCAAGACCTCGGGCACAGTGTATGCATCCTCGTGCTGCTGCTGCTGCTGCTGCTGCTGCTGTTGCAGCTTGATGGTGTCGAGGAGTTGCCGTTGCAGTTGCCTCATGCTGTGGCGCTATGCAGCGATTATTGCAACGGATTAACTTCCTCTTTTGGTTGCTGCTGCTGCTGCTGCTGCGATTGTTGTTGTTGTCATTATTGTTATGCTTATTGTTATTGTTATTGTTGTGGTTACAATGGTGTCACTGCTGATCGTGTTGTTGTACTTCTTGTTGTTACTTCTTGTTGCATTGTGGCTGTCGGTCTCGTTGTGGATGTGGCTGTTGCTGTGTCTGTGGCTGTGGCTGCTGCAGTTGGCACCACCCGCTGCCACTTTGTGCCGTGTCCCTTTGTTGGCTGCTGATGATTCTGATGATTCTGATTGCCGCATAAAGCGAACCATATTATCCACATGACACACATAGTTAATAATACTTATGTACACAACAAATACATATATAAACTGTATATATATTTATCTATGTAAGGCTGTTCGCTGCAGAAATATTTGCCGCCTATTAGGCGCGGATTTGAGTGTGCTTATCGCTTTTTGACTGTTTGACTAGCGATAAGATGGCCAAAAGAAAGAAAGTCCACAACACGAGCAGAGAGCCAAAGAAAGAGAGAGAGAGGGAGAGAGACAGAGTCCGGAAGTCAGGGCACATGCACAACCATGCCTAGAACTATGCTCTGCTAAATATCAATTAATTACGGTAGTTTTTTAATATTTTAAAATAAATAGTTTTCAGACTTGCGGAGACTCGCACTGCTAGCGGATATCATATACCAGCCATAGCTTCAACAAGTAACGATAAAAAAAAAACATATATTTACTAGCAAGTATGATGCAATTAGGTTTGTGGCCATTAATGAAATATATTATTACCGACTGTTGATCATGAATGAATACTGTGTCAATACTCGAACTCGAACTCATATGTACATATGAATGTGTGTTTGAATAGCCGGCAGAAAAACTTGAAAATTGAAATTGATAAAGTGAAAATGTTGTCGAAATGAGTTATTTATTTTGATCGATGATTAATTGGTTAAAACAAATTTTCGACAGAATTCAAATTGTTTCATCTTTGGCGCGACTCGCTTGTCAAAGATTAAGGACACACAATGCGAGAGAGAGAGAGAGAGAGAGAGAGAGAGAGAGAAATGCATGTGTAAAAGTCACGACTTACACACAAACCGAACCAAACCAAACCAAATGAAACGAAACCAATCCGAACCGAACCGAAACGAAGCAAACCGAAGTGAGGCAAGGCAAGGCGAGGCGAGGCGAGCGACACTTGATCCCTTTTGCTGAATGCCTATCACCGTCTTTGTCTCGCTGGCCAACCTTAGCTGTTTCTTTTCTTGGCCGCAATTTATCAGATGCCACTTGTAGCCGGATTTTGATCTAATAAAAACTGTCAAAACGTTTGCAGGACGCTGGGAAAATATTTACACGGCTCACAAAGGTTAAGATACACACACACACACACACACACACAAACACACACACACAGGGGCAGCAGGTGAGAGACAGTTAGGGACAGACAGGGTAAAACAGTTAGAGCTAGACAATAGCAACAGGATCAAGGATGCTGCATAGCTGCATAGCTGCCTGCACAGCGGCAGGTCGCTCGAGACTTGGGCGGTATGACACATCAAGAATTTAGACATTAAAGGATCTCTCCTCGAACAGTGACTGCTGGGCCGGTTTGGGTGTTCGCCACAGTTTGGTCGCAATGTATTGAAAAGATGAAAGTGAATTTCACTGCCAACTAGAATGATGTGCAACGAAGGCAAAAGAATGCTGCATCGGTCAATTGAAATAAAATGAGCGACCGCTGGGAAATCGAGACGACAGGGCCAGGGCCAGGGCCAGGGCCGGACAGGGCGCTTGACTTGGCTCTGATTGTGATTCTGATTCGGATTCAGGTTGTGGCTCTACTTCTACTTCTAGTTCTGGCTCTGACATTGGCTCTGGCTCTGGCTCTGGCTCTGGTTCTGGGCGGCCCCTGCACGTTTAGCTATTTTTATGGAGTTCCACGGAATTATCGCTCAGTCTGCTTCACTCACTCAATTTTCGAAACGTTTCTATTAACACATTGTTGGACGGGCCAACATTTCTTATGTATCTCATATATATATATATATATATATAGTATTTATAATTCTTTTAGTTGTCTTTTTTGTGTGTGTGTTTGTTTTTTCTACTTTGCCGACAACATTGCCGCTGGGAAAAGTGAAGCGTTGTCAACGCCGACGCCAAAATATTGTCCCTGGATAGGTTTTCTCTCGCACCATTTCCCTCTTTGTTGCTACTGCTGCTATGGATTAAAGGATGTGCACTTGAATGCCGTACAATGATTCGATTGCTGAGCAACAGCATTTCCTGTGCCCTCGTCCAGCTTTGGCAGTACACATTTCTCAATGTCAATGACTCGCGAATAACCAAAACGCAATCCGATAAATTCAAGCAAACATTGCATAAGCGCTAAATGCTAACCAAAAACCCTGAAACACAAACAGAAACAGAAACTGAAACTGAAACTGACACAAAGGCAAAGACTCCTGCTCCGACTCCGACTCTGACTCTGACTCTGACTGTGACTCCGACGCCGTAGTCTGACCTTGTTGTCGGTTCATTGGCAATATTCAAAAGAGATTAGCCAAAAGGTTGCCAAAATTCTTTTGCTTTCGATATTGCAAGCATAAAATACAAAAAAACAAAAAAAAAATGCTAAATGTGTGATTTATGAGCGTTATGTGATTACGAGCCATCATCTACTTATAGTTGCCGCCTAAAGACGCATTTGCCACAGTTTTGCCAGCAGGCAGGTAACTTGCCATTGTTGCGAAACTTGTTGAAACTTGTGTTTCACATGAGCCAAGACACTCCACACGACTCTGTCATCATTTAACGTTTGCGAAATTCGAATTGATTTCACAGTTATCAATGTAATATAACATAATAAATATATATATTTACACGTTTTTTGCATTAACAGCTCATCAGGTAAAAATACATTACTCGCTTCTATAAATAGTTTTAGTTAAAGCTATATATAATAATGATATAGTTCGAATAAGATTGTGAGAGTTGTGGCTAGATTTGAAACTGACTAGTACCGATGTATGTCGAATGGAGTATCTTATTCTTTATTCTTCCGGTGGCAGTACTTATTGTTCAAGTTGCTGGGACTCTCATTCATCTCTCGTCTGTGAAGCTAAGTTGTGCTATTCGCTCTTTTATATAGAAGACATCAATCAAGCTTCTTGTGTATTTCTTGATTAACATTGAGCAGAACTGCTTTAAATATTGAATATATTCTAATTCTATAATAAATTTAGTCGACTTTAAGATCGTTTCTTGGCGGCTGCTTGAGATAAACTTTAGTCAATGCACGGGGGCGGGGGCGTGGCCTCACACTCACACTCACACTCACACTCGCACTCGCACTCATATTGCTGCCAGCTGTGCACCCCAAGCCGCACAGGTTCTCTAGCAACGCTGAGAAAGATTCGTGCCCCACAGTGAAACTTAAAAGCCGACTCGGAATTGTGTGTGTGCTGAGTGTGGCTGCTCTTGTTATTGTTATGAATAAGTTAATAATACGGCGGAAGGCGGCCTTTGTCGTGCCTCGACTGATGCGCCTCGCCTTGCCTCGCCCCGCAGCTCGGCCAGGCAGCCAAGCAGCCAGGCAGGCAGGCAAGCAAGCAGGCAGGCAGCTCTTATTAAATGATTGAAGCCTTTTGTGGCGAGCCGAGCGTCTTTTTTTTTGGCCAGCCATAAAAAGGTGGAAACTTTTCGCAACGTCGAAGGCGACCACCATCAATAACTGACCACAACGAGCTGTGTTGCAGGACGGACTGGGGACAGCGGACAGCGGACAGTGGACCCAACAACAATATTTATGATTTGTTAAGCAAGCGGCAGTCAAACGTGCGAAAGGATAATCACAAGCGCCTGCTGGAACGCCCCCCTCAAGCAGAAGAGCAGCAAGCAGCAAGCAGCCAGCAACATGCAGCATGCAGCATACAGAAACTGGCTCCGTTACACTCTCCGCTCTCCACTCTCCACTCTCTACTCATTTGCTGCACATGCCGGCCTGAGTTGCAGCTCCATCTGCATGACCAGCATCGTGTGTGAGACATTTCCAAATTGAGTCAATGACTTTTATTTTTATGACTCTCTGCCGTTGCTCCATCCATGAGCCATGAGCCATGAGCCATGAGCCAAATGCATATACATAGCTAAAGATGTGCCGAATCCAGGCCAGCAGGAGTCAGCGGATTGGCAAATTGATGGCAACTGCAGTTGGCGCTGATGCTGATGCTGTTGCCTGGGATACGGAACGGCGCTGCGTTTTATGACAATGCGAATTGAGCTATTAGCCAAGTGTTTGGCTGAGATAATCCAATCCAAAACAGATTTGAGACCCGATTTAATCAGTGGACCATTTAATCTTTGGAATCACAATCGCCAGCTTTAAGCAAGCGATTTATCTATCACTTACTGTTTATGGCTTTACTAATTAATGGCTTTATGTCAAGTTAATATATAGATTAGATCTAATTACAGTTATTATTACAGTTCCCGAAAGCATCCTCGATGCTATGTCAAAAGATACAAATGAAGAAAGTTTTTATTAGATATTTGGTGAATCTTTGTTGCAATTAACATACGAATTTTATATTAAGATTCAGGCACTTTTTATAAACATTAATATTTTGATTGTGTTTTATCAATTGATTATTAAGTTATTAATGCAATTTTAAATAATGTAAATAATCTAAATAACTTCGACTAATACTCTCTCTGCATTTTATTCAAAATTCTATTTTGTTAAACTCCCAGACAATTGATGAGCAGCGTAGTGAAAACCTTCGCTTAGAAATGATCTTCAGGTTTGGGACCACCAAGGGCGTCCTTGATTAAATGTTGCGTCCTTAATTTCTGTTTCAGTTTCTGTTTCTGTTTCTGTTTCTGAAGTGTGGGCGTTTAAAGGCAATAGCAACAGTAACACCAACACCAACACCAACACCAGCACTAACAATGGATGAGAATCAAGAAATACGAGTCAATGATAATCGCTTCACCCATAAGCATCGGCAATCGGCATCAATTATGCACTTCAAAATTGTTGTTGCTGTTGCCGGTTGCTGTTGCTGTTGCTGTTGGTGTTGCTGGCAGCAGCTGTCAATGAGCGACTACAGTCAGCAGCAGTCATGGATCGAGTTGAGAGTGTCGGATTCGAATTCGGGTTCGCACAATGCGCCGTCTCAGTCGAGGGCTCGGGGAGAGGCATTAATTGAGCCTGAACCGCCGCCTCATGATTAGCAGATGAATAGAATCTTGCTCAGAGATGGGCAAGGGCGAGCGGGATAGAGACGGAGATAGGGACGGAGATGAAGAGGGAAAGAGTGCAAGCTTGATCTGTGGTCTGTGAAATTCTTGGCTGGCGATTTAATAAGCGCCGTTATCAATGGCAAGGTTGACTTTTGGCGCTTCGTTGTTGTTGCTGTTGTTGCTGTGGCTGTTTATTGGTTGTCGGTTGATTGCTAACGTCGTGGCTTAAGGATCGCTGATCGGTGATCGCTGATCGCGCGGATCGTTGATCGGGGGAATGGGCAGTAAAAACGTTAACAAGCTGCGTAGCGCCGTCGGCGGCGTTAATGTCGAAATTGGCGCAGGCGAACGTGTTTCTTAATGAAACAAAGCTTGAATTTTAAATGAGCGTCATAAAGAACAATGAAAATGCAAGGCACAGAACAACAACAACAAAGCAAAACTGAATCAAAAGCCGCTGCGGCTCAGCGAGGTGACCAAACAGACAGCGCGAAAAAAAGTTACAAAAACAAAAAAAAAACGAATTGAAATAAAAATACAGATACAAATAAAGAAAAAAATAAAAAATAAAAGAGCAGAAATGTTAAATAAACAATAAAAAAAAAACAAAAAGCTTCCCAACTTTGTCCCTCCATCGCTAACCATCTACATACCCTGCCCCTGCCACTGCCCCTCCCGCAGCAGCCGCCCTCGCATCTGACATAGAGTCTGTCAAATGTGCACGAAACGCGAATGGGAAAAGATAACCGCAACAATGCCGGTGTAGCAATAACAAGGAACTGAAAACTGAAAACTGAGAAAGAGAGCGAAACAAGCGACACCGACTTGCAAATACCCTAGCAAACCGAATTCCATCAGCACCCGAGATCTAAATAGAGCACAGCATTTGCACAGTTGCTCCATGCCATAAAATTCAGTTAAACAAAAGTTACACTTTCGGATATTTTGGCCAATTTTGGCCCGGGTGGGAGATGGATGAAATAATCATTAAACTTATGGCAAGTGTATGAAATGATAACCATATGAATGGGATGTAAAAGTTGCCGTCGCGGCCTAAAGGATCACAAATGATTTTGCGGTCAAAGATGAAATGAAAAGCAAACTGAAGCCGCGGGTGGGTCGGGGGGATTGGCAGAAACGTTTCGGGCTCTGGTGCTGGCCATAATTGGTGCTCATCTTAATGGCATTAAAATTGCATTATCGCTGTATTTATTGAAACGGTTTGTTTTAACAAGATTAACTCGATGATACCGCCAAGCGAACCAGCAATCGAGACAGGCCCCAAAATGATTAACAGCAAGAGCCGACAAACTACACAAAAAAAAAATAAAGAAACAAAAAATATAAATAAAAAAAAAAACAGAAAGCGAACAAAAAAAGCATTAAAAAACAACAGCAAAACGGATCGAAAATCGCGTTAAATGCGTTGCTGTTGTTGTTTATTTGTTGTTGTTGTTGTTGTCGCTTGATTGGCACTCCATTTACTGTTGCTGTTGTTGTTTGTTGTCTGTTGTTGTGGTCGTAAATATATTTATAACATAATTTCATATCATTTAATTTAGATGATTAGATTCAATATGCGGCCCATTTACGTATGTACGTACAGCAGCCAAAAGTAGCTAGCAGATACTTTTGTATCTTGAAAGCCCCAGCGCCGATATCTCTGGATCTATTTATCAAAGGCGCGAGCGAACAACTTGGAGCGTTGGCGTTGCCGTTGGCGTCACCGGTAGCGATTGTTGCTCTTGCTCTTGGTATTGTTGTTGTTGATGTTGTTGTTGTTGATGTTGTGTTGTTGCTGTTTGCTACTGTTGCTTTGTTTGTTGTGTTTGCGTTCGCGCTGTGGCTCTTTTGTTATGTTTAATTAAGTGTAATCGATTAGCCTATTGAATGGATACAACTAAGGCAGATCTGCAGCAACTGGATAACGCGTGTGGCAGTGTCTAATGCAAGATAACAAAACCAAATAACGGACTACTCACCCATTCAACTATGCAGACCCTTACCTTCCGACTCCTTCAAGCTCGGGCGTGACTCACTTGGCACTGGCACTGTGCTACTTACTGTGACGTGTGATACACCCGAGCATGTGTAAATCGGTTACGCCTCACATAAGCTAGATTGATTGCAAAACTTTAAATAATTACCCATATTCAGCTCACATACATACACATCTGTCCACCTTTCCATATGTTTATGCTTATGCTCATATCTTAGACCCACAAATAACTTTGAAAATATGTATGCAATAATATCCCAATCGATATAAAAAATATATATTTTTTATTATGCAATTTGAATTTGAATAAGAATATAAATTTTTAATATCGAGTGTCACTTGTAAGTCTCAAAGAAAATCAAATCTCATCGGTATTAACACAACTCTATTGTCAGAAGCACTTATGACCATAATAATTGGTATCGTGTCTTCCTCTTCAATTTTCCTTATCAAATATATGTGAATGAGTCATTTGTCCTTGAGCAATGCATATTGGATATTACAGCAGACAATTATTTGGCTTTTCTTTATTAATTTGCCAATATTAATTAGTTTATTTGACTACGCTTTGTCTTCATCGATGTGCCAATAATTGTAATTATGTTTGTTACTTGATATATCGATGAGTTTGAGTCACTTTTTAAATGTATGCCAAGGTGGTTAAAGCGTTTGTGGTTTCTTCCTGGCTGCCATTAATACGGATCGGCATCTCGATCTGATGATGCGCTTGTGCATTCTGAGAACTTAGAAACCGCTAAGCCAGTTGGGGCACTTCCTTTCGGTAGGCGCTTGCTGTTCTTGTGCCTGTGAGATCCTATACATGCCATGCATGATCCTAAAGCTCATTGATGACCCAATCGCAGATCGGCAACCAACCAACCTTAGACAAAAAGTGCCGCGCGCATTTCCGAGAAACGCACATAATTATTATTTATGCATACAAATTAAACGGTGCGATATATTTGCGAAAATCCGCTCGAAGTGTTTATTTATGGAATTTGAAAGCTGCTTCTTGTTCTTCTCGCTTCTTTTATCGCTGACGTCGATCTGGATCTGATCTCAGCTAGCTTCAACAAAAGCCCAGACACAATTTGGGAAGGGTTAATTCTCAAAGCCTCAAGCTAAGTCACTTAACATTTTAGCGATCACAAATTGGATTGTTTTAACCGGAAATAAGTTCCTCATCCGTATTATAACTGGAATATCTTAACTTAAATATTAAATACTATAGCAATAACCATATGCGAGTAGAGATTTTGCATCAATATTTGCCAAATATGTGAAGAAAAAAATTGCATAGATTTGAACAAAATCGGTATACAATCAATTTCTTCAAATTCGAAAGGATTCTTTTTATTTTTCAAAGAATAGAAAATATTAATATATAAATTAGACAGATACCAATATCCGTTTTAGAAATAAACGTTTTAAATATTAAGCCGAGTTGCACTTGGCTTCAATCTCAAGGAATGCACATCTTCAGAGAGATTCTGCTGCTAATAATAATATAAGTTCAAAAGTTAGAAGTCGCAATTAAATTGAACATGAAAATTAATTGATTGCATAATTTAATTGCAAAACAGTTAATATTTATGAACTTCATATGTAATAACTATGAAGGTTCTGCCTCGGCGATCATCCGCTGCGAATGACGCACATAGGTTAATAAGTTGCATATTGATATGCGATCAGTGATTAATAGATAGCTGCCATTTAATATTACAATTGCCTTTCGCACATTCAACTTGATTAAACATGAATGCCAGATCATAAATCAAAAAACAACTAACTTAGTTAAGCGGCAGACGAGCCCTCGCTCGGCCAAAACAGTGATTGGGGTGTGTGTATTCCGACCACTGATAAGAGATATGTACGATTTAGCCACTCACGTACATACATACATATATGTATATATAGTCTTCCATGCAAATTGGAGCAGTGCGGGCTAATGTTTTCACTGGATTTAATTGATAGTATTACGTACGTTTACAGTTGGCGATGAGTCAGTCAGTCACTCAGTCACTCAGTCAACGATTTGTCGAGCGATTTGCCATATAGGTCGTTGGTGCTGGTTGCCCCGCATAGCGACACAGTTTGATTTGACTTGGTGGGTCTCCAATCGACAAATGCGAGTCGCGTGCCTTGACGTCATTGCACACTTAATCAAAGTTCGCAATTCTGTTGAAATTCATGTTGGGCGCGCTTATTAAGGTAGCACTACCTTCCCCTCTATTTATTTTTTTGTATTTATTTAATCAGAAACGTCTGTGAAATTTATATATATATATTTTTTAAGAATTCCACTGGGATTTTAATTCTTACAACTCTTTTTTTTTTTTAAATTTCTGACTTAAACGGATTAAATAATAGTTCAATGTTGTGAAATTCTTTGGGTTTTTACTAGACTGGTGTGAATTGAGTGATCTTAGATAAACGCTAAGCAATTATTTGTATTACAGTTTCAATTAAAGTATTTGTCACAGAGCCAGGTACTTTTTGTTGCACTAGGTTAGGATTTTCCAACCATTCCGAGTAGAGGCATGTGCACATGTACATATATATACATGTATATCTCTATAGCAAGTCGTTCAGAGGTGTTCGTATTGTGCCTGACATGCCGCGTTTTGTTTCAGCTTGATTAAAGTAACATTGCGAAATTAGAATGCGAGTGAGTTTACCGGTTTGAAAATAGCTATTACTTGTTGATAACCAATTGAAGATAGTGTCGTGTTCAAACGTTTGCATTGGCATATTATCAATACGAACTTCAATTGCTGAGTGCTAACTGCCTCTAAAAGTGTTATATGCAATACAGATTACTTCTACCCGCAAAACAATAGCAAATATCAATTAATGTATATTATCTTTATTAGCAATAATTGCAAATTTTCGAATAGTGAAAGTCGAATTTGCAAATCTTCAAACATTTATATCATCTACAGAATGAAACAACTAGTTAAGCATTATTATCCCGCTTCACTGATTTTTCGATGAACTGATTAGTTGCACTGATTAAAAAGAAATGCATCAACTATTCCCAGAACAATGTCAGGCATCATTTTCCCCCTTTTGCGCACCAATGATCCTTTTCCATAGCTTTGTTTTCATAATTAATATTTGTAATACATTTATCAAAAATGTCAGACATAAATGTGGTGCAAATTCATTGAAAGAACTTATTGCGTTAAAAGACCTACGATTTCTCATATCACATAGCTTTTATTTAAACAGTTGATCCTTTTTTTGTTTGGTTTAAGGAATAATACTTTAATTAAGCTCATAAGTTTGCCCTCTAATGGATTTTTAATATGAATTATAAAATAACTACAGCCTATTTATGCTTATTAGAGAAGGCATATTCGATTAAGAGTGTCCAATCTTCGGCAACAAGAAGTTTTAAAAGGTGTCAAATCGTTTCACTAATTTTTTAAATATACTTTTTGTTGTTGTTTGATTTTTTTTTTTAATGGCAGCAATCGAAATCAGTGAGTCAAATTTTTATGATGAGTTTCAGATCGACGGCTAATCAATTGAAACTTTATTTCTGGTTATGCTTGAGGGCAAGTTTGTTGCCAACGCAACTGGCTAATGTAGATGTTGTTGGTGTTGCTGATGTTTTTATTGTTATTGTTGTTGTTTATGTTACTGTTGTGTTGCTCTGCTCATTCACGCGTTGAACGCAGCTGCCTTCGCTTCTTTGGCGGCCCCATCGTTGCCAATTTGGGGCATTTTGTAGGTCAGGTTGGCAACATCAGTGACGTCATTAGGGCGCTGAGCGCTTAGCTTTATGCCTGACTTGGGAATAGTCTTGCATTTCAAACTGTCTCTCTCTCTCTCTCTCTCTCTCTCTCTCTCTCTGTCTTTATCTCTCTTTTTCTCTCTTTCTGTCTCTTTTATGCTGTGGCGTCATTGGCATTGAGCATGACGCATTTGGCCCGGATTCTCAGCTGCTGCTGCTGCTGTTGCTGCTGCTGCTGCTGCTGCTGATATTACTGATGCTTGGCTGGCATTTCATTTTTTTGCGTAGGTCGTGAAAGCTCTAATTGGGTTATTAGGAAATGATTTGGAGCGAGGACGACGATGGCGATGTCGACGGCGACGCGACATTTTATTTATTTTTGGCATTTGCCATGGTTTTAATTAGTCCAACGGCTGCCGGTGCTCTGTCAGGTGATTAGCACGGTTCGCTGCCCGTTTATTGAATTAAATCTCAAGTACCACGGCTCCATGAGTCCAGCACCTTATCGGCTGATTCACAGCTACGATGATGATTAGAGGTCAGACACCTATTTATTTATACTGATAAGCTTTGCTGCAAGCCAGCCATCCCAGCCATCACAGTTTTGAAGCTAGTCTCTAGAACACCTACACACACACACACACACACACACACACACTGGTAACCTCCATTGTGTCATTGGCATGTGTCATCGACAGTTACCATGTGGGGGGCTCAATTATGCGTGGACACAGACTACATTGAGAGGTCTTCCTAACCAACTCTTTATCCCTCCCTCAAATGTCCCTGCATCCAAGTCCATGTCGATGTCCATATCCATATCCATATCCATCTGCAGTCCGTCGCTTCTTTGCATATGCAAGCCCAGGCTGGTCGACTGAAGTTCAAGAACCTTGTGGTCAGTTTCAAAATAAATGCAACTCCAGTCCCAGTCCCAGTCCCAGTCCCAGTCCCAGTCACCAGTCTGTGGCTGTATCAAATTTGTTTAATTGTCTGAACGTTGGCGGCATCTTGCTGTTGCTGTTGCAGTTGCACTTGCTGCCGCCACTGGTTCTGGGTTCTGGGTTCTGGCTCTGTCTCTGTCTCTTCATCTGCAACTTCAACATCAGCTTAAACTTCGTCTTGCGTCTGGCCAGACATGGATTCTTCAACATTGTAAGCGCTTTTGCTGCGTTAGCAGCTTGTCAACTTCTGCTTGCACCTTCCCATCCTCATCCTCATCCTCATCCTCAGCCCCATTGCCTACTGCTGCAGCTGGTTTCTGTTCCAGTTCTTGTGCTCCATTTGTTGTGCAAGTTGTTTGCACTGTAAATCGATACATTTGCTCTGGCTACTTACAACCGTCCAGTCTGTCCAAAAAGACGATCGACAACAACAACAACAACAACAACAGCAACAACATCAAAGACTCTTCAACATACCGTGGCTCTTCTTTTGGCTCACGAATGTGTGGCTGACGTGATATTTGTGCGGCTTTGACGGTGGCCATTGCATACTTACAACCAAAGCTGGACCCAACCAGCACACAGAAGCGCAGCACTCAATGCAACATATCCAAGTGCAGGCCATTTGCGAGGGCAGCCCGTAAAGTATATGAGTGCAACCTTGGCTGTTCCGGCTGTTCTCAATTCAAAATTCTATAAAAAGTATTGAATGCCATTCTATATTATTATTTTTTAATTTATCTACTCTGACAAATAGCTAGGCTAAAACATAAATTATTTTTTTTCTTATAGTTGAAAATGTTGAGCAAGCAAATTGTAGACTCGACTGAAATTTCAGCTTCAATGTGGACTGAAGAGCCCTTAAAGCAGTAATTAAGATGTGGCACAAAGCAGTTGATATCAATTTTCAGCCCCCCTCCGTCCCCCAAAGCATAGCATTAAGTTGAGCACGTTGGAAGACCTGTTCTATTTACCCGCTTAGGAAGATCATTAGCCTTATTACATTGGTACATCAGCCGCAGCTGCCGACGCCTGCAAGCACAAACACTACTTAATGCAAAAAAAAAAAAAAAAAAAAAAAAAAAACAATAAATAAATAAACAAGGAAACTGCGGTGACTGCAGCGACAATACCAAAAAACAACAACAACAAGTGTGGGATCCCAGACACTGACTATGGTCAGGCTTAGAGTTAATGCCATGGCCAGACCGAACCAAACCCGAACCCGAACCGCAACGTAGGCGGCGGCTGCTGCTGAGGCAAACAGTTTCCCTAGAGAAAATCGGAACGTCTTTCAGTGTTTTGGCTGCGAGTTGCCGCCCAGCAGTCTCCAGTCAACAGTCTCCGCACCCGCGCTCTGATTTCTGGGTCATATTTTGCCCAACATGAAGTGCCAATTTGAGTGTGCCACAGTGACATTTGAAGCCGCCGCAGTTGCCAGTTGCAACTTGCAGTCAAAAACCAAAAAAAAAAAGAAATACAAAAAAAAAAACAGAGAAGAATCACAAAAACGCCACTCAAGGCACAGGCACAGGCACAGGCTCTGGCACAAGCACGACATGGTCAGGTTGCTTTTAACAGCAAAACCCAGAGACGGAGATTTATTTTTATTTTTATGACCTGCCGTTGTTGCGCCGCATATGTAAATCAACTCGATGCGTATGGAGAGCGGCATGGAGTATAGATTATATGGGCATCCATATATATATATATATATATATATATATATATACCCTTACTTACACACATAATACTTACACTTATGCTTAGTAAGTTTGCATATATCAGTATGGCTTACACAGCCGTAGTCTTCGTCTTGGTCTTCACTTGGGTCTTCACTTTTGGTCTTGGTTTGGGTCTGACTCTGACTCTGACTCTTACTCTGAGTCTGAGTCTGAGTCTGAGTCTGAGCGTACGTGTACGTGAAGAATCTTGAATTGCAATTTCAATAACGAGACACGAAACACTTTCAAGTCCACTCTGCAAGCCGATGCCACTTGCACTTGAATGCAAAACTACGACAACTGTCAGCAAACGAGAATCAACTCAAACAAAATAAATGCCATGATACTCGTATCTAATTCGTCTCATGCATGCCCCAAATAGTTATTCGTATTTTGTGGCAATGCAGATATAAGCAAAGAAGTTATTCTATATTCAGTTACATTCACATTCACATTACTAGCAAAACACAGCTAAAAATATATAACTAAAGGCTTATTCTATACTTTGAATCAAAAATTATTGCATTATTGTTACTAATAATAATTATATATTATTATATTATATATAAAACCAATTTACAATATTTTTAAATCGATGTAAAAGTTCGACGCCAAAACAAAGTAAAAATCAAAATTCTGGATGAGTGCAAACAATTTACAGCTTTTACAAATTTAATGCTAATCAAAAAACAATAAATAAAGAGACACACAAACTATTTAACAATCTTCGAGTATCTTCTTTCAAGTGAAACTGTTTTGAAACTCTTCGAACTAGACTTGTCGACTGCCACAGTAATGAATCAGTAGCCTGTCCACATATTTGTATATACGTTCCCTGCCAAGCAAATCCATAATATTAATGATAATGGCGTAATAAAATAATAATAAAATCACAACAATAATTTCAGTTCGATTACAGCAAAATATGAATTGCGTGGGGTGGGTGGAGTGGAGTGGAGTGGAGTGGAGTGGTGCCCGCAATACACAGCGAATGCAATCGGAATGCTTGACCACTTAACTGCAATAATTGCTCATCAATTGCTCTACACTTGAACTGACCCACACAAACTATTTGTTGTTTACTCCGCTCTGTTCTTCCCAGTTTTAAGTGGGCCACGGCAAGGTGAGGATCGCGGCAGGGATTGTGGTGGTCGTGCAAAATGATCTCTGCTTGAATTGTATATTTTTGGCAACGCTGATCATGACCGGCGATGACGTCGCTGACTGTGCTGTGCTGTGACGGGCTAGCTCTCTTTGTTTGGATGACGACGGCAGCATCCGCCAAAAAGTTAAAACGGAAGTGTTTGCATGATGTGTAAGAGTTGCTCAGAAATGAAGGGAACAGGCGATGAGACGCGGAGCAGAGCAAGTCGCATATAGGCCGAGTTCAAGAGAAAATTCAGATGCGATGAGTTTAACTCTAAACATGGCATTCCGCTCAGATCTGTCAGTGAAAACATATATCCATGAAAATCGGTCTCTGCATCTGTATGTGTCTGTGTATGTGTCTCTGTCTGCGTCTGCTGCGGAGAGCGTGCAGATATTTGAAATACACACACTCGTCATGCTTTCGCATAATGAGCTGGCTGTCATGTGGTATGGCAATTGCAGCTTGTGAATTTCCCCACACGATTGGATTTATCATTGATTAGCAGTAAAACCATTTGTATTAATAATTTCAATATTATTTGCATTTTTTTGTTAGCCTGCATCATTGCAATCTATAAATGACGGATGCCTCAGTTATTGATTCATCATTTGTTTTGGCCGCATTGTAATATTTCCTCTGTGGTTTTCGGATATGGAGATTCCGCAAATGCGACTGCAGTTAAAGAAGGTGACTAATTTTAGCCAGCGGCACGTGTAGCTGCAGCCACGCGGCTGCTGCCTGTTGCCTACTGCTGGGTGTCAGCAATCAGAGCAACAAGCCGCACGCGACAGCTGTTGACACATTAGACGCTGAAACCGCAACATAGGTGAGCCGCAAGGCATCAGCGTAAAGCTGGCGACACTCGACACACACACGATAAAAGAGAAGTGCGCTCACTTATCAATTAGTCATCGCTGCCCTGCCAGGCAGCTGCCCCTCACCCCGCCAGGTGCCACTTGCTTGCTGCTTGCTGCGTCTTTTAATGCAAATGTCAAAGGTATTTGGGCTGATTGCGCTTGTTTCATATTAAGTGTGTGTGGGTGTGTGTGTGGGTGTGTGTGTGGGTGTGTGTGTTGTGTCGACTGATAAGCATCGCTTTCAATTATATCGACAATTATTAATAATATAATCAGACAAATCGGTAAATCAAATTTACGCATTGGGGGTGCGATATGTTCGCATTAAATGTCAACACACAACACAAGCGGCAAGCAGCAAGCAGCAAACAGCAAACAGCAAACAGCAGTGATAATAACAGGAATTAATGCGAATTCGGAATTGGCCATCATGCGTACGTCACAGGACGTTGCGCATACGTCACAAGATTTCAGAGCTGCGGCACGCCGCAGCGATAAACATAGTACCAAGCAAGCAATGCATATATTTATAGATTGCCATTTGAATATGGCATGTGGCCTCAGCTGACTTATGGCAGCGCCCCACATCATGAATGCGCCTCGAGTCGCGAGTCGCGAGTCGCGAGCCACGAGCTCTTAAAGATCCCTGCTGCAATGAGTCAACTTGTGCCCACTCTTGTACAATCAATTGTCGCCAGCATATTCGCTGTTAAGCAACTATTTGGGCAACTATATGTGTGTAATGCTATTTCGGTTCATGGAATTGACATGTGTGACTAAATAGCGCCACATTAGTAAGTCCCCAAGGTGATTCCCTTCTTTAAATGACCAGACCAGGTGATAACACAGAGGCCATCCGTCAAAGCCCTGTTGTTAAATCAGTTTCCAATTATAGTATTTAAAAAAACAGTACTATTATTAGCACTGTTATCAAAATAATTGCTAGCTCGGCCAGCTAGTTGTGTTGTGCAGTGTTCTTTGCCTGTTGCCCCGCACCCAACCTTGCCCCACTTGTCCATACACATGGGGGCCTGCCATGTGAATAGTGGCCAATAAAAGAGCAAAGATATGGCCTTAATGGCGCTGTGACTCAAATCGAGTTCTGATCGCATTTACAGACATTTATCATACCTGCAAACAAATAATTAGCTACTTCAGTTCATTTACTTTTGAGCAACTACACACACACACACATAAAGATATATTTAATCTTTTATTTATTATTATTTAATGCTCTTACATCATTTACAATTCGTTTCTATATATATATATGTATAGGTGTCTATAGCTATCTGTTTGCAATCTAATCAGAGTTCGTAAGATACTATTTCAATTTGGCCACAAATCAATTACGCCGTTATTCTGCTGGAAAATGTTGTTTCTCTTTTTAGCCACACTTTGCATGTAATACCATGATAGATACCAATACTTTTCAATTTACATTTTGGTAAGTTTTCCATGGAACTTTTCAGCAACACGCTACAAGCGGAAACCTAAGATAACCAGCGATATGGGTCATAGGAGTAGTCACCCTGACGCTATATCTATGCCTGTGGGGGTGTCTCATTTGTGATTTGTACATTGAACCCCAAGTAAAGGTTTGCGGTGTCGGCATGATTATAAACAATTGTGGTGAACTCATTGAGAAACACTAATATATACATACATTTATTTATACATGTACGCTCATATTTAAGTGTGCAGAGACTTGGTCAACTAACTCGCTCACGAATACTATTTATAGATCAGCATTTTTTGCAGTGGAAAAAAGGTGTACTGCTTATATGTATATAAGTGACCAAAGATTTGGATAGTAATAAACCCAATGCAAAACAGAGTCTGACCTTAGACAACATCATTTCTCTGAGTGCATTACTAGATAGCTTTTCGAAATGTTTATGATAAATATTATCAAATTTGGCCTCACGTTAGAAATCTGCCAGCCATTGGCCACGGTATAGCCATTGTCCAGCTAATAAGTTTAGTGCGAACATAGCTGGCCTACCAGCCAGTTGTAGTGATTAGTGGCAGGTCCGTTCATCCATTGTGAGTGGGTGAGATAACTTCATACTATTTCATGATATTTGTTCATTTTCCCTTCCGTCTATTGATGCTGATCAAGATGGGGATGCTTAATTCATTCATACACTGTGCCTTAGATTGGCTGATTTGTTTTTGATTTGAATACAATTTGAATCAATTATATATTAAAGCAGTAAGCCAATAATTATACCAGAATCCCATATTTGGTCGGTTGCTTGCACTTAAGGGTTTTTCCTAAATGTTGAAAGCCGCAGAAGAGGAGTGAGATGTGCCAATTATATTTGGATGAGTCAGAAGAACGTCAAAGAACAATTAAATCCGGAGCACAGCCAATAATGGAGTTAATATTAAGAATGAGCCAAACGAAGTTGGCATTACCAGCATTGACGTAATTCCAGAGCTTCAGTGATAAGGCAACAGGCTAGCAACAGGCTGGCAAGCAGGCAGAGAGGCAGGGTGGCAGGCAGGCAGGCAGGCAGGCAGGCAGAAGTAGGTGCTGACACCATAATTCCCACAGCCGTAATGCAAGTCCACTGCAGTTTGTGGGCAACGCAAGGAAGCGCGAAGGGGTGCGTTGGGCTGGATGATCATGAAATTCGCCTGTTGCCAGCTGATTGCCGGCCAAAAGTGCGGTGGCCAATTACGCCAATTATTGATATGAGGCAAATACAATATCTCTGCATAAATACGGCACACATGTTCATGTATAGTACGTATGTGCGCCGGCTGGTGGGCGGCAGGTGAGGCAAGTTGGGGTGGAGGGTGTATATGTGTGTGTGTATGTGTGTGTTGGGGAGGGGGATCCAATGCTTATGTTGTCATAAAATCAAATCAAACAATAATTATAAGCGTGGCGCAAAATTTCCACAACAATTCTTTCGCACGATAGAATTGACGTCTGCGTCTCCAGTGACGCGTTGTTATTGGTGGCAACGCCGACTGCAACGCCGACTGCGACGCCGTTAGCGATAGCAGCAACAGCGCGGGCCAATTGGAAACCACAGCGAACTATCAATGAAATCAACAGCAAAGGCGACTGCGTCGAATACGCCAACGTCGGCGTCGACAACAGCGTCGACGCTGGCGTCTGCGTCTGGGACTGCCTTACAGGCGGCACGACGATTTCTGTATAAATATAAATTACTACGGCATGTTGAAAACATGAATCAGTCTCGATTAGGCGCACGCTAATGATAATCGCGGATCCAACAACGAACCGAAACCAAGCTAAAACTGAATCTTTAAGTCTAAAACTTGTACTGAAACTAAAAGCAACACAACAAAACCGTCAGAATTGCATAAGCAATTAGTCAGTGTTCTTCCCCGCGGAGCATGAGCACGCCTCAAATAGTATTATTAAAGTACACGTTAACGCTAAAGTTATCATTAACATTAATATAAAGATTAACATTAACATTAAACCAATCCGGTGCCAAGTGACTTGCCAAACATCTGCAAAAATGTGCCATAAAAGTAAGTACTGTTCATCGGGTCCAAACTCCTAAAGTCCATGAGACCCCACAGAAACACACCCACAACAAAAAAAAAAAAAATAACAAAAAACAATAAACAAAAAAACCGGTAACAACTAGCAAAAAGTAGAAAAAACAGAGTCGGTCAATAAATTTTAATGCAGAATTTACGATCATGGTAAAATTGAATCATTTTTGGCGCGATGTTCTCAGCAACTATAAAAAAAAAAAAAATAGAAATATATATATATATAAATATATATATAACACTCAATCATCGCCAAGATTATAAAACTTTAGTTGAGACCCTAAATATTGTTATATTTTTTTCGATTAGAAACCCCATCAAAAACGTTAGGTAATTAATTTATATTTGATTTATAAAGAAGTAAAATTCCATTGGAGAAGCTATTGAAAATATAGAATACCTATCAGCAATTTAATTGCCATAATTATAATCTCAGGACCAATCTATTAATCCAACGTTCAAGTTACATTTTAGCTGTTGACGATATACATATGTATTTCGTTACCTTATGTATGCTCAGATAAGGGTAACATTTGTGGATTTGTAGCGACGTTTGTGTGAGCATTTCCCACCATTAAGTTTATAGATCGCGATTAATCGGTCATGAGTTAAACCAGAACTTTAAAAAACCTGCCAAACTGCAATCAGTTCAAATTCAAAATAATAATAAAAATTGAAGTTGCCGCTCTTTCGACAACAACAGCAGCAGCAGCAACAGCAACAGCAACAGCAACAGCATTAATGTTGTTGTTGCCGTTTTCGTTATCGAATGCGAAGTCAAAGTCGAAGTCGCTGACCTACGATAACAACAAACGTTTGCGCTTGTGGCTTGTGCTGTTTTTGCTTATAGCTGTTGTTTGCTGCTGCTCTTGTTGCTGTTGTTGTTGCTTTTGGTTTTGGTTTTGCTGCTGCTGTTGCTGTTGCTGGTGATGTCGCTGTTGTCGATTGCGATGTCGCTAGCCCGGCCGGCACGGCACGAGCGCTGGTTTTGAATGAATTTGTGATTTGTATGAATTATTCATACGTCGCGTTGCCCCGCGGCAATCAGTTGGTCAGCGATGACGTCGCCGTTGCGCTCCCAACTCGTCTGTCTGGTCAGCGTCTGCGTCTGCTGCTCCGGCTGCTGCTGGCTGCAGCTGTAGCTGCTGCTGCGGCTGCTGCGGCTGCTTCGCTGCTCGCTGCTCGCTGCTCGCTGCTGACGGCAAATATCTCTGACCGCTGTAAACAAAAAAAATAAAAATAAATAAATAAATAAAAAAAAATCCCAAAATACTCGTACTATGAGTAATTCAAATTTCTTGTGAAATTCAAGCGCCACACAATTTGTGTGCGATGACAAAGCCAAAAGGCGTTTAACAATTTCGAAAAATTGTGCTCAATTCATTTGGTCCAAATGCGAGTAGAAACCAAGTAGTTGTGCCTACGCTGTCCCTCTCTAGCTCTCTCTCTCTCTCTCTCTCTCTCTCTCGCTTTGGTCATCTCTGTCTCTGTCTCTCACTCAATCAGAGCTTGTAAATGGGCTGCTGCTGCTGCTCATCCAGCGCACTCTCACTCAATGGCGAGAGGCTGCGATTGTGGCTGAGTGTGAGTGTGAATGCGAGTGCGAGTGCGAGTGCGAGTATGAGTACGAGTGCGAGTGCGCAACTGGGCAGTTATCGAGCAGACGCCACCGAGCGCGCACGCAATATTAACAATCGAACGAATCTTGACTTTCAATAATAGTAGTAATAAACATCAATTTTGCTCTGCGGAAGCAACTCTTGTTGCTTTTTGTTAAGTGATTATTGTTGTGTTTGGGGGACGAGCGATACGTGTTTGTCGACTCTTTATTCCCATGTCCAACGGTAAAGCTCTTTAAATGGCTTTAAAAGTCAAAACTATAAACTAATTAACTGCATTTACTTATCTCTTTTATAATTTCTTTTTGTATTTGCAGCCAAGCATTGCCAAAACCACACACAACACAGCCAAAGCCGCAGCAGCAGCAGCAGCAGCAGCAGCCGCAACAAAAAACAACACAGTTGCAGCAGCAGCAGCAACAGAATTAACAGTTATACGCTCATCATGACGCTGACTGCATTGATGCTACCATTGGCATACGCTCGGCATCTGCACGATCAGCTCGGCTTAGAGTACGATGATGCGAACAGTGGCAGTGCCAGTTCCAGTGCCAGTTCCAGATCTAGTTCCGACTCACAATTTGTGTGGCACGCGAATCCGTTTTATGGACTTTCGCAAAGCTTCGGCGATGCCGGCTACGACAGCGACACCAGCAGCAGCAGTAGCAGTAGCAGCAGCAGTAGCAGCGCCAGCAGCACCAGCAACGGCAACCATGCAGAAAGGGAGACGAGCTTTGAGAAGATCACCCAAGCAGCGGTGCGTACAGCAATGCGGGAGCTGCAACGTCAGCAAATTAGACATCGACGAAGCCACGATCTGAAGTTCTTCAAGCCGACCGCATCTAATACGCCCGAATGGGAAAATCCTTGCTACGGCGGCTATGATCCCAAAATGCCCGAGAAAGTCCTGTCCCAAGAAAAAGTAAGCGAAACTTCAAAAACCAATTCAATCCGATATCATTACAAACTTTGTTAATGGCTGGCAAATGAGTCAATGTGATTAATTCTAACTGGGAAGCTAATCAGCTAACCAGCTACTCAGCTAACCATTTCCTCGATTCCAAGTAAAGCTAAAACGAATCTTATAGTTATACACATATAAAAATTGTGCTGATCGCATTCTTTTTGTTTCTCATTAGAAATTCGAAACTCTGTGCCATCTGAGGGTGAACACGGTCAGAGAGTACACATATATTCGGGACACTATGCATTTTGAAACCAACAAAACACTATCTTTTGAACAGGATTACCAGGTCCTGAAAAACATAACGGACCCCAAAGGAAAGGTAAGTGAGACGCAATCAATGAGATGCACTGAGAGGCAATGTGGCAGCTGTGATGCATTGAAGCTTTGATGCTTTGATGCTTTGATGCACGATGATCGATCGGCTGGACCGGCTCCGCCCTGGGCGGCATAGACCAGTTTCCGCTCTGGCTCGCTGGCTCTCCGTTCGATCGTCGTTTGCATTTGCATTTGCCCTTTTCATTTGCACATCTGCCTCTCTCGCTCTCTCTCTCTCTCTCTCTCGCTATCCTTGTGGCAATTGACTAACTTCTTGTTGTTTGTTAACAGCGAAAACTGAAGACGTGGCACCGCAATATGCAGTTAATCATTGCCAGCTTTACGCATTTGGGCAAGATCCACTACAAGTACAGACATGACAATCAATTGCCGTTGGACACCACCACAAATGAGCTCCACGAGTTGGTGTTGAGTGCGCGTCGTATGCTCTGCGAGATCGAGACGGTCTTCAATGCAACGCATCCGAAAAGCAATGGCAGAAAGCTCAAAGTGATCAGCAAGGAAGCCTTCAATGTAACACATCCGAAAAACAATGGCAGAAAGCTCAAAGTGATCAGCAAGGCTGCAATGGAGAACCTGCTCCAGAACCAGTTCTATACGAAAGCCGATGGCACGAAGGAGGTGGTTCAGAACGATATCCAGTTCACCAAGCAGCTATACTATAATTTTCTGGTCAAACTGAGCAATGCACTAAGACAGTCAAATGAACTTCTGAAGAAGAGGATAAGCAAGGAGCGATCAAGGCAGCAATCAACCGGCTCCAGTTCCAGCATGGAGAGCTCTGAAAGTTCAGGTTCGGAAGAGGACCTGTGCAAATTTGTGTCTACTTGAACTGTGCCCAATGTTAAGGGGAGAGATCGATGAGCTATCAGCGACGAGCGATTATCGCTTACCCAGTATTAGCGCCGAGGGCTGTTTTCACAGTTCCTCGCTGCAGTTGCAGTTGCAGCTGTAGCTAAGCGCCAAGCCAAAAATAGAAACACAAAAATCAAAAAACAATGAAGAATTTGTCGAATGCCATTTTAGAATTTAATGAATCCTCATTCCATCTACACCTAGCCCCTATTCCCTGCTCTCTTATCATATCGTATTAATAATTTATTTATTTATTTATTTATTTATTTATTATTTATGCTAGTACTATGTAGTATTATGTATATTGTATTATCGTATTATAATCATCGCTGCTTCCGTCAAGCGACTGCTTATGTTCATACACACCAACACACACAAAAACTATTTATTTATTTATTATTCAAATGACACTTATCCATTTACAGTAAGTTTCTAAGTCTAAAGTTAATTACTTGTCGCGGCTACTTAATAATTTCAAGTATCTATTATTATCATTTATCTATTTATTTATTTATATCATTTTTTTTTAATAATTTATTTCTATTTATTTATTGTAAGCGAAATTAGCAAAAGAACACGAAACAGGCAACAAAAATCTAAAGAAAAAAAAAATATATATATAAAAAAATAAGAAATTGCTTAAATACACTGTGATTTATTTTAAGTAATTCTTTTTTTTAATAGTTATTAGTGTTAATTATACAAATATTTATGTCATTAAAACCCTGAAACAAAATCTTCAAAACAAATCGAAAAAATTTGGAATTCAACTAAACGTACACAAAACCAACTTATCCTATATACACATACGAGTTTGTGAAATATATTTATGCATAAGAAACTTAGGTGTTGAAATTTGAATTATCCAATACAAATAAATTGACGACAGACAAAAACTAAATTTGCTTTTCTATTTCTTTGTAGAATGTATATTTATTATAAAATTAGCAACATCGGCCACATATAATATTGTATATTCTAGTTCGATCCCTATTTTAAATGTGTAATGAAATTGATGTGTCAGCAGGTGCACTGCAGTCTCCAAGGGTATGTTATATATATATCCTGAACTGATTAAAAATTGTTAAAACGGGTATTATGAAGTTGTGCAAAATATGTAAGAGATAGCAACTCCATAAGATATATCCGTGATCCCCGCTAGTCTGTATGAATAGACGGATCTCAGACTATAAGAACTGGAGACATCAAATTCGGAATATATGTTCTCGAACAAACATTTAGATTCTTAATTCCGATTCTGATTTTAATCGGTAAAAATGCGGTCTTAAACTAGAATCCGGATATACAATATGGGTAGAATATTTTACACACAAGGAAGATTTCGATCTCAACGAAATTTTTTGAATAATTGTATTGATGAATTGTTTGGCAATGGGTTAATATTTTTTTAATTAGGATTAATTAACTGATTCATCTAGAGTCTCTCTGAGTCAAGTGGCATATATCGGTCATAATCAGGCCACTCAACGCGCCAAGCGGTCTCGTATCTGTGAGCCAGTATAAAATGTGCAAATGCAGTGAGTTGAAGGTGGACTCAGAATTCGGGGAAAAACACATTCGTAATGTGACAATGTCTTAGCATCTTATCAGCGTGCGAAACGGGAACGGATGAAGTGTGCTCAGTGTGCGAAATGCGATGCGTTCCGAGTTATTCATACTCCAAGTATTCTAAGCATTCGATGTATTTAATGAGCAAACAGTCGAACACTGAGTATCTCAAGTGTCTGCCTGGGATTAAAATATTAGTTGTCGTGGGTCTGTAAACTCAGACAAAACACGGCGCACGCAGAATGCCTTGACACACTGCCAAAGCACACTTCAGGGGAGTTTACATACGCCAGCAATATCGGAGAATATTCGCCAATTGCGCTGCCACACACATATACACACCAGCCATATGCTCTGCCAGAGTAAACGAGTATACCTGGCAACATCTCGGAGAACAAATTTAAATGGCAAAATTGAATTTTTGTTACACCTACCAAACTTAGGAAGATAAAAAAAAATTTTAAGTGCAAAAAAAAGAAATTATCCTGCAAAATGGAGAAATATAAAAAAAATTGTTAAGTGTTAGTAGTTTTGTAATAAGGGAAGTAAAAAGGCAAATTCCCAGAAGAAATACTAACACATAGTACGCATAAGGGGCCCGACGATGTCAAACACGAGCTTTTTAACAAAATGCGACCCACTCTCGGCCAACTAATCGTTCGGTGAAGAGGATCCCGACCAATTAGGCAAATAGTATAATATGAACTGTAAAACTAACTTGGTTGATTAGAATGGTGAATCAATCAATACGCACTCCGTCGCTTGGCATTAAGTAAATAAAATATTTGGCCGCGTGTTTAAATAGGCCTCTAAACCCATACTTACGCTGAAGTAGAGACCGTCAGCCAATGTATACCAGCCAATCTCACTGCATACTTTCAGGCTGTACATTTGAGTTGGACCATAAACCATTTTTGGTGCCTTGGCTAAGCTAGAGAACTTTATTTAATCAAAGACTCAAACCACTACAGAAAAGCTGTGTGCTTTTCTACTGTTATTTAAAATTTCCTTTACTGTAATAATCTCTGTTAACCACATTTCAAAATCCTCAGAAAGCAATTCTGGTAGTTTTCACTTAGTTATGTATGTTAATTATAGTATACTTACGCAATGTATGAGTGCAATATATTTTTGCATTTTCTTCTGGTTTGCACTTGCATACAGTATTTGCATGTCATAAATTTATATATATTTTTTGGTCAGGAAAATTATTATATTGACTGGTCTTAGCTCTTCATAACTTCTGATCACACTGCGACACAATATACGACAACTTACATCCCAAATGTGAGGTTTTTTGCGCGATTAGTCTCTGGGATCCGCATAATTCTACAGACGGCCAGACGGAAATGGCAAGATCGACTCAGCTTTTGATCGCGATTAAGAATATATACACATTGTGGGATCAGAGGTGCTCTCCTCTATCAAATTTTTAATGGGTAAAAAAGAAAAAATTTTTATTTGTTATCATATTATTTATGAACTATTTAAGGCTCAGCTGTGTAGTTTGCAACAATAGACTGCCCGGTCACTGTGAACCTGTGAATCAGTCTTGGAATGATAAAAAAGCAAAATACTTGTTTTAAGAGATAACCTTGCGATATGGAAACATACTTTCTGAATTATAAAGGGTGTTACACAAGTATGGAGATTTTCTGAGTGTTTACATATTTATGTGGTCGGAGATAACTCCCCGTATGAGTTGCAAGCTCGAAAACTATTTTATAATACCATCCATACACGAATTGGATTTGGCCAGTTTCAATGCGCTTAGTGTAATAATCTAAAAGATAGATTTCATAAAAACGTTTTATGGCTTTTGCGTTGCGGAGAATGAAATATAATTTTAAGTTTTGATTTAATTTTTACACTAACACCACTGGCAGACACTCGTAGACACACAAACACAGCCATTTACATACATGCTCATACATACACACACACACACACACATACACACACACACATTAATGAATTCAATTAAGAAAGCATTGTAAATGTCAAAGTTAACACACAGTCAAAACACTCAAAAGTCGCAAGATCTCGCGATATTTCCATTTCCAGTTCACTGTTCACAAGGAAAAGACTTCTTCGTCAAAGAGAAAGTTTTGCCTTGGCTAATGAATTGAATTAAACTGAAACCTGTTAACAAGTTGTAATCTACATAAATATCGGTGCAATTTCAATGGATTTCATCAGAGCTCTACGAAAGTATGAATGTCAATGAATGTTGACGTCAGGAGTGGGAGTTGCTGTGGACTGTTGCTGTTGCTGTTGCTGTTGCAATAGTGGGCTAGGGATATGCATCCTTCAACCTGAAACGCTTTCTGGCAGCAGCTGGCAACAAAAAATAACAGGCATACAACACTGCACTGAGCTTCGCTTGTGCCGCCTCCCGGTTGCCCTACATAGCACTGCTCCCTGATGCTTCTAACGATTATAACATGGTGACGATGACGACACACTGCTTTCTGCTTTTTTGCTATTCGCTTTACGCTTTTTGCAGCTATCAGTGTCAAGCTGGATGCTGTTGTTGCCCGGGTATCGCTGGCAACGTTGGCGCCATTAAAACTAACGAGGCGGTATCATTTTAAAGAATATCAGTTTAATTAATATTTTATAAAAACATCCACTGATCCACCTGCTGCCCCTATTCGCATACAAAAGCGCAGTGCAAGGAAACACATCATCAGCTAGCTTCTGGTCGCTGAGACTGGTGCAAGTACAGGTACAGGTACAGGTACAGGTACTGGACTGCTTAGGGTGCCAGCATTAGTGGTACTGGCATTGGTATGGATACTGCTACTGCTACTGGCCCTGGTTCTGGTCAGCGAATTGGGCTTTAAGTCAGTTGCAAGCTTTACTTTTTATGGCTTAACGTTGTCGTCGTCGTACCCCGTCAGCCGACCGTCGTCGTCGTCGTCGTCGTCATCATCAACGTCTTCTCCTCTTTCTGGGGCTGCACTCAATAAAAATTGCATTGCATAGCAAAAGGGGCACGTACTTTAATTTTGCTTACTTCGTGAATGGGCACAATAGAAGTGAATAGAAATGCGCAGTTGGCCACAAAGACGAAATGAGACGGGGTCAGTGAGGACGCCTCAACTCAAACTCAAACACAAACCGAAAACTCAAAATTCGACTCAAACTCACATGTAAATCCCTAGTCCGTATTGTATCTACTAATACCATACACACGCACACACACACACACACAGATACCCAACCACACACACACACACACACATACGGGTAGCCACATCATTCTGACCAAGCTGCATGCGCTACTGACAAATTGAGCGTGGGCGACGAAATGACGACCAGGGAACCAAACTAACAATGAAGACGCAACAGTAACAGTAACAACAACAACAACAACAACGACAACGACAACCACAACCACCACCACAACAACAGCAGCAAATACAAATGCAACAGGATATACGACAAGCATGCAAGGATTGGATGGCGTCTGCAACGGCCCTGAAGCGCATTTGCATGCGAATGTGCAAAGCTCTTTAGATTATGCACATAAATGGTGCACGCTGGACTCAGCTCGCCTTACTTAAGTACCGCCAACCGTATATACTCCGTATTTGCCATGCACAACACACGGCTACCCAGCCCCTCACTTGATGCGCGGCCACAGCTTAAGTTTCATCATTAAATTCAGTATTTACATACATTCAGTATTTAGAACACTCAACAGCGGATTTCCCGTGTGCTCTTGTATAATCCAAAAATCAGCACCTGTTCCCATACACTTCACCTGCAGCTACCAAATGCCTTCGAGGAAAATGTCAACTTCTACTGGCAACACATTTTTCGGCTAGACTCTCATGTATGTTGTTATATCAACAGTCTGGCTGTCAATCTGCTGAATGATGGACGATACACTCTAGAGTTGAATTGTTGTAAAATGAAAATCGCTCTGAAAACTAGAAAGCTTTTCTTGTTTTCAGAAATCATTTTTAAATCTACGAACACAAATTTCTAAATATTCTATTTTGCAGATATGTATGTACGAGTATGTATTATTATTATTATTAGGGGGGAAGCTGCACCGCGACCTATTTGATCTATTGTGCCCCCTTCTGAGCCTATAGCTCTTCCATCAGCCCCAACTCCCTTACGAATGCGAGGATCTTTGTTGGGTTGAGGTCTACTATGTCTTTACAATTCAAAACATGCGCCCCTAGGAGGCTTCTTCTTCTTCTAGTTAAGGCGACACACTCTGCCCGGATGTGCATCGAGGATTTCTCCTCTCTTTCACAAAACCTGCAGAGGTCGTTAATATATATACCCAATTTTACTAGGTGACTCTTTAGTCTAAGGCTGTTCTTTCCCATGGTTATAATTTGTTTAAATTGTACAAGATTATAACTACCTAGGAGACATCTGGCTTGTCGGAGTCCTACTGCCTCCGACCAGCTCTGTTGCCGTCTCTGCCTCTCCTCGTTTCTAAGTTCCAGTCGTATAGTGTGTCTCCCTATGCCACAATACGGTTCTGATCCTGTTAGGGGCCATCCTGCCCCCATATATGTTTATACTTCTTATTCCCTTATTTTTCAAAGAAACAAAATCCTTTCTGGAGGCCGACAAGCTTTTTCAGATTAAATGATTTGCACTTATAATTTATATTATACAATTTTACAATCATTTACATGTACACATCTCTGACCGTTCGAGGTCCATTTTCAAAAGATTGCAAAGTAATAAAGTACAAATTTAGTTTTACGTACCATTTATTCAATTAGTTGCAACTGTACAATTGTTAAGCATCGTAATAAAACATACACCAAATACTCATATAACAGAGATGTAATTACAGACAACTGTATAATCTGTTGGAGTATTTAACAATTACACTGAATTTTAATAATTATGCTCACAAACTATACAGACAAAGCCAATGGATTGTGGTAGGAAATATTTGTTGTACTCAGTTTTCTACTCATTGGCTTGGACATACATATTATGTAATTTGATTATTGATTGATGAAATTTTTGATTCGGTTGCCACATTCGTTAAATAGCCCTCAAATCTCTAATCGTAAAAACAAACAATATGCTATTCTTATAGTCCAAAAAGGAACACGTTTCATTGATCAGTAGATATGTATGTATATATATTGATATATAGCTTTTATATCTTTATTTAGTTAAAGCGTTAAACGATCTATCTGATCTTAAATAAACGTAATTGCCTTAAGTTACAAATTATATTTATAAATATATATAGATAAAGTTATATAGCTTTTATACACACGTCTAACAATTACCTTTGTAGATTTCAGATAATTTTATATCATTCAGATGCATTGGTTACTATACAGCAACATTTTATTGACTATATACTTGGTGTTCTTTTCATCGTACAAATGCTTGTTAATCTCACAGATTCTTTTGTTTATTGGATATACTTTTGTATCTTACATGTTGCTCCGGCTTCTGCTTCTGTTCAGGCATCTGTTCTGAGCTTTGTTGCGTTTGCTGTATCTTCTGCT
This sequence comes from Drosophila villosipedis, assembly GCA_035043025.1. Classification (NCBI taxonomy): domain Eukaryota; kingdom Metazoa; phylum Arthropoda; class Insecta; order Diptera; family Drosophilidae; genus Drosophila; species Drosophila villosipedis. The sequence goes on from JAWNNF010000024.1 coordinate 911,034, forward strand.
CCGACGTCTTTTAAGGTTTCTGGTTCGTCTTCTGTTCCGGCTTCCGCTCCGTTTTCTTTTTCATCTTCTGCTTCAAGGTCTGGTCCGGCTCCGGCTCCTGCTCCAGCTTCTGTCCCGGCTTCTGCTCCAACAGCGCTGGTTGAGTCTCCGACTTAAGCCAGCTCTCGCTTCCTCAGCTCTCGTTCGATCTTCTGGCGCTTGATGATGCGTCGGTTGCTCCTCTGGAATAAAGTTGATGGGTTCAGTGCGTCAGTATCCCAAATAGGCTGCGACTCTTAATAAAGGTGCACATTCGGCATGAGCATTCACATTCAAGACGGGAGAAGCTTAAGTTTTAGCTCTTATTGCTGTTGCTGTTTTGCTGTTTCTCAATCGCTGACGTTCCCCTCCCCTTTGCCATTGATATTGGTGTCCCACTCCAACTGCAGCCTCTCGAAAAATGGCTGCTTCAGTATTTTAATTAAGGTTTATAAAATTAGCTGTTCGAAATTAAAAACTAAATTAATTATTGGCTCTTTGATTTGCTTGTTGGTAACTCGGCTCAAAGTAATCATTTCTCAACTTGCAAAGAAATATTGGACACGTTCTTTGAGTCTGTTTATTCCGATAAACACTCGCCGAGAAAAACCAAATAAGAGTAATGCCAGAATTGTAACCCCGCTGGGAGAAACACGGTAATCATGTTGACTACTGACGGACTGGGTTTGTTGTGTGTTAAGCACAGGTAAAACAACCGACTGGTGCAAAATGTCAGCAATGAGATTCATGAAAATCCAATTAATTACACATACATTTTCAATTGAAAAGATTCTGAGTCCGTCCGCATAAAGAGCTCGTCAATTTGGAGCTGATGGAATAGATGCCGTAATTAAGGAATTAACTAGAAAAAGGGACACATTAAAAAACTTGAATATATACAAGTTTTGCTTATAGTTACAGGGTAGTTACAAGATGTCCACCTGGACAGACTCTGTCAAAATATATTTTTTTATTTTATGTAAAACAAACTTATAATCTAGAGCCATACAAAGCTGAGGTCCTCAGCTCGTTAAGTGAGCAAATTTGAATTTCACTAGCGTATTTACAATAAGATTGTAGCCGGTAAGGCATGAAATGAGAAGCATTGGATTATAGTTGGAGAAGGTGCAGGATCTGTGATGTGAGTGTTGCTTTTTAACTGAAAAATCAGAGTCTCTTAAGTCATTTGTGCTCAACAATTAATTGAAGCCAATATATATTAATTCAAGAACGCAAACTTTCGATAAATATAAATATTGTATATTTACTTAAAATACAAACGAAATTTCAACTTATTGAGCCTTACCATTGACTGACTGCCCATCTTTACTGCAGATATTGCTCTTAGTTGCAGCTACCACAAACGCCTATGAGAGAGAGAGAGAGAGAGAGAGAGAGAGAGAGAGAGCGGGCTGGAGAAAGAGTTTCCAAAAAAAAGCTTGTGAAAATTGGGTTAAGTTGGTGTTTGATGAATACGTTAGAAAAGGGCAGCCACGGCACGTCGTCACGTGAACAAAGTTGTCTGCGTGCTCATCCCAAATGTGGTCTGCCGTCTCAGACAGCTGAAAGCTGAATTATTTTGGGACTCACTCTTTTATCATCGTAAACGTGTGTTGGTGTTTGTGCGAGGATATGTGTGTGTGTGTGTGTGTGTGTGTGTGTGTGTGAGTGAGTGTCTTCAATAAATGTTCATAAAACGGACAAGGCCAGACTAGTAGTTTGCAGCGTTTGACGGCCAGAGTCCAGGCACGCACGCCAAAGGAGTTGGCAAGGGCAAACCAGCGCTGAACAACTGGCTAAGGTAAGTGTAGAGGCCAGGGAAAGAAAATGGCGTCGGGAAAGGGAAAGCGATAGGGAAAGGGAAAGGGGAGGACACGGACCCAGGAACTCGTCATAGCGTGAAGTATGGCGTATGAGCGTTGCATTCTGATTAGGCAAACAAAGTTAATTGGCTGCGACAGGGGAGCCGATTGAAGGCCAGCTAAGCAGCTTAGAGAAGGTTAACAACAACAACAGCGATAACCAGTAAGCACAGCAAAGATATAGATTCCTGTGGAATGGACAGCAAGTCTTAATACAACAACAACACACAGTATATGTAGACTTAGAAAATACGTGGTTCGGAATTTTAAGAAATCTCCCAGAATCTGAAGGGTTTTGCTCGTTTTTAGAAATAATTTCGAAAATACAAAAGAAATAAAATGGGTTTTTCTATTTTTAAAATTTGCATTTCTCAATAAGAAACAATATTTTTATAAAATAGAAATGCAAACTCATTTTCAGGAAGAAACGCTTCTGAAATTTAGAAAAAAGTAATGAAATTTGTTCTCCGACTGTTATGCTGAGTTTGGCTTGACTTGGAGCCAGCAAAGGCGATATTTGAATTAATAAAAAGATTACCAAGAAATCAAAAATTAAATTATAAATGTTAAATAATAATATAAACAACAAGTAAGATAACATTAGAGTTCTGTGTGTACATATGAAACAGATTTAGATTTCTGAGTTTTGGTATAGTAGGTGTTGCACATCACGTGACAAATTATTTAATAATTTAATAATAATTATATATAATTAAGTTCATAAAGTACCGAGAAAATTGCGTGTGCAATTTTGGATGTGCTGTCCGAGCTTGAACCATTCATTTAAGTCAATTAAAATTAAGCACTTCAAAACTGCAATTCAATCGTTTGCTGTGAAAAACAACAAAGCAAAAAACAAAAACAAAAGCAAAAAAAAAAAGAAAAAAAAAGTGGGCTGTTACGTGCCAGTTTCTGTGCGGACTTCTTTGGTAGGCAAACAAATTGCTGTCAACGACGAAGCCCATAAAAGTAACGCAAATAAACAATTTAACTTGAATATAAAACACGAAAACAGCTGCCCGCCAGCAGGAGGGTGAGTAGGTGGGTGGCGGGTGGCGGGCTTCGGTGTGGGTGTGGGTGTGAATGGGTGGTGGTTGGTTAAGAAGTGTGACTGCGTCCCGCTTAGAGGCTTGATCGATTCCCAACGTGGTCAATTAGTTAGGAGGCAAATTGCCCGCATCAGTGAATGAGGGAAATGGGACATGGTTAACGTCGGCCACTCAAATTAAGTGACATGCCGACCAAATACATAATGAATTATTCCTTAAGCAGTTAACCACAGACGACAATAATGCCAGCGAAGACGACAAAAACAACGACAACGACAACGACAACGACAATGGCAATAGCAAAAACGAGCGAAACTGGGTCAACTTGCGGTTAAAGCTCGGAGTGCGACCGGGAATGGTACGGGAACTGGCTCTGGAACTGACAGTGGCAGTGGCACTGAGTCTGGCCTTGGATAGGGAGCGAGAAGTGAGAACTGGGATTCGTCGGGTAGTCGTTAAGTAAATCAAAAACATTTGCCAACTGCCAACGGCATGTGGTTGCTTGGGGCTTCCATGGGGGCCGAAGGCGACAATTATGTTCGCTATTTATCGCCCCGACGGCGAATAAAAAGAGAGGCAAACGCTTCACGGTAAAATAAAAAAAAGAATATTAATAATAAAGATGGCATGGATATGAAATGAAAGTTATTGACAAGCGGATATCTTTTCAACAGTCGTATTGCAACTATTTCAATTTTCGATATGGCGCTTGGTTTTTTATTTATTGGTTGCTGTTGTTGTTGTTGTTGTTAATGCTGCAGCTTTTTCTTCAGTCTTGTGGCAGATGAGTGATGGCCAAACGCTGTGCCACACACCAACAATAGAAAAAATAAATACTTACTGAAACTCCAGGGTAAAGGGCCCCTCTCATGGCTGGGCAATGTGTGTGTGAGTGTGTGGCAAAACACATAAGTGAAAGGCTTATAAGTAATGATGTTGGCCATGACAACATTGTAAAAAAAGTGCAACTCGTGAAATGGCACAGATAAATACGAGGGTTGCCTTCACACATGTGCGCCAGATAATGGATATGCCATAATTTATCATAGAGTTTGATAATTTCATCAACTATCGGCTTGGGTAACTGCCAAGCGATATATTATGGAGGCTATTTTGGGCTCTCAAGAATTCTCTGGTGTTCCTGCCATAGGCTGACAAATCTTAGCACTTATTTGTCTGCTCGCGAACTTAACAGACACACCTCGAAATAATACCCATACATATATGACAAGCCCTATCAGAGCAATTTGCAGACTAATCAGTTGACCATTACTTTTTCAAATGAATTTTGTTCACCACTCATAGTTTTCACGTGAATAACAAAGTATGTGGAAGTGATGTTTTGTCATCCACCCATAAACTATTAATGTTTTCCATTAGGGATTTAGTTTATAGTTTTTCTAAAGCACAAAAACTGTTGATTGTTTGGTTTGATTGGAAGGACATACTTAAAAAATAAAAATAAAAAATAAACATATTTTTAATAGCATTATTTGTAGAGAAAAGTTGGCACACAAGACACTGTGCGAACGTATCTGACAATAAAAGAGGTTATTGTCTGCTAAACAGGCCATTACATGACAGGTGACGTCATATGTCTTGTTTGGCATATTTTTATACCCTAAACCCATTCAAGTGCGTAAATATGGCATCCGCGACCACATAAGATATATATTTTTTTAACTATTAAGCTTTAATCGAATTTCAAACAAAGGTGGCACCTACAATGGGTAACTTGGGTTAGGAGTTTCATATTTATTCAAATATACAAACATTTTCTTTCGCAATTTGTTTTGCAAATATTTGAATATGCTTGGCATCACTTGAAATTATTTTATATCGTATAAGTGGTATCTTCGAGTCACACACTTTTGGCTGTATTCATTTTACTTGTTTTTCGCATACATATGTTGACGAGGCATTCTCCAGGGCAAAAATCAATTACAGCTGTGCCTAAAAACAGGCAGCAAATTGCCAGGCAGTTTTTGATTGCTCTTCGCTTGTGAATGGCTTCCGACAGTGGCAGCAGGCGTCGACTTCGTGTCAATGAACTTTGTAAACAATTTTTAATCACATGCCCTTTCGGCCCGAACTCTATTTCCCATTGCCTTTTCGCTATACTCTCTCTATTCGCTACTCGCTATTTCCCATTCATGTTGGGCTCCTCGCTCACTCACATCGCACATCGCACATCGCTCAACACTCAACGCACAAAACTGGAGCCTATTGACGCCGATTTCGAATTAAATTGAATAAATCTCAGCCTACGCAGCCGCCTGGTAATGAAGTCTTTGCCAACTATGCCACGGTGGTCTAAAACAATAAAGTATAATATAAAAATCCATCAAAATTCTTGCTACTCGATATTCGATAAGCGTTGAGATCGATTTGGTTTTGAAATGTGCTTTAAGTGGCCAGTAATCTCTTGTAGAAATATTTTGAATAATTATCGAATCGTCAGTTTGGGTTTATATGAATTTGAATAGATATCTTCTATTTTTGTAAGTTCAGAATTTATCGTAAATAGGTGAAACAATTTTGCAAATAAATCATAATGAATATTTGAGGTAAAATATATATACGACCCAACCCATTATTCATTCTTACATCTATATGGGTTTACAATACAAAATTAAACGTTTCGGCAATTTGTCATTTTATTACCTACCTAGTTGGGTTGCATAACGATACTATCTACTACGAAATCTATTTATGCATCTGTGCTCTGCTCATGAATTTATATTATCTAAAAAGATTCGTTGAGGTTATTATACCAATAGAAACTTCATTGGGGTGCACCACTGTAAAATTACACATTAGTAAGTAGTTCACCAACATTTTTACCCAAATTCTGTGGTCAATTCATAAAATACAGACAGTTGATCATTTTCTCTAACTAAATATTGCATTGTCTGCATGGGCCTGTAGCCAGTTCAGAATATTTCCAGTCGAGCTAATGAACTTGTCATACTTGTCATTTCGTTGGATTGGCTGATGTTCCGTCCAGTGGATAACTTTGTCATGCCTGCGTTTCATTTAATGTTTTAAAATTGGATCAGGTGACCAACTGACTTGGCACCCAATTGCAATTTGAAATTGAGTTCATTTGAATTTTGCCTATTACGGAATGAAACTACACTTCCACAAACTCAATTATGCATATCGGTTTTAGTGCTTAGATTTATTTATTTATTTTATTTTTATTTTTAGTTTTTTTTTTTTTTTTGTAGTTAAAGCTCTCAAGGGCCAAGCAACTTAGAATGCAGTGTTGGGATTTCAATTTGTGAGAAATACACATATTTAACCCCTTGTGAACATTTGCCACTGTGCGGCATCATTCAGCGGCAATGGCGCAAACAATAGCCGCATTAATTTCTCAAAGGTTGCGACACAGCTGCGCGTCGCTAAATATGCGAAGGTGAGGCAAGTGGCAAAATGCCGAAGAGGTGGTGGAAGTGGTTGTGGAAGTGCGTCAACACGCTCTTCTTGCCCACAAAAGTCGTCAGTCGGCTGTCGAGTGAGCTACCTGAGATTTAGCATGTCCTCGCTTTGGCTGCGGTGGAAGAAGGGGTTGATTGTGAAAGGAGGGAGTGGCAGAAATGGCAGCACCTGCGTGCCAAATGAGCGTTCGTCTTGGGCAACAGCAAGACTGCTCTGAGCGCACTTTTTGGGGCACTGACACGCGGTAAGGGTTCGAGGTCAATGCACGGACAATTGACTGTGGCTGTGCCGTGGCCGCTGTCCGCTGTCCGGTTTAAGTGTTACATGTTACGTGTTGTTTTTAATTGGCGAAACTAACGTAATTAAGGCACTCAGCAACCAGATTGAACAATGAGCAATCTCCAACAGTATCAGCTACAAAATGGTAGACGACGACAAGAGAACTAGCAATTAGTGTCTGTCGCTGGACTCTGAATTGATATTTGTCTCCGTGTCTTTGTCCGTATCCATATCCGTGTCCGAGCCCGAATCCGGAGCTGGTCAGGCTCCAAGATCGGGTGTGCTGTGGCTAGTCAGCCATGCTGATGTGACTTGGAGCAAGTACGATATCGTCCACCCGTTCGTATGAGTAATGTAATTGTAATTGTCAAAGCAGCTGCTGATTTTCGTTCACAATACCAACAACCATCAGTCGGACCTAAGTGCACAATTATTTAATCTGCTTAGGCAAAATACAACAGTGGGGAAAATAATAAATATAAGATAAAACCAGCTATCTGAGGCACGCCGAAGGTTAAATAGCCTTCTGGATCGGAGTCAACTTGCCGACGCCATATATATATATAATCCATATGTATATACATAGAATTTCTTTTTTATTCCACATTTGTGTTGAAATGTGGCAGACACAAACTTGTAAATTGAACATTTTCAAATAATACAAGGCCAAGAAAACTTGCTAAATGGACTCATTGTGAATTCAACAATCTCCTCACAGAAAGTACCCTCAGTAAGGGGATATCAATGCCCCTTCATGTTAATTGACAATCATTGTTCACCTGAATAAGCTGTTGAAATGTATACATTAAGCGCAAACAACTTTTCACTTTTTTAATTAGAATTCAGAATTGTGAATGGAAGCTTAAAAAAATAATTAGAGCAAACTATTGTCGAGAAAAATTGTAATTTAGCTGCAAATGCCTTATGCTTATGAATTTGGCAGCCCTACAGGCAAAATTTGCAAACCCAATAATGATTAAAGTCGGGTAGAGCTGGTAAAGGAGAGTGAGATGGAGTGGATAAGTCCACTAAAGGGACTATTGTGTTGTGAGCTTTTTAATTACCGATTCTACAATCATAAATTTCATCAAACTGAAATCCAAGGAAAACGAATGCATCGTAAATTGCAATGGCTATGTACATGGAAGCAAGACAACTATCTGCAATCGGCTTAGAGCTATGGCCAGTAACCAATTCGATGCCAGTACCTCATTCTTGCTGCTTTTTTGGGCCTTACACTCAAAACGAGGGTGGGACCAACGCTAAAGCTGCTGCTCAGAGTGAGACTGTGACTGAGGCCGACGAGCACAAGGTAGAAGCACCAGCACACTATTGATTGCCATTCAAAAAACCGCTCTGGGTGGGTGTAGGTGGTGCGGTAGGCTGCGGTAGGCGAGCTAATCTACGTCGCTCTCAAAATGTAGAACATGCTGCGTCAAGGAATTTCCCTTTTTTTTATTTTTTTATTTTTTTATTTGTGTGCTAAAGCCTGATGTGAGCGCCGAATCGAAAAAATACGACAAGCAAGCGATGATGCGAACGAATTCCGATATAGATGGGCAGGGGGGAGTGTCAAGAAACAACAGCAACAATAATATCAACATCACAGCGAGGGTTGCATATTAAATTAATGTACCAGTGAATACAATACGCCCACCTAATAAGGCCAATTGATAATCATTTTGTTGGCAAAATAAATGCTTCGCTACTTTAGATACATATGTAACCATGTAAATACACAAGTGATTTTCTACTACTTTCTAATATATCAAATTTCCGATGGCTCGTTACGCTATATCTAAGCATTATGGCTTAAAGCGAGCAAAATGATATAATTTACAAAGAATAAACATTTCCTACTATGGGCTCTACTCTTTTTACTTTGTTGTTTGTGTATTTTCTTTTTCTGCCACATCTTTTCTGCTCAAGACGAGCTGTTGATGCTTCAACAGGGATTACGCAGCAAAAGAATAAAAGCTGAAGAGCTGACAACCTAGTATCCTTAACCATCTTAGCCTTATGTCGGTTTACAAGCTGTTTGCCACCTGTACTCGGTCTAGCTTCAGAGAATTATTGTGATAATAAAAAATAATAACAAAGAATATGGATTTGAAATACATTTGAGATTTTTTACAGATTCTACAATCAAATTACAAATTGGGCTGGCAGACCTTAGCTATTGCACAACATTTTTGTAAAGTAAAACAACTAAAAGATAAAATGACAACGAAATTTGAATGCAAGTATTTCTTGAGTAACCCTCTGTTGTAACTGTTGAAATATTGCCACTGACCTACTTACCGAAAATGGTGGAGTCCCGCGCTGGCGTGGAGCAAAAAAAAATATTGTTACGGTTGCGTCTTTTGTTTGACTAGTCCGGACATATCGATGTCGTTCTTGGCATTATGCGGCGTGGACTTGTGACTGTGACTGTGACTGCGACTGCGACTCTGACTGTGACTGGCTGATAACTGTGAACTTGAAAGTCACAGTTGCCGTACAAACCGTAAACATTGACAGACAACGTCAGCTGTTGGCTGTAAGGTGCCAGGCCTCCGGCTCGAACAGTTGGCATACGACACTTAAGAGGGCTAAGCTGGCACCTGCAAGCGTGGCCGTCATCTGTCAACTCCCATCGACCGAGTGGAAGATGGCGGGCAAGCAGACAAAAAGCTTGCCGATAATCAAGAAAGCGACACGGCGCTATGCACACAACGGAAACGGAAGCTGCAGCTACTATGTAACGACGATGACGATGACGATGATGACGATGATGACGACGGCAGCGGCAGCGGCAGCGGCAAGCGAATCAGAAGCAGAATCAGAATCAGCAACTGAATCAGAATCAGCAACTGAATCAGAACCAAAATCAGAATGAAAATCGCAAAATGCAAAATGTAAAACGCAAAACGCTGTAAATTGCTTGTAGGATACCAAGATGACGATGACGATGAAGACGACGTCGACGACAAATGACAAAAGCGAAATGCAACGACATTTGACAACGAAAGCGGTCGACAGTCGACAGTCGACAGTCGACAGTTGAGAAAACAGGGTGAAGGACAATGCGCGTGTAGAGCGTAACGCTTATTGAAATAGTTCTGAAGTGAGCTCGACGTCGCCAGCATCAGCATCAGCATCAGCATCAGCGTCAGCTCTGGCTCCTGCCTCCGCTTGGTTGCATGTGTCTAAGTGGGCCTAAGACCCAGTTGCTATGGCTATGTCTATGTCTATGGCTGTGGCTGTGGCTGTGGCTATGGCAGTGGCAGTGGCATAGCCATAACCAGTGCCACTGCCATAACCATAACCCCGTACACCCCACCCCTGCCTTTTAGCCTTAGCACCCAACAATTGTTCGACTAACAATCTGCACTAACGAAGGCGGCAGCAGCAGTAGCACCAGCAGCAGCAGGCGGCAGTGAGGAATGCGCTTTGAGGGTCTTTCTTGGCACTGAGGCCAGAGGCAAAAGCTAGATGCCGGAGGCGCAGTTGCAGGGCATTAAATGAGCCCAAGCTGTCGGAGGCACTGCAGGCAGGGCAATAATGTGACTATCCAGGCGGCAAAAATTTCATTGATTAGCCAGCAAAAAGCAATTCTCATAATTACTAATAGTTCGCCTTTGGCTATGACTCTATTTATGATTTTGGCCCAATTTGTGACGCAGCCGAGTTTCCCAAAAATTGAAAAAGAAATAAAAAACCTTCAGCATTATTTGCCTCAAAGTTATCAGATTCCAGTGAAATTGCATATCTACTTCATATGTACATAAGTGAACTGAAATTAGCCACACAAAGGAAATGCATTTTCCAATTTTCCAAAAGCAGCAACAAAAATCTAAATTGAAAACCTTTTTGATTTCTAGAATGGAAAATGTAATATTAGAAATTTGTATCTCAACTTCAAACTTACAAACTAAAATCAGAAACAAGCTCCTTCAAATTATGTATCTAAAATTTGAGTAAGGTGAAGCTCAGATTTTTGGCGCTGCTCGCTTTGAAAACATTTTGCACATGAATCAAAAATATATTCTTGATTTCAAGTTGTTTTCTGTGTCTGTGCAGTTGTCAGCAACAGCATGACATGTACTTAATTAGCCACATAGAGTGTTAAAATATATTTAAAAAAAAGATTTAAAAGTTGTAGTAGTCTAGAATAGAAAATGTTGAGTTTAAAGTCCATAAAATGAGAATGAAATTTGAAGCTATGACGCCACCTAGCTTGACTTAAGGTTGTTTGTTCTGGCTTAATCCCGCACAATCTAAAAATAATATGAAATGGATTTAAGGTTTTCGAAGCTCTTTTTGCTATTAAAACAAGAATAAATTCTTGGTTTTGAGATGTTTTGCTGCCCTGTGCGGTTCTCAGTGCTTCTTCAATTTAATGGCACCTCATTAAGCACTTAAGCCTTTCAGGTCGATGCCAAGGTACAAAAGACGGCGAAACGTGCCAGCTCGGGCAGTTCTAATTATCGTTCGCATCGGTTACCTATTTTTATGCATTCCTCGGGTAAATTCATTTTGTTGTGAACTCTGAAATATATTACATAAAACATCTGTGAGGCAATGCAAAGTTACTTTTTGAAGCCGAAATCCGAATAAGATCAATTTATCATCATTTCAAGTTTTTCAACCTTATAGAAAAATCTACTGTGAGCTCTAAATCTGAACTGCGAGGGTGTTTAGTCTGCCTATTATTTTATAGAAAACATTTCCTACTATAGGCTCTACTTTTTTTGCTTTGTTATTTATGTATTTTTTTTTTTTTTTTTTTCTGTCATCACACCGCTTGTTTCTGTTCAAGACTAGCTGTTGATGTTTCAACAGGATTACGCAACAAAAGAAGATAAGCAGAGGAGCTGACAAGCTCTTGCCTTTAACCATATTGGCGAGTTCTCGTTTTTTCCATTTCCAAGCTGCTTGCCGTCTATCCTTGGCTTCATCTTCAGATACAGAAACAATTTCCGCATGCAGCATCCAAGGATCCAAGGATCCCAGCAAGCGTTTAACGTCAAGTAACCAGGCTGTAAGGCTCCACATTTGGCATCTGCATTTGGTGCCATAACCAGTGCCTTTACCATTATCCATTGCCGTGTGGTATTTGTTTTGATTTTGTGCGTTGCGCTGCTTGTAAGCTTGTTTGCCCGTTGCTGGCTTAGAATAACGGGGCCCACTAACCACAGCCAAGAGAAACAGCGAAATGGCGATAGCATGAGAGCGGGATACAACTGGGACTATAACTGAAATCGTAAATGAGACTGGCAATAAGACTCGAACCGAGACACTGGCGTCAACGTGGGTAGCGGTGGAGACGGGGACGAGGACTTACAGAACAGCGAGTCATTTGCAGGCAACCACAGCAGTGTGGTATATGTGTGTACATCTGCCTCGACTCCTCATACCACACACGTCGAGGCCTAAGTCGCACTCAGGAATATGGTGGCTAAGTCCCTGGCAGAACTTTACCCCACAAACGATAGGTGGCCTGAATCGGATCTCTTTTCCACGCCAACCAATTTCGCAATACACTTTATGGTTTATAACTGACTTCAAAAGTGCAACAACTGTTTTCATTAAGTATTGACAATTGTAATATGCACCTAGTTTCTGGGGCAGCCAGTCCAACAGAAAGTAAATTCTTGAATCGATATGTTCTTTAAAAAAAACTAGCTATAAACTTATCTATTTTGGCAGGGAGTCAAATGTAAATGTAACTTGAATGGAGTAGCCATGATTAAGAGTATAATAATAATAATAAAAAAATTCAATTTTCCATTGTGGTATCCACACATATTGTGTTTTCAATAATTTGATCTCAAAAATATAGAATTCGTATTTGTAATAAGACTATTACTAATTATAAAAACGACCAATTCCAGCAGAGAGAAGGTGACCACAAATGGTTGGTTAACATTATTTAATTATAGGAAGGAATTCAAATTATTATTGAAATTAAATCAATTATATTTGAATATAAACTAGTCTAACTAAATTTTCATACGAATACGTCATAATATTTTCTTTAGATTGGTTAATTTGGTTAAATGTCCGCAAAACTTGAAACTATTTACAACTGTCTGTTGAGCTTTAGCAGAATGCAGACTGAAGGGGCGTGCATAATGTCCTTCCAGTTAACAGCAGTGTTACAGTAGGGATATTTCTTTTAACAGGGCAACTGAAATTTCCCAACGCCAAACAGTATAAAAGCGTGTCTCTGGCTGTGTCAAATCAGTTGCTATTGAGCAACCCAAGCAAGCGAACAGGAAGGAATTGGAAGAGGAAAACCAAGGGAAAAACTAGCATCTGGAAAAGCAGAGAAACAGCAGCCAGCGCGCTGTCAGTTTTGAATTGATTGGACAATGGTCAGCAGTAGTTTTATCAGAAATCAGTTTCAAGGATAACAAAAATTACATTGTTTTTTTTTTAAATTTTTTTGGTTGTTGATAAGTAAAGTGTAACAGTAAAGTGCATGACTTTTAATTGGCAAAATGTGTAAATATGGAAAAAAAATAAAGGGAAAAAAGTGCAACGTTGAAAATGCCGACAACGATTATTATTATGAATTCTTCATGTGGTTTTTATTTCTTGCAACACTTTGTGCATTTCTGTTTGCTCTGTGTCAAATAAAATATTATTTATCTCTTAAGTGAAAGTGTGAGTGCGAGCGTCTGTATGGCTGTATATTTACGTGTTGTGAATTTCAGATTATCAGTGGACAAAGAATTAGTATTTGCGCGCCTAAAAGTAGACAATGGAAGTGCAACAGGACGAAGTTCATTTGCACTGTGATGGCAAATTGTGTGGGCAAGTGAGCCTGTGTGTATTGTGTGCATATGTGCTGTTCTGTCTATCTTTATTCATTTTCTTATGTTTTATTTTGCCAAGCGATTACTTTCCGTTCTTTGGCCTATTTTGGCAAGCGAATTAAGCACAGCTTTATTATTTTTGAGCAGACGTCTGAGAATATGAAATGATATGACATAAGCACAAATAAACAATATGAATATCTGACAAGGTTAAGAAACCACCGACTTCTCACTGCCAACTCGAGAACGTTTACTGCCAAAATAATTACTGATAATATATAAACAAATAAAAACATTTGCATCGAGATCAACTGCCGACTGCCAAGCATTTTCCAAAAAAGAACAACGTAAACAACAATAATACCAGAACTTTGTTGTTTCAAGTTCCTTTCTTTTTTGTTGAGAAAGTGCAACAACATTACACACACACACACACACGCACACACATACGCACACACACACACAATACACAGAACAACGACAACAACGCCGAAGCACAACTCGGTCCAAGAAGCTGCCGTCGATGCTCACCGTGTGGTAAGTTGACATTTCATTTCCATTTCCATTTACATGGCAATTTTGAGTGCATTTTCAACAGCATTTTACTTGTGATGCTAACAAGTTACCATCGCCGCTTGACTCCTAAGTGCATCTGCATGTATACACGTTTGTAGCTGTGTGTGTGTGTGTGTGTGTGTGTGTTTGAATGGGGTTCTGGGATTGTGGAATTGTTTGTGTGTTAGTGTGTGTGTGCCAGGGTGCCTGGGTGCCAGGGTGTCGGGGTCAGGCGCATTATTACAAGTTATGCATTGTGGCCATGCACCAACAACAACAATCGAAGAATCTAGCAGTGCCAGGCATCTGGTCCTGTAAAAATAACATCAGCCAGCGCCAGGAAAAGTCACGTTTCCAATGGCATTGAGTCAAAATCCAAAACAACAAGCAAACTAAGAGCAAAAAGTAGAAGCAGATCTGGCACGAATAGCAGCTAATTTTGGAGTTGACCCACACTCCCAATATGAACCAATGCAGCTGCTTATTTTCTGCCACAGACAGAAACATAAATGACAAAGTTCTCATATTGCATTCTGCAGCGATAAGACTTTCATCAAATCGGGGCTAATAACTGCCATTTGTTAATAGACTTGCAACTTTGGTCAATAAAGTACAGTCAAACTATGCATTAAAATACAATAAAATATTAAAAACTCTAAAACAAAGATATATCTATCTATCTATCTATCTATCTATCTGTATATCCGAGATATTGGAACCATTGATTATAAATAAGTACAAAGTAATTTATAGTCGGTCACTCTCGACTTGTGCAGTCTCACTTACTCAATAGATGCAATTTATAACATATCCCCATTTTTTTATTTATAAATATTAACTGTCATACCTGCGGCACTGCTAATAATAATAATGGTTTTTATCATTAATTTCATAACTGCTCTAGTAAATTTCAGTTCTTAATAAAATGATTTATTTTGTCGATGTTGCTGGATGAGATGAATGATAGATATATTAGGAGAATTATAAATTGGTGTAACATTTAAAGCAAGACAATATGAAGAAGAAAGCAATGCTTTGCATGAAATGCAATTTGGACCTTGACATGGCTGAAAACTACAACTAAGATGCGTAAGCCTATTAAAAAATGGTTGAACATTATTCAAGGACAGTGCTCGCAGCTTGGCCTAAAGGCCATTGCATTTTATTGAGTTGTCTAAATGGTCACTGTTGGACCATTTGCGTCTGGTGCGATGGCCCAAAAATGAATCAGAAAAAAACCCCCAAAATAGAAAACCAAAACAAAAAATTACACAAAAAAGATACACAAAGAACAGCAAGGACACTATGAACACTTCGAGCGCTTATCTTGGAAGCACGCAACGAACGAGGCGCCGCTAAGCAATTTTGATAACTGCGCAACGACAACGTCAACGGGTCAGCCCAATTTATGGCTTTCAAGTTGGTTGTTGTTGTTGTAGTTGTTGTTTTATTTGTTTTGGTTGTTGTTGCGCTGCTGTGCATACAAATGTAAATTTCAATTGAGCATTAATCGGGCAGCGCAGGCGTGTCACGCGTGTCACGTGCCACACAGCACCCGCACGACCCTGAACGACTTTTGTGATGACTTTGCGATAAGCCTTCGATTAAAAAGTCACCCATTATCAGAAATAGCTGCTCAGCAATTCAGCTCGTCCTTGCCAGCAAAGTTTCGCTGCAAGTTTTCATCTAAGTTATTTTCTTATTTTCGCTGCTTTTCTTTTTTCAGGCGGGCGCCAGCAACTTTGCAGTTTGGCACGCGCCTGCGAGTATGCAACACTTTTATCGACACATTTTTAGTCCGCTTCTGATTCCGTTTTGATGCTCAGGTTTTTTGTTTTTTGTTTTTTTGTTTTTTTAATTAAAAGCTTTATTATACGACACACCTTAGAAATAGTATATAAAACGATTGCGTAATTAAAAGCAAACAGCGAGCAGCACACACCAAAACACAATTTGTTTATTGTCGTTGCCTCGTTGTAGTTGTTGAACTCCATATATATATATATATATAAATATATATATATAAATATATATATATAAATATATATATATAAATATATTTTTCAAATAGCTGGTAGCCAACAGTGAATGCCACTCGACTCATTGACGCCACGTGTCAGCCAGCCAGCCAGCATAGAAATTAAAAAACTTAATGGTCTGACAAGCGCACAAGCACTTGGACACAAAAACACTCTCGCACAACACATATACGCAGACGGTGCGATAGCAAATTCAGTGTTCGTCATGTCCGAAATATATATATCAATTAGTTGCGAGTACTCATCTTTGTAGTCTTTGTGGCAAATGTTGACAGCATAACTTTTGGAAATATATCAAAAAAATATGCAATTTTAATAAGTAAATCCATTTTATGTTACTCATAAATCGAATATTAAATGTCTACTACAATCAATTGTGGTTAAAATCATTTCGTACGTCCACAAACCTAATGCAATATTATTCAATAATATTATTTACACAAATACCTTAACTCTTAGGCCAAGTAAAGAAATGTTTGCTTTGAGTGTCAGTTCCTCTTCAATGCTGAACTTTGACAGCGTGTCACGCAAAACTCAAATAACAATATTCAACTGCAGTAACCCAAGAAACGCAACCACAAAGTTATTCAATAGATTTTTATGTGAATGCACTGGGATAACTGCAAAAACTACTTGTACAGATTTGATTTAAATTTCATGAACAGAAACACAAGAACTTAATTTAGCGCTCTGACTTAAAGTAATCGCTAGTATTTTTATTTTTATTGGTTGACATCTTGAAGTGATTTCCGTTCTGATATGAGGATTTCTTGCAAACTTAATTTGTGCTCGGCCAGCGTAGGAATATCGTTTGTCCTTCGTCCTTCGTGCAGTGGGTTGTTGCCTGAACGAGCTCACGTTGTGTGTAAATTTAAGCCAGCACCGCAATTTTGGGGACACTGGACAGCTACCCGCTGTCAGGCAAAACTGCACGCACTGTGGGTTGTCTAGACCAGCGCACACTAGCACAGACTACCAATTACAACCACACACTAGACACACACACACACACACACACACAGACACACACACATAACCAAACACAAACACATTGATGGACACACCAAAACAGATATTCATCTATGTCGCACATCGTTAAGCGCTGCCAGTTTGACTTAATTTGCGTTAAACTTTTTTGTTAAACATATCATTCGGTTAGCAGGCCCAACGAATGAGAAGCAATCCACAACTGAAAGAAAAAAAACCCATGCACACCAGAGAGCGAAGCGGGAAATATATAAACAAAGGCATTAATCATGCCAACCCAGAGGGAAACACACACATATTTCTATCTATATACATCGCAGCAGAAGGCGAGAAGCAGCGCAGAGAAAGGAGTGTAGAGGGTATGGTGTTGGGGCGGGGGATGGGGGATGGGTCTGGGAGTGAGCAGGCAGAATTTAGCGAAGGAGATAGAGAGAGGGACTGAGTTGAGGGTCCATTAAGCGTTTGTTTAGATTTCCTCTGTGCATGTGTATTATTATTGGTATTGTTGCGATCCTCACACGCTCCAACTAAAAAGCAAAGTCATCGTCATTCACATTCACATTCGCATTCACATGTGTGTGTGTGTGTTTCCTTAAATGACAAACGGTTGTTGGTTAAACAAAGGACCCAAAAAAAAAAAATTAAACTACAAAAAAGAGTAGAAAAAATAAGAAGGGAAGTCTAAAATGGCAGTGCAATAGACCGCCAAACAATTTGCAAATTACCAAGCAACAACTAAAAATGGTCCAATTGAATGTACCGGACTGTGCCGATACCCTGTCTTACATGCAATTATGCAAGATGACAGGATCAAGGACGAGTCACTGACATCAATCTAAGTAGAAATATATTCACGAAGCTCAGGATCTACAACATAAAAAACAAATTATGTCTTCCTTTTAAATATATATTTGCATACCAGATTTAGATGGGGAGATGAGGTGGCCAATATGTTTGAGCAGCTTCAAGCTTCAAGCCCACTTTCAATAGACGTAGGGCATACGCTTGATACAAAATACCACACAAGCATGACATAAAGAGAACAAGTGAAATGTGGGATCGAATGACGTGTGGCTCGGCAAGGTGGATGGCTTCGATGTGTTCAGGGGTTTTTAACAAAAACCGAACAGAACTTTATTTATTTACCAAATGAAAACTTTTGGCCCGAAACTAAACCGCAATAATTGTAAGTGCACAGCAAACAGAGCCACAACAACCAAAACTAACAAGCGACGCCTACGACAAGCGTACGACAAACGCCCACAACACCTGCCTGGCCTTGTCCGGATCCGACCACCACCCAATCACCCAGCCACCCACTCCCTCTTCCTCAAATCATTCGTGTGTGTCGAGTGTCGAGTCCCGGCTGGCGAATTATTATGATAATCGCAGGCATAAATTATGCGACATTCTTCTCAGCTGGCAATGCAATATGACAGTTTGCTCGTAGCCAGAGCCGTCGATGCGTGCGACGGTGACGGTGACGACAACAGCGAGGCAACAGCGACGGCGACAGGGACAGGGACAGGGACTGCTACAGCGACAAATAATGCTGTCAAAGTACACGCTTGCCAAGGAATTGAGGTAGTCTGGTTTTCTTAGTCAGGTAGTTGTCGGCACTTTCGAGTGGCAAATGCCGGCAAGTTGCTTAGTCGCTATTCATTCACTCTTTCGTACAGCCAGCCAGCCAGCCAGCCAGTCAGCCAGCTAGCCAGCCAGGCAACCAGGCAGACAGTGAGTCCGTCAGCAACTCAGTCAGCTGGTAAGTGTGGGAACGGCTTTTATGTATATTTGCCTTGGGGAAATTAAGTTTGTGTCATGTTTTGCGCCATTCAATCTCCCCAGACAACAGACGGTCGACGGGTGTTGATAGTAGATTTGCACTTCCAGCCATTGCCATTGCCATTACCATCGCCTCGACCACACGGCGTATGCGTGATGTGTGTCATATGCAAATGGGAGCAAGTGTTGCGTACTTAATATTCACGCGCGCGTGCTGCTCCAAAAGTGCAAGCTGAGCATGTTGCAAGGTGGCAAGGAGACACACGTATAAGTCAAGAAATTACGCTCACATTATTTAGAAATGATTACGGCAAAACGCAACAGTCGCCAACTGAACGTTGACCACGTTTGGGGATTTGGCCTTATCAGAGCTAGGTGAATTACTTAGGGAATTCCACATACTAATCAGTTATTTGTAGTAGGCAATATTATTTATTAATATTGCTTTTATTATTATATTGTGTGTATGTAAATAACATTTAATTACTCACTTCATTTTATTATAATTTCTTGTTGTTGTAAATTTAGCAGCCAGACAGGTTTAAAATGCTTGCATTAAAACACATTATTGCTTGGCGAATTAGCTAGAAAACTCATCTGTTGGCCATCAATATGAAGCCGGATGTGCTGAGCACTCGCACATATTTCATATTTGCACAGAAGGTCCTTGGCCGATATATATTTTAATGCCTTCCATACTTATTGGCTGGCTGACTTCGCTGACTGGCTGCCTTCAGGGACTTCTGGTTGGGCAATTTATCAAATATTTTATATGAAATTCTGTCGCCTGTCAACGTTGATTTTAGCGCTTAGCGTGCTGTTGTGTGTGTGTGTGTATGTGTGTATGTGTGTGTATTGTAGGCGGGGCAGGGGCGTGTTGGCTGGCAATCACGCGTGCAAAATAAAACACACCTGTTGCCAGGGTCTCAACTACTACGTGCGACGTCAGTGGCATCAATTATGTGACACATGACGTGAGGGATGCATTAACTCAAAAGCACCCAGCACCCAGCACCCGTCCAAACTCCTACCCCCCATGGCCTCACCAATCCCCCACCATTCTAGCAACTGCATATAGCATACAGTATACTGTGGGGCGTCCCGTCGCTTAATAAAATATAAATAAAAAATTCGTCAAACAGTAGATAAAACAAAACAAAATAAATCTTTTATGTACTTTTTGTTTTCTAAGCACATTACTTTTGGTGTCTGTCATTGCAGCTCGTCCTCGGAGCAGTAAAATACGCAACACGTGTCAGGAGCAACAGGACGACAGTAAAATAATTTTAAGTCAAACAGTGAAGACCGTTAATCTCGCCTTTTGGAGGAGTTAAACAAATTCGCAGCTCAGCACAACAGCCATTGTGCAAAGCCCAATATCTGCAGCAGACGTATTAACGTTTTCTTTCAGCCAAGAGCCCTGGTTGTATTAAAGTTACCAAGCTGCGGCCACGGGGGGCAGCGATATTTGGTAATTGAATTGAATTGAATTGAATAATAGTTAGCATATATACTTCATACGCTTCATTGCATTCAATTATTGTTTAACATAATTGCTTATATTCTTCCACATAGCTGTAACTCTTTCAAAGGTTCACATTATATTTGAAATCAAATTTAGTGTGCTGAATTGGATCGCTGTGTTTTAACTTCTCCTTAATATCGAAATGGCCAAATAAGTCTGTTAAATCCAAGCCACTGAGATGGGCATAGTATTCCAAAAAAATAATCCAACAAATACAGTAATATTCTGTTGCTTGTAAAGAAATATTTATTTTTTGGCAGTAATAGATGAGACAATCAGTGGCGTAAACGGCTTTGTTCAGCAGCCCCTCGTTCCGGGCCTATGTCATTGTTTACGTGGAGGTTCCTCAAATCGAATTTCATTCATTTGCAACATATTTACAGCCCGCAATTATTTCCAGCATTTTATTTTTATATCTTTTGGCAGAGAGTTGCTTTTCAATTTTTTGATGATTTGTTTGTGCAGACGGCAATCAAAGCCTCAATTGTTACGCCCCACGTCAAAGGCCACGAGACTAGGTATGAGACACCTATCTGGATCCAGCCTACGACCGCCTCGACTATTTCCGCTCTTGCTGTGTGCTTTGTTTTTATTGCAAAGTGAACGCTGTACAAGTGAACGCTTCCGTTTCCGCTCGGCGCGACTGTATCGTACTTCCTCTTGGACTTATCTCTCCTTCCTATAACCTTACAGTTACAGTTCACTCTGCGATGGGCCTTATCCATTCCATTCACATTCCCGTTACTTCGTTGGGTGGCTTTGTCGATGTCGCTTCACGTTCCTTGAGCTGTGACTGTGACTGCTCCTGTTTATGTTCTTTTCCTGGACTTTCTACTATTTAAATTACACGGCTTCGGTTTGGTGGGCGAAGTAGGGTCCATTCAGCATTCATTCATCAGCTTGTTCTGCCAGCCATTTTTACACGCAATTTCTTTGAACCGGCCGCCTTTTTGTACGCTTGCTTCACTCGCATAAATTTAACTTGACTCTCCTTGTGGATCCTTGAAGAATTAACGTCCACTGCGAGCGTCAACACCATAACGGTCTCTCCGCGAAATATGATAACAAGACTCTACAACACCGAGGAGGATCCCGTCTATTGCTCATTCGTCTGGGGGGCAAACGTAAGCAACGGCAGGAGCCATGCCGCCAACTCGAGCGCCTTGTATCCTGACGACATGCGGGACGACTGGTTTGCGGTAAGTGGCATATCTCACAGCATCCCCAGACTGTAAGACGAGACGTTAGCCGTTAGCCGTTAGCCGTTAGATTAGCATAATCAGAAAATCAAATCAAACTAACCGACAGCAAAATATTATTGCCAGCGTTTAGGCGCACGATTTCCATTGTTCAATTTTGTGTAAGGCATTGTGAGTATTATACGGCAATAAAAAAGCTTTATATTTATTAAAATTATTCTCATTTTCGTGAATAGTAAAAATGATTTCTCAAATAAATTTTTAAAGTATTAAGCACTCGCAAGTGGTCATTAACGACATAAAAAAAAGAACGCACAAAAAATTGTTTAAGCTTTAAAATATAAACGGATCAAAATTATATATATAAAATTATAGACTTCAAATATAAAGCAGTTGCAGTTGGTCAGGAATTAAAAAATACTCTTTAAAAAACTTTTAAATTAAATTCCTTTGATGGAACACTCGATTGTAATTGCATTTATGAAGCTGTACAAAAAAAAAAAAAAAAAAAAAAGCAGAGCCTCAAACAAAAAAAAAAAATAGAATGCACTTAAAACTTATGACATCTAAGTGGGCCCTTTCGATCTCTTCTATGAGGTATAACAGCCAGCTCTGCCAGGGCGTGCCACCTGCTGCGAGCAGCTGCACTAAAACTGTTGCCTACTTTTGCTGGGGCGCACTCATAACATGGTTTTGTTTACATAGCTTATTAAACAGTGAGAGCGGGTTGGGTGGCAAACGTATGAAAATCACATTCAAGGCAAAAGCGAAATAACTCATTTTACAGCACAGCACGTGCAAAAAGTTTGCACACAAGCCGTTGATGCTCATAATGCTGTTGCTGCTGTTTGTGCTGTTGGTGCTGTTGCTAGTGGTGATGCTGCTGGTGCTGGCACTGTTGCTGTTGCTGTTGCTGTTGCTAGAGCCATGCGAAAGCTGCTTTGTGAGCAACTTTTGCCAAGGCCGAAATAAGGCGAACTCAAGTAAACTGGAGAAAGCAACAACAACCAGCAATAAAAGGAAAGCAAACATGCTAAAAAGCATGCAAAACATATTTACAACCCACTCAGAAAGGCATGTGAGAGAGATAGCTGTTAAGAAATGGTCAAAGCAAAATTGATAAAAAAGAGTGAGAAATAAAATGGCAAATGTGTGTGTGTGCGTGTGTGTGTTTTGGTATACGTGCGTGTTTGGGCATAACAAGTTACAAATAAAAGTGTCAAGTTGACTATTGAATTTTTATCTGCAGCAGCCATCCAACTGCGCAACAACAATAAGCAGAAACAATACGGAAGGCAGCTAGCGAACCAAGGACAGGAAGAGCTAGAACTAGACAGAGGGAGAGACAGACAGAGAGAGAGAGAGAGAGAGTAAGAAACAGAGAGAGAGAGAGAGACTGACTGTGACTGTGACTGAGAGAAAGCTGCATGATTTATGAGCTGTGCCGTTTTTTTGTTTACTATTATTATTAAACGTTATTGGTTTCGCCTTCAGCTCTTGGTTAAACATCTCCTACACATTCTCTGTCTATCGCAGGATGCCGAGGATCCGCGCACCGAATTGCTGCGCCAATACTGCTACGGCTACTTTTTGCCCTTCATTTGCGCCTCCGGTATCATTGGCAATGTTCTCAACCTAATTGTTCTTACCCGCCGCAATATGCGGGGTCCGTCCTACATTTACATGCGAGGTAAGTCCTAAGTCCTGCCCCTTGTCACCTGCAGCCGCCACAAACAGTGGCCAACAAACACTAGACAACCTTTTCGAATTTACTTCTTTTTTCTTCTTCCTTCTTTTCGGTCGATCCTTGGAAATTTAATTTCATTGACTGTATTCAAATGGCCATTTCACTGAATAATTGCCAATTTTAGAGTGTTGAGAGTATTTCATCCACTTAAAAGCCCTTCAAATACAACATTTAAAATGCATACATCGGAATTGGCCTTTCTCGAGTGTTGCTACGAAAAACATAAGCCAACAACATATTCAAATACGAACCTTTCAACAACAAAAACAGAATAATGAGCACAACTAACGCTGGATGTATATTGACTCTATAGCTAGATAATCACTTGACATACACAAACATATTCAGGCGTTTGTTTTGGGCTTTGAGGGCTGCATTAGGCAATTGATAAAAAATCAAGTAAATCCAACATTGAAAAGTGCCAAAACCTGACGTGTATTATATTTATGTTTAAAAGAAATCTACATTTTCGACTACTGCTCGAATTATCTTTTTGTTCACTTGGGGAACACCTTTGATTATTTCCTAACGTTTTCTATGGGAATAAATGTGTGTTTGTGTGGGTGCCTTTATATAGACATATCTATGTTTGTAGGGGTGGACAGTCTTTGCTATCCGTATTTGATTAGGCACCATCGGAAATTTACGTAAAGCTGGCTAAGCTGACAGAAGAGTTGGGGCCAGCAGCAGAGGAGCCAAGGGACAGAATTACGCCACAAGCAAAACAAATATAAAAGGGGAAAAACGAAAAAATATTTTGAAATATATTAGACAAGATGTTAAGTGCGAGCATGTGGCTTACTAAGTATATTAGGCGTTTGTTTGCTTTATGGCCTTTTAATTGATTAATGAGTTGCCCGAAACGATGTAAAAGTTGTCAACAGAGCAGCGTGTTGCCAATTCTTTAGCTTTAACTATGCCTAACATAATCCGTCACACACACACATATACGGGTGTGTCGGGAACTGAAGCCACTCAATTTATATACCAGCGTTAGCTTTGACGAGAACAGCCCTGCAAATGTGAGCATAAAAAATTTAAAATGCTTCAAATGTATTGCGGCTGCGATGCCACCATAATTGATTGCCTTCGCCCGTTCGCAAGCTTTGCCAAAAGGCAGCTTGGCTGCCAGCTGATAGCTGTTAGCTGATGCTGTTAGCTGGTAACTGCTAGCTGGTAGCTGGTAGCTGGTAGCTGGTAACTGCAAAGTAAAAATGGAAAACGCTAGATGCTTGCCACTTGCCGCTTGCTGCTTGCTGCTTCGTGCTTGCTATTATCGTTTTTCTTTTATTTTTTGGATGGGTAGATGCAAAGTGAAGCCCTTTGGCCGTTAGCTGTTAGCTGTTGGCTGTTGGCCATTGTTGGTTGGGCTTGAAATATCACCAGTCTCATCTCAAAAGGCATGTCGAGTGGCGTGGCCGTAAATAAAAAGTTGAAGAGCTGTGCAGAGCCGAACGCAGGTCTCTAAAACCTGAAACGACTTCGACTTATTGTACAAATGGCCCCAAAAATTGGAACTCCTCTTTTAGGGACTGAGTAATAATGACCGAAATCAGAGCAGTCATTTTATTAAAATAACACAAATATTTTGCTAGCAGCAGCCTTTTTACGAGGCGGCCACTGCCGTTTGTCGGTCATTGCCTTCGAATATTTGTCAGACTTTTCTGTTCTATGTATGTATGTATGTATGTATGTATGTATGTATGTATTTATGTTTGTGCGATAGTAAAGTCCTCCAACCAACTGTAACAAGTAACAGCGCCTAGTCAAGGGAGCAGCACAGCGCTCTGCTAATATTTGGTGCCAGTTTGTTAAACAAAAGTTATGCACTTGGGCTTTAAGAGCTTTCAAGGGGATACAATGTTTTATGGTTAACTAGGGGATTGCTGGCGAATGTTATTGACTGCATATTAAACTACCGTATCTGAAAATTTGCTTAATAAATATAACAATTATTTATAGCTTTTGGCCCAATCGTTGTTCAGATTTTCAGCACATGATATTGTGACCTGATTGGACAACAACAAATACACATACAAAATTAGTTACAATTAGCAAACATCAATTAATATATTAGGGAATTTCCGATTTAATTTAACTTAGTCGTTACATTTTAGACAGTTTTTGATATATGTACATATCTTGTTGTTATTTGGAGTCCAAAGCCGGCTTAGTACAATGTAAACAAGCCGAGGAGTGTCTCTCTAAAAATAGCTGCTAACCCGTTGTTAAGTGGAAAATGGCAAATTTTGCTAGCCTCAAGTGGTGTACACTCAATCAATTGACCTTCTTTTTAAACCGGCAATCCCTAAGGCAGTCAGTCCGTCAGTCCGTCAGTCAGTCAGCTAGCTTGTATGACAAACAGAACAGATTTGTATAATTTAGGGCCATGTGCTGAATTTGATGACCGAATCCAGTGATGGAATCTTGTCAAATGTGGCCCACACAAAACTGACATTTATATTGATGTGCCCAGTACCCAATTAGATGAACAATATTATACATCAACAAAGTATGAATGTGTACGTCTGAGTACGTCTGTGTATGTGTGTGTTTGTATGAGTGTCTGTGTGTTTGTGTGTGTGTGTGTGTGTGTGTTTGCATTGCAGGAAGTCATATATCGAGCATTAAGCCTTGTGTGTACGACAATTTGTGACAAGAGGAGAGGAGTGCGAGAGATGGACGCACGCACACACACACACACACACACACACACACACACACACACACACACACATCTATGTACATGGAAGTAATAACGTAATTATAGAGCCATAAGCAAGTCGTAAATCAATAAACAACACACACATACACACACATTTGGATTCGCATTCGCATTCGCATTCAGCAGTAAGTGGAAATTACATATATCTCAACAAAGCAAAAGCCAAAATATAAAAAAAAAAACATAAAATTTATGCCGAAAACGGAACGCAAAATTAGGCAAACAAGAGTCCAAGGACCAAAGAGTAGCGAGCAGAGAGGAACAGGAGAACAGGAACTGAGAGCCATTTATTCATGTTGAAGCAGGGAATGTTTGCCGGTTTCAGTTTTACTCGCTTCCTGTCGCGGCCAGTCTGAAGCGACGCCATAATTATGCCATAAACTCAGCCATAAAACTGCTTTAATGTTAAATTTACACCGTTTTTGCCGTTTTCCATTCGCAGCCTACTCCACAGCCGCACTGCTTGCCATTGTCTTTGCAATACCCTTTGGCATACGCATGCTGGTGCACAAGGATCGCGGACAGTGGGAGGAAATCGGGCCGGCATTCTACACCGCACATCTGGAGCTTTTCCTTGGCAATGGATGTTTGGGCAAGTACAAATCCAGCTTTCTTTCGCAAAAGCTTTGGCGCTCTCAAGGGACTCAAAAGCTTATCTGCAATCTGTCCACAAATAAAGCAAAGATAGAAAAGCTATATAATATATTTGTCGTGAATTTGCAGGTGTCGGTGTTATGATGCTCTTGGTGCTTACCATTGAGCGCTATGTCTCCGTTTGCCGCCCAGGAGCCACGCGTCCTGCTATAGGTCAACCTGGGTGAGTATTTTGAGTATTTTGAACGCAGTTGCATTGTGGAAGATGCAACTAATGTTTGGCTAATGTCTCGTTGCAGTGTTGTTATATTTATTATTTGTGTCCTCACCTTCATCTTCTACTTGCCGAGTATTTTTCGAGGTGAGCTAATCAAGTGCATGCTGACTTCGAAGAATGTTTACGTGTACTTGCGTCGGGATAACATCATCTATCAGCAAACCCTCTTTTACTCGGTGTACAAGGTCTTGGTGGAGATTATCTTTAAGATCATCCCCACGTTCATAATTGCCGGTCTCAACTTGCGTATTATGTGGGTCTATCGTCGCACCTGCGCCCGGCGTCGCCAGATGGTTCTGACCCGAGCCATTTATGCGAAGAACGAAGATCCACGCAAGTTTGCCGAGGAGCGGCGGCTCTTTTTGCTGCTCGGAAGCACCTCGATCCTGTTTCTGCTTTGCATCTCACCAATGGCAATACTTCACATGACGATCGCATCGGAAGTGTTGCCCAGCTTCCCGTTTCAGGTTTTCCGGGCCCTTGCCAATCTGTTGGAACTCATCAACTACTCGATCACTTTCTATATATATTGTTTGTTTAGCGAGGACTTTCGCAACACTTTGTTGCGCACCTTCAACTGGCCGTGGGTAAAGAGCAAGTTGTTCCGCCGTCAGGTGGATGAGGTGAGTGCTAGTCCGCCAGCAACGGCCACCGCTGCTGTTTGTAATCCAGTTTGCCCCACCATCCACATAGAGCACTCAAATCACCCGGAACATGCCAATGGTCCATTTCGCAAAGGTCAATATGCGTAAACATCATATCACCACCACCACATCCGGCATTGGACGTTCCAACAGCGTAAATTGCCGGTGTTCACCCACTGTTTCGCCAACGCGCTTCTTTGACCCAGTCTAAGGGCCCTATCATCCAAGATGCTGGGGTTGTTCCAATGGTCTATTCCGTTATCATCATATCACCAACAATACCATCTAACATTGGACGCCCATCTTCGACCCAAACTAATGCTCCCCTACATACCGAACTGTCATCCAAACACTTAATGGTTACAAATGTATTCGACGGGTTTGCCCCACATTTAACACAATTCCCGCTACTGCCTCACCCAATACTATCTACCCGAATACCAAAATATTCGCCTTGTTTGTCCTAACTTCAAAACGATTCCCGCATTATAATTAATCATAATATCTAACTGAAATACACCAAATACCATACGAACAGAAAAACTGACAAAATGACATACAGAGTCTTACTTTATATCGCTTTTCGCTCCAAATTGTTGTTGTTTTCAAGTACTTCATTACCAACACAAACAAAATGTACTCCAGAGCAAGCAATCATTGCAAATTTATTTTCCAAAATTGAATAGGTGGTTAAACCACAAGTACATCACATCGATCATTGTACATTTATTTTTCAGAGTGCATACAGTCAACATCACCTTCTCAAATTCACAAGAAACCTTAGTCAATGAGAAGATTCATCGCAGTTGACTCTGCAATATACATGAGTGTTTACCACAAAGAGTTATTATTTTTTGTTTTTTAATGGCAGAGATATGAATGGATGTAATTCAATTTAACTAATTGCGTATGTTTTGATGGTTAATGATTTTTTATTCTGATTGACCTACTATAGAGATGTAAAAACACGATGTGTGCGCATTCATACAGATGTGGTTTGTTTTCTAAAATGTACAAATTATTTATAATAATTGATTTGATATTTGGGATTCAATATTCATTACAGGTTTAATGATTGAAAACAAAAGAATTTAAATATTGGTCGCTTGATGAGCTAAGGCTGTCCGACTTTGGTCCTTTAAGGACTAAAAGCAATCGGATGGGATATTCTTAGTGCGACGTGAGACGAATGAACTGATGAAATGACATGAGCTTAAAGCAGATAAAGAAAAGACAAACAGGAGACAGAAGACAGAAGACGGCAGACGGCAGACGGCACAGAATTTCAAGTGAGGTTAACAGACAATTAATGACGATAATGATTGATAAATGATTGATAAACCACCCAGCGTGAAGTCAGAGACAGGAGTTACTAGAGAGCCAAAGATTACATAATCTAAAATACAGAAACAAGCGAGGAGCCATGTAGGCAGTTCTAAGATATCGCACATACGATGTTTGAGGTGTCTGAGGTGATACATGAAGTAGTTCACGAGTAAGAGCTTAGCCTAAAAGGCAGCATAAGCTGGAAAAAAATAATTCATTAATCAAGTGTCTAAAATATTAATCATGGATTTGTATTAATAAGTTAAGTATAATTTTAAATCAATTTATACATTTATTTACTTTATGGCCATAAAAATTTTTTGTTTGTTCTCTTGTATACTTATTTCAATATCATCGAAAATCCATAAAACCAACAACGATAAAAAAAATCAAGATTCATGAATTATATTTATGTAAACCGGTATATTTGAATTTATACAACTAAATATATTTATATATATGTATTTATATCTATTGAATGTAGAACTTAAGTGCGTGCAAGTTCTGATTTTTAAGGATAATTTTCGTAAGACGAAGAAAAAATTGTTAAATTAATTATAATATGTTAATTGTATAACATTAAGTTACATTTATGTCTAGTTGGTAAAAATCCTAGTCCATGTTTATTAAGTTATCAACAATTTTAATTAGTTAGTCGAAAATAATGTAAGCTAAAAATCCCAAAAATTCCCCAAAAAAAACTTGCAGCACGTGAAAATGTCTCAAAAATAATGTGTGTACCTAGAAAAAAAAAATACAAAAAAAATTAACTGTGCTAAATGTTGTTTACCTACCAAATAGCGCATATGTGAAAATGAAACAAAAAACTACAAAATATGCTTCTTTACAAAAAATATACATGTTTAACATACTCAACAAGAGATAAGAATAGCAAAAATGATATCATGAGGCGAAAGTACCAGCTAATTAATTAATTAATTTTTTTTGTGTGTTCTGCAGAGCACAGCTCAAATATAAGACGCGTAGAAGAGAGCAGAAGAAAGTAGAAGAGTTAAGTACGACCGGACTAATACTTACTATATACTATATACACATCAATATACAATTACATACTTACATAAATTCAACTATAAATACATACAGTATAGCCATATACAAATGATACAAAGGACAAAAAGAATGTTCATTTCTATTTTTCCACATTTTTCCTCTATGGTTTCCCCAAAGTGTTTATTGCTGTCCTGTTTCTGCTACTTTTAATATAATCCTCTACTTTACTCGATCATCCTGAATTTTAGTAATTACAAAATGTATCTAATTTCATTTAGAACTGAATGCAAAATTCGTAATAACTGATTCAAGTCTCCGATCCGACTCCCACTCTCAAATCATTTTTATGATTTTTATTTTATTTTATTTATTTCGGCCATCAAATCGTTCCAATGCTGGGATCTTCGTCACGACGCATCAGATCTTTCATGACTCTTTTCGTTTCATCTTGCAACAACATTTTAGTGATCATATCCGAATGCCAAAGTTTACTTTGCTTGTTTATTTATAATATTGGACCAGTGCAACCCAACCCACAATTCGTGCTCCCTTATGATACTTCGACGCATCCTTTTACTTGTGCTTTATGAGTCTATTGATGGTGGGATCGTTCATTTAAGGCTTTGGCACAAATTATATCAGCTTTATCCAAAATCAAAGAAAAAGCAAATCTTATATTTGCATAAGATCAAATAACTACGATTATAGAAAAATAGCAATGACATCGGAAAGCATATTCTCTGCGTGGAACCATTGAAGAAGAATATGGAAGAATTTATATACATCATTTTTGATTTCTTGTGCGTTTTGTATATGAATTGAAATTGTGGCTCAATGTCAGTTGTAACGTCAAGCAATTAAGACAGACACGAAAGCAAATATTTAAAATATACTTACCATAGCAAAAAATGAACCTACCATTCAGTAGAATGCCATCCTTATAAATGTCCATGGAATGCAAAATAACATACTCAATGTACTAAGATAAAAATAGTTTAAAGAAAAGAGGAGACACACTTAAACTCAAGAAAACGAAAACCACAGATCACAATATACAATATACAATACACAATCCACAATTCACAATATACAATATACAACACACAATATACAATATACAATACACAATATACAATATACAATATACATTATACAATATACAAGTCAACAAACATATAAATTTAATAATTAGATTTAAGTTTTAATAAGTGTTAATAAAACATAACCAAAACATTTCAGTAGAAATGTCATAAAATAAAATCTGCATACCGGCATTGTCACTGCAATTACGTTAGAATCGTTGATAAACAGTTAATACAACGCAATATAATACTCGAATATAAGAGCTGTTCCATCATGAGGGTCGACAAAAAGATTTCATATCAATACTAATTTAAGTTTTAGTATTATTAGCATTTCCTGATCCAGCCAGAACAGCCTACAAGCAAGGACAAGGAAAGATATCAGCTCGGCTCTTGAGGTTGTTCAAGAATTACTTATATACCTTATGGGATATCTCCTCTTCTTCACTTCGTGCAGCAAATCAAATCAAATCTTTTCTATGTCGAGCAAATATTTATAATTATGAAATTTGTTTTTCCCTTAAAAATACTTTATTAAAGACCATGGTATACAGTAAAAAAAAAAGAAAAAAAGATATTATATTATTGTATGTATAGATAGGAGAATGGAAGAACTACGTGAAGATCACACGGCAAAGGAATATACAAGGAGCACTGCTTACAACTAACAACGAACAGCTAACGGCTAGTCCTGGTTGCCGACTAAGAGTGGCTACCATGGTCGCCAGACTACCAAACGCTGCTTCACCAGCTCCGCCAGTTGGCGCTGCCTCTGGCGCTTACGCTCGAATATCTGATGACGTATCTTTAGCAAGATGCTGTCCCTTGGTGCACCTGAGGCAACCGCTGTCGTTGTCGATGTCGGTGTCGATTTTGATGTTGATGTTGATGTTGATATTGATGTTACTGTTGATTTGATTTCCTCTGGGCCTATGGACTCAGTGCATGTGCTCAGATGCTCCATGAGCAGATCCATGTCGTGAGTGTCGTGAGTGCCGTAAGTTGCCACTGAGTGTAATTCGCTGAGTGGCTGCTCCATAGTGTATTGTTGCTTGATGTTGAGGCGCTGTTGTCGATGCTGTTAACAAATAAATGCGATTAGCTAAGCACTTTCAATAGGCGTAGGCCAGGCTCAAGCCCACCTTTTTGCTAGCTGCATTCTCGGCGAGAAAACGGCAGAGTTGCTGCAGTTGTTGCTCGGCAATTGCATCATCGTGCTCATGTTGCTCCTGTTGCTGTTCCTCAAGGCGTTGCAATTGGCGCTGCCTGATGGCCGCTTGCACCTTGCACTTGGTCGCCGTATTGACGTCTATGCTGATAATCTGTTTCTGCATCTGGTGCTGCTGCTGCTGCTGTTGCTGTTGCTGTTGCTGCTGATGACGCTGTTGTTTTAGTATTTTGTATATGACACCCATGGCTAGCTCTGGTTTATTGTATTCGCGTCGAGCTGCAGGCAAAGACTGTCCAAATTTGTAACCATATTCAGCGTCTTATATGAGCTCCGGCAGCTGCTTCTGCTCCTGCTCCCCGAGAGAGCTGCACACAATGAGAGTGAGAGCGACAGCGGGTGTGAGATCGCTTGCTGCGTTTTTCTTATTTTTTTTTTTTTTTTTTTTGGAAAATGTGTACCAAAAAAGAATTACAAATAAAAATAAACCATAACGCACTATCTCTGTGCGTGTGTGTGTGTGTGTGTGTGGCACATTGCGCGCCAAACTTCAACTCGCTATTCGATCCATTGCTCAAGTGGAGTACTATTTTGTTTGCTGCTGCTGCTCATTACAATGCCTTTAGCAACAACACATGTGGCGATCCCAAGACAGCTAATTATAGCACACTGCACACATACAAACAAAGTATATATATATATATATATATATATCTTATACAGCTGCAACACTTTCGCTGCACTGCCAGGGCATGCGGACCCTTCCCCCTTTCCCCTATCTCCTCACTGTTCGCATTTTTGGCGCCCATTCCAAGCGTCGACTTGCGCTGCTGAGCCCGCCTTTTCTTGAATACTCTTATTAATAAATAAGTACATTGACTGTGCGGTTCATTATGACAGTGCATAGGGTACGTTTGAGTTCCTATTATATTTTAGGTAGCAACAACAAAATATTTCTCAGATTGCATATATCACTAGATTATTATTATTATTTTATTACTTTATTATTATTATTATTATTATTAAGAAATATTTAATTTATATGAAAATAAGTCCTTTTATTTTTTATTTACTTTTTTTGAATGTCAAGTTTCAGTCTGCTATAACCAGCTATAACATAATATCAGTTGACTCGCTAAAAATAGCGCCTGGGAAAAACACTTTGCGGCAGACGCACTCACACACTCATACACTCATACACTGCCACACAGAGAAATAGACAATGACAGGGAAAACACTTTTCCTGTGGGCTGCGTGTCTGTGTCGTGCCATGCACTTGAACTCCACATTCACATGTTGTATGTGCGCCTATCTCTGTTCCTAACCCAAGTCCAACTCTCTCTCTCTCACTCTCTCTTTCTCGCTCTGTAGCTCTTTTTATGTCTCTGTCTCTGAATGTTGCAATCCGAATGCCTTTGCCTGTCCCAATGCCCGTTCCTGTTCCCGTTCCCATTCTCGATCCTTTTACTAGCCCAGTCGGGTCGGGGTTTGTCATCTTATATATATGTACATATTATCACATGCCTGTCGTGCCTCTCAGCGTTTTTTGTGTTATTTTTTCCCTTTATTATTATTGATGATATTGTTGTTGTTTTATTTCAGCGTCAAGATGTTTCAAAGTGCACTTCAAGTGCGTTACAATTTGTGTCTATTTTTAGCTGCTTGGGAATACGACAGATAAGAAGGCCAGGCTGGCTGACTGGCTGACTGGCTGGCTGGCAGGCAGACAGGCAGACAGGCAGAAGACGACCCTTAAAGATTTTCCTCATTCTCCATGTTAATCATAATGTAGAACCCCTTAAAAGGGCAAATTAAATAATGCTTAATGAGCGACTAGCGGTACACGCTCCATGCTGAACTACTTTTGCTTAGATGAGCAATTGCACAGTGGATAGAAATGACAATGAATTTGATACTAATTACTTAATTAAATAATTGAAACATTTGAAATTTACCTTTATATTAAGACACAACCTGAACCTCAACACTAAATAAAAACATCCTTTCTGAAGTTCAGGAAATGTAATTAAATTAGCGTTCTCAGCTCCTACTTTATAATTTCGCTTAACTTTTAATAAATTATGTGAATTTACGAACTATTTTAAATGGTTGATTATGTGAAATCTAATGAAAAAAAAACACCCATTTAGAAAAATTACTTTTTTAGAAAAAAACACCATTTTTGAATAATAACGCCAGTTATCCTTGGTGCCCAGCGTAAGGCGAATTTCTAAAACGTTGTGTAATTTTTTCTTAGTCGACTTTTATGCTTGATAATAGTTCCATATTCGCTGAAGCCTCACTTGCAACTAAAAAGTCAGCTATCAGCGATCTTTGAGCTTGGCATCACTGTTGTGGGACGATCGTTGCAACGTGGCCTTGCCCCTCGGTTGGCTCAATTTTCAAAACGCGTGTGCGACCGCCCGTCTGTCTGTCTGTCTGTCTGTCTGTCTGACTGTCTGTCTATCTGTCTGTGTATCTGTCTATAAGAATGGGTCCATGTGAATGAATGGGTGTGTAAGTGTGTTAGTTGTTCAATGTGTGCCTGCACTTGGACTTCATTTAGTGGTAAATTGTACATGAGTATTAGCCGATGATGCAGTCGGTTCAAATGTCTTTTACAAATGTAATTTAAATATTTCACTCTTGCATTTCATGCGTCCCATTTTCAAGTTGATTCACTTGAAAATTGAAGCCGTTGTCGGCGGTTTCGGGGTTTCGGGGTCTCGGTGATGGGACAGCCCCAAATGACGATTAGCTATGTGTTTGCTGGATGCAACATTTCCCACAATTGAGAAGAGAGAGCGACAGAGACAGAGAGAGAGAGAGAGAGAGAGAGAGAGAGAGAGCTGTCTCTCCTTGTAGAGTTCGACAAACCAAGCAAGTGCAGTTCAACATTTACTCGCTGAGTGGGTAATAAAAATATGCACTGTCTCCTCGGGTTTTGGTTTGGGTGTGCTCGGGAATGGTTTTCGTTCGGGTTGTCTTGAGCTAATCGATATGCATTGGAAATTTCAAATAAATGCTTGCCTTCTGCACGTTTTCCTTTCCATAATTTGTGTATTACTTTTGTTCTATTTCAGTACTTCCGCTTCAGCGAACGACTGGAAATTATTTTTGGCTTTTCCTTTCGATTCTATTTTCCTCTGTGTGTAAACAAATGCAATGAAAGCTGCGTACATTCCACACACATTAAGATCCAATCAAATTGGCTCAGTGGTTAGAAGCTGCCTCGGGTGACCCACTAATAAGGGCGAACCGATGGACCGATGGACCGATCGACCGACGGACTAATGGACAATCGCTGTCTTTGAGGCGCCTGCGCGACGCCCAACGCGTTGGCCCATATCAGTCGTGGACTGTGGCAGGAAGACGCCTCTCGGTGGGGGCCACGGCCAGAGCCACCGGCTGTTATGCAGATTGGCGGCCTGACAACTTTATACATACAACTTATGAACATGTATGTGTACATAAATATCCCCAACGCATCTCCGCACAGGGCACAATTTCTCACGGTCTTTCGCAGCAGTTTGCCAAAGTTTGTGCGGGAATCGGGATTGAGATCGGAATCGGGATCGGAATCGGGGGCTTCAGTGTCTGACAAGTTGTCAGCAGCGGTGTTAATGAGCGTATAGCGTGTAGGGTGAATTACAATCCAGCTAAAGTTTTTCTTTTTCAATGTTTAAAATGTTGCTCATTGAAGAAGCAGAATTATGCCCAAGACAGACAATTTTATCTCAAAGAACCTTAATGATTCATCTATAATCTTATAATTTGAACTAAAAAAAAAATGTACTTGTTTTTGTTTTCACAACAAATTTGATATGTCTTGTTGTAAGTACATTTTGTTTGTCTACTGGGCGTTGTCAGTGCTCCATTTATTCAATTCAATTCAATTGGACTCCAATTCAATTCCATTGGTCGCTGTCTCGTGCTTAAGTAATGCGTCAGTGAACTTGCCACGATGTTATCAAACAAAGTCGCGTGTGCCGCAGATGCTGCATGCAGCTTTCAGCTAACTACAGCATCTGTCGATATATCTGGCATTGACAGTTGCAACTGGCAAGTCTGCTGCCGATGTAGAACTCTGTGCGAAATCAAGCGTTCCGTCCGACTGTGATAATAACAGTGGGGCAAATAAAGCGACGCAGTTGAACGTTGTTGTTGCTATAGTTCCTCATGTTGTTATTGTTGTTGCTGCTGCTACTGTTGCTGATCTTTCGTCACTCGCGCTGCCAAATGGATTTTTGAGATTGCGGCAAACTCAAGTTTCCCACGGTCGCCGATGTTGCACGAGAGCAAAGCGACTCGACGGCTGCTGAGACGACCCTCTTGCTTTTAAATGCGCTGCTGCCCCAACACATGGCACTCTCTTTGTTTTGCCTACCAAGCGGCAAGTGGGTGCTCCTCAAAATGGGCCAACTGGGCGTCTGCTCAAATGTGCCTTATTCAAACTGCTCTGGCTCTCCCTCAGTCTCTGTTTCCCTCTCTTCTGGTTAATATCCACACACATATAATGTTATTAGCATATCATTAGCTGGAGATATCTAAGTACGCAAATTCAACTTGAGGAGTCTTAAGAGCCTTGACGTGTCACATGTTGCTCATACATAGACCTAGGCAAATGTATATTTTGCACCTATCTTAGGTGCACAAGAAATCTAATCTTGAACATCAAAGCTGAGAATTCGAATACCAGCCAGGATTAGATATATTTTTAAGATTGCCAATAAATCATACTCAATTAATAGCAAAAACAATTTGAAGTTAGCTCTACTTTCACTTATATTTCATTTAGATATCTTTTATGAAAAGCTCTCGCTATTATGAGTGTCTGTGCTTAGCAAACAAAAGCTTCCCAAAGCTTTGCCAGCTTTTGCGTACGACGTCAAAGCTTCTGCTGCTGCCACAAAGCTGGTAATCTGATGCCTTCCGCTGTAGCAGGAACAATTAAATGAAATAGCGAACAGCTCAAAGCTCAAATGCAATTTACACTTTTTATTAAAAAAAAAACTGATGAATTTGGCTAAGATATATGGGAAAGTAACAAGGCTGTTCATCAAATAACTAAACTTTCGACCAATTGCCAAAAATTGCTCAAGATCGTTTCAATAAATATCTATATGCATATGCAACTAATGTCAAAATCATAATACCCCCTGCCAGTGTATAAGGTAATATTAACAATGAAGTCAAATGAAGACGAAAAACAGCAGGCAGATTGTGCGCAGCCGCTTTTCAATTAGACACGTTAACCTGGTCCAGTTCACCATGGATGTATCAGGTTCATTTCAACATCGCAAGGTCAAGAAGCCGCTATCTGCATGAACTGACGGAGACCATCACTGGGGTGGCATCCTTTTTTTGTGAGCTGATCTCAAAGATCTCTTTCTTACAAGTGCTCATAAAGATGTACAAATTTATGAGACTGACAGCTGTGTGAACGGGACGCTGTGTACAGGGTATCTCCTAGTCGGACTGAACGAACCTATCTGTTTTTATTGGTTTGAATATTTGAAATATCTAGGCTTATCTAGGTAAAGTCCTTGGTTCAGGGTATATCCTAATCGAATTCTCCCGACTAGAGCAATCTTACTTATTTCTATAATAATTTGGGATTACTATCTATATTTATGTGGTGTAATGTGTCCAATAAAACTGTAATTGTTTTGATTTTCTCATAATAATTTCAAAAACTTTTTATTTTCGTTTCTGTTCTGTGGCGTGTTTAAAGTTTATGTGTTTATTCATGTGCAGAGTTTTTTTTTTATTTTAGCCAATTTCAGAGTAAATCATTTTTGGATTTATAATTGTAAGTAACAGCGCGTTGGGCTTTCATTAAATTTTAATAAACATTTGCTTAATTCATTTTAATGCTAAAAAATATTGCTTACGTTTGAATTTATAGCACAAAGAAAATAGTACTTGTATTAAGTTAACACTTAGTAAGTTATTGAATAAAAAAAAATTCATCTCTTTGAATTATCATAAGTATAAGAGTATGTATATAGTATAATAATAGGTTTGTTAGATATTTAGGCTGTGTGTTTTTGTGTGTGTGTGTGTGTGTTTTTTTTTTTTGTATTTCTTGTTGTTGTTCTCTTTAACTTAGCTGCTAAATTGTTCATATGTACAATTATTTTAATATTCATTGTCAAGTGTAAGAAGCGCCAAAAATTGATTGTTGCAGCATTTTCTCATTTGAATTTTTCTTCGTTTGATGAGTGCGTTTTTTTATCCAATCTCACAGAATTTTAATGTTCTATTTGCTGTATGAATGTGTGAATATGTATCCATTAATATTTTATAGTCTATGTTAATATCATCATAATTTTGACTTGTTTTATTCAATTGCCTCGTGTAAATAGCTTATTTGCTAGCTAATTATATAGTTTATAACTATATATATTTGTAATATATAAGTTTATTTGCATTTGCTAAAGAACTTCGGTGAAGATAAAAAGACATGCAAGCATTTTGTGTACTATGCATTTGCATTTTATAGTATAACTAACTTGCATAATGGGCTGCTTAAGTATTTAAATTCAAATAGTCTTGAACAACAATTCTATGCAAATCAAAAAAAAAAAACTCCGAATAGATCGAAGAGTATTAAGTAAAATACATACGTATTTCTATTTGGCCTTTACCATATAAATATAATATGCTGCTGGGCAATTAATAGAGCGGATAAAGTGATAATACAGTACAACGAGTATTTTATATTGGAAACCTCACCACCAATTAATACACTAATTCAGTTTACTTTTGCAGCAGTTTCACGAATTTCATAGGAAGTAAGTATTTCAGATCAGAACAATATTTTTAAGTCAGTTTTTTTTTTTTTTGTGTTTTGGTTACATTTTCATACTTTCATTTGCCATATAAGATTAATACACAATTTCATTTCATTGCCATAGAGTTCTGTGAAGGCATTTACCTATACGCCTTAAACAATTTGCACAACTAACTTATTTTCAATTCAATTAATACATTTAAATTTAATATAAAAAAATAAAAAAAATAACATATCTAACCTGTCAGCAGTCCCAGAAGGATTACTAATAAATCCTAGAAGCATTATGACTATACTAGTTGCTGTATTTTCTGAGCGTAAAATAAATCTTGAAGAAACTTACTAACATACAGTGAGCATTCAATATCAGTAACCAGTTAATTAGCAAAAGTAATTCTGTAGTTACTAATATTCATATATTAACAACATTGTACAAACATATATAAAATTATATTCAGAAAGCACCTTAATCGTATTCCATATTTGTAAATTAACTTATACGGTGTAGATATAGTGTATAGTTCACTATAACCCATCTCAAACAATCACTAAACGAAAAAAAAATAAAATAAGCAATATCAGAAATCTGACTACGAATTTGAATACAAGCGGTCTCAATCACTGATGTATAATAAGAAGAATGTGAATTTAGAGTTTTGGGTGCCAAAGAGATAACACTTAGGGAACAAAACACAATATTGACGAATATTGAATGAGTTAGGCATAGAGTAAGATATAAATATAGAATAAAGCACATTGCAACAGAAAATATATAATCGAAGATTTGTTTTTATAGATTTTGTGTTTGGTTATAACATTTTTATTTAGATATTTGAGATTTGAAACTTAGATTTTATTGATATTTTCATATGTTTACATATGAATGTAAGTATGGTTTGTATAGTTTAAAGTTTGTTTATTTTATTTGATTTATTTTTGTTTTGTTTTAATAAAGCTGAACCACATATAAAATAGAAATTATTTTAGCATGGTGATTAGATTGTTGTAGAGAAGAAACTATACGAAAGCAGAAAGTTAACGAAAAAATATTAATTGTTATGTATAGTGTATAGAGTGTACAAATGTATAGAGTGTATAGAGTGTATAGAGTGTACAAGGGTATAGGGTGTACAGAGTGTTTGTTTACCAGAGAGTTTCCAGAGAGGTTTGCGCGACGGTGATTGTAAAATGCGATAGTTCTTAAGGCATTCAATATATGTATATATATATACATGTATGTGTTAATTTGTATACACATATATATTGTATATAAATATATCGTAAAATGTTTGCATTTTTATTGAATATACTTTAGAAAGATTTTGCAAGCTCTAAGTAGTTGTAGTAAGAATGCCAAAATAAATGTAATAGAAAAATATGATATTGTTTAGTAAGGCATGCAGAAATATGTATATAATATGTAGTTACTGGATAAATGTAAATTTAAAAAACATTTGTTTAGCAACATCTATGCAGGTCATTCCAGTTTTCTAGTGAACTTCGAATACCCATGAGCCGACTATTTGTGTATGTGCATAAATAACCTATTATTAAATAGTAGAATTACTTTTTTGCACTTTTCCTTTTTAACTTGTTACTTTCGTGGACTCCTTCACGACAATTAAAAAGAGAGAACCTAATTTTAAACACTGTTTTACTTATTTGAAGGAACAATTTGATTAACCTAATCTATAAATGTAATAAATAATAATCAGGGTGCCAAAACAGAACCGCAGCCGGAACCGCTTTCCGAAATTAACCGTTTCAAATTCAGAACCACAATTTAAATGTATTATTCACTAAGAACCAGTGATCGAAATTGATATTGTTATTAACAAAAACATCATAGCGGTACTGCATTACGGTTGTTCTCATTTTTTTAACAAGCTTTTCTCTTGTAACGGAACGGTCCCCAGTACCGTAAGGTACCAAGTATCAAATCTAATTTGGAACAAATTCCTCACACTATCGGAAACGGAACCGGAACGTAAATTCATTTCGGTCCGACACCTTGATAATCACCCAATAAATAAATTTATTTTAATACGAATTGAATGATAATTTTGTTAATCGTTTTGAATAAATCGGATCATAATTTGTATAGTTCTGAACCAAATTGATTGTCTGCGCAGCAGATAGCTGCAGTGCAATGAAAAGATAGCCTAGCTAGTGTACATGTATTACTAAATCGAATCAAATAAATTTTCAGTTATGCAACTAGGTGCACAAACAAACATACACGCAGACAGATTGAAGTAACGCGCTCATGGAAACGAGTCCAGCTCTGGGGAACTCAAGCAGAAACGAAAGAAGCCACTGCGATACACATATATATATATATAAATATATGTATGTATATATATATATATATATATAACAATAGCTGTAAGCACATACGATGTACTAAGTTCATGCCCCATGCAATAAGCTTCTGTTGTTCGTGTCAATGGGATGTACCAAATGTTCATACATTTTACAGATTTATTTGGGGATTTCCCTTCATTTGCTTGGATTCAATAGTAGTAGTTTTTGCCTGTCATTGCTTTTAGTTCTTCAGGCAGACATATGGGTATATATGTGTGTATGTATGTATGTATGTGTGTATATATAAATCGTATATAATTAGTTTAATAAGCAGATTTTTGTAATTCATTTCGAATATCAACACGATCGATTATCAACAGTTGTTGCTGCTGCAGCTGATTCAGCGAAAAGGCAAAACAATCGAGATGAGGAAGCATCAATTAGCATATTTATGGTTCGCCTTAAACTACTAGCATACAAATACGAGTATGTACATATTTCATATTTCATATTTGTATTTGTATTTATATTTGTATTGTATATGTATTTGTTAAAAGCGGAAGCATTATGCTTAGGCATACATACATATATATAACATATATATATATATATAATTATGCCCTTGGCGCGGTTGCATGGCGTTCAGTAAGCCTACAATATCTCATTTGTTGTATTTTTTGTATCTGTGTATATATATGTAAGTAATTAGAAAAAAAAATCCAACTATAAATTTGATTTAGTTAATTAGCTTTCGGTTGGTTTTCGTTTTTGTTTTTTTGTTTTTTTTTTTTTTTGCTCTCCTTTTTCATTTTGCAAGCATTTCAATAAAATGCCTGTACAATAGAACAAATGCCAAATGTATATTTTATATGTATATGTATGTATATATATATATATAGACGTATATATATATATATATATCTACGTGTATATGGTGTATACTTTGCTTTTATCTCTTTTATACATATATACATACATGTATATGTAAGTAATATTAAAAAGCGTTTTTGTTATTAAATTGGTGTTATTTGCTTTTTTCTTTTTTCTTTTTTTTTTTTTTTTTGTTCTCTTTACGAATTTTGCTAAGCATTCCTTTGTGGATTGCATTGTTAATTGTATGTATTTATAATCTTTATCGATGTGGTATACGGTATATAATTATATTTCTGCGATTAGTTGGAATTTTACCTTAACAAATTCAAGTTACGGTTTCTGTTTTCTGTTTATTGATATTTTTGGCCGCGGCTTTGTGGCTAATAAGCTGCCACCAGGCAAATGGCATATAATACATGTGTGGATGTGTGTGTATATATATATACATATATATATATATATATATATATATATATATATATTGGAGTAGGTGTGCTCTTGTCTGTGTGGGTTTGTGTGTGTATATGAAGATATAAACTTCTTGCAAATTTCCTTAACGATTAGATCAAACCATATTTTATTATTGTGCACGAATTCGTTGTCTCTGCTGCATGCTTCCAACTCTTTGACAATCCCGAATTCCGGCGCAACTACAATTCTTGCGGTTAATCACCACCTAAACTTAACGCCTGCACTATACGTGGATCAGCTTTACTACCCTCACGAAACTCTTCTAAGGTCAGCCGATCATCATGATTCTTATCCATTTGATCGAAGATCTTATCGACCCGCTTCTGTGGTGTGTTTTCATCCTCCGTTTGCGGCTGTTGACCCTGCTCGAAAATGGATAAAATATTATTAATATTGATGTCTATCTACATGTTTTTCGAAATGAATACAATACATATTATAATTACGTTCATGATTAGTTAAAAATAGTTTATTTTTTCGGCCTAAGCTCTTGAAATGTGTCTCTTTGATGTTAGTTGTACGCATAAATTTATGTAAATCATCAAAATTCCTAGGTAAAATATGATTCTCTATAAACTTACCACCATTTGATAAATGGCATCAACAATGTTGTACATCTCCTCTCGAGTTATGTAGCCATCGTTGTCCACATCATAAAGACGGAAAGCCCCTTCATAGAGTGTCCATATTTAATTAACAGATGCATCAAGATACTTGGCAAGCCTTTCTTGTATAACTTACAGTGTAATTTTTCATCTAGATTGCCACGTGATGTAATGGAAAGCGCACGTATGAACTCCTCAAACTCAATGGCTCCATCCTGTTGGGATATTTGAAGGAATAGTCATTAACATATTACAAAAATTATAAAGTACAAAGTATACATTACATTATTCTCATCGAAAACCCGAAATACCAAAGAGGCAAATTTACTGGGATCTCCATCCGGAAAGAATTGTTTATAAATTTTGATGAATCCCTGTGCGAAAAGTTAGTTAATTAATGATAGAATAAGAGAGACATTTATTACAAGTTGATATATTTGCAATACTATACCCATAAATTAATTAATATCAAATAATTTCGATGTATTAATTTTTTATATTAGCATATTTAATATTCAATCGGGTAAATAACACAAGCACTTTAACAAGCATTTAATAAATGGTTTATATTGGCAAATATAGGGCAGGGTTAGTTAAATCAAACTTATATTTTAAGTGCACACTAACGAGAAGTAAGCTTCGGTAAATACACATTTTGTGTTACATTTCCAAACATTTTAAAATTTTTAATTAAATTTATGAACACGGAGAATGGGATGAAAAAGTAGTTCAAGGCTCGTTATATATAAATGAATATAAATAGATTTTCAAGAAACAGAAACGGATAATCAAAAGTTAAATACGCATTCTACTATCTCTCAAGAGCTGCATATATATAGACATATATGCTTCTAAAGGTATATATTTGAAATCGTTGCGTCATCAAATGGTTTTTAGTCTCCTCCCATCACTCTCGCATAATTTGTAGTAATAGTCATGGTACTAATGAACCCATTTATAAGTTTAATTTGACCCGCAAATCCCCCAGAGACAATGCTGAAATATTGATGGGGCTCAAACAAAAAATGTACCACAGAGAAAAATAGAAAAAAGTTAGAAAACGCGAACAAGCCAAACAACGCCCAGCAAAAAAATGTTGAGGAAGACAGCTGGGAAGAGCTAGAAATAGCGGCAACCCACATTTGGCATATCAGTAAAAATTTCAGCCAGTTTAAGTGGCAGCAACAAACAAGCCAAAAACAAAGCCACAAAAATGCGGCACA
This sequence comes from Drosophila villosipedis, assembly GCA_035043025.1. Taxonomy (NCBI): domain Eukaryota; kingdom Metazoa; phylum Arthropoda; class Insecta; order Diptera; family Drosophilidae; genus Drosophila; species Drosophila villosipedis. Next base: position 955,419 of record JAWNNF010000024.1, read on the forward strand.
AATAATGGCGATGGCGATGAGTGTGGAAGGCCAAACAAACATAAAAGCAAAACATAAAATTACGAGAACAAACTATAAAATATAAAGTATGTAAATAAAAAAATAACTAAGTAGTTTTGCAGTTTTGTTCTCGGTTCCTTGTGTTTTTTTTTTTTTTGAGTTGTTGTGTTTAGTTGTTTGTGTTGCTGAGAAACATTTTTGCTATATATGTCTGCATTTCTGAGGTTAGTATTGTGAAAATGAAAAAGAACAGACTTTATTTTTGTTTTGTTATGATTTTATGGTTTTGTTTTAATAGGATTCGGTTGTGGTTAGTTGATTGAGTACGAGTAGCTTAAAATAAAATATGATGCAAACATTCAGCGATTGACTCTTGGCTCGTACTTACTTGTTCAGTCAGCAGACCATTTGGGCAATCTTTGAGAAAACCTTTGTGCCTTTTTTCGTGTCGGAAGTCAAATATTAAAATTGTATTTTTTTTTTTTTTTTTTTTTTTTTTATAGCACAGTTTACAGTTCAGTGAGATACAGTTAAACCAAGAGCGACAAAGAAAAAAGAGAGAAAGAGAGAGAAAGAGGAGGAGGAGAGAGAGAGAGGGAGAGAGTTGGTTTAAGATTAGCATACCGAAGAGACGAACAGTTAAACAGTTGTTGACCACACATTTGAAACAAAATAATATGCAAATGTATGTTGAACTATTAAGTAATAATATTCACATTATATATGTATGTATGTACGTATGTACGTATGTATGCGTGTACATATATACATATGGACATATACGATAGATGTGTGATAAATTTGATATTGATATTGATAGCAACCAGCAACTTCTGCGGAAAAAAAGAGCTGCGCACAAATGAGAAAAATGTGTATATATATGTATGTCTGTTAATGCAAGTATTTCAATTTGATGTCAAAAGATTTGTGCATTTTTTTTAATGCTAATTAAAATGTGCAACCTCGCTCCATCCTATTTACATGCTGCGGCATATTCAGGTTCGAACCGCTCCGAACCTCATTATTTGCATTATTCATGCATTTATTAATTGGCCAGCGGAAAAGTCAAACGTAATTTCGTGTTTAAATGATTTAAATGATAAGATTTTATTTTTAAAAATATAAATGACCTGGTTTCATGTGTATTATACATACTCGAAGAGAGGACAGTCTCTAGGTGGGATAGTGACAAATAACATTTGAGCATCACTGCTCCAAATAGGTATCACCAAAAAGTTCTTACCATTGACGAATTTCCTTTTCCGTAACTAAAAAGAGAGACAAAACAAGAGATAAGTTAATGATAGACTTAAAGTGCTATTATTAATCATATAGATAAGTAGTAAACTCCTGTTAGAGGCATTGAATGGTAGGAATTTAATCGAATAACTCATTACTCTGACTTTTGGCCAATGTGGAAATCAGTCATTGAACCCCGGACTCATGCCGTTGAGCTACTTACCTCTTGCTTTATTGCCTCACATTCCAGATCCCAGGATCGGGCACCAACTCAATGGGTTCTACTTAGCAATGGCAACTCAAGTAATTTGGCTCAGCCGCTGATTTATGGCCGCTTAGCTCCACTTCGGGCTATTTCAACTTGCCACAAAAATTGATGTTGTGCCATTGACAGGCTTAGGCATCTTAACCGGCCAAACAGCTTCAAAATTGACGAGGCCCCCCACACCAACATAATGGAATACACACAATGGTGTCGCTGTGTGTAATGTGTGTAAGCAGTTGCATAAAGTGCATATCATTTAATAAATCATTTCATTTATTACCAGGTAGCAGTCACATACACCCAGCACACCCAGCACACCCAACACACCCAGCACACCATCAGGCAAATGCCTGCCTAAGCTCTGCGGTATATTCAATCGCATAAGTATGTTATTACATATGTATGTACATATATATGGAAGTACACATATATACACATATCTATAGTATACTTTGTGGCGCGTGTGTTGCATGCACGTCTGCACTTAGGAGGCGAAACGAACGCTCTTTTCGCATGCCACTTTACAAATGAAAACAGAAACACTGAAAAATAAGAATGATTACTCTATGAAGAATAACAAAGATGGAATACCCTTTCGGACATACGATTGTCTATTTAAGTTGTGTGCTGAAGCGAGAAAATAGTTGGTTGTTGAGACAACCATATAAACTATATGAAAAATAGCAATATTTGCGCAAACATTCATCTTATGTCAACCATTTGGAACACTCTTTGTTGCAAGGCAGCAAAAGGATGATGAACAACTAGTTTTCACCTCCTCTGATACATATATCCAAGCAAATTGGCATAGTTCAAGTATTTAAAAGTTTATCCAACATATGTTTCGTATACATATGTATGTATGCATGTATGTATGTATGTACTTGTATACATTTCGCCATTTTTGTGGAAGAAAAACAAAGAAATATTGAAAAACAAATATTTCTCTTTTACTCTTTAGGTCTCAGTTTTGTAGCAAGTAAAGGTGTCTGACTTAAGCCAAGAATAGTTTCAATAGTTTCATATGAATGTTTAGTCAGAGTAGTAATGCTCATAAATGTTGAAGAAAAATGTTTAAGTTGTATGTAAGTAAAGTCCAAGGAGCAAAGCTATGACAGCACCTATGAAGAGCATAAAACCTAAAAAGCCGCATTAGTTTCATATGAATATTTAACCATTACGTACATACATATATATGTACATATCCTTCAGTCCGATGAGGACATAGCTGGTAATGAGGCATCATTCGAAAACATTCAGTATTGTTAAACATGGGTCCATTCTGCAATAATGTATCTAAATATATAGGATCAACTCTAAAATTGGTATTTGTGTGTGTTGTTCATGAATAAAATTCATTTAATATTTCTGATTACGGTTAAGTCCAATTGTGCAGCCAATCAAAGCAGTCTTATTTGTGTCAAAATGATGCCACTTAATTGCTAAAACTTATATAAAGTGATTATCCCTCATTAGGAGATACGTTCTTTGAGAGTTTGCAATTAAGCTTGTTGTACAATTTGTTTTGAAATGATATACAGGAGAAGGCAGTTGAGTTATGCGGAATATGCGATGAGTAGTATTAATTGGAATATTCAACTCTTGAGCTCTTGCAATAGTATTAAGGGCTTAACCCAACCAACAACAACCAGCAACATATCCTTTGCGAGCGCTGCGCGGACATTAAAACATTTACTTGGAACTTGTGGAAGGAGGGGGCTTGGGATGGGGAGCTTGTGACTTGGGGCAGTGGCCGTCAGAGTCTTTGCACGCAATGCAAGTGAGCCGCAGCCATTGAGTACAAATTGAAAAGGTCCCTGGTTGCCTAGCATCAAAATATATAACTCATTATAAGCCGCACAAGCAGAAACGGAGCCCAACCGCAGCCACAAACCCATTGAACCCACTAGCGCCCCTTTTAAAAGTCTACGCACGCCAACGCGTTGGCCAAGTTAACTCCGGGGCATGTTGATGTCGACGAGGTTGGAGGACTTTACTGCGGCTACATGAATAATACATGTGGATGGGTATCTCCCACTGTATTTGCCTGAGTATGAGTATGAGTGTGTGTAGTTCTGTGTCTGTGTGTGTAGGTACGAGTGTTTGTGTGTGAACAGTGCCGCCAGCATTAAAGCAAATTAGTTCATAGCCGGGCGCATTGAGTGTGCTACTCAAGGATCCAATCCCCCACCACTACCCCCCGGCACACACACACTCTTGTTGACGACCCCACCTGCTCTACGTCATCTACCCATATAATCTTTGAGCCAGTACCAAAAAAAAAACATATATATATAAAAATCATTTCGATTTAAATGTTTGTTTGTACAAGGCGGCATTTTTTCTTTTTATACCCTCGTCGAGGGTATCATAATTTTCTCATGAAATGTGAAATGTCTGCGCTTCTATTTATCCGATTTGTTTTGAACTGCCTCAATTTTAATGTTATCTATGACGTCTAATCAACCAGATCGGACCACTATTTTCCACAGTTGCCTTGGCAATAATCAGTCGACAGATTTGTTCTCGTATTAAGAAATATTTTTTATACCACGATATACAGATTAAACTCACAATTTGGCAAAAATAAAAGTCATTATGATCATTATCATATAGCTGGCCGAAATACGAGATTAAGATGTCTATAGACATACATACATTCAATCTCTTCGGGTACAATCTAACTACAAAATCGTGGAATATTCAATTCAAGTCATCAAATTAACTCCGGTTAACAAGGGTGTGTAATTTCGGCGTGCCAAGGATAAGCGTTCTTGCTTGTTTTTTAATTCGCTGTTGGTATTTTGTCCCTTTTTTCTTATGCTAAAAGTCATTTGTGGCTCGCAGTGTTTATTTAATCATTTTTGGCAGCATTTTGGGTGCCTGCTGTAAACAGATCCAGTAGCAAAAGGCCAACAAGCACGGCATTTTGACTTTTTGTATTTAATTTAATTTTAAATTGATTTAATTTAACTTCCTTGAAAGCACACACACACACACACACACACACGCACACGCACACTGATACACCAAAGAGCGCACACCTACATGCATAGCACGAAACAAGGACTCAGCCGTCGCCTGGGAGTGGCCACATGCTAATTAATGAATTGCTGCCATCACCCATACAAAAACGCAAAATTCACAAAATATAAGGGAAAAAACCAGCTACAATTTGCATGCGCATATGTGATGTGTGTGTGTGTGTGTGCGAGTGTGTGTGTGCGAGTGTGTCATGTGCGTGAGACGGAAAACTTTTTGTAGTTGTTTGCCATGGCCTCACAACTTTATGATGTGAGTACACCGTGAAGCTCATTAAGAATACCCTGTAAACAAGCTGGGCTTAAATACGTGGCAAGCACGCCACCGAGTGGCGCAACAAATGCGCCGTTTATCCTTATACCTAAGTGCACTTCATCCTAAATGAAAGATAAGTGTCATGGCATGGGCGCTGGATGATACAAATGGTATAATTGTGTTCGACCTCTTTTTAAATTAGGCACATTCGTCTGAGTTTACCACTGAAACTCAATCAAGAACTAATCTCCGCCTTATTTTTTACACATTTTTTTAGTAGTAGTTGTAATAATAAGATAACTATATACTTCAGATGTACCTATGTGCATATGTGTTTGACTCCCAGCTTTGGCCGATGACTCGTTTTGAACTCGACTCTAATGTGGCAAGGCACAACCCTGTTGCATTGCATGTCCATGCTAGCTTGGCAATCACTTAACAATGCACCAATTAATTACCCTCGAGCATTGGTATACAATTGCTCGATGCGCCTTGGCACATTTCATGCAATTTTAATTTAAATTTTGTATGCAGTTTGTGAATGCAACATGTAACTAAAAACCTATTGCCAACTAAGCGTCAAAAGCCACGCGTGATAAGAAACACGAAGGCATCAAAATAAGGAGTGGAAACAGTCTTAAATTTCTTCTTGCTGAATCATATCTGAAGATTACCGGGACAAAAGGTGGAAAAGCCAATAGGGAATTGGGAAAATGCAAGCTGTCCCAACTTGCTGCTTTATACTCAAGCATCGCTGAACATAATTTTAAGGCAATTTGCTAATTTTCTTTCTTGTCATTTGCTTGTCAATTTCAACGACTTCACAGCGCTTTTCCACCTACATTTTCCTTCTCCTCTCATCTCTCTCTGGCTCTTCAGCAGTATCTCTCTCTCTCTCTCTCTCTCTCTCTCTCTGTCTCTGGCAGTCAGGGCTGCAGCAAGAGCTGGCTTTGACTAGAATTACTAACTGAATAACTGAATAACCGACTGACTGACTGACACTACATAAATATATATATATATATATAATTCCACACATGTGTTGCTATCAAAACTATTGAGCTGAAGAACTAGTAAGTCGAAGAGCTTCGGAGCCAGTCGTTGCTGCTGGCGCTCCTGTGCTGTGAAGGCATCGATGGCGCCATTAGCAAATTATTTACAACATGTGCATCATGTTCGAGCCTGGAATTGGTATTTGGACGGGGACTGACATTGTGACAGTGGCACGGGGACTGCAATAAAAACAGTGTCCCAAGTCAGTCTTTAAATTTGAATTTTTATGCATTATCCCAAAAGCATTGGAATACTGGGGATTCTTGGTCTGACTCTTCAAATGTGACTATATTTGTAAACATACAAACAATTTGATTCCTAGAACAAAGTGCAAAACAAAGTCCAAAATTTATCAACAATTTAATGTTTTGTTTTTTTGCATAAGAACCACGAAAGAAGTTGCTCGACAAATGACAGTAGCGATTCTCGTACACTTTTTGTCTAATCTCAATGAATTATGTGATATTGATTAGCAATTTCAACGATTTTTGGTCTGAATGAGATTCTTTCTGTGTTTCCCCAATCCTTGCAATGCACATTGAACCATTTTAAGTTTTATTATACACAAATTAATTATATTCTTTATTTTATTGCTTTTCATTTTAAATGGTAATTATATAAATCACTTTTAATGGTATATAATTGAATTTCAATTTCAATTATGCCATTTTAATATAAATTAAAATACATATATATATATATATTTATAGATATATATGCATGTATTCAACATATTAATATATAATATTATGGCTTTATTGACGAGAAATGTTAATGCATAAAATAAAAACAAAATTTTCTATTTACATGTTATGTAATTATTGATAAGTATTGATGTGATTCATGATTTATTATGTCAACAATTAGCGGTGACAGCTTTCCCGCCACGCTCGCTACCCCTTGGTCCACTGTGCAACTGTGTGGCGCCAGCAGCAATGGAATGATGGTTGGACAGGAACAAGCGCTTGAGACGTCATTGGCAAATAGGTGGGCTGGGTGGGGGTGGGGGTGTGGTTGGGTGGTGTCGTTATCGGGAGCATAGTGGGGCACAATTGAGTGCGTTTTTAGTGCTCTGGTTGCTTGTTGCTTTTACACGTTTGATTTCCACTGCTAAATGCCAAACAAACTGTCACGACGAGACAAGCTGAGTGCCCACTCTGACACATACACATGCTAAGAGGGGGAGTGGGGCAGAGAGAGAGTGATATAGAGAGAGAGAGAGAGAGAGAGAGAGAGAGAGAGAGAGATAACGTGACAATAGGGCTGCCCCCATCGACCATTGAACACAAATACAACAAGTGCAATAATAATTTCAACATTGAATTGAAATTTGAGTGCCCCAACTGACTGAATGCCAATGCGTGCGAAATGAACTGACAGACGTTTTGGGGGGCATGGGGCAGAGGATAGGGGGTATAGGATACACCCAAGAGAAGCATCACTATTTTCTATCTGAGTGTGTTTGCATAGCAAAGAGCATGTGCCAAATGACTGCAGTTCAAATGTGACAGTGCGACAGGCACCAGGCACGAATCTGGGTCTGAGTCTGGTTCTGGTTCTGGGTCTGGGTCTGGGTCTGGGTCTAGCTCAGAGTCTGGCTCCTGCTTGTGGTCTGGAATGATGCTGTCTGCATTTCAGTTTTATACGCGATTTGCTGTCGCCTTGCTGCGACTGTTTGTCGAAGTGTAACACATACCGAAATTGACATGAGAGTGCCACACACTCGCACAAACACCCCATATAATGTGGTAAGTAGCAGTGAATTGCAATGGCGGCAAAAAGTAATCAAATGCTGTCCATATTTCACAATGTTTTTGCTCGACTGCACTCCAAAGCGCCTTTACTGACTAAGCAAATAGAGATGGCCACAGAAATTGTCTATTCGCATACCATAATCTGCCAAGGAATTTGCATATATAATTGAAGAATTATCCGGCTTATCTAACAATGTATTAGCGAAATTGGATGTATACATTAACATTTATGCATTGCGCATTGTTGTAATTGATGCAGTTGATTCAATTCGAAGGTTTAAAGGAATATTACCTGAAGCTTTGAGCACAAAACGGTAGAGTTTCCAGACCAATTGTTGTTGAAATTATAAGTGCATTGCCAACAATATTTCCACTTCAAGCAATGGCCAATACAGAATGCTCCGTCAGCTTTTAAAGCTGATGAGCAGACAGCAAACCGTAATCTGCAATCGAAATGCTATGAAATGTTGTTGGCGGACTTGTTATGCGATTCAAACACTCAGAAACTTTTGCCTGGTGCAACCCGTACTTATTAGACCTATGCTTGTTTCAACTTGCTTCTGCCACAAACCGAAAAGCTCCTGGGCAGCCAGTAAAACTAAGAGGCTTATAAAAAGGACCTCATTGCCAACATATGGCCATAATGATGGATATGGAGCACGAAGCATTTAACCACCAAACACAGAAACACAACTAAGTCGCAACGAATACTTTCGGCCCATATTTGGTATGCATCACATATTATAGCAGAAATATAATCTAGCTGATTAAAAAGTTGATTATTGCTCCAATGGAAAATTAAAAATAAATATAAAAATAAAAAACTTAACGTTTCCGAATTGAATTCAAAATGTGGCCGCATCACTTTCACACAAGTCATAAATTAATTAATATATATATCGAATTATGAATTAATGCAACTTATAAAAGAATTACTTTGAAATTTCACATATTATGTTATTATACTTGCTTATGGGCTGTTGCCAACGAAAAAGGAAGAAAACACATTGTCTCAAACAATCTGGCCTTATTTTCAATTCCGTTCAACATTTTGGCCAGCTTCGTTCAGCTTTGCAGCTATTCACATTTCTTTGAACACTTAAATGGGAATAACACTTAAATACTATAAGTCAGAAACATAATGCGCACGTTTCGGCTGCCAAAATGGCTTTCAAGAGTTTTTAATGGTCCGCACCATAATTCATATAGAGTTCAAGGCTGGAACGCACCCAACGTGATTTGTGACCGGCTCGAGTGCACGGATACAGTGATACACTGGGGTACACTGGGGTCTATCGTTATACTCACAGTATGTATCTGTTGTCAGACGATCAATGGTGTCCTGCTTCAATTTAGAGTTCTTCTTGCCCATTGTGTTGCCGCAGAGATTGCGTTGCTGCTCGTATGTGGTTGTGGTTTTGGTTGAGGGTGTGTGTCTATGTATCTCTGTGTGTGTCTGTGTGTGTATGTGTGTGTGTGTGTGTGGTGTTCTGGAGTGCTGCGTATGCCCGCTCGGCCGATGGGTCAGCTACGAGCAACGAGCCTGTTAACGTCAACAGGTAATTGAAGGCGCGTGTCTTATCCCAATTTGGCTGTGGTTCGATCTGGAAGAACAACAGCGACAAGAGATTTAAGATAGATAGATATGTACATAAGCATACAAAAACACACAAATACTATCAGCAAAGAGGCAGGCATATTGTCAAGGCGAAACGTCATTCATCATGCAGCTGCCACAGCCCATGCACCTGCCACATTCAGAGCACAGCACACAGCACACAGCACACAGCGCACAGCACAAGGGCTACCCCCACTGAATACCCATAGGGCGTCGCGTTCCGCTGATGAATAGCAAAAGGTACTTTGATATTTAAGCATGTCAGCGACGTTTTTGTGTTGTGTGTAACTGTGTGTGTGTATCTTTGTGTGTGTGTGTGTGTGTGTGCTGTGTGTTTTGGTGTGCGGCCCTAACCAAAATACAACAAAACACACAGCGACATGGACGACGGCAGTGACTGAAGCAACCAGGGACATTTCACAATGCCAAGCCGCTGCCAAAAGAAACTGCCGACAGTCAGTCAGTCACTCAGTCAGTCAGTCAGTCAGTCACTCAGTCAGTTAGTGCATTTTTCCTTAAGGTTTTTAATATTACTCTGCAAAAATTCTCTCATTAATATTAAAAACAAATTGAGCTTTTTCTTTAAGATATGCGACATTCATTCCGTCAACTTATATATTTTATACTCTTACGAAATTAAGGAAATCCTTTCAGAATTATGTCAAGTTGTACTTGCTGTTCTCAGGACTAGTTTTGAATCTAACTTTTATTATTTTCTCAATGACTTTGGTACTTTAAATTATTGAATTTATTCTTATTGTTTGCAATGCCTGCTTTTTTCTTGATGCAAATATATTTTGTAAGAATCTATGGGAATCTGGAGAAGAGCATTTGGTCGACGACTCGTAAATGAAATTGGATGAAATTGCTTGGTTCGCTCTTGGATTCTTTACCTTTGCGGCAACGACAGAAAATGTCGACAATGCTGATGGGATGACGAAAAGTTTGCCACAGAGTTGAGTAATTAAAATTTTAATAATTCCTCGCGAAAATTTGCGCAACAAACTTTTTTAATATCTTGTTACAAAATTTGCGTTACTGTTTAATTGGCTCTCAATTGGCAATTGAAACTAGTTATGAGAAGTGTACACGCAGATATGCATGTCTCTTTCTGTTTCTCTCTCTCGCTCTCTCTCTCTCTCTCTCTGTTTCATATGTGTGGCATTAAAATGGAATAATCTTGATTGATGCACGCGACAGCCATGAATTCAAAACCACAACCATAATTAGAAGCTGTCGCAGCAACTGCTGCACAAATGATAAACATTTAAGCGAATGACAAATTAGGCACAACTTGCACAACGCAATCATAAAACTTAACTATTTCCCTCTCAACTTCTCACTTCTCACTTCTCACTCTCCCTCTCTCTCTATCTCTCTCTGTATCTATCTCTCTGACTCTTTTGTTTTGCACACGGCCACTTTCATATTCCATTTCGCATTGGACGCTCGCCATTTTACGTGTTGCGGACAAATTTGACGGCCATGTTCCGACATGCCGGATGCGGGATGAATAGGAGCAATAGCAGCAGGATGGGGATGGGGATGAAGATGAGGCAGAAATGATGCTGGCGACAACTTTTGATGAAATTTCCAGGGGCACTCGGAGAACGTGTGGACAGGCCCAAGAACTCTGGCCACAGCCACGAACATTCTACCAATCCTCCGCGGATGTGGCCCAAAGTTAATAGTCGCCTTGGGGCGTTGTCTCCTTGTTCGCTGAATTGCCTATCAAGCCTGCTAGTACAAGTTGCAAAAAGAAAAAACGAGATAAGGCCTATTGAAATGTACGAAATATTTATTTAATATGTTATCTAAGCTCATCCAATGTTTATACGAAATTATCGCTTTTTGCTAACTTTGCAACAAGTCAGCGATTGCCATTTTCGCTCAAGTTGCCTTTTCAACAATAATATCATTTGAAGTTTCCCTTAAATTCTAATTTGATTTAGAGTTTCAACGCACATAATTCGAATTTTTGAAAAGACAGATTAAATTTAACTGCATTCTCATTTTCCCTGCACATTTCCCATCGATTACAGATGACATAATATTTAATCTGCACAATTTAGCCATTTGGGGCACTCCGTTTAAGTGAGTGAAAATGCATTTCGTTATGTCAGCCATCAAGGATCATTGGAAGCGTACACAAAGGGACCTCAGTGTCTGTATGTACATATATATTTCTGTATGTAGATATTTGCTCTTTTGAAATATGTATTTTTCGCTTGACAACATACAAATAGCCGCTTGCTGCTTAGGTAAACAAAAAGGACAAATGATGCGGAACTGAATGGGCCAGGACCAAAAAACATGTATACACATATACTGATATATACAAATATACAAATATACATATAACAGCTGAGTCGTGGTGGGCGGTTGGCTGGTTGGGTCGTACAGCGACGGACAAAGTCGGACATGACATTTTGGATGTTGCCTGCGATGCAATTGCTAACGAGCTGTCCAAGCATCCCGTTCAAAAGAACACACACACCCACACACACACACACACCCACACATACACACCCGCACACACCCCACCCCACCAGTTCCCCATTCACGTAGCTAGCGGAAGTTGTTTGTGTCAAAGGCTCTAGGCGTCTGGATCTGTAGCTGTCAGTCTAGGAAATTGAAAGGAAAGAAAACTGAGCATACTTTTAAGGCCGACGACAGCCCAATTGCAAATTGCACGTGGACTCCGAACCGAATAACTGGAATCCAAAAACGTGGCCATCTTTGGCAACCGGGTGGCAGGCATTACGCGATTTCCGCTTAGCTCTAAATGCATTTCAACTTTTGCTGGCTCGTGCGTCAAAATTATATAAAATAGCTGTTGGCGGCGCCATTTAATTGAATAATTGCCAAACGACTTGTAAACAAGTTAGAAGATACGCTCGCAACTTTCTCCGACTCGAGCTGTAAGCCAATTTGTTTTGGCCTGGGCAGCCAGAGCACACACACCGCTGACGTGGTTGCCAAACTAATTGCTTGACGATGCCTCCTCACACACTCACATACACACACACACACACACACAAGAAAACTAACCGGGCTTATGCGTTTTCGCAGTTGTGTTGGGGGTTTATCAAACGTGGACGAGGCGAAAACTTAAATGCCAACTGAGTGGAACGAAATCATTACACCTGGTCAACTATTTGGATTGCATAAGAGCTACAGCTTGGCTCGCTATTTATAGAATTTAAGCAGCTTTGAAAGGCAACAATCACACTCAACTTAAACAATATAAGTGGAAGTAAATAGAAACAAGAATTTTCATCCTATATTGGACACGTCAACGATTGCATTCCCTTGTAGAACGGAGTCAAATCTAAATTCAGTATACATTTATAAGATCGACCGCTGTTTCCTATGAGAGCTATATGATATTGAAGTCCAATATTGATCATTTTATGTCCAAACGTTAATTGTTGAGTTTTTTGTGGGATTACTCGGTAAGTAAAAAAGTTGTATAATCCCAGACTGATTATTGCTTTGGGACTTATATGATGTACTACTCGAATCTCAAGCTTAATGAAAGCTTAAGAACTGAGGGACTAGGAACTCAAAATTGAGAGCTGGACAGACAGAAGTGGCTATATCGGAAGTCACCATATAGTGATGCTGATCAAGAAAATATATAATCGATGGGCTCGATGTCCAAACAAACTGCTACTGCAAAATTATAATAACCTCGACAAGATAATGATGAAAGTCTATCTAAAATCTTTAATGACGTTGCAAAAATAAATGAATTAATGAAGATGATCAAGTTATCAATCAAGTCCCAACAAAAATCAATCAATATTATTTTAATATTTATGACTTGAATTGAAATCTCTCTCCACGCACAAGCATCGAATCTGAGTCGATCAACAAGTTGTGAAAAATACACTTATTTATATATATACAGACATATATATATACTTAGCTTTAAGTACATAATTAATAAACAGCTTGTTTAGTGGTGTTATTAACTATTTATCAACTCAATTACCTAAGACTACAAGCGTAGTTATTAATGCTAAGCAGTATAAGCCAAAATATCCTCTTATTCTTCGACCCTGTTTCACTCTGAATGGAATTTCTAAGCACACAATTATTCACGTGCCCCATCCTTTCCCTCTCCACAAGCAAACTAATTGCCATTCCTAGGCACTCGCTTCCCCTTCCACGTCCTGCATTTTTGGGTGTCTGCAAAGGTCTTCGGTTAACTGTGGATGGTGTTTGTTTTTTGTTTGCAACGGGTATGCAAAAAGCGAAAACCAGATTTGACTTCAACTCCATATCCCCTATGCGTCTCTATATCTTCCCTCATTTGATTGCGTCTCCTTAGTGAAATATTTGACTGTGATTGCAGTTCATATTTTGTTCTTTCTTTATTCTTATTGGATTTTTCAATTTACAATCTCTGACTTGTGCTGTATTCTGTGTGTATGAGTATCATATATAAGCAATGTCGAGCCTATAATCTTTCAAATGCAAGTGCTAAAGCTCCAGTAACCCATAAGAGCACGGCTCAAAGAAGCCGCAGGTAAGCCCAAGCCGAAAAACCGAAACCAAAACCGAAACCGAAACAAAACGTTTACTAAAAGCAGCCAGAGCCACCACAACATATAAAAAAATAAAAAATAAAAGAGAAAAGGCCCACGGACTACGAAATATTTCAGCACATGTGTTTGGCTATTAACTGGCGCTGTAAATTATGCAAATACCAACCACGGCAACTTTTGGCTGAAAAACAGCAGCAGCAGCAGCAGCAACAGCAACGGCTAGAGAAAAGTTTGCTGACATAGTACTATATAAATATTCGATGTTGGCCAGGAGAGCAACAGCGGGAGAAAAGCCAGCAACAACAACAGCAGCAACAGCAGCAACAGCAGCAGCAGACGCAAAGCAAGCGCGAATGAGAGAAACATTGGGGCCGACACACGTGAGCCGAAGCATTTACATAACCTCTTTCATACTGATTTGATTATATTCATTCAATTTCGTATGCCAGGCGAGCTTAGCGACCACAGCAGCAGCGACAGCAACAGCAACAGCAACGATATGAAAAACAACGGCGACAAAGCGCAACAGCAATGAAAGAGCAAATGAAGGCCCAAAGGCAGCATCACATTTTTCGGCCACCTTTCGCCCTCCAAACCAAAAACTCACAAGAAAAATGAAGAGAAAAAAAAATTGAATATTTTATTAGACAACACCAGTGGGTGAGTATATGTGTGTGTGTGTGTGTGTATGTGTGTGTTTGCGTGTGACTGTTACCCTTTATGGCCTGGTTGGGCAGTCTATTAGGCTGGCTCTTTACTCCTACTTATTATGCAGCCAACGCTTAGCTCTAGCTCTATCTCTGTCTCTGGCACTGTCCCTACCTCCCGCTCACTCACTCACTCATCCACTCACCCACTCACTCACTCACAGTTTGTGTCACTCACTCGTTATATTTTTGGGCAATGTTATTTTGTGTCGTCGTACCTCTCTATTTGACTAAGTAAGTCGTTAAGTTGTCAGACTCGTTTTTCAGTGTGGTCCTCCTACAGTTTGTCCTCCCTCCTTCTCATCCCTTAGTCTATTTTCTCAATCTCTGTGTGTGTGTATGTGTGTGGTTTTATAAAGTAGTATAGCTGTGTGTGTGTTGGCTTTATCAATAAAGTAGCCGCGTTCTTTTGACTGGCATCGCCTGACATCTGTATTTTAGCTGTAACACACTTGACCGACCGAACTTTACTTTGCACAAGTCACCAGACAAAAAACAAATAACTGAGCAACATTTATGACAACAAATTTGGGGGAAAAAAATATGAAGTCAGTCAGCAATTTGATTGAAATACATATATATATATATACCTTATAGTAGTCGCTTGGATTCGAGCCACACGACACACACACACAATAAGAGTTAAGAGTGGCCAACAAAAAAAAAACAACTGTTTTTGGTCTTAAGAAACACGCTGCATGCTGCTTGGGCGCTCGCTCTTGACTCCGCCGTAGTGCAGGACTTTTGTTCCGTACGTGGCACGGTCTGAAAATCAACTGAAAAGCTTTGGTGCGCAATCAACAGTAGGTCGAATGTCCTTGTTGATACCACCGACGCGAAGGACGACCAACGACGACGAAGCTCAGCACTCTGAAGTTGAAGAGACGCGCATCGTTACGGGCGGGTTGTGCTCCTGGAGCGAGCTTTCGAGCGATAACCGAAAGAAGAAGACCAAAAAACAAAACCCAATCTCGCTCGGGGCACAGCAGCCTCAGTCGCAGTCGCAGCCACTGCCAGCGTCGCAGTCGCCATCGTTGATGTTAGCTAAAATAACATTGATATCGCCAGAATAGTTTAAATAAATAAATAAATGCGCCACAAAGCTGAAAGCCACTGCATTAGTTTGCCATGCAATTTCCGTCACTCGCCTGGTCACACTGCAAACAGACTAGTGTGTGTGTGTGTGTGTGTGTGTGTGTCTTACTGTGTTGTGCACAACTACACATCATATAACCGGAACACACAGTCACACAAAGTTTATTTGACTGCCAAACATGAGCTCTTTAAATAAATTGTTTTTAAATACCAGTATTTAAGCAAATTTAATTTGCATTTTCTTTAATCTTTATCGTATTTCAGTTCTTTTCAGTTGGAATTAATCCATAAACGTTGTTTCAATTATTAAGTTGAATATTTCACTACTCTTTTAATTTCAGATTGGGGCAAATCGATTCACCGTCAACTATTATTTGGCTTTCCAGCCAAGATATCAAGTAAATGAATATTTGTATCTTAATTAAAGCTTTACTAAAAAGCGAATTTAAAGCTATGACTACACATAAGTCTTCTGTAGCGCAGTTTATATTTAAAATTAAATTACAATAATAATTTAGATTGTAATTCATTTTTGAACGATGTTTATCAAATCCGAATGCAGAAGAAAGTCAAAACAACGAGTTCCCTTTGCCCCAAGAGCTATGCTAAGTTTTCTTCTAAAGGTAAGTCTAAGCCAAAATATTTTGTAAGTGTGTCCAGGTGTAAATGCTGTCTGTCAACTAATCTAGTGAAAATACTCAATCACAATTATGCCCGAAAGGTAGCAGTTTTTATCTGCTTACCTGCTTGCCTGCCTGTTAGTTTAAACCATTCAAATGCTGGCCAAAAATGGCTGCGGATTATGTGCAAGTGTAAATGTAAGTGAAAATGTAACTGAGCTAATTTGGGGGCAGCAGTTGGGAACTTACATCAAATAGGTCGGCTCCAGGCTGTCTGGCATTTGCCAGCCATTTATTTCAATGCAGTTAATTAAGAGTTAAATCTAATTAGCATCTACCGCAGTGGACCAACGTACAGAAACGGTTATCTACCGCCGAAAGACAATGGTTCTTAAATATATAACACAATATTTTTTATTGTCATTTATCTTTTTTATTAATTTGCACAGCCCAAACACCTGGACCTAAAAAATTATAATATAAAATTAAAGAAGAAACAGCCAGCAGTCTATGCGGCGTATGAGTAATATTATCACATTAATATATACACGGGACATTTGTGTGAATGAACAGTCCAGTAGTGTGCGTGTGTGTGTGTGAGTATCTGTGTGTGCGTGTGTGCGCGTTCTTTTGTTTTCGGGATGCGAACGTTGAGAAAAGGCACAGGCTTAAAAATACTGCACACAGACTTAGAACACAAGCAATTGACATTGGCACCGTCAACTCCCACGCGTTTCCACCTAAACCCACCCCTACTCCAGCGAACCTCCCTCTACAGGCTCACAGGCACCCCTTTTATGAGCTTTCCAGCTCTCTCTCTCTCTCTCTCTCTCTCCCTCTCTCGCTCGCGCTCTCGCTCAGTCTCGCTCTCGCTCTCGCTCTTTGGAATTTACTCACCACAAGCTTTTCTTGAATCGCAAGCTTTGAGCTTTCCCCCGTTAGCAGTGCGGCAACATTTTTGGCGCCTGCCCTCAAGCCGAAAAAGCAAAAAATCACAAATCTCATCTCTATAATCGCATCAAATCAGCAACACTCATTTCCTCGCCCAAACTAGGGACCGCCTCCCGCTCGATGGTTGTTATTTTAAGCCAGACACAGCAACAACGGCAACGACAACGACAACCACAACAACGACAACAACAACAACAACAACTTGCAGCAGTTACAGCTGGCAAAATATTTATCAAAGCACAGCGTAAGAAGCTGATTTGGAGCGCATATGAAAGCCGTTAAGAGTCCAATAAGCGAACATATCTGCAGTTTGGGTATAAGAAGCGAGCTTAACAGAAGAGGTGTAAGAAAAAACCCCCAAAATGAAATATAGGTCGGATTACGTGCATTCCTGCCAATTCACATGCTTGTATATAGTTCTCTCAACAGAGAGTTGGACAGATGGACACAGTCATGTTCAGAATGTTCAGTATACAAATATATTCATGTCGAGTAAATGGCATTTATCAGGCTTTCCACAGCAGAAATAGAAGGAAAACAACAACAAGAAAATACATCAAAATCATTTACAAACAAAAATGCAAAGTTTGAAAGCACACATTAAATGAATATAGTAGAAGGAGCATTGCTTGCAAGCAACAGCGAGTAGTCATCCTTAATCCTTGCCGAATACAGAAAAATGCACAATTAAATACTGTTTCAACAGAAATCTGATAGTCATCCTTTAGCCAAAATGCCTTCCGGTGGTCAACGTTGTCAGTGGACAATTTTGTCCAGTTGCATGAGCACCAGTCCCAATACAGTGGGTGGAGTTGGATGCCACTGGCTGCAACTGCAATTCACTGAATGGCTGATCCACATCCGCAACCTGATGATGCAACCAATACTAAAGCCCGGCAGGGAGACAGACAAAAATAGCCATGCATTTTTCAATGCAGTATTCATATGCATAAATAATGAGGGGGGCATAACAATCTTCAGTTTCGTAAAAGATAAAATAGTTATTTTAATAACAAACATACATTTTTTATAAGCACAGCTGCAGTTTATAGAGTACATGTAAATGTGTTGCTCGGACTCGTCACTGTTCTGTGTTCTTTAGTTTCTGGTCTTTGGTCCTAGACCTCTGGCAACTGCTACCTGATATCTGTGCTATGGGCTTTGGTCGCTGGCTGAGGGTCGCTGGATGGCCGTGTTTGCGCTGTACTTGAGCAGGGTCCACCTGGCCGCTTGGGCGCCATATCGTTTAGCTGGCTCAGAGCCATTGTTAATTAGTGCACCGACCTTGTCGTAATTAGTGCGCACATTGCACATTGCACACTGCACTCGGCAGATGACCTGCACAACCATATCCCAGCTCAGCTCAGCTCAGCCCAGCCCAGCCCAGCCCAGCCCAGCCCAGCACCAAAGCAGACGAAAACCAGCCGACAAATATCCGTTGAGTTTATGGCAAACGCCGCCGGCGCCAACTGAACCAGCTACACAACCTGAGCGATGGCGTTGGCAATGGCGATGACGACGACGATGCTTGTGGATGGAGGTGTTGATGTTGATGTTGATGTGGTGACTAGTGGCACTGCTGGTAATGTTGCTGGGCTGAGCTTGTAAGCCCACAAATTCGCATAATAAGTTTTGCTTTAAACGACGACGAGCAGCTTAGACTAAGGCAATGCAATTTTGGTTTGGCTAATATGAGAGAGAGTATGTTGGCCCAAAAGCCTGTGCCAGTGCCATGCCAGTGCCAGTGCCAGTGCCAGTGCCATGCCTGTGCATGGGCATATGAAAGGACTTTGCCAAGTTGGGACAGTTGTTATAACGGTCTAATGAGCAGAAAGAAACAGCCATAGAGAGCGATAGTGAGGGAGTGAGGGAGTGAGGTAGTCACAGAATTATGGTAACAGCTCCTCAAGCAGCCATTTAAAGTTTCAGTACTGGCATGAGTAATATTATAGCACCACTAATGGGTTTTTGGTGGGTGTGACTGCAACTTTGCAGTATCCAAAATTAAAGTAAAGGAAAATTTATGAATTTTTCCTTTACTTTGGTTGATTTTGTGCAATGCATTTGTTCGCAAACCTGGACACATTTAAGTGAATACTTTACCCAATTGACACTGATCTCGTCTTTATCTGCCAAGTGAAAACAAAGTGAATCATAACTTTAATAAAGTGTCAAATATAAATAGACAAGCTGAATCTGTTTCGAATTGATTAACTTGCAACTTGAGCAATGCAAGTGCAGAGGGATAAGATGTATAAAATGCTTGAATAGTATCGGCTAATATAATTTGCAACTAGTCCGAGTAGGCAACTTGTGTATTTCTAGTTTTGAGATTTGGTTATTGTGTTGCACAATACGGAGAATATAATTCGAATACCCTTATTATTCAGCCTAAAATGCAATCTGCAAGCTGCTCATTTGCCAAGTTCTTTCCAAAGAGCTAAAGCCACTAGTTGATTAAAATTATGTGCAAATAGAAAATTAAATGATGGCCTATAATTTCTCAGTCTTCAAAATACAAATTGAATCATCATTTTGTGTGTGTGCATCAAAGTTTTAGCAGAGAAATCAATTTAGCTACAAGAGGCTTAAATGGATTTCTTTGGTTTGCCTTCATTTCACTCATATTCTATTTGTTATGGTTTCTCTCTCTCTCTCTCTCTCTCTGTCCTATGTCTGTTTCTCTGTATATCTGGCATCACTAAATGCCTGACCAACTGTCTGTTTAAAATACAAATTAAAAAACAATTAAATATTGAGAAGGGACAAGACAAGAAGACCCTCAACTTCGCCATCCTCCTTTGGATTTAGCAAGGAGTGAACTGTTTGATACAAATTACTCGCCGAAAATAATTAAGCGCATAATTATTTAATTTGTTGCGTGCGGCATGAGAATTTGCCAAATGGCTCTCAACGTCAATGCAAACGTATTTAGTGGGCGTGGTCACATTAGCCAACAAAGCATAATTATTGAGATACAGCTCGGCAAATGGAAATTAATGGATGGACGGACTGCAAAGTGGTTTCAAGCGCCGCTCGCACACACAAACAGACACACGCAACAGACCCACACACAACTGAGTGTGAACAGTGCTCTGAAGCATGCACTTAGCAGGGCCGGGTGGGGGGCACTCTGCAGAGGACACAACTGTCCACGGGGCGAGAGTTCAGTCACACTCAGCAAATGGCGGCGCCAGCACGAGCCGCACTTTAACGCCAGACTCAAGCGATGAGCTCAACGTGGCGTATGCGTAATATTTGACACACACAGAGAGAGAGAGAGAGAGAGAGAGAGAGGGAGAACAAGAAAAGGAAATGGAAATAGAGACAAGCGGCTTGTGCAATTTGCCGGCGCGTTGTTTGTGTACATTGAGAACTGCTTTCAATTGTCACGCCCCCCAATTATTTACTTGCATAACTCCAAGCCATGCTGTCAAGTTTTTCACTCAAGTGGTCCTCGTACATCTTACGGACATTGATGACTTTGGTGTATCCATCGTCATGACAAGCATATAAATATATCCCAAAATCAACTGATTTTTAATGATCAGAATTCTATTAATTTTCTCCAGAGAGTTTTCACTTGACTCGAGGTCTGGCTTGAACTTTCCACAGACAGAACTTTGTCATAATTTAACGGATTGCCATAAATATTGGCCTTATCCTTATTCACTACAACTATCGGTCCACTATATTGCACACTTACCAACACAATCAACAATTTGTCAAAAAGATGTCACAAAATATGCGTATTATTGAGATCCTCATATTTGGCAAACAAAAGGACATCATATTTTCACCACCGTATCGAATAGCTGCCATTGACACATTCTGTCGAAAGATGATGATGATAAATACCCAATCGAATCTGAAATATTCTCTTCAAAAGAAATGTGTCAAACCATAATTGGAATCGGAATCGGAACCGCATGATTACCAATGCAAATGCAGAGGCGCAATAAATGTTTCTATTATTTGGCCCGGAAGCAAGACATCGTAGCGGAACATCATAATGGTAGATCCCGTTAGTTAGGTGCGTATAAGTCTTTGTTACATGTATTTTAGGTTTAGAATAATATTCGAATCTCTACCGGAATTTTGATACTTAAGTTTCAGGATCGGAATCGGAAAACTAGTTCACATCCAGCTGGAAGACACAAAACTGATAAATCAAATGTGTTTAAAACATGAAATAAAAAATTATATTTCAGCCGATTAACTCAGTTCCACAAATATATATATAATCGTCGGGGTGTCAAAGTTAAGCGTCTTGTATAGCTTAGGATTTCGATTAATATGCAGAGCTATGTGAAAACTGCATTTACTTAAAGCCATCTGCCATCTGAACTGAAGTCAAGGATGGCAATATTGATTAGAATGTTTATGGCAAGTCTTTCACATTTTCAGTGCGGCAAGTGTGGCATTTGAATGACCAGATGCCACCTTATCCAGTCAATTGTGAAAGTAATCAGGCTACTTATTTAAAGCTGTGTCGTGGCGCCGTAAGTGATGCAAGAGCACAATCAATATAAGCACACATATTTATGTGCTTGTTTGTGCACACACTCACACTCACACACACACACACACACACACACACACGAATACACACAAGCACGCACGCACGCACACACGTGCTGCTGGGCATAATGTGGCATCAGCGAGAGTCAGTTAACAACATGTGAGCCATTTGGCCCTAGCCAAAGGTGGAGGCCTTTGGAAGGTGTCTAGGAGCAACAGCAGCGGCAGCAGCAAGTGGCAAGTGGCAAGTAGCAAGAACACTCGTTCAGCCCAGTCGTCGTCTACATCTCTGCCCCATCTCAGCCTGGTCGCCGAGTCGCCCTGTCGCCCGGGCTGCCGTCTCGCCATCTCAACCAATCTCTAACACTGTGCGTCGTTCGCTGGATGGCAGCGGGTAAACAGAATTCGAGTGTAGTGTAAACAATCATTGACCTCGTTCATATTTCTCGGGGCGTTCGCTCATTTGCCTTTGGCCTCCGTCGCAGTCGCAGTCGCAGTCGTCCCTCTCCTTCTCCCTCTCCGCTTCCGTCGCCGTCGCCGTCGCCGTCTCCGTCTTAGTCTCAGTCTGAGCAATGAAGGCGATGACGATGATGGCAACTTAGCCCGGGCACAATTAAAAATTGTTGTTCAGTTTGTTTAGTTGCTTAGCTGCCTCTTGGCCAACATCATTGACAGTTTCAGTTTGAAATCAATTAAGCCTGTGCCCAGGCAGCAACTGCGTAACTTGGCCACTTGGCCATTTGGCAACTTGGCGACTAGGCTTGACTTGTAGGCAGTGTGTTACACCAATGAAATTTCAATGAGTTCTTTGTTTGGCCTGTTGGCAAATGATGATGAGTACACGACCAACACAAAGCAGGCAGGCCAAAGGCTAAATAAAAAGCATAAGAACAAAAGCAAAAACAAAAACCAAAAACCAAAAAAAAAAAGAGCAAAATCACGATAGTCTCACAGACAAAAAATGATAAAAAAAAAAGAGAAAAAAGAAAAAAGAAAAGAAAATAAGCAACGCTGAGCGGCTTGTTTGCAGCCGTCTCATATCCTCCTATCGTAGCAGGCAATCAAGGATAACGCGCATTATACTGCGTCTAACCTCCCGCTCCCTCCCTCCCACACACTCACACACACACACACATTCACACTCACACACACACACACATCGCTATAGAGGTTCATATGAGTGGGGTGTTTGCGTTGTTGCGACGCCAGCATAGCGCTAGCTTAGCATTTTTATGCGCCCCGCCCACAAGCCACGATTACGCCCCGAGCTCACCCTGGCCTAGAGAGACATTATGTAGTTGGCTTTATCGCAAACGATTTGCCAAACACAATATGACGACGACCAGGACCAAATGCAAGCAGCAAGCCGAACCCAAGATGAAGATGAAGGCAATAGCATTGAGAACATTCTACAGCCACCGCAGGAGCTCACACACACACACACACACACACATACACACACACACATACACTACACTGATAGTTGACAGGCGACTAATTTGTCAATTTTATATAAGAAATTTTTTCATCCTTAATTTAAAAAAAAAAGAAAGTTTCTTATAAATATTTCGCATGTAGCGCAAAAGACTAGTTTTCAATGTGTAATACTTGCAAGTGTTCAAAAAGAATAAATAAAATAATAATAGATAAATACTAAGCAAATACTTAGACACATAAATAATAAGGAACAAATGAGCAACTGTACTATTTGGTGTAGTTTTTATTCGTCGAGTTTAGTGCTTCAATTCAATTTTTACAACTCATCTCAGCTGACTAATGAATTGGGAGAATCTTGAAGTATGAGGCAATAAGATTGTTTGCTTCCAGACACAATCACATACATATGTATTTATTTATTTATTTTTTTTTGTGTGGTGCGCCCCAAATTGTCGTGGGGCAACAGCAGCCGTCGTCGAGGACATTTTTGTAGTCGGTGGCAGCCTTGTTTACTTGACGCCGGTGACTTTTAGGTCTACCGTTTATGAGGCGCACAAAATGCGAAACGACAAAAACAACAACAACCCAAGGGAATGGTCGAGTCGGGTATGCTCGACTAACAGGTACCTATCACGCAAGCAAGCAAAGTTCAAATGCAATTATGAATGCATCTAGACATCTCCATGTCATGCTATGTAGCCCCGATAAGGATATAAAATATTGTGTATATTTACATGTTAGAGAAGTTGAACAGCTGTGCGCTATACGCCCACTCTATGCGTTGGATGGTTAAAGGGTACAACAACTACTACTTTTGTTAGAGCAGCCAGCAAGCCAAAACCGAGTCAGGGATTGTAGTTTTCAGCAAAGGGTCGGAGGAATTGGGGTGTCTTTTCTGCTCCTTTTCCAATGAGCATGTGTAATGACAGCTTTTGCTTGCCCATAAACCAAGGGTTAGCTTGTGTGTGTGTGTGTGTGTGTGTGGGAACCACTATGGACAACCATGCGCTCCCCATTCCATATACTGTCTACTGATTTGACAGAGAAATTGATTTTTTGGTAAGTCCCTGTGCCCTGAGCCAGCACATTTTTACAAACTGCATGCGTAATTTTTCATATATATATATATATATATATATATATATATATACATATAAGAGATATATACAATTACCAATGACAAAGTTATAGTCGAAGTTACTAGCTGAAAACTATATTGCTCGTTACGAAATCAATTGTACTCCTTAACCATAAATAGGTGCAAAGTGCACAAAAATACGTAAAAGGCTGACAAGGATGAGAGGTGAAAGTATGTTGATCAACTAATTGTTATTCCCTCGAATAGGCAAATCTTTCATAAATAAGTCAATATAAGAATTGAAGAAAGTCTGAGGAAATTCGAAAAATGTAAAAATATGTTTCAAATGATCAAAAAGATCCAATCACATAGCACTGTCAGAGGTGTCAAGTGTGAGCTTTAATCGAATGTCAATTTTAAACGTTACTAATGCCAATTCCGTAACAGATTATTTATCCTATTCCGTACTCAAATTCAAACAGAATTACTCAAGAACGATTGCGATGACCCCGTTGAGCATGCGCAGGATGCAGCAACGAGCCTCGGAAGTTGTCCGTGATTTTTACGAGTCGATGCTGATTTTGACGACGGGTCTGCTGATGCTGTGGAACCAGTGGCATGTGGTGCGCATAGTCAATGTCGAGAAGCTGCCCGATGAACTGCTGGATGAGCCAGCCCTCAGTTGGTCAACCATATTCTTTGCGGGTGGCCTGCTGCTAACCTTGGCCCAGTATCGGCCGCAGTGGATCAAGCGTGGATCAAGCGGTGCAGTGGTGCGGAATATGCTGATGCTGCTTGAGCTGTTCGCCATGCTCTTTGTGGCGGATTATGTGCTGCTGTCCATATGGCATCCATTTCTCAATATATTCGATCAGGCGCTGCACGCCGTGGCCCATTCCAAAAGGGCGTGGCCAAGATTCATTTTCCACCACTGTCCTGGACTTTCCGCATGGCTGATTAACGATGCTTTCGCATTTATGCGCTTGGCGGCATCGTTATCGTTGCTCCTGCTCGCCATCGAGGTGGCATGTAAGTATTTGTCCAATCAGACTACCCCCACCACCCACCACCCACCACACTCACCATATTTACTCTTCCACTCCACTGCAGCTCCTAGATGGCGTCTGGCAATTGATTTTCTGCTGCTGGGCCAACTGCCCGAAACGAATGCATTGCCGGGCAAGCGACGCAATCGTCATCTGTCCAAGAGACAACCTATCCAAAATTAGCTTTGCTTTGATTTACTGAAGCCAAATCAAATATGTCAGTGATTATTATATCAAAATCTGGCGGGGGCTCAAAAAATTTATCCATGTGAAACTTCCAAAACTGAAAATTAACTCCAAAACCAAATTATAATAGTATTACTAATAAATGCATGAAATAAGTTCAAGTTTTATTCACATTGATTGAGGAATTTGCAAGAATTATTTGGAGCGTTTAAGGAAAAATTTAAGTAAACTAGAAAATTTATTTTCTTTTTTATCAGAAGCAGGCTAGACTATAAACTAGACTAAATTCGTCCAGATTTTTAGAAGTTTTCTTATTCTAAGAAATAATAAAAATAAATAAAATAATCATTTTTAAACATAGGAAAAAAAAGGTTTCTATATTTCAGAAATATATGTGTCTCTTCATAGAAAATATAAAATATTTAAAATAACTAGAAATGCCCCTCGTAATTTTTGCAATAAATAAATTGTGAAATGCAGAAAAGTAATGAAATTTTCTCGACCATATCATGCCAGAAATTAGCTGAATGTAAATTAAATGATGCGAATATAATATAATATAAGTAAAACCTTAAAATACTAATGTTTTACAATACTATATAAGTAAGAAGAAAATTAATGTAAAAATTCTATGTAAATTTGTCCGCTTTTAAGGAAAATGTACACGCTAATTAAGAAAAGAAAAACACTGATTTTTAGAGAAATGCTCGCTGAATAATAAGGTGAGTAACCGTTGGCGCTAAAGGTACGGCGATACACGAAAATCAGGGTAATTTATTTTCTGAG
This sequence comes from Drosophila villosipedis, assembly GCA_035043025.1. Taxonomy (NCBI): domain Eukaryota; kingdom Metazoa; phylum Arthropoda; class Insecta; order Diptera; family Drosophilidae; genus Drosophila; species Drosophila villosipedis. The sequence goes on from JAWNNF010000024.1 coordinate 981,625, forward strand.
TGTATGTATATATGTGCAGTATGTGTGTGTATGTGTGTATGTGTACTATGCCAATTGGCAATCTCTTTGTCATCCTCTCACCCTCGACCATGCCCCTCTGAATGGTCTGTCTGTCTGTTTAGGCAAATGGTGCAATCTCGTGCATTGCAACAATTTTGATTGCCTGCATCATTATTTAATTATGAAATGCGCGAGATTTCTGACACCACCCACACACCCCCACACCCACTCACACACCCACATGCACATGGGAAGAAGAGAAAGAGATGGAAATAGGTGGGATTACGGCTAATTTGAAAGCGTATTAACATACCTGTCTGCAATTCTGACCACGCCCGTTGTCAGTGATTTTAAAAATTGTTTTTGTAGTGGTTGGCTTAAGCGCTGCTTGCGGCTAAACAATTCAATATGATAATTAAAAACACTGATAATTATTATAATTACAAATGTATAAATGTGTATGTGTGTGTGTGTGTGTGTGTGACAAAGTTAAATCCGCGCACAAACGTTATACAAAATCGACACTTGACAGCTTCAATGTCCTGGCTTAGATACAACAACAAAAAAACAACAACAAAATATCCATTCGCGGGGTTAGCGCGCACATTTAATTAAAGAGGCCACGACGAGGCGCGGAATAACTAAACGAACTGTTGGCTATTTGCACGGCACCACGAAAAGAATTAAATTAAAACAATTTAAACAAAAGATCAGCCAAACAGCAAGTTAAACCATTTGGATGCGAGAGGAAAACAAAAACCAAATCGCACACAAATAAGAAATGTGGAAAGCACTGAGAATAAAATGTACTTTAAAATATGCACAACGCACGCGAGCCGAAAATAAAATAACAATGAGAAGGCAACGTCAACGGCAACGGCAAACGGCAACGGCAAACGGCAACGGGAAAATCGAGCCTCAGCATGCAACTTGTGCGAATGGCAAACGGCTGCCGAGTGGCCCCCAATCTGCCAAGTGCGCCAAGTCCGCCCGGTAGCAGTTGGCAGCGGCGTCGACAACAGCAGCAGCAACAGCAACAGCAGCAACAATAGCAACAGCAGCAGCAGCGGAAGAGCTGCCATAGCGTCGACATGGGCGGAACTACAATAAGAAATTGTAGATTGAGAATTGGGAATTGAGCATTTACTTTGCATATTTATGCAAGTGCCGACAGTTGTTGCTGTTGTTGTTGCTGTTGTTGTTGTTGTTGCTGCTGCTGTTGCTCAATGCTTAATTGCAATAAACTAACGAAACAACAATTCTTAATGAACGCAAACGCTGGCATCGTTAGTTTCTATCGGGCTCGCTGCCCAAATATAGTAAATAATTAAGCCCGTACGAGACGGCCATTGTCGGTGCTTTATGCTGAAAAGGGGCACCAGCAACAACAGCAACAACAGCAAAACAATAAAACGCCACAGATATGGCAAACCCCAAGTTTCCTTACCATAATTAGCCAATGCACAGCACACCCTATGCCACAAAGGCGAATTTTGTAGACGCTACGCAACGGCAGGTGGCGCTGTGTAATCCAACGGAATTCGACATGGCAAGCATGAATTCTGATTTCATTATATATATATATATATATATATATATATATATATATATATATATATATGAGGACTAACGCAGGGCAAGGTGTAACAATCATTTTGCTGTGTATTTATATCAGTCCAGCTAACTCCCACACCTGCCATGTGTTCAAAAACTACGGACTATAAATGTATAAATGTATTTTTAGGATGATCGATCCTAACTTTTTGGCATAATAAATAAATAAAAATCACTTTGAAGAAAATGTATAGGAATTCTATACATTAGCCTGCCAATTTCTACCAGTAATAAATGAGCTCATTAGTTAAACAGGTCAGTGAAAATTAATCAAATGCGAATGGTTTCTGAAAATCAATTAAACAGCAATAAATCAGATGATTTGCAAGGCATCAACAGCAGACGTACTGTGATTAATGTGTGCCACGATATATCTAGATAATAACAAAATAGTTATATAGTGTAAAGAATTAAGTTGTATAATACATATATACATATATACATTTACAACTTCCACTTCAGTCCGGTGGTATGTGTTGAGCTCGTCGACTTTTGTGTAGCACCTTCAAAATGCGAAACGCGCATTGAATAAATTGGGAATTGGATTGCGTGTACAAAAGAGCCTCATTCAATGGGCAACAAACGACGCACCTCCGCGGACGCAATGCGGAATTGCTTACTTGCTGCCGCTGCTGCTGCTGCTGCTGCTGCTGCTGCTGCTGCTGCTGTTGCTGTTAGCGTCTGGAATGAGCGCGTCACTGAGCAGCAACAGCAGCAGCAGCAGCAGCTGCTGCCGCAGTCCGAAACGACGCGTCGCAGTGGCAATAAACGGAAGGCATGTACGAAATGCTGAGGAATTGAACGCAGCCAATTATTGTTTATTTGTTTTAGTTGAACTGGGAGCTGAACTTGTTGGGTGGAGCGGGGTGGTGGGGTGCTTGGCTGGAATTAGGTGCTTTGCAAGCAATGCGAGAAATGCTTTGCTGTAAAATTGATAATTTGAATTTGTTGTTCATCGAGTGAAAATCATGTACATCATGTGGCACTGTTTTGCATTCATTGTAGCAACATTTATCTGTTTCGTTTCGTATCATTCATTTGCTTGTTAACCCAATGCTGGGAGCAGCAGCCGAGCTATGGCAGCGTCAATTTTATAGATACAAATACGAAAAGCATAGAAAAAGCTATTTTCATTTTTATTTGGCAGCCTTTTCATTATAAATAGTTGGGCTGCCTAGATAAACAGACGCCGAATGTTGCCCGCGCAACCTCACAAATAAACACATTCACTCACACACACACACACACACACACATAGACAGAGGGAGAGAGTGCGATATTTGCATAGCTAGGAAGTAAGAATCTGACATTGTTTCAATTAGTTTATTATGCACGAGGTGGTGGTTACTTGTGACGTGAAGCACCGCAATGCCAAAACTGACGCGCTCCGATTCCATTAGTATTTCATGCTCGATTTACCAGCTCCAAACTGAAAACCGCAAACGCAAAAGGTAATTAAACCATCCATTTCTACACCAACACCCACACTTAGGGCGACCACATTCAAATGTCAACATTTAGTAACAGCACACCCAACAATAGACAAACAGACAGACCAGACCAGACGGACATACAGACAGGAGGGGTTGGGAGGGGGAGTAACTTATGCACAAGGGTGTGGTTATCAGTTCGATAGCACTCCAAATCTGCCCACAAATGCCGAGAATGTGATACTGAAAATATGCAAAAATTCCACATTTAATCGAATCAAGTGCAAACGAGCCGTTTAAATCAATGACCACTGAAACAATTGAACTGCATGTGCGGAATGAACTCGGAATGTGCTAAATACTAAATGAACTGAATGAAATGCTAAACTGGCTCCAAACCACAACTAACAAGAGTCCAATGCGATGTCAGCCAACCAGTCACCCACTTTGTTTGTCCGTTAACTCTCCTCCTGGCGCAAAAGCAAACCCATGTGCTCTTTATAAGGACTGAGCCTTGATATTTAAACTATTTAGATATCATTGAAACGCTTAATAAAATTGGAAACAGGCTCAGCAGGTGCTCATTTTGGAATACAAATCTTCTAATAGCATGCATATATCGAGTTCATTTCATTTTATCGATAACATTTCCAGTTTCGCGAAAATCGATACAAATCGATTTCTAATATCAATTGAAATCACAATTTTAAATTTATATCTTTCTTACCAAGAATTTTAATACCTTGACACCTACAGTGAGTCTAAGACTTGTACAATCGATGATAGACAAAGTCTGGTAGGGTATTTCCTGGTCGAGCTACCTCGACAGTTTTCACTGGGTTTTCGCTGCTGCTGTATATATGAATCAAGAATTCCGGAGATCAACATAATTAATGTATATAAAATACTTTTTCTCATAGCTATTATTTGAATTACATTTAATGCGAGTTGATTTAAATGTCATTTGCATTTGGAGTAATAATTGCATGCATGTAAATAAAATACTTTTACTTGAAGGTAAGAAATTAATGGGATTTAATTAGATCATCTGTGGTATTATTATCCAAAGAGTTAATTTAAATGTCGATGAAATACTAACATGCATCCAATAGTTGATTAAAACGATGCGTATTAAGTCGACAGCTTTGATTTAATAACTACATATTTGAACTAGTCTCTGATTTGGCGTGATATAAGGGCATTACCATGCCGTTCATAAGTACTTACCAGTCCAGTAGTGACCCCCATTAATTATGTAATGGTGGATTTATTATAAGCAATCCATGCGATTCAAGCTGTAATTAAGTAAAATTGCGTATACGCCGAGTAAACGTTTGTTGTATGTTGTTGCCCGTGATGGTCGTTAAACCGAATTAACAGAAACTGTGGCAGCTGCTGGTGGCTGGTAGTCGGTTTACTGTGCCACTCGAGCCTATTAAAAGACTTATGTTGCGCCCAGGCCAGTAAGTGGGCCCCAAACAGCTGTTCGGTTCGCAGCGGTCTTTTCAGGTAAGTCCTCGATAGGATTTGTGGCACGGTTGAGGAACACGTACAGTTAGAGTTCTATATATATATATATATATATATATATATTTATATATATATATGGTTGGACTTACCTTATGTGCATTTTTATGGGCAGTAAGCCGTAGTTATGCAATTAAGATGATCGCTGTTGCTGTTGCTAGACTGTGGGAAAGGACTACACACAAGACACCGATTTGGCATATCGTTTTAAAATGTTTATTTGAAGTAAGTAATATTTCTGACAGTAACAAGATAAATTGTCCCTTTTCGTTTCGTTTCCTTTCGTTTTAGTTTTTTATTACATAAAAAAAAAATATATATGGTAAAAGAATTTTGCATTTTTTCTTTGTTGTGGTTTATAAGTAAGTATGTATATAAGTATGTATGTGTATACATAATAAACATCATCATCATCATCATCATCATCATCATCATCGTTGTAATAATAAATAACAGTAAATAGTTATAAAAATCAAATCAGAACAAAAGGGAAATAGTTTTTCATATTTTTCTTCTTGTCTTTTTTCTGTTTTTGTTTTTCATATTATATTTCTAGTTTTGTATTCTTAACGTTTCTTAGCAAAGAAATCAGATTTGAGTTTTGCTAAGGAGTATCACTAAAAATGTGTTGTTTGTTTTTTTTTTTTCTTTTCTTCATTTAATTATATATATATACATATATCTGTATATATACGTATGCATATTATATATGTATATGTATATAATTATTACGGTTTAATGTAAATGTTGCGTTCTTATCAGACATTGCACATAAAATATCTATTACAATATTTGATTTGTTTTGTTTTACCAATTGTCAAATGTCAAATTTGTGAACTTGTTTTTGTATGTATTGTATATTATTTTGCTATACATTCTTGTATATTTTTATATATTAATATTTCTCATATATATGTATATACACATGCACACACACATATATATACATATACATATATGTATATATATAATTGTATATTTAAAAAATATTGCTTGTGAAACGTTTAACTTGACATTCGAATGTTTTTCAACGGCGTCTGAAATTCGCCACCGCTCATTTCAAAAAATTATTATTTTGTATTTACTTCTAGCTGTTTGTAAGTATTATTTGCTATTTTGTATGGTAACTAATTTTTTACTCATTCTTTGTATTACAATTGACTTCAATGCCTTGCTGGGTGCCAATTTCGATTAGCTGCATGGCGACAAAAAAAAAACAATTTACTTACTTACTGATACTTAAGACCCGTCATTTTTGGTGTTAACAAACTTATATTGTAGTTCTGGGCCTGCAGGGCCTTAACTAAGCCTCAGTTTATTTATGTAGCTGTGGGTGCTGGTGTGATGTTGTGACTGTGTGCGCGTGTGTGTGTGTGTGTGTGTGTGTGTGTCTATGTCTGGGTGTGCGTGTGACAGTGAATGTTCTTGTTTTATTTACAGCTATTTCATTCTGTATGCGTCTTAGTTTTGAGAAAAAAATTGAAAATGTTTTTTTTCGATTTCTTTTCATATAATATTTGTTACTTTATTAATTTTTTTGTTATTTTCTTTACGTTTAACTACTAAACTACAGACACATTTCTTTTTTGTCAGCTATATCACTTTCGAATTATTTAATTATTGATTACGGTTTTCTTATTAATTTTCCCATTTTGTTTATTCATATACTCGTGTGTGTGTTTGTTGTGTATTGTATTTATTTATATGTTAGTTTATTAGTATATATAATTATTTCTTGTTTTCGAAGAATTTCAGTGAGGTTCTTAGAAGCGTTTGTTTTTTGTTTGTTGTTATTTGACTTTCTTTAGATTATAGTGCTTACTATAGGTAGTATATTTTAGCATGTAAGTATATATATAGGTAGGTATATAGCTATATGCATATATATATGTGTATATGTATATCTATGCCGTTTCATTATTTTTTATTTGAGTTTTTAGCTTTTTGAGTTTAGGCGACAGTTTGCTTTTGCTTTTTATTAACGGTATTTTCTTTTGTTTTGTTTTTTCTTCTTTTTTCTTTTTTGTTTGGCGTGCGCTTAGTAAGTCGAAAAGAATTGTAAAAAAAAGAATTAAGAAAATATTGCAGAAATTGCATAGAAAACTTTATACGATTATTTATGCTTATAAGCATATAGGGATGAATTTATATTTGTATATAGATTCGATGCTGGTGCCGATAACAAAATTTTGAAGCGACTGGACAAATGGTCAAAAGTCAAGGCCACTCATTAAAGTAGGCAAAGTTGCAAATCAATCAAAATAAATGCGTGTCAGCCAAGTCCAAAATGTAGGTATGGTATGGTATGGTATGGTTGGTATGGGATGCTTGTATATATGGATGGGATGACAAATATGGGCATATTTGTAGACATTACAAATCTAGGCATGTATATTTCACTATAAATAAACTATATGCATACACATACAGCTGTATATGTATATATTGAGTAAGTTTTCAATATTTGGGAAATGGTGGTTGTGTCTCTGTGTGTGTGTTGCGTGTGTGTGTGTGTGTGTGTGTGTGTGTGTGTGTGTGTGTATTTTCGTTTTATACTGTCCATGTGCATGATTAGCCATAAGAAGTAGCAAATATGTATTCAAGTATATAGATATATATATATATATGTATATAAATAGATAGATTGTAATAAAATAGTAACTGGGTTATTAAATCAATGCAATAATAAAGCTGAACCGCATATAGAATAGAAATTAAATCGCATGATGGATCTGTTTTGGGCTCTCAAACGAGGCTTTTAGTCACACAGAAGGATAGACAGAGAGAGAGATAGAGAAAGAGAGCTGGATATTTTATTGCTGTTGTTGTTGTTGTTGTTGTTGCTGTTGTAGTTGTTGTTGTTCTAGCTGGTTATGTGGTTGCTGTTGTTCTTGTTCTTGTTCTTGTTGCTGTTGTTGTTTCTTTTTCTTTTTGAGCTTAGTATTCGCTTTTTTCATTCATTTGTTGTTTGTTTGTTTGTTGAAGATGTGCGTTGGTTGCTTTTTGTTGCTGTTTTTCTTCGATTCGATTTTGTTTTATTGTAATAATAAACAATGTATTGAAGATTTGGCGGCTATTGTCAAATATGCGCAACAAAAATACAAAAAAAAAAAAAAAACCATTTCGAAAAAACATAAAACACAGATGAACACTGATTTTGTGCGCTCTCATCTCTGCGCATGTGGGTGTATGTGTGTGCTTGTGTGTGTGTGTGTCTGTGTGTAAGTGTACAAGTGTGTGTGTGTGTATGCCTAACCAAAAATATGACGTTAAATTTGCGCGGCTTTTGCACTTGGCATTGATTAATGCCTCTTTTGTTATTTAATTAATTAATTAATTACGTTTCCTTTTTATTTGTATTTATTTATTTATTTTTTTCTTTTTTGCTGCTGTTGCTGCCGCATGTCCATATGAGGTATATATATATATATATAAATATGTATATATATAATTCATCCATTGTTACTTGCTTTAGTATATCAAGAATTCTTAAGTTTCATTATTATTATTATTATTATTAATTGTTATATATGTCTCGAAGGCTTCGTTCGTTAATTTTTGTTGTTTTTTGTGTGAATGTTATTGTATTTTTTACTATTCTTTTATATTTTGTATGTAATGATTTTGATGTATTTTTTTTACTTATAATTGGTGTATGCTCAAATATATATATATATTTGTTTTTTTTTTATTTATATATTTGTTATTGCTATGAACTGCGCTCTACCTACGCCACGATCTAGATTGTAGACAGATCTTGTGAGTATATATTTATACGAATACATACATATGTAAATACGTACATGAATTTTTCAATTGTATTCCATATCCTTATATATCAAAAAATTATTATCATTTTGAATGTTAATCGACGCGCAAAATCGAGAAAACTTAATTTTTTTTCTTATAATTTTTTCTTTTTGTTTTTGCTTGCTGATTGAAACTTTTGTTGGGCGATTCTGATTGCTTTAACGGTTGTTTTATATTTGTAGCATTTATTTTAATCGTTTAACTTGTTTCATTGTTATATAGGTTTTGCTGTGTAGGAGAGTGTAATATGGTAGCCAAAAAAACAAAAGCGCTGCTTTTTTTGTTGTTGTTGTTGTTGTTGTTTTTGTTCATTTTGTTTTGTTTTGTTTTGTTCTTTTCTGTTAAGAAACATTTAGCTGCGATTTTGATCTGCTCTGCTGTTTTATTAAACATTTGTTCTTGTTGTTAATGTTTTTGTTGTTCTTGTTGCTGCTGTTGTTGTTGTTGTTGCTGTTGTTGTTGTTGTTGTTACAGTAGTTGTTGCGCGTTTCTATTGAATTGTTTAACCACCACCTAAACTTAACGCCTGAACTATACGTGGATCAGCTTTACTACCCTCACGAAATTCTTCTAATGTTAATTTGCCGTCATGATTCTTATCCATTTGATCGAAAATTTTGTCCACACGCTTCTGCGGCGTGTTCTCATCCTCCGACTGGGGCTGCTGGCCCTACATAAATAATACCATAATACCATCATAAATTGCTCAATGACCAACAATACCAATTGACAGTTGTGGGTTGTGGGTTGTGGGTTGGGGGGAATACTTGTACTTGTTGTTTACTTACCACCATCTGATAGATTGCATCCACAATGTTGTACATCTCCTCGCGCGTTATGTAGCCATCATTGTCGACATCGTAGAGACGGAAAGCCCCTGCACGGAATAAGGACAAATCAAATATGTATGTATGTATGTATATATGTATGTATGTCAATTGACATTAATTGGAGGTCGAGAGCAGAGTCGACGAATGACGACACTGATTGCTCTCATTATCATTATTATCGAGGCAAAAACTTACATTGCAATTTCTCGTCTAGGTTGCCTTTCGATGTGACGGATAAGGCGCGTATGAACTCCTCGAACTCGATTGACCCATCCTAGCGAGCACAAAAGTAATGCAAACAACCGAAACGAAACGAAGAAAACAGAACAGAACAGAACAGAACAAAGCAGAACAGAACAGAACAGAAGAGAACAGAAGAGAAGAGAAACAGAAGGAGCAATAGAAGGTGGCAGAAGGAGGAGAATAGCATGGCAAATCAGTGCAGAACCCAGACAACAAGTTTAGGGCGCCATCGTCACCGCCTCCACCGCAAGTCATAAATAATAAAAGTAGGTGGTTGGGGGGAGTGGGGGACTTTATGAGTCTCCCCCGAGGGGTTGCCAGCAAGAATAGGGCATTGTACGCATATGACTTTCTAATGAACGCGATACGAACAGTTAAAAGCTGCTACGACTCCTTTGCAATCTATAATCAAATCGAAATCGACTTGGAACAATTTGATAATAGGTTTATTTTTCTATATAAATACAAAAATGTCATATTCTAAAATTAATTTTTGAAGATGTTCAAAGTAAATAGTATCTCGATTCTTTGTCAAACTAACAAAGTTTCTATGGGATTGGATAAACAAATGCCGGCTCGCTTTAAGGGATGTTTCCATATTATATTTAAGATTTGTATATAAGATCCTCAAATCTCAAATAGCAATCTTAGCTGGCATAAAAGTGCTTGAAAGGGTATACCCACATCTGCTTAACCATTCGCTGCCTCATTATATAACAGCATTTTTTGGCTAATTGGCTCAAATCGTCAACTTTCGCGCTCGACTTACGTAGAAATACAGCAATGTCAAGGAGGCTGCGAGGCAAGGCCAGAAATTGGCTGACTAACTGGCTGGCGGGTGGGGGAGAATTGGGGAGTGGGGGAAGTGGGCTAATTGCGGGGGATGGCGGTGGGCGAGGACAAGAGCTGATGGCCTTAATACTCACATTGTTCTCGTCGAAGACACGAAACACAAGCGATGCAAATTTGCTGGGATCGCCTTGTGGAAAGAATTGTTTGTAGATTTTGATAAAACCCTGGCAAGAGATGGAAAACAATTAGGTCGCTGCTGGTGTGGCTTAACTCTGTGTGTGTGTGCTGTGTGTGTGTGTGTTTGTATGTGTGTGTGCTAAGAGATGTTTTCCAATGAGGCGCGCATTAATAAATTTCATTATCAACAGCAGTCGACAGCAACAGCAACAGCAACAGCAGCAATAGCAAAACGTTGCCGTCAACACATTTGAAATGGCCTGTCATTCATTCTGGCAGAAGGAAGTTCTGCGCTAGACACACAAGGATGCCGAACATGAACAATTTGCAGGAAATGCTGTTCTCGTTGTTGTTGTTGTTGTTGTTGTTGATGTTGTTGTTGTTGTTGTTGTTGCTATTTCAAGAAATTAGTGTTCACATATTTAGACGATTAACTTAATTAACTGTATGACTTGAATGAATTGAAGCCGCTTAAGCATATGCTTCACTTTATAAACATGACTGAGTGTGTGTGTGTGTGTGCCTGTGTCTGTGTGTGTGTGTGTGTAATACATACTTGCTCTGTGAGTAAGCCATTCGGACAGTCTTTTAGAAATCCTTTGTGCCTGAATTAATCATATATTTATTTTAGTTACTTTTCATCACAATCACAAGCCATACTCACCATTGACGTATTTCTTTTTCTGTAACTGAAAATAAATGTGAGTGAAAAGAATATTAAAACACGCGATGAAACAAAGTTCAAATAAATAATTCTATCATCTATTTAACACTTATACTTATATAGATCAATTTGGTATTAGAGTTAAAAAGCGGCTGCCAAACGGGAAGCGGAAACGGAACCGGAACCACAACTTTAACATTTGATTTAAAAAAAATTTGTGTAACCGATTCATAACTTTTATTGTTACCTCAACTATACCAATTGAGCTTAGTAAAGCAGAAAAATAACCAATATCCAACAGGCAACCGAATTCCACAAAAATGTTGAGTGACAAATATTTAAGCTTTACCGGAAATCAAACGGGAAAAAAACGATTTCATTTCATATACAATGATTGAAATTAAATATTAAATAAATTTAGACGGCTAACAATTTTCATTTCACAATTTTTCGCACAAATTTTCCTTGCAGAATATTTGGAGAATATGAGCCTTGAGCTCGAGTGAGCACTTCAAATGTTGAATGCATAAAACAAGCCACTCGCATTAAACCTTGGAAATAATACTTTCTCGCAGTCTCGCAGGTAATTAGCAAAATAAAACATAAATTTAACTTATGCTCATAGTCAAGTTGGTGTTCATTTTATCGAATTAATGACCAAGTGAATAGGTGCGCTGACCATCGCTCCCCCAACCCCGCCTGCTCTTACTTAAACTCCCCGAAGAGACTGGCTGGCACCACACTCATAAACAATTTAAAGTAAGCCACATGCGTTACTTTCACTAATACACTCATTCATTGGCCCTGGCCCCTTGCCCCTGGCCCCTGATCTCTGGCAAATGTGGTCTACACTCGGGCAGCTTCAGTAAGCGTGTGTACTTACATTTTCTCCATTGTCTTGTGACCACGCCCAAGGCAAACAAATTTTCCCTCTATGCATTAACATTTCTATATTTTGGTTGGTTTTATGTTTTGTTCTTTTTCTTGTTTTTTCCTTCTTTTTTTTTTTTGTTGGGGTTTTTTTTATTATTATTATTATTTTTGGTCATGGTTGCCATCGCCGTGGCCTAATGGCCGTTTACAAAACGTTTAAGCTACGGTCTCCCGATCCCAGGCCGGCGCCCAGCTCCCATTGTGACCGTTATGAGCGTGTGAATGGCGCACATGTTACGGCGGTGCCGCCCACAGGCTCGAAGCGCCCAGCTACGTGTGGGATATGCAACGGTGGAGGAGGGGTGTGGTTTTCGAAAGAAAAAAAAAACAAAAAAAAATGGTTAGGAGCAATGTTAGAGAGACCAAAACATAAATTCACGCAAAATTACACACATTGGAATTGCCGTTAAGCGCCGGGCCAATGGACACCACTCGAGTCCCATGGGTGATGGCCACCAAAAAAAAAAAAAAAACCAACAGCAGGACCAGCACAGAGGCTTACAGTATTGACTGCCTTGCACGGTCAACTGGCTACCCAAATGCCAACCACTGTCATTTTTCATGCCGTTATGGCACGTCCTTCTCTGTTCTTGTTGCAAGGCACAGCTGTGAGGCATCTTTCGATGTCTTCCGTATCATCATTTTCGACGTGGCTCAGCCACTCAAGTGGCAACTTTTCGATGTTTTTACTATAATTAGTTATACGGCTCCTTTGTCTTGTAGGTGTTGGTACATGTACACACAATATCCGCATTCATCCACGGGGCGGCGGCAACCGAATAAAGTCAACAATTGCCAAAGCTGGTACTGAATTGATTGGTAATCGATAGCCCGTCACGCAGACAGACTAACAAACAGACAAACACACAGACAGAGAGGCAGAGAGGCAGAGAGATGGACAGAGTGACAGACAGGGGTGGTTGAGGAGGGTCGGGGCAAGTCAACAGCAACAACTCGTTCGCATTCATCCTACGATGTGGCTTTGTGTCCGCTCGTATTGCCGTGTATTATTGACGTGTGCCATGTCAAAATAAAACATCATTTACTGGCCCAATGTGTGCGTTGTGTGGATTGTAAATAAAGCGCATATTGCTCATACGACTTGTTGCCAACGCCATCAACGACTGTTTCTGTCAGTCGATGACGCTGCTTGTGTTATTCCGGCGCTATTTATACACATCTCAAGATACACCTTTGAATGATTTTGACATCAAACAGCTTTCATAGACTGCGGTCGATTTGAAAGAGTAAGATCTGATCGATAAAGGCAAAATTCAATTCAATCAGAATATATATGTCGGTTCTCTTTATCTATCAATTAGCATATTGAAAACTGTGTGTTTTAAGGCGCTTTTATTGCCAGTTTGTCCAAATCGAGAATTGTTTATCATTCGAAGCAAGCCCAGCAACTAATTGCATTGTTTTGTTTATGCTGACATGTTTAAGTGCTTGCCATTTAAGATGAGTGAATTATTTAGTAAATAATCCATTAAATGCATTTAATAATGCTGCTTGAGCACTCTGCCCAACAACAAGTTGATGTCAATTTGGCGGGATAAGTGCGGAACACTTCGAAATATCTTCTTCGATTGATACTCATGCACAATGTGGGTCCATCCGGCTGGCGGAGAGCTGCAGCTTTACCAGCAGATGCGATGTAATATCCTGTCTGCTTGTTGCAATCCTACAATCTTGCAATCAGCCAGCCACATGCTGCACACTCGATGTGGCATCATCGAGAATTTGCGGCAATTGTCCTTGCCGCTCGAATGGAACCGTGCACACTGCGAAACTGTGAGTCGAACTGCATTTCTGATTTTCATTTCCCCAAAATACCCAGAAAAACACTCCCGCACAAATACATACATATGTGGCTCGCAGTGTGGCATCTACACATATATAGACACTGCCACTTTTTCTCTCTGCGACTCTCCGTTGCCACATGAAATATGTGTGTAATCGCTGCCATCAATATCTGTGTTTACAACGCCATTTTAATTGCATTCTGTCTGTGTGCAGCGTAAAGACTCGAAATATTTCCGAATCGGTTTCCCATTTTTATACCTGAACCCATTCATTATGGGAAAATGGTCCATTTGCATACTCAAAAGAGGAAAATTCACATAACTAACCAGAAAGTAAAGCTCCAAAATAGCAACCGAGACAGCAAATTTCATTACTATTTTGTGAATATTTTTCGGAAAGGATTCGATTAGAAATTGATTTCCAACAGCAATAAAATCAACAAATTTAAAGAAATACCTTTTATAATAATATACTAAATCATTTGTAAAAATCGCCTACTTTTTTGTGTGTATTTCTGTATGATTCATTTAATTTAAGTTACGATTGTAGCTGGGCAATTTTTTCATTTTTTGGTGAGCCATATCGAAACAATTACTGACAAACATATACACATTCTTCTGGCAACCGAAAGTGGAGCTAGAGAACCATATAGTAAAATTATCATTGGATTTGAAAATATTTACGAATTATTACTCTAAATGTATTTCGCTTGGCAATTAAGTTAACCCCGTTGTTTCAGCAGTGAAGGACTCTGAAGTGTTCCAAATGAATGCTATTAATTGTTTTTCAACGAGTTTTACAATACTTTGGTTGAGTTTCGACAAAGTTAAGTTCAGTTCAGAATGACTTTTATAGATGCACTTTAAAATTTTGGACATAAAAAATGTTGTGCATTTTAATATGTAGAAATTATTCTATATGACCAAAATTGCTTTGGGATTAGCATTAGCACAACAATTGGCAGCAAGAGATGCTTACAATCGATTTCGTTATTCTCTGGTCAAAATACACCCAATTTAAATGTGAATACAATCAAAATCAATGACAGATTCAAATACCCGAAGCGATTTGCAAATTGAACACAGTTTGCTCGCAAGCAAGCTTAAAAGTTATCAAGTGTAAGCCAGACAAGTGAGGCTTGTAATCCAATAGGCCGTGTGGGTTATCAGACGTCACAATCGCCATTTAGCTGCAATCCAAAATAAATCAGTTACACTAATGCCCCACATAGATTATCTTTCACTTTGCTCGACTAATGACCGTGTTGTTTTATTGCTTGACAAATTGTACACATCTGGAGGCATTCTGCATGCGTGTGTCTGTGTGTCTGTGTGTGTGTGTGTGTGTGTGTGTGTGTGTGTCTGTTTGCGGAACGATTTTAAAATCAATTAAACTTGCTAATTCGCCGTCAGGTAAAGCATGGCCAATAGCAAACACCTGTGGACCGAGACAACCAGACAGACAGACAGACAGACAGACAGACAGACAGACAAACAACCAACTAGAGTGACAAATACACACACACACTCACACACATTGAGCAGACAGCATACATTCATTTGAGAATGCCGTTTATTTATAGAATATTGTGGCTACCGATGACCTAACGATGACCCCATCCCGATTGCTGCCCTTGGCCAGCCCTGCCCTGCCCTGCCCTGCCCTACTATGCCCGGCCATGCCCTGTCCAGTGTCGACCGTAATTTGTATCTATTTTACACACACAGTTTTGGGATTTGCATTTTATTGCTGGGGTCATTCGATTCTCGCAACCCATCCGAAACTAATCAAATTTTTTAGCTATTTATTTATTCATTCGTTGGCCTGCCATCAGCTGAAATACGGCACAGTGGGAGTGCAGCCAAACATATATATTGGCTTGTATATATGTATGATATGTGTGGGTGTATGATTGAATGTGTGTGTGTATATAAACGGTATCATTATGTAATTCCCAATTGATTGGCAAACCGGCAACTCAATGAACAGCCTACAATGCTGAGCCCGACTAGGTGTTCCGGGGCTAAAAAACTTTTCCATATTGCGCATACGAACCGATGTCTCACTGAGCTCATAAATTGAATTTCAGTTCATTTGTTTGCCGAATAAATAAAATTGAATTCACTCTCCTCTCCTCTTCTACTTTTTGTTGTTGTTGTTGATGTTGTTAAAGCTGGTCTCAGGTGCAGGAAGCAATTTCGAATTTTGAATTGATGGGCTTTGGGCAATAGTTGTTCGCTCCAAATTGAAAGGGCAAGGCCCAAGCTTACGACAAATTTAGATGGCCAGAAACGTAACCAAGAACTGCAACTGATTGCATTTGTGCTATAATATTCGCTAAGCTCAAATCTGAGATAATCACTCGTTAGCCGTATATAACCATTTATAATTATTTGTGCAGAGCATTTTGTAGATTATTGAGTTGCACAGCAAAGTGGCAAATAAATTTCATCAAAATGTTGTTTTCTTAGGGCACTGTTTACACTGACGGGAAAGAGAGAGAGCCAGAGAGTGAGAGAGTGAGAGAGAGACAGAGAGATAGATGTACACGAATCGAGAGGCGAGCTCGACCCAAGAGGCGCAAGACAAATTGCTTGGACCAGGACATTAAGAACTGGCAGAACTTGGCAGTAATCTGTCAACACTTTGAGAGCGCCCTCCACTGCCAACCCAAGCAGGTGCACCACCAAATGCCCCTCGGCAATGTAATTATTTATATGCCCGTCTGTTGCCTTCAACATTGGTTGCGGTCCGCAAAAGGCATCAGCGGAGCACGAAATGCGAAAAATACTTTAAAAAGCAATTAGTCAACAAAGTTTGAAGGCGCAAAGTTGCTGACTTGCATTTTTAAGTAACCCACAAAGAATATAAATAAAAATATACATGAAAAATAACAAATGTAAAGCCGAATACCCTTTACAGGATATATGTATATCTCTCCAACCTGTACCGCATTTCAAAGGTCCAAACAGTCAAATATTTTATGCTTTACCCAGGATGTGAAGTGGAATCATATTTCGGTTACGGTTACGGTCCCTGTGCGCAAAATTCATAAATTGGTTATACATTTTTTCGTTGTTCGATTCCACACTCAGAAAAAAAATTTACGTTTTTTTTTAAATAAATTATAAATAATTCAAATACTATGGTTTAATTATAATAAAAGCAACTGGAATGCTAATGCGACAGTTCTGTGTGTAGATTAAAAAAAAAAACAGCGCGAAAGTTAGATTTGTTTTTTTTTTTAATTTATTTAGTAAGATTTATTCTGGAATTAAGAAAATAAAAACGCTGATTTTAGAATAACAGAAGATTTAATTTAAGAAATATACTTTCAGAAGGTAAGTGACGAAGGTGTTTTTTCTCAGTGCAGTAAATGCTTTATCAAAAAAATGTTATTTTTCGGTTCGAGTTCTGGAACTCAAGTTACGATTCCGGTTCCGGTTTAGCACCCTGCTTTTAATAACTTCGAAACGGTTCGGTACGGCTGGTCAACTTAATCGTTTTATCCAATTTACTTTGCATATACCTGCATATCTTTGGGTTACAGGGTAGAATACATTAATTAAGCCTGGTAAAGTGAATGTAAGACTCTGCTAAAAATAGGAAGCGACAAAAAGGAAAAAGGGGGTCATTAGCGCCATAATCAGTTTGAGTTGGCCTGAGCTGGCCAGAGTTGGCCAGAGTTGGCTTCGGGATTATGTATGGACGGACAGATGTTTTGGTCTATGATGGCAAGGATGGACTTGGATTTGGATTGCGTGCCTTGTGTTGTTGTCCCGATGTTATCCTGCCATGAATTATGTCGATTCAACACTTTTAGAATAATGCACAACCCGTTTCGTGTCTTTTGTGTTTGCCCTCGTCAGCAGGACAATGTGGAGAAGAGGAAGTGGATTTGGTCCGTGTCGTAGGCTAATTGATAAGTGCGTTGCTTTTAATTGCCCCGACTGAATGCTATACAAAGACGAGCTCTTAACGGTCCACTGCTGAAGTGCCGGCAACAATAACACTAACAATTAACATACAAAAGGTGGGACAAGCCATGGCAAAACTGTTTAGATTAGGGACAAGCTGGTTGAGTGCCTCAACCACGAAAACGTTCCACTTTGCCACCACAGAAATGCTGCACTTTCTATTTGTATTTAAATGTTTTTCTTTCCTATTTTTTGTTGTGCGTTTTTATTTGTGTAGCATGGAAATTGTTTAGTTTGATTGATGCGTGCCATTAATTTAAGTAAATAGGCAGCCAATTAAATAATTATAATCTAGTAGCTACAAAATATTACAATATTATATTGTTGATGGATGGGTACTCACAATATGTGTCGGTTGTTAAGCGATCGATGGTATCCTGTTTCAATTTCGAGCTCTTTTTTCCCATGTTGGTGTTGCTGTTGTTGTTGCTGCTGCTCCTGCTGCTGTTTTTTTTTCTCTTTTTTTTATTACTGCACCTCTTGGCTACACTTGACTGCTATTGCTCTTTGGGGCCAAACTTTAAAGTTGCTCAAGTTTTGTTGTTTACAACTTTTCCATAAGTATTTTAATTTGCTTTATAATATTTATTTAAAACAACAAAAAACAACACAAATTATGCCAATAACAACAAGTGAAACAAAGAAATGCGCCAATTCTCACTGGCATTTTATTGCGTTAAATACATAAATTGAATTCTTTTAGCTTTCACAATTGCATAGTATTACTAACAATATGTAACTATTGTCCTGTATAATTACAAAGCCAAACAGTACTGCATTTAATATATTATTGTCATTGGAGCTCACAAAATGTTTTTGAATAGTTATCACGAAATTAGACGGCAATATAGCCAGATTGACGGGCTGACAGGGTCTTTAGATTGATCCATTGTGCTATGCATTTATCAAGCATAATGGATCACGTCTCTTCTCTCTCTCTCTCTGTCTCTCTCTCGGTAGAGACAATTAATTTGCTCAGTTGTGCAATTTACATGATATCCAACTCTAAGCCAACAGTCGACATTTTGATGAGTCTGGCAGAGCTTGCTTGGGGGTGTGGCCGGCTTGGCTTACTGTTCAATTTGAGAAACAGCCTTGCCGTAACTGACATCGAATAATGAACACGACAAAACATAGCACACACACACATACACACACACACACAGTAAGCACTCACACGCACATAGCTCACATTTTTCGCATTTCAGGTCAACTCTAGACTCGAACTTTTCATGACAGTTGCCAACGGCAACAGCAACAGCAACAACTAAAAATTTGCCAGAACGAGAAGCTGTTGCTAACAAAAGCGCATAAAAACTCAAACAAAAAAAAAACAAAAAAAAAAGACAAAAACTTAACCCTGCATATGAAGACGAACGATAAGGGGATTGGGGTGGCAGCTGGGGTATAGCAATGTACGTGGCGTTGGTGCCTTCTGCTGCTGCTGCTGTTGCTGCTGCTGCTGCTGCTGCCTCTGTTGTCTCTGCGGCTGACGCGCATCGCATAAAAATAAGTTGCCTTTGTTTTGCCTGACACAGACACGAGTGACGATGACAATGATGACGGCAACAGCAACGGCAATGTTGACAATGTCACCCGCAATGAGGCGCATAAAAATGCAATGAAATAAATGCTGTTAATTTTAGACGCAGACAACGGCAGCACAAACAAGCACAGCTACACACAACTATTTTATCAAGGCTGCCACGGTGCCACTAAGTTGTGGTTCTCAAAGTGCGGGCCAGCAGCCAAAAAATCAAAACCACACATTTAACCAGCCCATAAAAGTAGGCAACGCTTTTTGATGTGCCACAAGCATCTCAAGTATCTGCAGCCTACATATATTCTTCAGACATAACCTAAAATAAACAGTTAGTTACTTTGTCTTTTTGTCTAAGAAATAATTCTGAATCTCAGAAACTTGTTTTATTTACTCTTATTTAATAACTGGATATTAATTAACAGTTTGTGAACACTTAAGTTCATAAATATAATTCAACTGAATCTTAGATTCTTGAATGTGTGATGTTTTCTGATAGAGAACAGTGATAACAGAACTATATATATCTGTAAAAAGTGCACTCCACTATTTTTATAGTTCATTTTGTAGCTGTTTGTTTACAAAACTGACCGAAGTGACGCTCACTAGCCACAGTAACAGCACCCTCACTCCTACACACACCCACACAGTCACTCCTACACACACCGACATACACACACATATTAACAACAACACAAACGGGCTCTCCTCGGATGACTTTGTTTTTTTTTGGCACACAAGGTATTGGCATTTCCGACTTACCTTGTGTGTGTGTGTGTGTGTATGTATGTGTGTGTGGCTATCCGCTATCTTGTCAGGTGGTCGTATGTTTGAGTGTGTGTGTGTGTATGGCTCTTGCCTGTGTGCGTTCGTATGTTATGCCGTGCGAAAAGTTTTCTCAGTGTTTCAGTTCTCGTTTTCCGCTTTGCAAAATTTTTCGCACTAAAAATATTTTTACGTTTATTTCGTTCACAGTTGGCTGCTAATGCAGTGTTAGACAGAGATGTAGATAGTCGCAACAGCACCCACAGCAATAACCCGCCGCCCACTCAAATCGTGCCTCTAGCTGACTCGTAGGTGTAACTCGACTCTTTTTATCTAAATGAATGTCTATCTAACTTTGCATATGTGTGTATGTGTGTGTGTGTGTGTGTGCGTGTGTTTTATGCGTGGTGTGTGTGTTTGCTGCAACGTTTATTTTTCATGCTGTTGCAGTTTTATTGCAGCATTTTTGTGTTCATCTTTTACTTTGGGCGGCCCCTCAAAAGATTTGCAGCCTGCGCGTATGCTACACTTTTTTGTATTTTCTTATTTGAACATGTACGTTTCGCAACACTTGCCAACACTGGCAACTTTGTTGCAATGGCGCTGTTACTAAACCTAAACCCCTACGCCCCTCAGCCCCCAAGCCCCCAATCCCATAGCCCTGCGAGTTATTTGAATTAAATGGATTGTAAATTATATTTGTACGGCACTCGAATGGGCGACCAGTCATAACAAATGCTCGTATGAATGTGATTGCTTCTGTGAATGCGATTGCGAATGCGATTGCGGAATACGAGTAATGAAGTACTCGCCACATTAATCTGTATACCCTGTGCATTGACTTGGCCATCATATATACATGCACAGATGTGGTATATAATTATGAATCAAATATAGCCATGGAGAGAGTTAAAGAAATTTGTCGTGCTTCATGTGAATGGCATATTCATGTTACAGGGTATCTTCAAGTCGCCGACTTGAGTCCAGAGCACACTCGGCTATAATTTCATTTTTATTTGGCTGCTGTCATTGTTGAAATATTATGCACAGTGAAATCTTGAAATGGGTAGTAAAGGCAACAAATGTGCAAAACAGAGTCTGAAAATGGACTCTTAAAAATCGTATATATTTAAATATATAAATATACATATTTATATATTGTACATTCTATCATATTGAACATTTTACATATTAAGATTGAAAGACTATTGAATATATTAAATTTAACTCATTTCATTTCTAGATTTTATTATAAAAGTTATATTTTCAAGCATTACGGATACCATAAGTCATAGTAACTTACTAGTTCTGAGCCAGCTTATCGCTGTAGATATAAACTGTAATCAAATTGGGGAAGCTGCATTTAATCGAATTAAAATTGCCATCAGTGGTAGACTGACTGGCCAATTAACTAACAAATTCAAAATTCAGAATGCAAAGCGATTTGTTGCATGGCCAATTGTTTAGTAATTGATGTAAATTAAAAAGGCACTCGCCGAATCAGTCACTGTGGCATTTGTTGTTGTTGTTGCCACAATGGGCAGCAACCGATTGACGCTCGGCACGCAAGCATTATGGCATCCAGCCGCAGATTGAGTTGCACTTGCAACACCTACCCACACACCAAAGACCCTCCACACCCACCTTTCTCGGCTTTATATATGTATATGTATTTTTTTTTATATTTTCACTTTGTATTTATTATGATTACATGGCATTTGTGTGGGTGATTGCACCCATTGAGGTAGAGTGCGCTGCGGGTTCGGAGGGTTCAGAGAGAAAAGGCAACACATCAGAGTGACAGACTTACAATATGACAGACTGACAGGTGGACATACGAACAGACAGACGGCCAAACAGACAGCCAGCAGAAGCAGCACCTGCTGTTTGCGTGGAAGCGAATCAACTTATTTTTGTTTACATAATCCTTGCACGTTGTCTCTTTGTATGCCTGTGTCTCTCGCTCTGTATGTATTTGTGTGTGAGGGTGTGTGTGTGTGTATGTGTGTGTGTCTGTCTATGTCTGTGCGCTAGCTGGCTGACTGTGCAAGTCACATCGCAGCTTCCACCTGCAGCCCGTTCGAGCTGCTTTGGCTGGACCGCACTACGTAAATTTGGGTCAAGTCTTGTAAGCGTTTCGAATGCCAACCCCTCCTCAGAACCACATATATATATTTATATGCACATATATAGTTCAACGCGATGGGGTTCCCATTTTTGTTATGTGTACAAAAAAAATATAAAAAAAATTAATCTGTTTTAGGGCTTGGCGCAGCACAAAAGCATGCAACACCAACACAAACAAAAAGTAAAAAGTAAAAAACACAAACACGAATACGAATATAAAAATACACATATTTATCGCAAGTGACAAATAAACACTTGATGTTTTGTCCTTTTGTTTTGTGAGTCGGCTTTATCATTGCCTGCTTAGCTGCACATTTGTTTAGCTTTTGTTATTGTTATTGTTATTGTTATTGTTACTGTGGCTGTTGCTGTTGTTATCATTGTTGTTATTGTGAATTGTTGCTGCTGAGTGTGTTTCATGTTTTATGTTTTCATTTGCAAATTGCAATTTTGGCATATTTTTGTTTTGCTTTTGTTGTCATTTGAATTGTTTATTTTATGGACTTTTTGTTTATCTCTTTACTTTCACTTGTTTTCCTTACATTTCAAAACTTTCTTCAGTTTTACAACAATTTTTTTAAGGCACTTATTGTGCAAAAAATTGGAATTTCAGAAAAAAAAAATGTAAAAAAAAACGATTTATATGAAATATTTTATTATTATTATTTGTTGCTGTTTTTGTTGGCTTAATTGTTGTTGGCTGCGTTTTGACTGCGGTTGCTGCTCTTGTTGTTTTCTTGTGTACGTTCGACGTGGCACCCGCGAGTTGCGTTGCGTTTGTTTGGCGGTCAAATCAACGACTGAAAGCGTTGCCACGTTCCACGAGCGAACCAACCAACAAACATTTAATGGTGTGCCAGATGAGAGCCGTGTGTCTCAGTTCCCAGTCTCTCAGTCCTGCTCCCTCAGCGTGTGTGTGTGTGTGTGTGTGTGTGTGTGACAACTACATATACACAGAGACAAGTACTGGCCCATGCAGTATGAATGGCTGCATAGAGCTGCCAACTCAGCCTGTGGTGAATATATAAATGTACATATATATATGTATGTATATGTATATATGTATTTACTGTTCTGCACGTCACATGTGGGGACAGCAGCGGGTTGCGGCTCATTGCCGACTTATATAACGCACACCAGCGCAAACGAATGGAAAAACTCACCACACACAGAACACAGACAGACACACAAGAACACACCACGGCACAGCATAGCACACGAAGACACGCTGCTGGCGCGGCAAGCTTTTCACCACACGCACACCGACAGCGACGAGCTGAGAGCAGACGCATCTGTTTGAGTGTTAGCTGCGCTTGTATGCGTGTTAAAAGCTGCACCACGGACAAGAACTTACTCAACAACCAACAGCAACAACAGCAGCAACAGCAACAACAGCAGCAACAGCAACAACAGCAACAACAGCAACAACGACAACTACATACAATAAGCATTGCCTAATATCAGGCGTTTTAAATTGAAAACAAAAAAAAAGAAAGAGTAAACAGCAGCTTAAAATATCTAAGAGAAAAAGACAAAAATCGAATTAAAAGCCCATCAAAAGCAGAAAAAATTCTTATCTCAATGCATGTCAGATTGCTTGAATGAACTTCGCGTGCGTCAAGCAGTGAGCGCTTGGTCTGACGTACGCACTGCTGTCAGTCAGTCAATCAAACAACCAAACAAACAAGCCAACAAACAACAACAACAACAACAACAGCAAGCAGCAGAGGCAGCAGAGGCAGCAGCACTCGCGTAACATAATAATGAAAACATTTGCCTTTTGCCAAGTTGCGTGTCTTTAAATGACGTAATCACCTTCAGCAGCAGCACCAAACACATAACGGACCACGGCACCGTCGCGACGCCCCTCCCCTGCCACCCTCCCTCCTCACGGCATGGCATGGATGGGTGTCCTGCCGCCTTGCCTGTATGCGGCATTCATTGAGAGTTGCTCGCCCAGTTAGGAATTTACATTTATTTTGTTTTGTTTTTTAAATTTGTTGTTGTTATTGTTGTTGTTGTTGTTGTTTTGGCACGCTTGTTAATTGCCCAGTCAGTTTTTATAGCTCCGGGACCCAAGCAGCCAATAAGTGTTAATTTGCGCGAGAAGACTGGAGACCCAATAGCTAGCTGTATCTGTAGAGAGAGAGAGGGAGAGAGAGAGAGAGAGAGAGAGAGAGAGAGAGAGAGAGAGAAGGACAGGGGTGAAGGAACATCAATAGTAAAATCATCGGAATTTTGACCTACTCAGCAAATCCATATAGATTTTAGCAACAAATAAAATTCAAATGAAAAAGATTATTTTCTAACAAGTTTTGTCCACTCAAAGCCATCAAAAAAATTCACACAATTTTAGAGCTCTTTTTATTAAATTTTTGTTTAGTGCATTTATATTTATATATTCTTCAGCTTTCTCAAACCTATTCTAAAATTTAGCTTACTGTGTTTATATTTATATATTCTTCGTCTGCCTCAAACCTTATCTGGAGACGTCTGGAAGAGTTCTCACAAACCACATTTGCTCTGAGAAGAGGTGAATGTTCCCCAGTCAAGCCACGTGCTCTGAATAAGAATTGTTGAGTTTGGCTGGAAGACATTTGCCTCTTCGAATAACTTTGAGTCACCATCTTACCTGCAGGATGTGGAGCACATTGATACAACTTTAATTTAAATTCCGTTAAATTAATAAAGAAAGTGAATCATTCATTTCTTTTAATTAAAAACAAAGATATTTCCAAATTGATTCTGAGTCAAAAGTTAAAAATACAATATTTTGATAAATTTCGAGTAAAACATGTTGTATTTTCCAGAAATTCAGTATGTTGTATCATTGATTGGCAATTCTGATTCTGAGTTCGACAATCTTTCTGCACTCTCTTTGGTTTAATAGTCTTCAGTTCATTTAGATGTATTTAATGCTTGCTTTTAATGAACGCCATTCAAATCTCTTGAATTTAAATTTACCATTTGCTCTTCGGAATGTGTTTAAAAGAACAACTAAAAAATCATTATTCATTAACAAATTTTCCGATTCCGCTGTTTATTTTGCAATTTGTGTTTACTCTCAAAATTGATTACAATTTATCAAATTTGAATTTAAGACTGATTTAAGTTTACTACCAGCAATTAGGTAATTGAAATTACCTCACAACAATTTCGCTCTGTCTGTATTTGTTATACACTTGTGCAGGGTGTGCTCACTTTATCGTGCACTCTATTTATATATATATATGTATATAAGCTTCACAATTTGATATGGGAAAGTTAGACAAGGGTATCTAAACTTCGGTGTGGCCAAGATATTCGTTTTACATCATTTAATTTTGTTTGTTTTGCACAATGCAGGCAAATCGTAGGACTACAATGGCAAAATAGCAAATAATACATATCTGAAATGATGGAAAATTTTATGCTTAGACATAAAAATAGTCGAGAGCTCACATAATTTATAGAATACACAAAGCGCCAGCTAATTTCTGTTTTAGCCCCTCGCGCCCCTTTCATCTTACTATTCATTGTATATCACGCTCTCAAAACAAACATTTTGTATCCATGGGTGCCAATCGAAATATATGAAAATCTTAGCCATGCATGCAGCTGATTAGGTGGGAACATAAATAATTCATTTTAAACGAAACGCTAAAAAAGTACGGCTATTAAAAATAAATTCACTTGCAAAGAAAACAATTCATATGACAGATATTCGATGGATGGATGGATATTATGCTCCACAATAACTAAGAGCTTTACGTAATATTGGCTTTATATGTAGCCCGAATAAATTCCTTAACATCATCAGATGTATTATAAGGGGATACAAATATTTGGTGTTGTTTTTCTTTTACGGGACACAAAGATCACCCTTAAGATCAGCATCCAATGCAGCTATAGCTTTGGTTAAATGACCATTTGATTCGGCTGATAAACTTTCATTAGAATAAAAATGGTAACAATCTCAGGATCGCGAATTATGTTGCTTTCGACACTAGTACACTCAAAGAAAAAAATGATCTGTAATTCAGAGTGTCGTCTTAAACTGAAAATTGTCTGTTTTTTACGAATTTCAATTTCAAATTTCTAAAAAAAAAAACACAGAAATTATTAAAGAAGCTTTTTCTTTTTTTCCGAAAGATATTATTTAATAATAGACATATTTATAAAGAGTAGACTTGGCGAAACTTAAAAAAGAAGAAAACACCTAAGAAATTTGACATATTTTTTTAAATTGTAGAAAAATGTAATAGTAAAAATTGAAAATAGAAAAACCCAGGTTTTTTTTTAGGAACACAAGCTTCTGTTTTCGAAATATACCCTTTGAATAATAAGGTGAGTTAAAAATCCGTTCGATTTTTTTCTGAGTGCTGCTCAAATATGTGGAGATGGGAATAAAAGATTAATTAGTTCTAAATTTGGCACGAATGTTGTGGCTATTTGTGAATATGTGTAGGGGGAGGAGAGGGTGGGAGCGGAAGGTCGTTTGGGCCAATAGACAGCCCAGAATTGGCAAATTGTGCGAAAGGTCGTTCATGCTGATATATGAGCGTAATAGTAAGCCAGAGAGTATTGGAGGATTGGATGATTGGAGGATTGGAGGATTGGATGATTTTAGGATTGGATGATTGCGTCATTCAGAAGGGAGGCTTTAAAGTCTCTGATAGCTGTTCCAGCGAACGTTAACAGGCGACAAGCAGTGCCATCATAGATAAGAAACAGGCCGCGAATACTAGAAGAGAAGAAGAAGAGGAAGAAAAAAGAAAACCAGAACCAGAAGCAGAAAAAGAAAAAGAACCGAAACAAATGAAAATGAAACAAAAACAAAAATAGAAACAAGAATAAAATAAATAAGAAGAAGACATCGTGAAGTTGTCGTAAGCGCTGACTAATCAGTGTCATTATCAAAAAAGCCACAAAAGCACCAACAACGGCTAACAAAAACAGCTGAGCGAGAAGGGGGGCACAACAAATTGGGGGGAGGAGAAGGAGGAGGCGGAGACGGAGTAGGATGAGTATTAGGTAAAGACAACGTAACGCAGACGTAACGTCAGCGATTATCATTCCAGTTTTTTGGTGAAAGTGCTTTTTAATGTCTGTGAGCATTTTAAATAATTAGCTAATGTGGGCGGCAAGGAGGCGTGGCTTGGCGCACAGTGGCTGTAATTAGCCTGGCGGCGTCCAAAGGGAGACATTTGTAAATGTTGCTGCTGCTGCTGCTGTTGTTGCTGTTGCTGTTGCTGTTGTTTGTTGCTGATGATGAAACAACGGATTAGAAAGAGTACTGCCAGGGCTATTGCAGATCGGTTTCTGAACTCAAATCTCAAAAAGGCAACTCGGCCCATTTTCTTTGCCACAAGCAACGGGACAATCGAAGCCACAATTCAAAAGTGAATTAAAACAATGTTAAACTGTAAGGGCGACTGATACCGCCAGCCCTGAGCCACACACGTAGCAAGTATATTGTATGAATGTGTATGTGTGTGTGTGTGTGTGTGTGTGTGTGTGTACATATGTGTATGTAGTTTATGACCGATAAGCCGGTTCACATGGCGTATGCGCATTGTTTGCCGCATGTTGGCTTTTATGGCTTACATTTTTGGTTTTACTCGGGTGCCACACAAAATTAATTTTCAGCATATTACGGATGGGGGTGGGTGATCCAGGGGAGGGTGTGCGTCTGAGGCAAGACCTCCATAAAAATGTAACAGGACGACGAGGACGAAAAAATGAAATAATAATAAATAAATTCATTAACATAAAACACAACGGGTGGTTGGGTGTTCTGTATGACTGGTGGGGGTGCTTTTGGGGATGGTCGGGTAGGCGGCAGCTCCGGGTGCGTGTCGGAAGCTCTGGGCTGGCTCGTTACCTGACTTAGATTATCATCAGTGAATTGTTGTTTGTGGAGGATTTGCATTGTTGCTTTTGCTTTTGCTTTTGTTTTTGTTTTTGTTTTGTGCCCAGCGACAACGTCGGCTCGTTAGCAGATCCTCAGTTATGGATTTTGAGAAGGAACTTCAGCTTGAACTGCGGCTATTTACATAATTTTTACGCAATTTGCTTTTTGTGTGTGTGTGTGTGTGTGTGTGTGGTGTGTTTGTTTGTTGTGCTTTTCAGTTGAGTGCCTCATCAATGGGCAATCTAATCAAATATCAAGCCGTTTTAAAGGTTGACCATTTGTGGCGTCGCCTGGCATCGATTACACGCTCCACAAATGCCATTGGCATTACTATTCCACAGCAAGGTGCTCGTCCAGCTGGGGTTAAGGGTTAAGGTTTTCAGTGGTTGAGGGTTAAGCTCTTTTACGCCTCATCAACGCACTTTTCCGCTTGCTGCGGTCGTAAACTTTATTAATTGAGTTTGTATTATGTGTAAAGCGTTGGCCAACCATATACACACACACACATACACCCACACTCACACACACATACACCCGCACACACACAGTTTGCGCATGTGTGTGCGAGTGTCTTACACAAAAGTGCCGCATCATTGGCCATGGGGCACTTCCAGTCAATGCTCAATGATTACTTTACACTTTACACACACACACACACACACACACACACACACACACACACACACACACCCCACACGAACAGTTTCACATTCATTGAAGCGTTCAAAATGTGCGCAGCGAAAAGCAAAGTTTGTCTTATGATAATGCAAATTTGTAATAAACATTATATTCTATAAATTGTATATTTATTCTGAGTATATATTTAAGAGGTTTCAAAGTTTTTGTTCTCCTGCCTTCTCATGCTATGCAAATGCTGTGCTATTGTTTTAAGCAAAGCCATTTAGACACAGAAATACTTAATCACCATATGGGAAATCGGAAGCCGTAAATAAAAGATACAAACTTCACTTTGAATTGTAATGAAACAATTTGATTTATCAATCGGGAAACAGCCCGATAATCGAATGGCCCTAAAACGTATATGACGAAAATCTACTATCAAATATGCATGCTGTAGACATGATACTGATAAACACATTAGTGATAAACATGATACTGATTTCATGTTTATTCCATGCACAATGGTTGGCCACAACTCTGATTGCAGTCAGGCGAAGTAGATACGAAGAGCTTATCGAGAGAAATATGTATGTACAGAGACAGGATTGATCAATAATAAATTGGAAGGCTTTTATTGCTATTGGATATCGATTTGTATCGATATACGCAAAGTGGAGGCAATAATCGACTTGTTTTGCGTATGGCATTCAAGAGCTTATATTTGAGGTCTCTAGCATAGCTAAATCAACTCGGCTGTCGATGCTGATCACGTGTATATATATATATAAATATATATATATATATATATATATATATATATATATATATATTCT
The DNA here is from genome assembly GCA_035043025.1 of Drosophila villosipedis. Taxonomy (NCBI): domain Eukaryota; kingdom Metazoa; phylum Arthropoda; class Insecta; order Diptera; family Drosophilidae; genus Drosophila; species Drosophila villosipedis. The sequence goes on from JAWNNF010000024.1 coordinate 1,011,207, forward strand.
GGAATCCGTGTGGCTGTTACACGCTTTTGCTCAACTTCATTAGCCCGTTTTTCACATTTTTAATGGGTTCAGGGAACTAACACAAATAATTATATAAATTATATTAACTGATTACCTTTCGCGTCATAACTTCTGACATTCTCATATAATGGACATGTACATGCAAACAGCAGTGAAACGCTAAAAAGAAAAACAACAACAAGAAAAACGAAAAAAATTGCGTGGGCGAGCACTATAAAATATTTGCGGCCTTCTATGGGGCCTATATGGTGGAAATATGCGCACTCCAGCTATGAATTTGTGTCCAAAATGATTTCATATGATCCCCATAAAAATCTCGCAACACTTTTCTTGATTGCCGTTACGGCAACAGCAACGGCAACGGCAATGGCAAAAGCAGCAGGACCACAACAACCAGCAACAGCAGCCCCTGGGCAAATGTTTTCCGAGTGTAACTGGCATTTCTAATATGAGGGGGAATGTGGTTGGGGATTGGGGATTGGGAATGGGGGCTTGTGGTTGGGTACATATGGCGGGGGCCACAGGCAAACGCAAAAGACCCGCAGTGCTACATACGGAAGTGGACAGCTATAAAATATTCGGCGGCAGCAGCAGCAGTAGCAGCAACAAAAACAAAACCGAAAACAACAACAACCACTAAAACTTTAACCATAACAAGCTCCAGACGCCCAATGCCGACGACGACGACGACGATGACTACAATGACGATTCTGCTTATCAGCACCCTCAGCGCTGGCGCGCCAAAAAGTATGCTACACTCGCTATTTGTGTGTGTGTGTGTGTGTGTGTGTGTGTGTGTGTATGTGTCTTTTGAGATCCGATAACAAACTGGCACACATAAACAATATTCCACATAAATTGCTGCGGTACTTCAATTGTCTATGTTATCTGTAATAGTACTTCTGCTCTTTTCCTTAAAAGCACCTAACTCAGAGTCGCGTTGCAATAAGACTGAGATTATGTTTACCGTTCACTCTAAGATATCATATTCCAATTAGTCAGTTTATTCTATTCGATTACCGTTGAAGGCAGCTTACGAAATGATTGCTTAACCTACACACAGAAAAAAAATCGACACAAAAATCAAAATTACCATGAAAACTGAATCAGAATATTTTGGTTTTTAGAAATTATTTTAAAAAGGAAAAAACAAATATTAATAGTTGTGTTTACAAATAGTAGAAGTGCAAACCATTATTTATAAAATATTTTCTCTCCAAACTTCCATTTTAGTTTAGTTCTTGGCTCCGTTTTGTTCTTCAAATCCAACTTCATCAATTTATGAATGATGTAAGATGCGATATTTTTTCAAAGTGTACTGCTGCCCAAAGCTTTCGGCTCAGTAAGTGGGTCTTTTTCGATCCCTTGAGCATAGCTCAGCTCTCGCTTATATATTAAAATATGGCAAATTGGACATTGAGATGTATAAATCATAAGCTCATATTCCCTGTTAAAGGACTATGCTACAAAAATACTCTACAAAATGGTTGATATAATTAAATAAAATAATTAAATTGTTTTTTTCAATGTATCGATTTTTGTGCTTCGTTGAAGAGCATCGGCTTTGCTACTTTCTGCAGTTGAGTTTTGGCTTTGTTTTCGATTGTTTTTCAAAAACCTGCGTACGATATGGGCACACCTCTGGTGTAGCTTATCTGTTGGCTCCATTACAGGCGGCACCCGCCCCTTCCCTGGTAGCAACCAGTCATCGTTTCCCCCACTAACCCTGCCCCCAAAGGGATACCCACTCCCATTGCCGACTCCATTTTATGTAGCAGCACTAATGGCGCTTTATTATTGGCAAAGTTGCTTGGCGCGATACGGCCCGAAGCGTTGGATGCTCCACGACAGCCAATTTATATGGAAATAGATGCGCGGCCCATTTTCAATGCGGATTTTTCTATCCCATCCAGCAATCCACTTTCGAGGCGAAAATCGATGTGGATGCCAATGAGGTTGATGGTCTGGGGCCAAAGATTGCTTTGCCTCGCTTTACTTTGCACTTGGCCGCAATTTTTTTTATTTAGGGCTGCTTTTATTTGTTTTTCTTCTTTTTTTTCTTCTTTTTTTCTTCTTTTCTTTGTGAATAGCGAAATCGTATTAGAACAAATTACACGGGAAGTGATGCCAAAGAAAATCACAAAAATCAAAAGCACAAACAGAAAGGAGTTGGCATAAGTGAAAAGGAAGGCCAAAAGGGCTACAACAAAAGTCGCTGCTCGCTGGTCGCTGGTCGCTGGCAATGGTCAGAATTTGGCTGTTGGTTTTTAATGGCGCCAACGCAAAGCCCTAAAAATAGAGAATGAAATGTAAAAAAAGAAAATTACAATGCGTACGTGCGTGTCGCGCCTCCCCTCCCACTCCCACTCCCATTCCCATTCCCACCCACACCTATACCCAGACCCGACCACAGCTCTGCCGCACTGCTGGTAATTGGTTTTCGTTTGACTAGGAAATACTTAACTTTAGCCAAGACAGCAACTTTACCGAAAAAACAACACACACCCACAGGCACACTGACACTACTATCTACACTGCGATGCGCATCCTTTGTCCTTGCGTTGCCTTGCTATTGATAAAATCAATTACACAATCATATGCCAAGCTCGGCACCACGCCTCTACTACGCCCCCTCACAAGCACACTGTCTCTCTCTCTCTCTCTCTCTCAGTCTCTGTCTCAGACACACAGACACTTTGTGTCTCTCTGTCTTTGCCTCTATATCGGCACTTGCCACGACTTTCAATCAAATCAAACGCGCCAACAATTACCCATACACGCGTCACGTCACCCCCACCCTCACACACATACACACACACACACACACACACACACACAGCAAAGAGCAGCGCACAACCCGGTGCGAACCTCTAACCCTCTGCCACCGCACTCGCCCCCGCAGTCGGCCTCTCACTCGGCCCTAAATAAAGGTTAAATTCGCAAATACAGGGCTGCAAATCGGCTTCAAAGCAGATACATTTAACATCCCCAAAGCCTTAAGAGTAATTCGATTTAACATCTAATTGGTCTCGATTTAGGATTGAAGTACTTCGATCATAATTAGATTGCCATCATCAATACGCGCCAATTAGAACATGTTGCCTAATTGAAAGCAAGGAGCTCAACTTGGCGTGTGTGTGTTATGCTCTGAATACGAGTATATAATAATAATAATATATAATAATCAATATTTGTGTGTGTGAACTATTTTTAAGTATCCTTGTCTTAAATATTCATTGTCATTGCTCCTAATAAACAGAACAGAAACATTTTCAAAGTTAACACAGGAGATAATCCTCATAAAGTCATCATAACAATAAAGTATGCAAGAAATATGTCAACGTTTTAAACAAATAATCAGCTGATATAGATGATTGCATTCACTCAGCCCTGGCTTTCCAAGAAATGCCAGGATTCCTTTATTTTTATTCTTTCCATTTTTAACACTTACTGCAGAGCCAGTTGGCAGGCAAGGCAAGGCAGGATGATTGGAACGGTTGGTTGGTTGCTTGGTTGGTTGGTTGGTTGGTGCGAACATTTCAAATGAATTTTACGCTTGATTTTGGTTTCAATTTCGATTTTGTGAATTGCCTTCGACGCACAGTGGGCAAACTGATCACTGAACTAGCTAATTAATTACAAAGTTGCATATTGAACAATAAATCAAAATGTAACTACAAATTGGATGGGGAAATATAGCCAGCTGAAGTTAACTACACTCTTAATACAGTTTCATTTGCAGTCAAATTATAGTAAAGTATGAATAGAATTTCATATTTTCCAATCCCCATTTCAATTGTGTTGTGTGTCGGACAACAAAGTATTATTTCTCATAAGCAGTAATATATATGGATTTATTCGAGTTGGCTGTTTGCTGTTTGCTGTTGCCAACTCACACAGCAAATTGCAATTTGTACACTTAACAAGATTGGTCCAATCGACCATTGTGCAAGAGGAGGACAACGTTTGGAACGCTTTCAACTTGCTGCAAATAAAAGTTGCAAGTGTTTTCAAAAGGTATGTTGGCTGGTCACTCGTGCTGCGTGCCAGGCAATGGTGAAGGTGTGAAGCGGATGGATGGGGAGGGAATAGTCAATAGTCAGATAGTCAGTTAGCATTGGCAATTTTAAATTGAGTGACATTTTGCCGCAATTGACTGTGCCAAAAGTCTTCTGGCAGCATCAGCTGATGAAGAGCCACAATCCAAGCTAAGTTTCTCAATTTCTCCCATCTCTCTCTCTCTCTCTCTATCTCAATCTGTCGCGCTCTCTTTCTCTCCGTGCTCTTTTCAGTGCTTGTCGATTTTGGGTTTGTGGATGTTGTCTAGCTATGAAACCTGAAGCCTCACAGGCAACACATCCATCACTTAGCTTTGGTGTGTTGCTCAATTTGTAAGTGGGCACTGAACCAGCAGCAGCAGCAGTAGCAAAGGCAGCACAAGCAGCAGCAGCAGCAGCAGCAGCAGCAGCAGCAGGACCTAGACATGGACATGGACATGGACATGACTTCGAACAGTTGCAGCAACAGTAACATGAATAAGGTTCAGCTGTCACATGGCTGAGATAGGAGAGATTGTGCCATATCATCGAAAGCACAAAAAGGATACATACATTCGCTGAAAAGTTTGTGCGTAGAGGGAAAGGGAACAGTTCAGTTACTTTTATTAGTCATCGCATATCAAGTTTAATCACTTTAGCTCCTTGAGTTATTTACTTACTCTGGTATTTAGTGGCCAGCAATACTCATATATTCGAATTGAATTTCATATGTTTGCTCGATGAAAACACTGCTAAGAACTTATGGTAAAATATATATAAAGTACATAAATCTTTATCAGCGACAATTATATACAGATACAGACTTAGTATGGGATGTGACTGATATTAATCGACATTAAATAAAATAAATAAATATTAAGATAAGATAAGTGAATAACAACAAATTATATAAAGTATATGAGCAAACAAATAAATTAAGTGAAGTAAATCAATTCCATAATGCATCTAAACAGTTCGACACAAGGCATAATATATATTCCCAAACTAATATGCCATTCGTATATTATTAGGGAGAACGTAAACTTAACTTGGTAAACTTAAATCCAATTAATGTGCAATTTGGCTCTAAACTGAACTTTATTTGCAATTTCGCAAGCAGTTTGCTTGATAAAAGGATCAGTTTTCGTTTGCTTTTTATATGACAGCCAAGCCCAAAAGTAAATGCCACTTCGAGTCCCGAAGCCGTTTGCGCTCAATTAAAAACAATAAAAATGACAAAAGCGCTGTATACGACTGCAGAATACTCTGTTGTCCCACGTGTAACACAACTATTACTCAGCTCGTCTCTCAAGCAGTTGTAGCACTCAAATTGCTGAATCTGTACGGCGAAATATCACGTATACGCACGAATATCTCTACTCTTCTCTGTCCTGAATTTAGAGAGTATGCAAACGAATTCTCAGTTGAATTTTTTTCGAGTCGAATTTCACGCAGCTTTCCTTTCACTTCTGGCTGTGGTTGTGGCCAGTGTTGTTGTTATTGTTGCTGCAGTTGGGTGTTGTGTTGTGGCGTTTCTCTTACGACTTTCTTTCTTTTTTTTTTAAATTTCTTATGTGCGTTGTTGTTGTTGTTGTTCTTGTTTTTTTGGGCAATTTTTCGCATTTATTGATTGGTTTTTGTTGTTTTTTTTTTTTTTTTGTTTGTTATGGGTTTTTTTATTCGCTGTTCGCTCTGGTCATAGCTTTAGGCTTGAGGCTCTCCGCCCGGGGGTTCTGGTCCCTTTAGCTGCCCTTGACTTTTGCCTGGCGCTCACTTTACAAACACTTTTGGCAGCCTCGCCGCCAACAACTGGCTCCTGGCGCATTGTGTTATTATTGTTGTTGTTCTTATTATTGTTGCCCTTTCCAAGTTGCCAAAGTTTGAAAATAGTTTTTGCACGTTTTGGCCGAGTGACTTCTCTTTGTGTGTTTGTCGACTCTTAGGCAATTTTTCGGCTTTGTTTCCGTTCTGTTGCCTGGCTTGAAAATGTTGCACTATTCTTTGTTGTATTACTGATCGTTGTTGTTGTTATTGTTGCTGTTGCTGTTGTTGTTGTGGTTGGTTGTTGTTGCCGCCTCCTGCTTTGGCATAGTCGTTAAGTTGTTGGGGGCGCTTTGCTTTGCAAAAAGTGGCCATTGTCTATTTTGGAAACTCTTACAAAAGTCTAGCTGAAATTTTTGGTTGTTTATGTTTTCGCATTGAAACTAAGTTTTCGGCAATGTTAAAGTCTTTGCCCTGTGGCTACACTGTGTGCTATAAGTATGTGCTCTCCAAAAAGGTCACTTCTACATTCCTATAATAATCTCCATATAAATTATTAACCAACAATTTGTTTAGCTTGCATTAAATACACATTCTCAAACAACCAACAATCGTTCTGAAATACACTTCGTGTGTGAAAACAATGTTCCATATCGAAAATAAATTGCACTGATACTGTTGCATGTGGGCATTCTTCAATATTCTTTCAAGGTTTGACTGTCCAAAAATTGCAGCTGTCGCATTTTCCAAATGCGCTTTACTTCAAATTGTGACACATGATCTCAAATGAGTGTGCAAATGTGCGTATGTGTGTGTGTGTGCAGCTATATATATATATATATGAATGTATGTATGTATGTATATATAGGCAGTGGCTGCCTAGCCCGAAGCTGGCTTTCAAATGTTTTAAAAATTTAGTAAAACTAAAAAGCACAAAAAGCACAAAACTTTACCAAACTTGTTCAGGCGCAAGTTACAACACACACGCACACACACGCACACACACACGCACACACACGCATACACCCACAAACACACACAAAGAAGCATACACACAGAGACATGAACGTGTGTTGCCTCAATTAATTTGTGCCTTGCTTTCGCAGTCCTTTTTTTCATCATTTAATTTAATTTTTTTCCTTTTTGTTTTTTGGTTTTTGTTGCGCTCTTTGCTTTGCTTATTATTATTTATTAGGTTTGTGTCCCGCTTTTTTGCTAGGTTGAACTAAGTAATTATTAAGCTCATTTCTGTGGCATTTAATTATGCATCTCTGCACATACACGCACATACACACACGCACACACACATGACTATACACACACATATATGTGTGTGTGTGTGTGGACACATAAGTAAATACACGCGTGTCTGAATGCCGTCCACGTGGCGTATGTGTAATGACTTTGCTTGGTATGTGGTGGCCGTTGCTGCCGCTGTCCGCTAGATGGCGTCGGCACCCATAAATCAGCTCAGAATTGGCAACAAGAACAAAAGCGGACCACGGGCTGAGCACACATATTTTGCAGAATACCATTGGGATTGTTCTTATAACATAATTAAGCATTTATTTGCATACACCAGACCTTGAGAGCAATCTCGACAGGGTAACTTTAGTTAAATATTAGTTTAATCATGGCTATTAGTGGTTCCTCTCCGCATTTGAGTAAAGTAATTTAAACTACAACTGAAGCTAAGTTGTGCTTAATTTCGTAGCTAACTTTGGCTATTGTGCAACATCATTTTTGATGCAAGCATATTTCGTGTGTAGTTTTTTTCTTCTCTCTAGAGACAGTTTTCTCAGGGTTAGCTATTTACTTGTCAAAGTTGTCCTTGTTGCTGCTACTCCTGCTGCGGCTGCGGCTGCTGCTGCTGCTGCTGCTGCCTCTGCTGCTGCTACTTTCACACTCCTCTCGAGGCAAATGGGGAGTAATGAATAAAAATGACCGCAACGCATCGTCCATTGCTTGTTTGCACTTTGTACCGCAGGGTGGCAACAAACTTTTTGCATTTGCCACATTATTTATTTAGTTTAGTTTTTTCTTTTCCTTTTTTTTTTGTGGTTTTGTCTTTGCTTTGGCGACTTTTGCGCTCTTGAAGTCCTTAAGGATGCTTGGTCTTTGGTCCTTGTCTAGGGACACGCAAGGCAAGGGCTGCGCCGAAAGTTAATTGCTTAATAGTCGAGACATCGATAAATCAAAGAAATATGCGCGTAAGCATAAAGCAAAGCAAAGCGGCGACAACAACGCGCCCAAAGAATGCCAAAGGCAAATTGTGCGGTGGCACAGATCTCAAGAGGCAGGGGCAGGGACGCGCTGAGTGTGTCTGTATATATATATATATATATATATATGTGTGTGTGTGTGTGTGTGTGTGTGCAATGTGCTGCTTGGCGGCGTTTGGCTTTCTGTGGCCAAATGCAAACAGACTGATTGATGGCGCCAAGTGATTTATTTATGTTAATGCGAGCAGCAACAACAACAATAACAACAACAATAACAACAGCAGCGACAGCAGCGACAGCAGCAGCCACAAACGAAATCTAAGTAGCTACCTGAGACTTGACGCCCATTTGAGCAACGCCCAATCAACCTGCCTCCACCCACTGTTCCCATTGACCTCTGTAAGCCGTTTCAGCTGCGACATTCGTTGCTGTACGTGATTTGAGGCACTTTTGTTGGCTGTGCCACAGTGTTGGCTCGATAATGCGAATGCTGCTCTTCACACTAGCCACGCTTGTACATGTCTTGTGCAATTGCTTTGCATTCGGATCAGTTTGATAGCCGAAAATCCCGTTTCAAATGTACTGAAAATGATTCTGCCAAGTCAAGCGCGGACTGCCAAGCGACTACTGTATTTGTATTTTTATAGGAGCAACGACGACGATGACAATTAATCAACTTGGTGCGTGCGTGGGCGGCGTAACTGGGTTCTCGACAGCTGGCAGGCAACGGAGCAGACGTCGGGGAGCGTTCGTCGGCAATCAGCAACTGGGTGCCCCTACGCTACAATTTAGACCATCCAGCAACTCCACTCCACTCCACTCCACTCCAGACCACTCCGCTCCACTCCACTCCATTTCATTCAGGATTATGAGCAATTCGTAACCCATATCGCAAGCGCTGCCCCGACAACGAACAGCGAATTGATTTCATTTATTTATTTATGTTGCTACTACCAAAAAACTTGTCTAAATACTTGAAATATTCGCTGTGCGCAGTCTTCTTTGAGCGATTCCCAGGCATTCTATCAAATGGCGCAAAACAACAGCATAAAATATAAAAAAAAAAATAAAATAAAATAAAAACATAAAAGCAAGAAACAACTCCAGACGCGAGTTCTGGAAACGAAGATACACTGCAGCCATAAAAAAAAAATAAATAAATAAATAAATACAGACAGCGAGTAAAGTAAAACTTGAATTATCATAGTTCAATATGTAAGAAAATTAGTATACACTCCGTTAGCTTTTTTTCGCTCAGTGTATTGAAGCAAAAGAAAGTGGCAGAGTAACAAAATTTGGCACAGGCGACAAGAAACGCATCAAATGAATTTTAATGCGCGTCTGGGGAACGTTCAATAATTAATCAGACAAATGGACTGAGTGAAGAATGAACTGTTATTTCTTATACAGCTTACTCCGTTTGTATTGTTATTACTCCCTCTCCTTCCAGCCCTCTCGCTTTCTCTCTCTCTCTCTCTCTCTCTCTCTTTCTCTCTTATTTTTTTGTTTTTACTACTGTTTCTGTTAGTTTTGTGAAAGGATATGCACAATAAAATTGCTTCACAAATTAATTATGTATTTGTGCAATTGGAGTTCTAGACTAATTAATTCACCGCACCAGGTTGAGTTTCGGACATAAAAAGAAGAAGAAACAAAGAGTAATTAAAACTAATAATACGGATGTATTAAATAAACTTTTATGGTAGACAAGGTAAATTCTTAAGAAGTTCCCATTTAAAAATGCCCAACGCATAACAATCGATTGCTCTCCATGCTTGAAGCAATTCAGCTGCTGCTACATAATTGGACGACAGGTTGCCAGGGAGAAACTGTGCATAGCAAAACAGTAAGCAAGCATATGCAATGAAACTGAGGCAGTACAGCTAAGTTGTGTGCAATTGTGTATGTATTTCGATTACTGCGTTAAATAGTTTACGTAAGCAACACATTTGTCGCCTGCGCCTTTCCATTTACTTTTGCTAGCTCCTTGTGCGTTTTGCTGGCGCCCTTTTGGCTACGTAGTCGAAGCAACAAAAACAAACATCAATAAGAATTTGAGTGTACAAATACTATGCTGCTCACACACTTATAGATCACTAAATGCTTGAATCACAAACACATTTTCAAGAAAAAACATGATTGGGAAACAAAACAAAAATTTTATAATCAAACAAAAAAAACGATACTATCAAAGTGTTTTATATGTGAAAATTATTTAAATCATCAGCTCTAAGCGTGTGAAGTGGGCTGTATTTTCTTCTTTTTTTTTTGCTGTTGAGCTTGCGTCGCGTTATGTTAGTTTTTGTCCCGCAGCTTATGGCACAATACTTTTTCGCGCGTCGCTGTCGCCGCCATTACTTTGATTTGCCCTGCCAAGATTTTTGCTCTGCTCTGCCGTTTGGCTTTGGCTTTGCCTTTTACGTGACCTTTTGCGTCGCGACGCGCGAACGATGACGTCGCCAGCGCCGTTTTTGTTGCTGCTGCTGCCTTTTTGTTTTTCCTTTGTTTATGTTGCTGTTGCTGACGTCCCGCAGCAATAAAATTGATGTCACGTTTTTATGACGCCGTTGATGAGTCGTTATCTTTGATTTCGGCACGCATCCCAGGCTACCGGCCAGCCCCAGGCTGACATCCCGACAGGCCGTCAAATTGTTTGTGCCCCTGGTCATGTTAAGGTATGCATGTCTACATATCCATGCACATATCGCAGTTGTATGTATGCGTGTACAGGTGTTGCCGCCTCTACTGTGATGTGGTCGTTTTATTCTGCGCTGCTTCCATTTTTGTTTTTAATTTACGCCGAGTTCAATTTGCGCTTTTTGTTTTATCTCAAGCTCATAATTTATCGTTCTTTTTTCCTTGCATACCTGGCATTTGCAAATTAATATAAAAAAAACTGCTTGCTCAAGTTGAGAGTTATGGACTAAGAAATACCCTATACCCAGCCATAGCATACAAAATAAAATTTGTCTGATTCTTGACAGAGCCGAGGGGAAGCATCCGATATGTAATATATATGTATATATGTACATGCTTTACAAAAATAGTCGGATAACTTTATAAAAATCAATTCAATCAACCAATTGTGATGAGAGAATTTTCATTTAGCACACCAAGTCGCAACCCCAGAAAAACCAACTGGGAAGGCTACAAGTCGACCCTAGGTCTTTCCCTAGCCAACGGGCTATCTGGTATACCAGAAGAACTACTAAACAGACTTGCTAACAGTGGTATTCAATGTCAAGGATATGCCGATGATATTGTTATCATAGCGCGAGGCAAATTTGAAGAATCACTCTGTGACATAGTCCAGTCTGGGCTAAGGATAACGTATGACTGGTGTACGGAGGTTGGACTCAACCTAAGCCCCACGAAAACAGTCATCGTCCCCTTTACAAGATGACATAAGTTACAAAAGATGAGACAAATATGGCTCTCAGGGACCCTACTAAAAACGAGTAGGGAGGTCAAATACCTGGGAGTCACTTTTGACAGCAGGCTTAACTTTGGCACCCATGTGCAAAACACGATATTAAAGTGCTCCAGGCCGCTTTATACATGTCGTAGTATTGCCGGCAAATCATGGGGTACATCACCAAAGACATTAAGATGGCTATACCTAATGGTAGTAAGACCCATGTTAACCTATGGAGTGGTAGCATGGGGTGACAGGGAGCGGCTGATCACCGTGAAGAAACAACTTCAAAAGTTGCAAAGAATGGCCTGCGTATGTATGACAGGAGCTATGCGCACCTGCCCAACAATGGCCCTTGAAGCCTTAATGGAGCTCACACCACTCCACCATGTCATAAGGCTCAAGCAGAAAGTCACACTTCTAAGGATATCAGCAGAAGGAGTTGGGGGCAACCATATCCTAAGCCATAAAGATGCCCAACTCCTCTCAAACGAACTGCCCCTGTTGATGCACCCTAGGGACGAAATGGTAGCCGAGCGAAATTTCAAGGTTCGTATGAGTAGTAAAAGGGAATGGACAACTCTAGATGAAGTCCATCCCATGAAACCGCACACAATAAAATGGTACAACGATGGATCACTCACGAATCAAGGCACTGGTCTCGGAGTGGTGGGTCCTCGGGTATTATACCATGAATCCCTGGGAACGCACACCAGCATATTTCAGGCTGAGGTGTGTGTGATTGGGAGATGTGCGGACTTCAACATAAAACGTAAGTATCGGAATACGGATATATCCATCCTATCCGATAGTCAAGCAGCATTGAACGCTATAATAGGGACTAAGATTACATCGAAGGTAGTTCATGAAGTTCGTTCAAAGCTAGACCTGCTCGGGACTCACAACAGGCTCACCCTACGTTGGGTCCCGGGTCACAGGGACATAGCGGGAAACGAGGCTGCTGATAAGCAAGCAAGAATGGGGGCAGAAAGGCCCCTAACAGGACCAGAACCGTATTGTGGCATAGGGAGACACACTATACGACTGGAACTTACATAGTAGACCTCAACCCAATAAAGATCCTCGCGTTCGTAAGGGAGTTGGGGCTGATGGAAGAGCTATAGGCTCAGAAGGGGCACAATAGATCAAATAGGTCGCGGTGCAGCTTCCCCCCAATAATAGTAATAATAATAATACTTTATTTGGTCGCAGATGCATTCTTCTGTTAAACTGTTACATTCACTTACATTACTTGTTAACACCCATTTCAACTGGGTGCAGGGTATGAAAAGTTAGTATCATGCAACCCACGCCGCACTTGCCCTTATTGTTGTCGCTGTTAGGTGCACACGAGCAATGGAAACCACCTCGTTTTGGATTAGTTTTGTTTATCGAAGCTTAAATTGTTTTTTTTTTCTTTTTTGATGCTGTTGCTGTTGCTGCTCATGCGTTGTTTACGACCACTGCAGACAACTATAAAATACAGCTGCGCTGGCCATACCACGACAAGAGCTTCTGAACCATATTTCATACTTCAAGTGCGGCTTTTGTTCCCGCACAGCTCCAAATTGGCTCAGATCTGGTCCAGCTGTCGACAGTCGTAAATGAAAACAATATACTTTGAGCGTAATTTAAATATATTGCTCTTGTTTTAAAATGAAGAGGGAAATGAGCTGCCCATATTTTGCAAACTTCTTACAATAATATCGAAATAAAAATGCCTGTATCAACCGTCAAAACTATATTGCACACATTGAAAATTGTTATCTTTCGAAATATGCCTATATAAACAACAATTTAAATATATTCATATAGACCATAAAAACAAAAACAAAACTGTTATTTTACCACCTTTTGAAATGAATCACTAACATTTGGTTTGCGAACATATTATTTTAACTTATCTTCTATCAAACCCGTGTTCAATATGCATTGAGTTATCATTTGAAGAATCATGAATTGTTATTTAAATAAAGCACGATAAACAAAAATGCTGCCATGTGTACAGCGTTGCCATTTTAATCGATAAGATATATCGTAATATGAAATTAATTTCAGTACCATTTTGAGTAAAACAGTACCATTTTGAGTAACAGTGGGTATGTGGGCTAACAATGCTCTTTAGCCATCAACTAAATTAGTTGATTTAAATAAAGAATTGATCTACATTGTGTAAAAAATGGCATAAAGAATGCAATTTCATTTAGCGATTTAATTTGGATCAACTGTTAGCTTAAGTACAATTAATATCGCAATATCGATAGCAGCAAAAAAAAAGAACTAACCAATCGATATTAACAACAACCGAAATCGCATCCTCTTCAGCTGTATGCGTGCATGTTTATTTGAATGTATGTGTGCGTCCGTGCGTGCGGGTGCATATGTGTGTTGTGTTGTGTGTGTGTGTGTATGTAAGCGCCTCCGTGCAATCTATGAAGTGTGGAATAGCAAATATCAATTGAATATAGAGAAGAAATCAAATGAGCGTCCGACCGCTCGCGTTCGCATCAAATCGTTGTTGTTTTTAGTGCGATTTCCCGTTGCCATCGCCGTCGCCGTCGCAGTCTGTGTTGTTGTTCTTGTTCATATTGTTGCTGCTCTTGTTGTTCTTGTTGTTGTTGTTACTGTGTATCTGTTGACGGCAACGCGCAACGGCCAACTGATGAATTTCAATTGTTTTCATTAAACGCAACAGCAAAAAAAAAAAAAAAATTTATGCGCGCGCCGCACGCCCTAATCGACGCCCCGTCACCGTCACTCCTACCCGATCCGCCCCAACCGTTAACAGTTGAAGCACTTTAACAGCAACAACACCCGCAGCAGCAGCACCTGCAAACAACACGCCCCAGTTTCTAGAGCCAGCTGCAGCCCCTCCAAATCCATTGACAAACGATGGCCACCAACAGTTTTGGCAGCATTGCTGGCACTGCAGCCGCGCTGACCTCGACCTCAGTTTCTGCGACTGCCTCGGCAGCAGCAGCAGCAGCAGCGGCGGCGGCTGGTGTCAATGCAGATTTGTGGCGCGAATGCGTTGCGTGGCTGGTGCGCTGCAAGGTTATACCCGCTGACCACAAGGCCGCTCTGCCCGACGCCGAGATACGCATACTCGCCATGACATTGCGCGACGGTGTCCTGCTCTGCAATCTGATCATCCATCTGGATGGAAGCAGCATGGATGCACGCGAATTCAATCGAAAGCCCCAAATGGCCCAGGTGAATAGATATACCTCAGATACACATACATGTATATATACATATATATACGAGCATTGTTCAATTATTGTTGATTGGTTGCTTTCAGTTTCTGTGCTGCAAGAATATTAAACTGTTTCTGGATGTGTGCCACAATCATTTCAACATACGTGATGCGGATCTCTTTGAGCCAACGATGCTCTATGATTTAACCAACTTTCATCGTGTGCTCATCACGCTCTCCAAGCTGTCGCAGTGCCGCAAGGTGCAGCAAATGCATCCAGAGCTGCTGTAAGTATTCATTTTATGAGCTTGCAAATATTAAGTGCTAACTTGGCTATATTTGTTGTATTTGCAGCGGCTTCAATTTGCAAGTGTCGCCCAGCGAGCGTTCCCATTCGGATGAGGCCATCTACAAGGATTTGCATTCGACGTAAGTGTGTTGCTTTCTGTGTTTTGTTTTCTGCTTTTGTTTTTGTTATTAGTTCGTTTTGTATGCCACAACGTCCACGCCCCCGACCCACCGCTCACCCTGTTTATCTCCCTCATGACGCCCTGGCACTCTGCCCACCCCCCATTCTAACCCAATCTCTTCGTCGTCTTGCAGCTGCTGCAAGTTAAAATTTGTTGGTTTTTTTTTTTGTATTTCGCATTTCCTGTTTGAGAAACACTTTGTTCGGATTTGCAGTCTCTATAGTCTTATTATGCGCTCACGTCTGTTCCGAGAACCCGCTTAAGCCCTTGTCTGACCGCTTATCAACAACAACAACAACAAATACAGTAACACAAATAAAAAACCAACAAGAACAACAACATAATATCCATGCCCAAGCTTTATCTAACGCTCTCTCTCTCTCTTTTTCTCTCTCTCTCTCTCTTTCTCTCTTCCTCTCTCTCTCTCTCTCTCTCTATTCCTCTCTTTTTCCCTCCCCCTATTTTTCTCTATCCGCCTGTCTGTACCACTCTCTCTCTCTCTCTCTCTCTCTGTATCTCACTGCCACTATCTCTAATTTACTCACTCGCTGCCCCAAAAAAAATGTTCACTGAATATCGCATAACTTCCCCATCCCCCTCTATGTGTGCGTGTGTGTGTGTTTCGTCTGCCCGCACGCTTGTCTGCACCCCACCATGCCCGCACCGCACATCACCCACCACAATCCACGGCTAGCAGAAATCAATTCAAGACAACGGGCAGTTTGGATGCAGCTGGATCCTCGTCCTCGGATTATTACGAGCACACCTCGCACAGTGGCTCGCTCTCCGTCGAAGATGAGAATAGCGATATAACGATCGAGAATGGCACCGAGGACATTGACGATTATATCGAGGATTCACTGTCGAACATGTGCGATTCGACAATTGATCCGGATGCTATCAACGTTGATCTTGTGCATCGATCCGTCCAGGGGCAGTTGCGCGCTCTCTCCTTTGATCTGACGCTCAGCGTGGCCAGCAGCAGCAGCACAGCCGACTGTGTGACGCCCACACCCCAAATGGACTCGCCCAGGGCCAGCACCTCAGCAGCAGCAGCAGTGTCAGCATCCTCTGAAGCCTCATCATTGGCGGGCACAAATTATAGCTTTGATGGGCGGCACTATCCGTCCAGCAGCTCATCATCGTCGTCGCTGCTGTTCTTGAGCGAGAGCCAGCGTTTGCAGCGTGCCGCTGCTGCCGTTTACAATTATCGCTCATCGCTGCTAATGTCGACGGAGCCGGCGCATGGAAATGAGCACGAATACGCCTACATCAATGACATCTACAGCGAGGATGACGAGAAGGTCTACGAGGATCTCTGCTACGTTACGTTCCAGTCAAAGGTCAAACCAGAGGTGTGCTGCCATATACTCCCTACTCTCTCTCTCTATCTCTCTCTCTCTCTTTCTCTCTCGCTCTCTCTTTTCACACATACTTGTACTCGTTTCTAAAACTCTGTATACCACCAACCAACCAACCAACCAACCAACCAATCAATCAATCAACCAATCAATTAACCACCCATAACCACCTGTACCTGTACCACGACCACTTGCTTGTTATTTGCAACGTGCAACTTGCAAACTGCCACTTGCGAACCACCTTGACTCTACTCGTATATGTATGTATGTATGCAAACTGGCTATATCTGCTTCACAGCTTCACAGTTCAATATCACACCACAGCAATGCTAACGAACCCTCTCCAGTCACAAACATACATATGTACATACCCATATACCATATATCATATACCCATATACCATGTATACCAACAGTGCTCTCTTGCAAATTACAACAAAATCGACATTGATCAGATATTAAAATTGTTAATTTCACATTCACAACATGAGAACTGGTTATTGATTTGTATTTTTTATTGATATAGCAATGCCTGAACTTGTTTTCCTTTTTTTATTTATCAACTTATAGAAATTCTAAAATGATTAAGCATTAAAATCATTTTTTATCTTGTTATATTTTGTTTCGATTTCAAAAACTATTAAAGTGTTTTGCAACCTATAATCTATAATCTTTAATAATCTGCAAAACCGAAATGTATTACATTGCGAGCGACCACTGTACCAATCCCCCAACATAAATCCCAATTAAATCGCACATGCCCCATGCCATTTACCATATATAATGCAAACATTCACAAGATCCACCTGCACTGCAAGTCTCAAGGCTATTAGATGTCGGTTTATGTTTTTGCCTTCTTCTTCTTGGTTCCTATTTGCTTTTGCTTTCTCTCTATGTTTCTTTCTCTTTTTATCTCTTTGTTTCCTCTCTGAACGGGGACCCCATTCGCACATCATAAATAATGCAATTCCATTTCGGCTAAAATGGTAATCGCTACAAGCGGAAATGGCACAGTATTCCTATTCTTTGTTCGCGAATTCCGTTACTTTTGAGCTTATATAATAGCAATTATGCGAGTCACGAATTAAGTGAGTCATCAGCACTGCAGGCGGATACAGCCCAAAGTTGATATCGATCCAAAATTTTGGTGTTTTTTCAACAGCTTCAGATAAGAGCTAACCAAATGGGTATTTCCCATGCACCCCTAATATACTTCGTATCTGCATGTCCCGCATAACTCATTACGGTTTCAACTCCAGTTCCAAATTTTCACTCTACGCAGAATTTGTCTATTGATTTGAGTTGAACATTAATTAAGAGCCCTCAAACTTATGATATGCGAATTTCCACATCAATTATTTTTTGACACATTCTATATTCTAAGCAAACAATTTTCCATCTCTTGCAGTAGTTTTTGAACTACATTAATTTTGAGATCATCGTTTTGTAATCACAGTGTTTATTCGCCTTTTAACCGTATACATAGCTATACTAAATGTGATCATAGTTCAAGTAATTGTGGAAAATTGTACGTTTCCTTGAATATCCCAAGTCCATTTCAAGCATAACATATGGCAACTCTTAGAACGATCACATACAATTAATTTATTGAGTCGCTCGATATATATATATATATATATATATATATATATCTATCATATATATCAGAGAGTGTGCGTGTTTGCTAAAACATTCGTTACAATTTCCAATTGAATGACAAATTGCAATCCGCAAAAGTCTTTTCATTTTTGCCACATCTTCAGTTTTTCAACAACAACCAAATTGTTTAACAATTAATGCAATTTTATTTCCTGCTGCTGCTGCTATTATTTACATACATATTTATGCATATTTCGTAAATGTGTCCGCGTATGTGTGTGTTGGTGTGTGTTTTTATATTTTTACTTTTTATTTGATTTCCATTAACAATAAGCGAGTATCTACAAAAATTCCTTGTGACCTCGAGGAGATCGTACTTTGAACTATCTAGCGCTGAGCGTTTCGTGCTTTTCAAGTCTTTTCTTTAAATACAGTTCCATTTTGTAACCTGTCGTGTCTGTCTCCCAGTCTCCGTCTCCGTCTCCGTCTCTGTCTCCAGTTACCTCTGGAAGTATCCTCTCCTTTAGGCTGAGCGACTAGCAATTTTTGTCGCTTTTCTTTATTTTTTAATTATGAGGAACCCGCCAAGCGATTCTTTTTTGTTTTGCTTTATCCATTTTAGGCTTGGATACATTACTTTCAATATAGCTTAATAAATATGTCTATATTTGAATGTCGCATTTGACTAGACAACAGACATTTTGTAGTAAAATCGCTTAGCAGTCTAAGCTTAATAGCTCAGTCGCTTGGTAAAATAACAGCCAGGATAGTGTTCTGTGTGTGTGTATGTGTAAGTGTTTACTATATACATATTTGAACATATAGATACATGTATACGTATATATACATATATATATATCTTTTGTATATATATGTGGGATCGAGATAGGCACAGACATCTTCAGTTCGGATGAAGGCGCTAATTAGTAATTAGTCATTAGACATCAAATAGTATAACTTAAAACAAGAATGCTGTAATCGAGTGTGCTCGACAACGATTTACCCTGAAGTCTTTCATATATATACGATCCTGATGAAATTTGGGCAGTTGATTAATTAGAAGATTCTGCTTTTAAAATTGTTGCATTTATTGCTATCTGAAATTTAAATATATCGATAATCGAGAAACGGAGGCAGTTATTGATAAAAAATAAAGCAAACTTGATCTGCGCCTGGAATACGAGAACCTATATTCCAAATTTGAAGTCTCTAGTTCTAATAGTCTCTGAGATCTGTGATCTTGTCTGATCAAGAATATATATACTTTATGGGGTCGGAGATGCTTCCTTCTGCGCGTTACATACGTGTGCACAAAACCATCCTATCCTTTTTACCCATTTTTAATGGGTTCAGGGCATAAACACAACAAAATATACTAATATCTCCAACTCCGAACTAAACTAGTCTTCATTTTAGTCCCACTTATACAGATATATATATATATGTATATACATATGATTGATTCTTAGTGAGAGGAACATGATCTGTTTAGCATCTTAAGCTTGCATCCAAATCATTTGGTGCCAACTTATTGCTGGCCATCGTTGTCATCATTGTCGTCATCATCCTCGGTGTCGTCATCGCCATCGTCACAGCTGCTCGTACAGTTGTAGTCGACGTTGTCATTGATATTCATCAGCAGCGGCGTCACATTCATGCCAGGCACCAAATGCTCCAAAAGTTGTCCGGCCACTTTGCAAAGATTGCCCAGACGCAACTCCATACGATGCTCGTAGCGGCGTCGATGTCTATAATATTTATCCCGTTCGCTCATTGCTTTGCGCTTTCTTTTCATCGGCTTGGTGGGTGCCTTCGTCTGTTCGACGAGTGTTGCTAATCTCGCTGTCCAGCGGGCCCATGACTTGGCCGCCGTCTGCTCATCCCTCGGCATTGACACAGATGCTGTCTCAAAGGATGCCGGTATCTGTTCCGCTGTGCTGGCCTCACATACATCTGAGGCGGATTTTGCTGGCAATGGTGATCCCATGATGGAATCTACTTCCGACAAGTCGGACACCTCAACGGCCACCGGATCAGACGGCTGTGAGCTCTCCTCCGACTCCGAGTCGCTGTACATCGTTGACTGTGAGCCCTCGCCGGCCACCGTTTTGAATTCATTGTTGGGTTGCGAAATTATAATGTCGCCGAAGTCCACAGACTCCTGCTGTCCCTCATCTGGCACATCAAGCGAGTCCACCTCCTCCTTAATGACCACAGCAGGCGCACTGAACTCTGATTTAGCAGCTCCAGTCGATGCACAAAAGCTGTGATCATTGACGACGCCCAGCATGGCCAAATTGTTGTTGCCGCTGCCATTGCTGTTGTTGTTGTTGGAGTGTTCGGGCAGGACGTTGGGCTCCTTGAGCGCATACGAGTGCAGATCGGTGGTCTTCTGGTTCATGTAGGCGTGTATCTCGCCAAAGTATTCCCACTCCTCGTTGAGCAAATCGATGCACTGTTTGCTGAGCAGCGTCACTTGCATATTAGATTTCTGGACGCGATAGCGTTGCACCATATTCAGCCACTGTTTACGCAGCGCGCGTTCACTGTAATCGCCAATTTTGGCCATGTCCTTGAATTTTCTGCAACACAAAAACAACAAGAGCAACAAACAAGAACAAGGATAACAAAGGAAATGTATGTTCAATGCTTTGCAACATGTGAAACTCACTTCCATGGCTCTGCTTGCTTGGATGAATATTTGGAAAATAAATCTTCGGCTTCGATGCGCTTGGTCACAAGTAGACGCTTCTCTTCCACAGACCCTGCAATTGTGATTCTTACGTTTAGCCAGTTGATGCAAATGCATTTGCATTGCTTACACTTCTTGGAGCCACTTTTTGCATATGTGTGATGATCCATTGCGCAGTTAGCGCTTCAAAATGCTTTCAACGCACGTGCACAATAAAATAAACGAACAAAAAAAGTCAAAATTTGATGCTTGGCTGCTATTGCTGTTGCTGTTGCGTTTTTCTGCCTGCCCTGGTTATTTGCGTTGTAGTTAAGTTAACATGACACTGTTAATCGCGATGGTGTGCTTAAGCGATGAGGCACATGTGTGTTGTATCGATTTATCGATATCTTTCGCTGTGTAAACGATATATTTTATTTCGTGTAGACCAGTAAGCGCTAAATGATTTTCATTTGAATTTAGAAATATGTTTACTTTGCTTACTATTTTGCATTCGTTATGAGTTTTTTCGTTTATGATTTATTTTGTTTATTTTATTTTATTTTTTGTGTTTCATATAGTACCACCGACAATATTGCATGCAATGGAACCGCTTATGATCACACCAACACAAAGGAAGAGGAGGTCTATCAAGATTTGTGTGCGCTGCACAGAACGAGTAGAGGCCAGGTAGTAATTTGGTTCAACTTTACACATTATCAAAATAGCCTGCCAAACATTGTTAAGTGTATGCTTTGTTGCATGACTCTTGTGACGAGGCTGTTGCCTAATCTCAGCTCAAACTGACTAACGGTTGCTCATCTGTTCCCTACCCGTTCTCTTAGACCACCTCGGCGACCAGCTTTGAGCAGCGCGATTATGTCATACGCGAGCTCATCGACACCGAGTCCAACTATCTGGATGTGCTCAATGCGCTAAAGGCCAAATTTATGCTGCCACTTGAGCGTCATCTCAATCAGGACGAACTGCGTCTCATCTTTCCGCGCATTCGGGTGAGCATTGCATGCTTTCACACTGTACATATAATTAAAATGTATGTGATTTCTCTTATGTTAGGAACTGGCTGACATTCACACCAAGTTTCTGGAGAAGCTGCACGAATCGGTGGTGCCAAACACAAAGCATAAAATGGGACAGGTATTCCTTGATTTCCGCGAACCCTTTCTCATCTATGGCGAGTACTGCTCCTGCCTGCTGAACGCCATCGATTATCTGGCCGATGTGTGCAAGAAGAACCAAATAATTGACCAGCTGGTGCAGAAATGCGAACGTGAATACAATGTGGGCAAGCTGCAGCTGCGGGATATCCTGTCGGTGCCGATGCAGCGCATACTTAAATACCACCTGCTGCTGGACAAGCTGGTGAAGGAGACGTCGCCATTGCACGAGGACTATCGTTCGCTGGAGCGTGCCAAAGATGCCATGATCGATGTGTCGCAATACATTAACGAAGTTAAGCGCGATTCCGATCATTTGGTCATCATACAAAAGGTCAAGGACAGCATATTTGATTTAAATCTGCCGCAAAATGGCAACGATCTACTGCAATATGGCCGCTTATTGCTCGACGGCGATCTGCATATTAAGGCGCACGAGGATCAGAAGACTAAAATGCGTTACGCGTTTGTCTTTGACAAGATTCTCATACTGGTCAAGGCGCTACACATTAAAACCGGCGACATGCAGTACACATATCGCGACTCGCACAATCTCGCCGATTATCGGGTCGAGCAGAGTCATTCGCGTCGCACCCTTGGACGCGATACGCGCTTCAAATATCAGCTGCTGCTCGCTCGCAAGTCGGCCAAGACTGCCTTTACCCTATATCTGAAGTCGGAGCACGAGCGGGACAAATGGCGCAAGGCACTGACCGAAGCCATGTAAGTGCTGAAGTGATGCAAATATTAGGATGTGATTAATTAACGATTTCTTTCTTCCTGTTACAGGGAAAGCCTTGATCCGCCTGGTTGTCGCAATACGGATCATAAAATGGAGATCTACACCTTTGATGCGCCCACAACATGCCGACATTGCTCGAAGTTTCTTAAGGGTCGCATCCATCAGGGCTATCGGTGCAAGGTGTGCCAGATAAGTGTGCATCGTGGCTGCATCTCATCGACAGGACGCTGTAAACAGAATCCGGTTAGCATACCGCCGCCCGTCTGCGATCGCCAATTGTCCGAGTTTAATTGGTTCGTAGGCAACATGGATCGCGAGACAGCCGCCAATCGATTGGAAAATCGACGCATTGGCACCTATCTGCTCCGTGTGCGTCCACAGGGTGCCTCCTCACCGCACGAGACGATGTATGCGCTCAGTTTGAAGTGAGTGCAAATTAAATCAACTCAACTCAGATCCCACAATATTATATATCTCACTCTCTTTGATTGTCTTCGCAGAACCGATGATCATGTCATTAAGCACATGAAAATCAATCAGGAAAACGATGGCGAGTCCATGCTGTATTGTTTATCCTCCCGTCGCCATTTCAAGACCATCGTCGAGCTGGTTTCATATTATGAGCGTAACGATCTGGGTGAAAATTTTGCCGGGTAAGCAAGCCTTTCATCAGCAGCTTTGATTGAACAACTCGAATTAACATTGGTCCTTCCGTGTGGTATCAGGCTCAATCAGTCATTGCAGTGGCCCTATCGCGAGGTCATCGCCACCGCCCTATACGACTTTGATCCGAAGGCGGGCAGCAATCAGCTGCAGCTGCGCACCGATTGCCAGGTACTTGTAATTGGCAAGGATGGCGACAGCAAAGGCTGGTGGCGTGGTAAAATTGGTGATACGGTAAGCCCAAAAGCAATTCAATCTACTATTACGACTATAATATAATCTAGCTATAACTGTTTTGCGTATCAATTGATTGAACTCAACTCCATCCATAGGTTGGCTATTTCCCAAAGGAGTACGTGCAGGAGCATCCAGCTACTAGCGATGAGCTTTGATATTACAACTATGAGGTTTACTTTGCATCAAAAGCGAGCACACCGACAACGGCCATTTCTGAAATACCTGCTGCTGTGGCAGCAACAAATGAGGAACCCATTCACAACTACAGCTGCAGCTATAGCAGCAACAACAGCAACAACAGTAACAACAATACCAGGACCTGCAGTTAGAACAACAATTACAGCAACAATACGATGATGATGGTGATGACAATGGCGAGGAAGCGATATTTGTTGCACTTAGTTCAAATATACAAAAACAATTATTTTTAATTAACTATTTTTTTCTTATATATATGCATATGCATATACATATATATATATATATATATGTTTTAATTTTTTTTTTGTATGCATTTAATTAGCGTTTCGCGCATCGTTAGTGCCACCAACAGAACAATTATGATATGCATCCCCAAATGTTCTATAAATTTTAAAAGTTTTTTTTAACTAATTGTATTTTGCAATATATAAATATATATATATCGTATGTAAGCATGCGTAAACTGTTTTGGCCTGTGCCAAACGGTTTCGTTTAATTAAGTTTTATGTGTACTATTTCCTGCAAAAATCCCTCCTTTCCCAAACAATTTTATGTTGTACAACGCGCTGCGTGTTTTAATTAAGTAAAACGCGAAATGTGTCAAAACAAAAACAAGAAAAAAACGATGAAAATAAGAATAAAAAGAATATAAACAAAAGTTATACATAAACAAATGCGCTGTGCGGCATTTCATACAAGAAGCTTTAAACTTTATATACATATACAAAAGCGCACATATACTGCTATATAACGCATATATATATAAATATACATATATTTATATATACTTACATATGTAATGAACGTTTTATGTTATACGTATATTGTATTGTATTAAATTTATGTATGTATAGTTCGAAATTCGAATCGGATATGTTAACAGATCGAAAGCAAAGTAGCAACAAATTGTGCGACAACAACAGAAAGCTTTAGAAAATGACGATATAACTATAAATCAACAAACAAAGAAACAATTAAACATATAAAAAATAAGTAAATGCCTACTTATATGCATACAGACAAACATACACATATTTTAACATAACGTATAGTGTACCTAGAGCCAACGAATATAGCAGAGTTATTGAATATACATATACATATACATATACATATACATACATACTTATGATATATTAAGAACAATCGACATTATTTTCACACCACTTTCTGACACAACAATAAGCAAATACTTAAGTTCTGATCTGATCTTTGCACATTGCACCACTTTAAGCAACACAAGCAATATTAACAAAAAAAAATTCAGCAAATTAAACGAAAAAAAAAAAAAAAAAAAAACGTCAACGACTTCAACTGCCAACCAGCAGGACTTAAAGTGAATAAGAATGTTGGTTTCTGACTTTAGTAAAAGTTAGTATTTGTTGTGAATGTATGTGTGTGTATGGTTTCAAATATCGCGGTGATCTTAACTTCCACATCTTGATACCAATGCATACTTGTTTTGTGCACATCTATTTTATTTATAGCTTTAAAGCAAACAATTCCAATCTTTGCATTTACATACTATTAACAGTTGTGCCAACTTTCTAGCTCTGAAGCTCCTCACTCTCTATCTCTTTCTGTCTCTCTCTCTCTCTCTCTATATACATATATATTTCTCTCTTTCTATCTCCATCTATCTCATTCGAAACGAAATATGTATATGAATGTTTATGTATTGAATAAAATGTGGCAGCTGAAATAAATTTATGAAAATATATTAGGAATAATCATGTCTAATAATGTCTATGCCCCATTGTTTTTGGGCTGCTTAAGTAATGTTTAAATTTAAATTTGTCGCTTCCAATTCAATGCCAATGTAACAAATGTATTAAATGTTAATCATTTTGTTTAACATACTTACGAGCAAATGCAAATGCAATCGCAAAAAGCACATGCACAAAAAAAAAAAGAAAACACCCGCTAATAAAGGACTTTGTATGTTTTGTTGTTCAATTGTCGACAATTTGTTACATTTTATTTTGAAGAATATTAAACAAGGAGTCAACTGTTAAAATAATGGCTGTACAAGGACAATCTGCATAACCTTTGACCAGTTTGGTAGTCCTGATCAAAACAAAATGATTGCCACAGGATTCGCTGGGATGTGCAAGGCTTTGACCGGTGAAACAGAAATGTTCCCTTTAATCAAGTCCTTCTTAAAAGACTTTACCACAATCGATGGGCCAATTACTGTCTGTGGTCCAAATAATTACTGATTATTCCGCGAGTTGGCCAAGGTACGACCGATCTTTAGATTTCTGTCATTATTTCTGTAACTTCTCGAATCCGGCTTAAAAAAGCTTGTTTTACAAAAACAAAATAGTTCTGGCTCTGCTCTATGTCAGTTCATGGAATATATCCCTTGAGATAGTTGAGAGCTCAATATTTCAAAATGAATTCAGGAAAACACATTTGATTTCGGCATATATAATTTGGATTTTCCAAAGGGGACCAAAAGCTTTGCTGGCCAAGGTAAAAGGAAAACTCGTTGCAGATTGCAGTTTGGTGGGTGTATTGGCTAAGCGATGGCGAGAACCTGGTTTCATTTTGGCTCACCTGTTGTTGGCTCTGAACGAGCGCACTTGCGCTAACAGAAAATGAAGTCTGAAGAGCGGCATCGGCAGCAACGAGCGAGCTGGCAATGAGCGATGAGCGATGAGCGTCGCAAAAGCGTTTAGAAAGTTCGTAGTTGCTGGCCGATGGCGGCCAAAGGGGCGTGGGGCAGTGGCGGGGGTACTGACTGAGTATCGGGCTGAGTATCGGTCTGGGGCAGTCGTTGTTTAGTAAGCGGCGCAGAGTCAACAAGTTCGGTTCGGAGCGTTTGAGGGCAAAACCCGCGCTCGGCTAATTGCTTATCGCGCTTATTTTTGCTTCATTTTTTTCTGTAGTTATTGCTTTCAGTATTTGCCAACGTTCGGCGAGTGTTTTTCTTCTTGTTGTGTTTTTTTTTTTTTTTGTTGGTATTTTGTTATTTTTTTTTCTATCGTTTGAAACAACTGCTTAAACTGCCACTGGGTAACGGGTAACTGCAACTGCAACTGCCAATGTAATTAAATTGTTTCAGCCAACAGGTTGTGGCCCATCAGCATGTATGTAACTGTGGCTGCTTCAAGTGCGGCCCACTGTATCTCAAACCAAACCTGTCGCTGTAAAACAATTGCATCTGCGGCCAAGTGTTGTATTGTGTACTGTGTGTGTGTGTGTGTGTGTGTTTGTCCGCATTGTGCTGTCTCCGCCACAAACATGCTCTGTATGCCCTAACATTAAAACATAATAATCGTTGTGCTCAGTTTCGGCTGAGTGCTTGCAAAAACACAAAAAAAATAATATATATATATCTAGATATAAATATATATATAAAGTATCTCGAGCGGTCTTTTCAGTGTGTGTTTTTCAATTTTCTGTTGTACATTTTGGCGCTCATTTCCATGCGTTACGCTTAACTGCAATCTGCGAGTGTGTGTGTGTGTGTGTGTGTGTGTGTGTAGTGTGTGTGTGTCCAGTTTAGCTTAGCTTACAAAATGCTTGGATGAAAGCCGAAGCCGCCGTAACAGCGCAAAGAAAAAAGTTATCGAAAACTGCTAAAAAAAAATTTAAAAAAAAATGTTTGCAAAAAAAGTGAGAAATTGCAAACGAAATTGAAAGTAAACGCGGCGAAGACGGCAGCACTCATACATAAAACAGTAGTAAACATGTAAACATAGCTGTACATATATATATATATATATATGTATATATATTCTCCAACAGATCCATTTATGCAAAGCAAACACCGAACTGCTAACAATACATTGTGTGCCGTTATTATCATCGGGAGGCACTGGCCACCCAAATGTCCACGCGAAATATGTCACAATTCCGAGATAATTCATGGGTGAGTTTAAGCTCTAAACGATTGACGACGCATGCCAGCCTAATCCACACAACAGTCCAAATGACGACTAAAAAAACAAAAAAAAAACTAACTAATTAACTAACTGCACTGCATTTACTGCAAATACTTACTAATGAGTTAAGCATGCAACCAATAATTAACCCATGACAACCCTGCTTTGCACAATTTATGACAATTTGGGCGTGCAGCGACATCGTTAACTGCACCCACCCCCCACCCCACACCCCCCTTGTCCCTTGTCGCAGATGCGCAAGTTAATTAGTACAAATCGTTAATTAACCTGTCTTGCCATCTATGGCCCGATTGGCCAATTGGCCCCCACGCATCTGCATCTGACCTGCTTTGCGGCTCGTCGCACGTTCCCCAAACAACAACAGCAACAACAGCAACAACAACAACAGCAACAACAACGACGCAACAAGCAACAGCTATTCAACTGATCGAAAATTGCGATAGATGCTGCTATATGATTTATGATCCGCAGCTCTGCTCGACTTTTTGTTGTTGTTTTTCTCTTTGTTTTTCTTCTTCTTTTTTCTGTGCGTACCTTTAGTGTTTCGATTCGTGTTTGAAATTGCCGTTACGCGCACAGTGGCACGAAAGTGAAAGAACATGTGTATAAATATATAAATATATATATATATATATTTATATATATATTTATATATATATATATACAAAGTGTCAAATGCCATTCTTAGCAAGCAATTTTGTGCTAAATCGTCGAATTGAATGAAATGGAAAGATATTATCAATGCCGAAATTCAAATGCTAATCAATTTTTATTGCTAGTTGATTAATGCGCAGCAAGAAATTTTAAGTCTTGAGGTCACTGCATACATTATTAATCGTAGAAATTAACAAATTTTTGTTTTTAATACCCTACCAGAGGGTATTATAATATTATAATCATGTTATGTCCGTCTCTCTCTCTCTGTCTCTCTGTCTCTCTCTCTCTCTCTCTATTTATCTATGCAAACTACTGGCCCAGTTTTGAAACTGTCTGCATAAGACTTGACAGACATATATCCATAGTATTGCCGAAGACAACCGGATCGAATTACTATTAGCTGATCAACGAACAATCGGTGGAAAAATTAATTATTTTCTGTATAACACGATATGCAAGCCCAAACTTATTCCATATCCGTTCTCCTCACACTTGAGTGCAAAATTAACGAGATCGGACTACAATATCCTATAGCTTTCATGGGAACAATCGGCCGAAAGCTGAGTCCTTGCATGAAATACTTTTTTGTTTAAGAAGATTTCCCAAGTAAATGTTGCAATACAAAATCATCGATATTGATATAGTATCAAAAATAAGAAACGGTCGATTTTCAGTCGGGGTTCAAAAGGGTATGCGATCTTCAGCTTCCAGTGTCAAATTCAACCGTTCTTATTTATTTTGTATTTGTTTTAAAATATATTTTAAGCGATGTGTGCTTAATTTTGAATAGAATGCAGCAAGTCAACTTTTTATGGGTTATTATTATATAAAAAGAACAGAAATACAACTACGACTTGAGCTATTACGCAGCTTCGAATCCGTATTTAAATATACGTATGAGAATATATACATACGTATATATATATGCATATATATCCAGTTCCGATCGAACTGACTCATCTGTGCCAAATTTGAATCGAGCTCAGCGTGCGATTTGTTTGAAAGTTGCTCGATAATCGCAGACGATTAGTAAAACGTTTGTTTCGCATCATTTTTTCAGTCGCAATCAATTATGTATGTATGTTGCATGTGGCATGTGGCATGTGGCATGAGGCTTTGCAAGCAATCAGCGCGATAAGATCTAGTTTATGTGCTGCATTCTTTCTCGTCGCTCGTCTGTCATTAACATTGCGTTCCATGCTCACGTATTTTTTCTCTGCTTTTTTAACCTTTTTTTTATTCTTTTCACATTTATTTTTTTTATTTTTATTTTTATTTTTTTATTCATTGTCCACTGTGCCGCGTTGCGCCACTTTCTTTCCACGTTTAGCAACAAGTAAAAACAGCCAACAATGGGCCCACTTTCGTCTAGCTTCAAATGTTCTGCACACACACACACACACACACACACACACACACACACACATAGACACAATAACAGTTGCAATAAAGATCATATTGTTATCTGTGGGTCGTCCCGCCTCCCGCCCCCGCCCCTCTTCTAACCCTTTCGCTAATCACATGATGGCCCCTAAAATGCTTTGGCATTTGTGATAAGCAGCACTCCTCTGACGCCCCCACGCGACTGCCGCTTAATTTGGTTAGTTGCCACACAGCCCGCCACACAGACAGACAGAGAGACAGAGAGACAGACAGACAGACAGACAGACAGACAAAGAGACAGACAGACTTTCATTGATTGCGCAAATGTCGTGACTGAGTTGTTGGTGGGCGCATCTTTGGTGCAGGTGCAGCTGCAGTTGCAGCTGCATTGAGTCCATTTGCTTCCTAGAGTCAACTTCAAGTTCAATTACGGCAAATTGTCATCAGCTTAGCCAAGCCATTGGCCATTGGCCATTGCCCATTGGCCAGCCAAGCAGCGGGGGTATCGGCACGGGTGCAGGCCGGGCCGTGGCCAACACTGGCAATAGTCAGAGCCAGAGACCAAGCCAGAGACAGAGTCAGAGACAGAGCCGGGCAGCTGCTGCAACTTTCACTATGAGTTGAGTATGGAACTTGGGTACGTGATCTTGGCGTATGCTTTTTCCTGCCACTTGCTGCAACAGCATCATGAGTGCCAATGACGATGACGATGACGATGTCGATGTCGACAGAGCTGGCGATGGCGATGGCGATGGCGATGCCGATGACTTGATGATGCCTCCTCCAGCATATTTTGTCATCATTTTCAATGTGGGAAAATTTGTGGTTGTGTGTATCTATCTGAAAACGTTTTGTTAGTGTGTGTGGCAGTCTCATCAACTGGTTTGCTGGGCGGGTTTCCATTTTCTGCTTTTTTGTTTTGTTTTTTAATATTATTATTATTATTTTTTATTTTTTTTTTTTTTGGGCAGGCGTATTGCAAAATCGTTTCCACATTGTTGGCAGCTAGCTAAGAAAAACAACAGCAACAGCAACAGCAACAACAACAGCAACAACAACAACATGTATAAACAACCACGACAATGAACTTTTAATTACCCGACTTGTTTCGTAAAGAAAAAGAAAGATATTTAAATTACCCATAAAAAAAGAGCATGTTGGTAAACAAAAAACAACAACAAATCGTGCAACAAAAGAGAGTGCGGAAAACTTTGGCCACCGGATGTGCAAATGGCGATCCCATTGCCACTGCCATATAATATTTGGGAAAAGGAAGAGGAGTTTCCAAAGTACTCAACTCTACCCATCCATTGGATGGCTGTGCAATTTGACTGGCTCCAAATTGACTGCATTCGGCGTGTGATTAGATTAGAAAAAGCAAAGCGAAAAAGTTGATTTTGATTGACGCCAGTTTTTTGATTGACGCCGAATCGATGACTCCTCAAATTGCAGCTGCCAACTGGCCAACTCTCTGCAAGTGGCTAAGTGGCCCCAAATTGAGAAATGCTGTTTCGATTTCAGCGAAAATTCGAATTCGAACTCGAATTCGAATTGGAAAATCGCTTTCAGCGTTTGTTGGGCCATTAAAAGACTGCTTCCGGTGTTTTTCCCTCCAATCATGAAATTATTACAATCGTTCGATGAACTTCTATCAATTGAAGAAAGTAATCATTAATCTTCAACTAAAGTGCCCAAAGCCTTAATTAGATGGCTTTCAAAGGATTGCTCTAAACTGACCTAGAACTTCGATAGATATTCATCGATATTGACAAAAGAATCAACTCTAAAAACACAATCGATTTTGAAAAGCATTCCATTTCTCATCATAATCTAGCTTCTAGATTTAGTCTTCTAGATACTTGAAGACTTCGAAATAAACTCACCAAATACGAGCCTTATTATTCTCCCAAACCCTTAGCAAAAGGTTATTAATGTCGGACAACAATATATATATACATATATAACAAAGCGTCAATGTTTTTACATTTTTAATGCAATTTAGTTGCACTCAGAAAAACAATTTTTCAGTAAATCAAGCTGAGAAATTCAACAATTTTCATATGTTGCACAACTTTATTACTTCTCCAAAGGCATTGTTCAAGTTTACAGATGTTTAAGAGTTTAGCTGACGATTGCTTCAAAAGTGTTTTCAAAGTACACTTTAAAAAACAAACTGCAAATAAGAAGTGTATTTTATTGATACACTTTAAGAAAATGTACTCTGAGCCTTAGAAAGAGTTAAAGAAACATTTTAGTATTTGTAAACTTTCTGAATAATTATTTGAGTTACTGAGATGGATCTGCCAGTATCTGATTATATATGTATATATATATATATATATATGGTTACATATGTACTTATGTAGTTGGCTCTTTGTTGTGGAGTCTCGCGCATCGGCAAGTTGCAAGTTGGAAGCTGGCAGCGCAAAGAAATTTTGCGACAATTAAGCAGTGAAAGTGGCAAAGTGGATCGTTGTTGTTGTTGTTGTTGTTGTTGTTGTATTATTACTATTATTTTTTGTGTGATGACAGATTAAACAGCGAAGTAAAAACCTTAACTGCAAAATGCCTCCAACATAAAAGGTGATGTGCCTGATGGGAGGAGGATGGTTGTCATGCTAACAACAACAGAGCGAATGACAAACAACAAAAATTGTATGATAAATTGTGCGCAGCAACAGCAACAACAACAACAACAACAATGCATAAACATGTGCTAAATATAATTTTTTATTATATTTATGCTATATTATTATATATTATATTTTGTTCAAGTCTTTAGGTTTTTACGACAGAGTCGCGGTTTTTTATCTCTCAACAAGGCAAGCAATAATAGAAATGAAGAAAATAGAAAAATTAAACAACTTTTTCATGAACAAAATAAAAAAATAAAAACACCAACAATTACAGCCTAACTGTCTCAGGCACGAAGATATGGCTGACAGTTAAGTTAACTGGAAAGCTACTGTGGAAATCTGGCTGAAAATAATCCAGTCATGGGTGGCCCACAAAAATGCACTCAACACCGTTTTGCTTCGACCTTGAAACGGGGGCAACAGGCACAACAAGAAACACACAACAACAACAGCAAACAAAAAACAAAAACCAAAAAAGAGAAATAGAAAGAGACCAAGGACCGAAAACCAAAGACCAATGAGACAAATGAGAGTTAAAGCCAAGTCACGTTCAATGGTACGATCAGGTCTGAATGGCCCATATACGCGTTCCACTAAGCACTAACAACAACAGCAACAACTACAGCAACAGCAACAACAGCAGCAACAGCAGCAACAACAGCAGCAACAGCTCCAACTCGAGTCTTGAGACACTGTGGCAACTAAAATGTTAATTGATTTTCAAGACAGACACCAAAAATTGAAATTGAAATTGTAACAAAAACGTGCCCAGACTTAGACTTTGGCCTAGACGGCTGACCTCGTTACATGCAACATCATCAAGAACAACAGCAACAACAATAGCAGCAGCAGCAGCAGCAGCAACAGCAACAGATTCTTAACAATAAAAATTATTAGAAATTTCTTGCTAGAAATAGATCATTCCACCTGCATGAGTTGGCTTTTATCTGTGTACTTTTGCCAAAGGTATTATAGTTTTGACTTCAACATATATATATATATATATATATATATATTTAATTTATTTTTTCTTTTATTGCTCTGTTAAACTGCTGGCAATGCTGAAGGATATTTAATCTTTGGCTTGCCCAAGATGAGTCCACTTTCTAATTTAACACTGGAAATTGAAAATCGTTTCACATTCGACTCATTTAAACACTTCTAGAGACTCGATGTGTGTCTCGGAGAACTCAATGCAAGTCGGCCCAGTGGCGATGAGTCGATTGAAGAAGCGTTCGAGTTCTATTCAATATAAAATAACAACTCGCTTTGTTCGGCAAACACTCGTAGTCATTTTGGGGTTATTTGTATTTATTTTGCGTCGTTCGCTTTTTAGCTGAATGGCTTTAATTGTTGCTCACTGCTGATAAACAATTGCTAAAATGGTAAACATAAAATTAGCGAAATACTTTTTAACTACGGCCATTTGTCATACTCCCGCCAACATTTACGAGTACATCAGCAATTACTGCCACGCTACGTGTAAGGTTCTTATGGATCGGGGATGGGGGCGTGGCATGCAGTCAGTTAGTTAGTCACTGACCTACATCGCTGCGCAATTGTTAATAATCGTCCAGCAAACTAATAGTATACAACAGTTAGTAATAGCTTACTACCATAAAAAAGAGTGAGAACCCCCATAAAATCAGAGATATCCTCATAGGAAACAATAAAATTTATAACCAAAATCAAGAGTTGTAAACACATAAATTAGTTTTAAATCTTTTCCACAGTTTCTTTAAATTGTGGAAGGAAAATGAGATTCAATTTCGGACTTGACTGATGATATTTTTAATATATCACATTTTATCTTATAGATAACGAAACATATATCTAATCGAAAATCGGCTGAGAATCTCGAAAGTTGTTAGTAAACAAGGTAAACACTTCTGCTCGGAGTATCTCCTGCTCGAACTGTCTCCAAATACAGCGCATATTTCATTTTTTTCTTTTTTTTTTTTAAATAACTTTTTTCCTTTAAGATTTGGTTTTTTTCTTTGCGAATTTCGAGTGGTATTTAATGAAGTTCTGCTGTTGGTTTGCTGAACTTTGAATTGCCTAAGAATGATAACGATAATGTGGGAATTCGATTTGAGTTCATTAGTCAGCAATGTGCGACTGTGTCAGAGTCGGTGATGAATCGAAACTCGAACATTTCCCAAGTTTCATTGAGCAACATTTAAAGGCTGACACATTGAAAGCCCAGTGAAGCGGAAAATACAATGTTATTTGAACAATGCCAGGCCAGGCCATCTACCATGTAGCCAGCGAGGGGTGCTTATTGCGTTTGTGTGAAACAGAACGTGCACTAAAAGCTAGGCTTAAATATCAATTGAATTGATAGTTGAATATTCCAAAAACTATATTGCGAACGCAGTCAAACCAAAAGGCCCAAAATGCACAGAAAATTCACACATTTTACCTTTGGGCTGAGTCTGCTTATCAGCGAATGCTAAATCAGCTCATCAAAATGTCAGCACTTATCGCAAAAAAATAATTAGCTAATTAATAATTACGCATATGGTTGTTGAGCGCATTATCTTTTGCAAAGCTACAGCTTAATGAATAAATTCATAAATAAATAGCTTTCAACTTTCAGCTCAAAGCTGGAGAAGTATGAAGATGAATCTTTTTACTATACTCTTTAGCAAACAACAAAAATGATATTTTGTTGCACTTCACAAGCGACCCTCGTGGCGCATTCTTAACAAGTTTGCCGCGTCAGTTCTTCAATGACTTATTTTTGTTGTTGTTCGCACAGGGCTTAGAACAACGAGCAGCCAACACAGAACACAGAACACAGAACAGAACCCAGCTTGGAGCTCAATGCTTTGTCTCCCATAGTTGGCTCGTTAATTGCTGCTGTGCAATTGAAAATGTTGACTGGTTGCGAGGGAATCTGGTTCTGATTCGCATGTTCATGATTTTAGTTCTAGTTCTGGTTCTGGTTCTCGTTCTGGTTAGACTTGTTCTACAAAACACCACCGTTTACCACACACATGCACAGCTTTCTTTGATTGGGGGCTCAATGGCTGTCCCACTTCAAAGGCATACGCGTCGTATACGCAACATTTGCAATCATGTTGTTCTTGCTGCTGCTGTTGCTAAACACTTGCAAATTGTGTTGGTAAATGCGCAGTGGCTAACGAGTCATTAGTTATTTCAACTAAGCCAAGTTGCTTAGTTCAATGCTTTTATCGGCACGGTAACATTTCGCAATCGCTGTCAACATCGGTCATGTATCTATATATAGAAAGCGAACGTTGCTTGCAACTAAGCCCATTGAATCATCATTCAATGGCAGTCGCTGCAGCACTCGCAGCACTCTCATTCATATCCAAGACGGCAGCCAGTTGTGACTTGTAATTGCCGTTGTTATAGTTGTTGTTGTTGTTGTTGTCTTGACTTGTGCCGGAAGTTGGCAATGCCATAGTTTTGGGCAACGCGCTTGGGTTCAGAGACACGGCGACTGACACCTGTTGGACATGTCTATATGTATCTATCTATGTACGAATGTATAGAAATATATACATATATATATATATGTATGTATGTATGTATGTATGTATGTATGTATGTGCATGGCAAATGCCGACACGTCGTCAATAGAAAGTGGACAGCATAGCTTTAAGCCTCCAAACGACCACCAGCACCATCCTAGCTTGCGGCCCTGACTACCTGACTATATAGTTGAACGCAGCAGTAGCTGCAACTGCAACTGCAACTGCAACTGCACCACTAACTGAAAAGCACTTTAAGCCTTACTCATCAGAAGCGTATTAGCCATGTATAACACTTATTACACCGGAAATTAGTGTATCAGGGAAATGATGCAATCTTATCTCTTAAAAATGTTTCATTAAATTTCATTAGTGATAGCTCAAATTTCGAATAAACACATTTATAATCAAAACAAAACAAACCCAAATATTATATTCTTCATTAAATTGTCAATGAGCGAAGAATTCTTGCTTTTTGTCATTTTTTTTTTTTCTTCTTTTGCTTTTTCTGACACATTTTACAGAGGACAGAGAAAAAAATTGGCTTTTTGCATTTTCTCATACTAATTAGTAAATTTGAAGTGGCAAAGCGTGCTCTCAGCCTTTGCCCCCTTTCCACCAGCTGCACCATAACTAATTGAAAGTCGTACTCACATATACAGTTACAGTTACAGATACAGATACAGAAATGAACATCAAGCTTAACTCATTACAGTTTGCACCTTAGTTATTAAGTGTATGTACATATATGTATGTATATATATATATGTATATGTATATTTGTATATATTTGCCTATATATATTTTGTGTATTATATAAAGATGATGATGATACTTAAATTGAGCAAAACCCCGCCTCACAACCATTGCTACGTGCAAACCCAAACGTGTGCTCCCTTTCTCTGTCTCCCTCTCTCTATCTTTAAATCTCTCTTTCTCTCCCTCTCTCTCTCTGTGTCTTTCTCCAACCATCTGTAAAAAAAGCTCGCGACTGCGCGCTCATATGGCGTGCTTAAAAGCTTGCGCTGCTCTGCTCGCTATGCAAAAAGTAAATCCAAATCGGCGATCAATCTCAATGCGAATCTGAAGCAACAGCAAAAGAATCAAAAGTTAAAGGAACAACAACAACAACAGCAAGCAGAACAACAGGTGGAGGCGTTATATGCCAATGTTGAAGAGCTCATCCAGGCTGAGGCTGAAGACGATGCTCTAATGGGTAATGCACAGGTAAGCGATGAACTCGATCTCCTTTGTCGCTTCCATACGTGAACGTGTGTTCCATCACCAACTCCATACGTCGCCAACATCCAATAAACCAACCAATCAACCAACCAACCAAACAACCAAACAATTACCATCAAACTTCTCGTCGCGTCAATTAATGGATATTCATTTTATTATGTGTTGCCCAAGCCATCGAACCAAATCTCCCCCATGCCCCCATGCCCCGCCATGGCCCCCATGGCAACCCATATGTCCACCCCTGCACCGCATTCATTCTCGCATTTTTTTGGGTGATTTTATGTTATTGTTAAACTCGTTTGCCAGCCAGTCTGTATTTAGCAAGTAAGTGCAACTTATTTAAAAGCAGTTCCACTCAAAGTTCCCGCTACAGATAACTCAGCACACACACTCACACGCACTCACACACACACACACATACCTTACTTCTTAGTGCAAATAAATAATTCGCAAGGTCTTCCGATCGCTATTACTGACCAGCGCTAATGAGCTGTCTGCGCAGGTGTAAAACTTGAATTCAATTAGCTTAAAGCTCAACAGCGCCAATCAAGCATGAAAGCTATATGGCAAGCTTTCAGCGCCAACAATGTTGTGAAAAGCTCACTCACAGATGGCGCCACTCTGCTATTAGCAGAAAGTCGCTTAAATTGAAGTCTTTTGAGTAAAAGACATTTATTACAGACCAGTAGCCAAAAATATAAAATAATAGCTGTGCTGAAAATACACAAAATCTATTAAACGAAAGAATCACATTTATTTTCTATTTTCCGATCATACCCTAAATAAGCAAATATAAGAGATTAAAGTTAAGGTGTATGATAATAATTATGTTCATTAAGTGGAGTTTACCGAAGCAAGTAGATAATATTATAAGGAAAATAAATTAGTATTATCAGCAGACCTTCCATGGCTTAAGGATGCAACGCTTACATGTATTCAAGGGTGTCGGTATTGGTAATGGATTCTTTTAATCGTTTTCCTAAGAACTCGCTCACTTAACATGTCTATTAGGAAAACAAAAAATATCTCAACTAAATCTCTGATTTCTCTATGTTTCCAGGTAAGCTCAAGCAAATACAATATCCAGTATCTTAATTCCCAGACAAACCAAACAATGCCAGCCCCAAGTAAGTTGCAATATTTTATTAAATTCCTGATTAACAGCAGATTGCCACATAAACGACATAAAACGGAAGAAAAAACAACAAACGTTGCTGGAAAAAAGGCAATAAATAAATAAACAACAACAACAACAATAAAAGAAAAGGAAGTAAAAAGACAAACAATAACAAAAAACAAACCCGATAAACGGCTTTTTAACCATTACCATTATTGTCACATCTGTTGGAGATGCTTGTGGCGAAACACTTGTTGTTGTTGTTGTTGACTTGTGCAAGAACCCGGCGAATGTCGGTCAAGCGGCAAGTGCAGCAGTCGCAGTCGCAGACGACGTCGACGTCGACGTCGCATCGTGTGAACTGTGGCTTCTTTGATAATCACGCGCTCAGTGCTAATGAAAATAAATACATGCTTATATAAACACACACACAGACACACAGACACACACACGCACACACAAGCACACACAGACTGTGCTGCTGCTGTTGCTGCTGCTGCGGATGCGGTTGCTAAGCTGCATAAATTTTGCAGCAGTTATGCAACTGCAACTGCAACTGACATTGCCCATAATACCGGTACTTGTCAACGACGACGACGACGGCGACGACAATGTCTGCAGCAGCACGTGCACTTAGCTGTTTAAATTATTGTAGCGTACATCGTGCACAGTGGGACCAAAATCACATATTTTTTATCAATTATACGTTAAATTGTTCCATTCTCGGAATCGATAAAAGCTGTTTTCCTATCTCTGCTCGTTGCACAAATATGATGATATTAACAATTTACGGCTAAAAGTCCAATGTGCAAAAATGGAGAAAAACGTTTTTTAACTAATTATTATTTTGTGAGGCAATTGGCAATTTTACTGCTGTCATGTGAAATGATTGAACATTAGCAGCTTGAAGTTATTCGATCATTTGATTTTTATTTATTTGCTTTGTTTTTCAATCAAATACTTGAGCTTCAACGGTAAATGTGCAGAGCGCCAAATCAGCAAGTACCGCTTTGCATGCTGCGACGACAGATGCTGGCTGCTGGCTGCTGTCTGCTAGCTGCTAGCTGCTGGATGCTGGATGCTGTACCGTAAGAGCGCACTCTCGTCCAAATATTTGGCCTACGCGTTGCCAAACAGCGCAGCAGGTGTAGCAGCAGCAGCGTCGACGCAGCAGCGAGCAGCCTCAATTCTGCAGCAGCCGGCATAATGCGCCTGCGCTTGCTACTCCATGCTCCACTCTCCACGGTTCACGCTCGACGCTCCACGCTTTGTGCTCTATAGAACTACTCTACGCTCTCCGGGTCTGGGCTCTCAGTTCTGTATACCCGTTCCCATTAGATGCTGGGGTCTGCTTGGTTCTCAAATTGCTTGAATTTTATTTTTATATATTTTTTATGTTTAATAGCGAAGCAAATGCTTGGGAATAATACTCACTCACAGATGGCGCCAGTGTAGCAGCAGCAGTAAGTCGCTTAAATTGAATGCGTTTGAGTAAAAGATCAGATCAATTAATTCCATTTATGTTAAAGAGCGCAGTAAATGGTGTATGATAATTATCATTAGTAGATCATTTTATAAGTAAAATAAATTAGTATTTTCGTGGCTGTTTTTTTGGGCATTAGCTAAAGAATAATACTCAGTTGGAACTCTGCCTTGGCACGGGTATCTGTCTAGTCAGAACAGCTTCGCTCGCAGCGTTTTCATTGGTTCTGTTTGCGTTAGTCGCTGCTGCTGCTGCTGCTGCTGTTGCTGCTGCTACGATTGCTGTTGCTTTTTCTGCTTCAGCTGCTGTCGAGCTGGCTGCGCTTAGTCTGCCGCTGTGCGTCGTTGACGTCGCCTCGACGTAGCAATAGTAGCTGTATTTGTAGCCCGTTCTAAATTTAATCGGGAGTAATCGTGAGTCGCCGCGAGGGGCGTAGTAAATGTCGCTGTCGCTGTCGCAGTCGCAGTCGCAGTCGCAGTCGTAAATTCTGTGTTCACTTAATTAAAATATCATTTATTTTCGGTAATTTGCTTTTACATAACGCACACACGAAAACTAATGCTAAATATATATGTATATATTGCTTCGATTTTTTTTTAATATTTTTTTGTTCTAATTTGTGTGTGTCTAATGTGTGAAAAAAGAACAAGAAATCGCCAAGTGATCTAATTTTTGTTCATTGATTCGATTCGATTTCTGGCAGCCCCCAAAAACTGTGTGTAAAGAAGAAGAAGAAGAAGAAGAAGAAGAAGAAGAAAAGTACACTTGTTGCTGATACTGGAATGGAATTGTGTAAATCGTGCAACTCGCTGCAATTTGTTTTGTTATCTAGCGGCGCACATTGTATTGCACCTGCCACTGACAAATGAATACATTTTTGGTTACAAGTCAAGGCATGTTAATAATTCTCTTTATTAACCCACAAATGGCCGCTTCTCAGCGACCTTCATCAATTGCAATCGTTCTCTCATCGTTCATCTTCCATCTTTTATGTGGCATGTGACAAAAATCAAACTTGAGCTTGCTCGATGGTCAACCGTGTGGCAAACACGAGCCAAACACTCATTTGCACTCATTTGCACTCATATGCACTCACTCATATTTATTTTGGTGAGATCACGCATTGCAATCTGTGTCTGTTTCGAGTGTCGATCTTTTTCTTGATGTTTTTTTTTTTGTTTTTGGCAGACAAATGCATTTTACGACCGCAACTTTTCCAAATGAAAATCGAAACATTTTCTGCTACTTTTTGGTCGGTTCTTGAAATTGTGCCAATTATTTTGTTTCGCATTAGGCCAAAATAGAACACAATAAAACGACGCAAAAAAAAAAAACAAAAAATAATAATAATAATACTATGTTTTCATAGACTTTTTTGGGCCTCTGTCTATGTTAGAAGTAGACAGTATGCGATCTATTCAATATTTTTCGACCCGACCCCATTAACATAAACACTGAGGCCCTTCAAGTTGTTGTTGTTGTTGTTGCTGTTATTGTTATTGTTGTTCATCAGTTTATTTAGCGCCGTCAGCAACCGTTAGTTAATTCTTTGGGACGACCAAGCATTCTTAATTAGGCACCTCTTTATTTTTCTTTTCTTTCCACGGCAAGAAGAAGAAGAAGAACAGCAAGCAGCAAACAGCAACAATGGCAACGACATAAATCCAGCATAGTTCTCAATCAGCAACGGCATAAGAAAGCCCAAAAACAACAACAGGAACTCTAGCAACATTCCAATGGGTCAACAAAGCATAAGCCGAATGCTCAATTCCAATCCGAATAAAATGCAGCCCTTTTCTAATAAGATTGACAGTCACACAAAGTGCACGACACACAGAGACAGAGACAGAGAGAGAGAGTGAGAGTGAGAGAGACAGAGTAAGAGTGTGTCACAGGAATATGCTGAGCAATCTCTTCTCTCCTTGCTTAGCGAGCTTCACATTGTTGCATAGCAGTCAGCTTTCGTTTGTCACATGTCAATGACACTTGGCCGGTAAATGATTCCAACTTGATTGAACCCCGCGGACCCCATGCCAACTGCATGGCCCCCGTTTACAGCTCGCTCACTCGAGGTTAATTATATTAAATGATGAATGCCTTATGCGTATGCAACAACAAACACACCCACAGAGAGATACCTACAGTTGAGTTGACAGTCTGAAAAGAATCTTAGTTGCTTAGTTGCAACAACTTAACTGACTTCTGCATATTGCAAGCAGGCCACAACATTAATTGAGCATTGGCTGGCTAACACTTCCGGTACGGGAAAAAAACCATGTGATGCTCAGTTATCTTAGCTTAGTTTAGACAGTTAGCTCACTGGATCTTCCACCATATTTTTGCACAGCTGCAAAGCTGCCCGATAAAGATAAAACACACAACAAGCAACAAGCAACAAGAAGAAGAAAACGTGGCAATCTCTCGCCGTAGCTAATCATCATATCAGTTGCTGTTGCTTACACAAGTTAGTTGAACACCCTAAATGCGGGTGTTTATCGCATTATCTGCCCCACTATATCACTTCTGGGATCAAACAGACTTCTGACTTCTGTACAGTTAAGTGATTCGATAGTTCCAACGTTGTCAGAAAGACAGTCAAGCAGGTGTAATAATAAATAAATAAATAAACAAATAAACAAATAAATAAAAGAAAATACTCTGCTAAAACAAAAAACACATTTTCCATTTCTGAATTCTTAATCATAGCAAAAAGTGGCTCGTCAGTGTTACCATTTGTCTACTCATATTATTGTCACATTGAGCAAATAATATGAACTCGGAGTAACAATAATTCAACAAATGAGTGCCTCATTAGGTGAACTTTTCGCCTTGTTGCCACCAACAACCCCCCACCCGGCCCTCCCCCCACACGACCTTTTTTGCATTTGACGCAACATTTCGCGATAAGTTGCGAAAATATTTGTTTAAGTGAAACAGAAAGCGCCGCAGACCCAACACACACACACACACACACACAGTCCAAATATACATATGTGTATGCATGCATGTGTGTACATAGTGATGTACATCTATGTACATAAGTACACAGAGACTTGACTAAGTTGGCCGATCTGTTCGCGTCTAGCTATTTTTAATGCGTTTAGAATCGTCAACGATCAGAAATTAAACAACTATATACATATATATAGAGTATATATATATATAAACTAAAGCATATTTATACACACACACATATATATATATATATATGCACATCTGTATACACTGAGAGAACAAAAGAAAACAGCACGTACGTTATTTATTATAACAACTGTAACTTAACCATATTTGCACTACGTACATATATATATATATATATATATATATATATATATATATATATATATATATATATATTCGAGATGTGTTCACTTGAAATACTTAAAATTGTGAAACTTCTGCTTGAAACTATTTTTAGAAGCTTTCAAAAATTGTGCTCAGTGTTCGTCTGTCGTTTATGGCTCTCCTTGATTTTGGCAACGGATGCCAATCGGCTAACAAATTGTTTATCATTTACGACACTAAATGAGGCAAATGCTACCCATAAACTACCGCCCCGGGGCTGCTCCAAAAAGGTTGTTGCATGTGAAAAACAAAAAAGACTAATGGGACTCATGCCAGGGGGTACGCAGGGGGCAGGGGTGGGTTCGGCTGCCCCAGAACCCAACTTTGCACAGACACAAACTGGACACGCCCTTGAACTAATGCCACATACAAAGGTGTAAGGTGCAACAGAACGTGTACTTTGCCAGCTGGCGATTGCTTCTTATATAATTAAACCAATCAAATAAAATGCCATCTCACGTTTGTGCTGTTATGTATATATATATATATATATATATAATATATATATTTAAACTAGCAGTTTCGATTAAACATTTACCCGTAGCTTCCGCGTAGAGTTTCAAAGAACTTGAATGGAAATATGACTCCCACATGCAGTATTAATGCATTAGTCAGGTGTTTGCTGTGCCACGTGTTGCAACATGTAAACATTTATATACTCGACATATATATATCTATATATATATATATATATATATATATGTTTATATGTTAAATGGTCGCAAAGAATTCGTTTTGTTAAAAGCATTTAACGTTGGGTCTTTAGTAAAGCTGATTGTTCCATGCTTAACAGACCAAAAAATGTATATATATATATTTACACTTATATATAAATATATCGAATAGAAAACTGGGACGCGCTCTTGCACCATTTGTTAATGAAGGCTGCTGGAAATAAACTTGTGGGAATTGTGCTCTTTCAATGATGTTCTTAAAGAGCAGAAAGATGAATGCATTTATCACTTAAGATTATTGTACAATTATCTAGACTGCATGTGAATAGTTTTATGGATAGATTTACTTATCAAATGGAATGTCATATTTTTTGGAATACATTTGTTCAAGCACGTGTCGAGGCTATTATTGTTTTGCCATGAAATGTATAACGCATTGAAAGAAAGCTCTACGACCCCATAAAGTATATATACAAATATATATTCTTTATCAGCATCACTAGCCATTCTTTCTTGTTTTGCTTTACGATTCAATATTTAAATCTTTAACAGAACAGTCAAAACTGAGCTATAAACTGACTAGATCCATATAAACACAAACTCCCCGAAGCAAAATGCCAGCAACTTATGAAGGATTGCTGTTAATTAACAGCTCGAGTTGCTGTTAATAATCTGCTCGAGTTGCTGTTAATTAACAGCTCGAGCTGCTGTTAATTAACTGCTCGAGTTGCTGTTAACTAAACTGATTTCCATTATTAATGCTGCGGCGGCTGTAACCTTGATAGCACTGACGACCTTGATATTGCCCTCCGCTTACAAATTATGGCTGCTGCCCTTTTTTTATTATTGCCATAAATTGCCATAATGGTCAACAAAAAAAAAAAAGGATGCCGCTGCGCACGCACAAGCCAAAGGATTTTCAATTGTCAGATGTTGGTGTTGCTGCTTGCGTGGACGCAAGATGCAAGTTGCAATTGCAATCGCTGGCTGGCTATTTATAGCA
Organism: Drosophila villosipedis; assembly: GCA_035043025.1. Taxonomy (NCBI): domain Eukaryota; kingdom Metazoa; phylum Arthropoda; class Insecta; order Diptera; family Drosophilidae; genus Drosophila; species Drosophila villosipedis. The sequence continues at coordinate 1,055,932 of JAWNNF010000024.1, forward strand.
TGTTGCTGCCTGTGGCTCGCCTCGACTCCACTGATTGTTTTCAGATGATTTTCATTTTTATTTTTTTTAACCGTCTGGCAATAATTTATGTTATTTGACTTTTAAACCCGGCTTGTTGCAGTCGCCGCCGCCGCCCATAATTGCAGGCTTCGACGACTGCGGCAACTTCGGAGCGCCCTTTGCAATTAGCCTCCGACATTGTTTGGATGGAGTAGTAGTCGCCGCAGTCGTCGTCGTAGTAGCTCCTCAGCAGGTTCACTCGAGTGGCCTCTTCTGGCTCTCTGCTTGAGGCCCAGACAGAGGCTAATAAGGCTCACACTCAGATTGGGATTCAGATTGAGATTCAGATTCACTGTGCTCATTAGTTGAATTGTTGTTTTCTCTGACTTGTCACACTCCAGTTCAAGTTGCACTCCATTAGCATGCTACGTGACTTATCAACGCTTTTCGTGTTGCATTTCTCTCAAGTGTGTTTTTGTATCCATGTCCACAGCACTCACAGAGTTGGGCAAATGCACACATGTGAATGGCTAAAGGAGACATCTCTGATTGGCATCCATCCATATTCTTATCCATATCGTTCAGAAACTTCAGTCAGCCACAGAGTCCACAGGCCCCAATCGGCTGCCAAGTACATTTGTGTTGGGCTTTCTCATGTGCTCTCCTTGCAAATAACAAATGCAATTAGCTGCAAAGCAGCAACAACAATTCGCAAAATGTAATTAAATTGTTTTACTTACTACGGTTTCACTTGTTGGCATCCGAATGGAAAAGCAGAAGCAGAAGCGTAAACTGTGTTACAAGCAGAGCGCAGTTAATAACCAGACAAAGCCGAACCCGAACCCGAACCCGAACCTGAACATGCACCTTACACCAATACTAGCTTACATCGGCACAAGCAATATGCAATATGTGTGTGTGTGTATATCCACCTATGTTTGCATAATAACAACAACAAGCAGAACGAAGCTTAATCGGACAGCAGCTTTGTTTGCTTACTTCTACTTCCCTTCTCCCCCCCCCCACTTCCTATCATCGATGACTTTCAATTGGAAGTTTGTCGATTCCACGCATACACATATGTATGTGTAAGAATGTGTATATGTATTTACATCATGTATTCAAATATACCCTTACATACATAACAACATAGCGGAAAAAATACACATAAATTTCAAAGAAACTCTACATCGAAAAAATATAAAGAAAATTTGCACTTTAAACAAAAACTTAATTATCTTGACATTTATTTCACTTGGTGTTCAAATGCTATTGCAGTGCATTCGAAAGTCGCATTGATCATTGATTAGCAATGGAAAACAATCATCTTTGCTTAACTCAAACGTAAATAGTTCATAAATAAATGATTTCTATAATTACCAACACGGACTGCAAACACGAGCAATGAAACGAAAATGGCACAGAAAAAAGCAAAAATACCCTAGTCAATAGTGCACCCAGCTATGAGATACCTCAAATCTAACACATGGTATATACATTTAAAACTGACGCTGTTTAAATAGAACATTTTAAGTCTTTGGGAATGATATCAATTTTCCTTTGCATACATACAAATGTGTCAAGAGCATACTCAATTTGAAAGTTACAGAGTATACACGGCTAAATTCAGAGATGAGCATCGGCTCTTCAATCTTATGCTTTCTGCGTACATACGTGTACATGTACACACATACACATATGTGTATGTACATACACATGGATATATGTACACAAAACAGAGACAAACAGACGACTCATCGTTGAAGGCGTTTCGGACAGTTGCTGTCAATTTTTTCGATGCCAACGCGGCGATTCTCGGCATGCATAACAAACGCACATCACTGTTTAGCCTCGGTCGGTCTTTCTCTGCCTTTACATCGTGTGGCTCTTCTTCTTTGTGCCCACACGCCTATTCTTAATGCACTCTACTCTTGCTGTCCGTTGTCGCTGCCTTCATCGCCGCGGTTCAATAAACAAACCGTTTTGTAATCTTTACCTGCACTGAAAGTGGAGCAAAATAACATTGATGGGGAATCGGGATCGGAGGGTCGCTGTGACCAAGCAATGTACATGCATGAATACATACATACACACATATGTATGTGGCGATGTATTAATGTTTGTATGCACATATATGTGTGTAAGCCTTTAAATTATAAGCAGGGGTCAAACAATGCGACATTTGTTTGTAAGAAAGACAGAGAGGAGAGATAAAGTGAGTTTGTGTCGTTTTTATTGCTCTTTTTCACTGCAGCTCATTCTTGTGCCCTTTTCCCCCATTTTCAATTTAGGTGCGTGTGTGTGTATGTGTGTGTTATTATGTAGGTGAGCGTCGCGACTATGTTTTATGGACTTAGAGTAGCTTTGAGCGTATTAGTTTTCAAACTGACAATGCAGAGAGTTAACTGATTATTATTTTTTGTTTTGCTGTTTTAACAATGCCGACTAAACTATAACCCAGTGCATGGCTTTGGCTGAACTTATTCAGGAATACAAAATGATAAATTGATATTTTGGTAGCGATTGCTTAAAGGGTATAGAGTTGTCGTTATGGTATGTTAACATGAAAGTAATTTCTCATCCGTGTTTATTCTTCTGCTTTGGCTTCCTTCTGCCCCGTCGCCTCTCCACTTCTTCTTCTTCTTCGACGACGCTTGCTTATGCACTTGCCGGCAGTTCTACTTGTCTTATTGCCTTATCCACATCCACACTCAGTTCAGTTTTCGGACAATTTACAGTGCGCACGCAATGCAAACGTTGGCAAGATTGCCGCCGAGCTGCCAAATCGAATTCGAATCAAAATCTCTTTCGAAATTTTAATAATCGAAATTAAATCGCATAGAATGATGAATCATTTGCGCGTGCACAAGTTCAAATTGGGCGGCAAGGACCATTCGGCTGTTGCCGATATCCCTACCGCCGACAACAACAACAGCATATGCAACAACAACAATAACAACAACAACAGCAATAATAATAATAATAACGGAAATAGCAGCGGCAAAGGATTTCTGACCCGCATCAAGCGTTACTCGGTGCTGGGAAACAAACTGAGCCGACGCCATTTGGGCAGCATGACACTGCCGGGCGGAGGCGGAGGTGGTGGCTCCGGCAAGGATCGCTCCGGCTCACCCAGCAAACTGGCCACTGGCAGCTACAATATGACTGGCAGCAATTCGGAGGATCATCGCCTAGAGATTGGCGCCCCGATACTAATATCGACCACAACCCTGGACACGGATCGCTTTGGTGTAACAGAGGCGCGCCTCAAGCAGATTGGTGGCGGCATTGCCAAGACATCGACGATGGTACGGACTCTAACACCGCGCAGCTCCGATGAGGAGGAATTTGTCGATGCCTGCAGCACGATGCCCCAAATCGAGCAACAGACGGAGCCTGAAACGGAGGAAACGGAACAGTTTGTAACGCCAACTCATCAACCGGAACAGGAAAAGAAACCGAAACTGCAACCGCAACAACAGCAACCGCAACAACTACAACCGCAACAACTACAACCGCAACCGCAACAACAGCAGTCACAACTGCCATTAGTCTTGCCACTTGTGGAGGCACCGATTCGACGACCACGTATTGCCCGGCAACAACAGCAGTCGCAGTCCGTACAGAATCTGCATCGGTCCGAGCTGAAACTCTATCTGCACAAGTCGCCATCGATGACGCTGGACATGAATGTGACAGCGCCGCCACAGCTTGGCCTCAACCTGCCGGAACTACCGGAATTGTATGGCACCAGTGAGCTTAGTTTGGCGGCTAGCGATAACAAGGAGAACATGGCCAGCTCGACGCAAAGATGTGGAAAGATCGGCAAACAGGACATTTCGCATCCGAGCACACCCGTCATCTGTGGCTATTTGGCGCAGCAGGAGCGCTTCAAGAGCATCGACTCCTTTCAGGCAATGCCCTCCAAGCGACCATCCAAACAGAGCCTTACCAGCTGTCGCAGCAGCAGGAGCAGGAGCCGAAGCAGAAGTCAAAGCCGAAGCCGAAGTCAATTGAGCCACAGCCAGATTAGCATCAATGAGGAGTTTGATTATGATCTCAAATCGGTTAGCTATCAGAGCCTGACTGCCCAAAATCTGTTTGTATCGATCGATGAGCTGCAGGAGATTACCCGTCAGATCAACGAGACGGAGGATTTCAGTCGTGAAATCGATCTGGAGTACTGTACGCATCGGGATCAATTGCGTCCCAACGAGCGTCGCATCACACTGCTGAAGAACAAGAACCAACGTCTGATCAACTTTAATCACAACAAGGAGAAGCTCCGCAAGGGCTGGCACGGCATGAAGAACTGGCTGGGCGAGGAGGGCAGCAAGCTGAAGGAGGTGGTGCGCCAACAGACGCCTCTCAAGCGTGTCGCCCAATCCAAAACCAATCTCAACCAGTCCACTGCCAGCCGCCAGTCAATGTCACCGGATCGAAGTCGCGATCGCGATTGTGATCGAGATCGAGATCGTGATCGTGATCGTGATCATTATCGTGATATGACCGAAAGCTGCGAGGATGTCACCGAACGGACAGATCGCACCGAGTATGAGCCCTCGATGTCACAGCACCCCAGTGATGAGGATCTTTCGCCGCACGCTAAACGCTTTAAGGATGAGGTACAGGCAGAATGCATTGTTTGGTGCACTGGTCCACTGGTCCACTGGCTAGATCATAATCCCAAATATCCCCGTTTCGTATTTTGTGTGTAATCCATGTTAAGCATCATTTTAAATTGTTCTCTCTTTTCCATTTGCTCGCTCTTTTCGATAGGGGCAAAACGGTTTCGAGGAATTAAGACGCTACATTAAACAGGGCGGTGACTTTAGCAAGGAACTCATATTTGTCCTGCAGGAGCGGTAAGTCTTTATGCCTACTCCAAGTAATTGGTAATTGGTAGCTGTGTCTAACTTCTTGATTTAATTGTTTTCCTGATGATTATCATTTGACTCGATGTAGCGCCGACTCAGAGCTGATCTACTCCAAGTCGCTCTCGAAGTTGGCGAATAAACTAAATAAAGCTGGACGGGAGATACCTGGCAGCGTGGCGGATGCCTGGCGTGGTGTTGCTACAGAGATGGAAAGTCGCAGTGACATTCATCGCCAGCTGGCTGCCTCGCTGACCGATGAGCTCGTCAAGCCGCTAAAGACGGTTGTCGACAATCATCACAAGACCCGTAAAGCGGTAAGTTGACAACAGCCCCAACAACCCCTCCAAATGTGAGTCCAACGAGTGTAATGTAATGTAAACCATTCAAATCAGGTGGAAAGCAATGTGGACAAAGCGGCCCGTGTGCTGAGCGAGTGGCGCGTGAGCGAGGCAAAGGCAAAGAAGGCATCGCACACGGCGGCCCGTGAAAATGAGAAACTGCAGGACGCAATGCTGGATGTGCGCATACAGAAGTCGCCATCGATAGCGCTGCTGCATCAGGGGCCCAACAAGCTGGCAGCCGAGAAGGAGCTCAAGTCCGCCGAGAAGGACTGCGTCAAGCTGGACAACAAACGGAAGAAGGCCGAGGAGGCTGTCAAAAGGGCAGACGTCGAATACTATACGCTATGCGTGCGTGCCGAGCGTGCCCGTGTCGATTGGGAGATGGCCGTATTGCGCGGCTCCTCCCAACTGCAAAACAGCGAGCAGCAGCGTGTGGGCAACATGCACAATTTTGTGCAGCAATATGCGCGTCTCATCAACGACATGCATCCGATTTTGAGTGGTCTGGCGACTGGGCTGCAGCCGCAGCTGGATGCGTGCAATGTGGCCAAGGATATGCAGGTGGTGCGCAACATTCGACGCAACTCCGAGGGTCCCAGCGAGCAGCTGCTGCCCGACTTCTATTGCGAGCACACCACGCTGGCCATGAATCGCGAGAGGCGCAAGCATTCGCTGATTAAGCTCCTTCAGCTGGTCAAGACCGATTTGGAGCGGGAGCGACGCTCGCGGGATGGCCTGCGCGGCCTATCCCATTCGCTCAACAACCAGGAGCATCAGAATATTACCGATAAGCTGTACCATGTAAGCATTATGCACTGATTAATCATTACTCTATCATAACTCTATCATCTGTGCGACAGATTCGCTCGATGCTGACTTATTTGGAGGGTGCACGTCTGAAGCTGCACTCGGCCCTGCTGGAATTGGATCACAAGCCGCGCACAACACATCCGCTGGCGCAGCACATACAGGTGAGAGTCATACAATATATTTATTGAGTGCAATCGATTGATTGAACTGTCATCGAAAATAGATTACACGCGATCGGACTGGACTGCAGCAGAGTATTCTGAAGGTGCCCAACTGGCTGAAGAACAATGACAAGACGCCGCTATCGACGACGTTGCTGTCGCAGGATGCTAGCGACACCAATGCCACCGACGAGGATGACTATTCACAGTTGCAGAGCCAGAACAATAGCTCCTGTGCGAACATTAGCGTGGTCGCCGCACCAACATCGGCGCTCCTCAAGAACTTTAATCGCAGCAAGAGCAATATTGAAACCTTTACCAGCCAACCAAAGATAATATCGACAACGAACGCATCGCTGGCAGCAAGTGCCGTAACGGCGACTGTGGCGACGACAGTCAAGTCCAAGACGCTGGCCGGTGGCCAGACGAATGGTGATCGTGGCCAGGCGGATGGCGGCTCCAATCAGCAGGACTCTGACTTTGATGAGTTCAGTTCGCAGGACGAGGATGAGGCTGAGCCGCAGGCGACCACACAGAACTTCTATCAAAATGCACAGGAGGTGCAAAGCTCATCGATGAGCTCCTCGCAAGGCACCAACAGCAATTTCACCAGCGTCAGCTCCAAGGATGGCGGCCAGTGTCAGGTGCTGGGGCGCTGCAAGGCGCTCTATAGCTACACACCAAAGCTCTACGATGAACTGGAACTGAGTCCCGGCGATGTTATCGAGGTTCATGCCAAACAGGATGACGGCTGGTGGCTGGGCGCCTTGCGCAATCAAATTGGCATCTTTCCCGCCACATATGTGGAGGAGTGTGCCTAGCATATCGATTCTATATAAGCCACATAATTGTTTAAGAGTGTGCGTATGTGTGCGTATGTGTGTGCGTGTGTGTGTGAGCGTGTGTGTGAGTGTGTGAGAGTGTGTGCGTGATAACGAAAGAATGTCATATTGTATTTAAGTCAGCTTTTTTTTGCCTTTTGATAATTGCTTACAATGAGCTTTAAAGGTCTCTGCATTAAAATATCTACCTATTAAAACAAACATATATTGTATTTAAACATTTTTTTTATTATCATTATTATTATTATTATTATTTATAGCGCCCTGTTGAGTCATTGCTCTTGCACATCTATTCATGACTATGTGTAATTGTCATCATAAATAAATACAATTCTTGTTTATCTCATTTACATAATGGAACGACATATAACATATGTATGCATGTATGTCTGTATGCCCGATATACTATATAGTATATAGTATATGTTCAACATGCAGAAACTTGCTACAAATGTTTTCCTTTTTCTCTTTACTTATTTTTGTGTTTTTTTTTTGTGTTTGACGAAATGATTTTTGTTTTGTAAACTACATTTAATATATTATGTATTTTAAAAATTTAAAAACAAAAATAATATATATATATATATATGTAGTATAGATTTGATAGATTAAAAATATATCAAAAATAATAATTGCATTTAGTTTTGATATTCATATTGCTGTATATTGCTGGGTGCGTTTTACTTTCGTTTTGCTAGGCAGATTCACAATCGATTTCTTAAAAGCAATTATGAAATTTGTGCTTTGAATTAAGTTTGTTAAATATGTTTAAGTGTATTCATTCATTATAACAGTAAAGATTGCTGCTTCACACAGGCAAGACACACAATTATACAAACACACATTTCGATTATGAAAACACTTACTCCAAAATCGTATCGAAAAGATTTTGTAAAGACTCGGCATAGTTTAGACTCGAACTAAAATGAGCAAGCCAATTAGGAGTTACTCTTTCAATTGCAGTCCGATAATAATGTAATATGGATCAGAAGCATCTTTATAGGTATAGCTATATGTCTGTGTAAAAATAGTAGCTAATTGCATTAGCAAATTATCGGCAAAGATACCATCAAATAGGCGAAGGCGAATGCGAAGGCGAAAGCGAATCTGTTCAACTCTGGTTGCTAATCTCTGTGGCAACCGCTGGCGTTGCGTTGGTGGCAGCCTTGTCCAGGCAACGCAGCTTCTGGTACATGTGTATGTAGTGGGCCTGCAGCTGCCGTTGATAGCCGAGCACCTTGTCCTTTTCGGCACACCATTGACGCTTCTCCAGCTCGAGATTGATGCGAAAATCGTCGAGTTTCTCGCGCAGCTTTGCAATGTCCTCCGCATAGGTGGTTGACTCCTCGATGAGCGTGTCCAGTGTTTGCTGTGCCGGCTGTCCCTCATCCAGCTGCAGTCGCTTCATGATTGCATCCAGTTGCTGCTGTGGCGCCGTTGGTGGCGTCACAACTGCTGTCGCTGCCTGTGTCGTATATTTGCGCGTCTTCTGACAGATCTCATTGAGATTGTCCAGCTGCTGCTTGAGGCGCGTATACCGTCCGCACGGCTCTTCGCCGTATTCGTGGGCAATGGCCAGATCGGATAGCTCCTTGCGCAGCTTGGCCAGTTCGTTGGTTAGCGCACCAATCACTTGGTCCTTGAGCGCTATGATCTTGTTCAGCTGCTGTAACTGTTGCTCCTGCTGCTGCTGTTGCTGCTGCTCCTGTTGCTGCTGCTCTTGTTGCTGCTGCTGTTGTTCCTCCGCCTGCTGCTTTGGTTGACTTTGGCATGTGGTTGTCTTACAGTTGTTGTTGTTGTTGTTGGTGTTATTGTTGTTGTTATTGTTGTTGATATTGCTAATGTTACTGCTGTGTCTCAGGCTGACAATTGCATGATCCTTCATATTGATTTCAATCTAAGCAAAAGTAAAAACAACAAATACAATCGAAATTCAGAGCGAGTCCAATTTGCTGCAACTTACATGCGCCTCCTTGAGCTGCGTCTTAAGTAAAGCTATCTCCCCGTTCCGTTCACAAACCTTCCACTCGCTGTCCTCCAGCTGGACACGCAGAGCACTTATTGTCTGATGGGCGTCGCTCAACTGCTGGTTGAGTTCCTGGGCAGAGTATTGAAGCTGCTGCTCGGAGTTCTTTAAGCTCTTGTTGCTGCATCTGGTCAGGTCGAGTTGCTGCTGCAACTTGTGCAACTGCTCCGATTGCCGCAAATTGTGCTGTTTTAGCTGAAACTGTTGCAACGCCAGTAGCTGCTCCAATTTCTTGAACTTCAGCTGATACTCGCGCTGCTGGCTCTCATAGAAGAGCTTCAGGCGCTTTGTCTCGTGCTCCCAAAACACTTCCTTGTCCTAATACAACAGCAAACCAACAACAAAACAACAAAACAAAAGATATGTCAGTGAGGCCGTCGGGGCGGTGAATTTGTTATTTAACCTTTTGGACTGTGAAAATTACTTTCTCATTCTGTTCCATTGCCTGCCGCAGATACGACAACTCCGAATCGCGATCCTTAAGCGCCGCCTCCAGCTCCGATATGCCAGAGTCCGAGGGCGAGGGCGTCAGATCGCTGCCAGCGGCCACTGCGCTGCCTTTGCTGCAGATGATGCCAAATTGATAGACTTAATTTAGTTATCAGCTCCATTTTGGGCTGAATTTCATGCATTAAACGCTACCTGCTGGCGCCGTCCGGCCTATCATGACCAGTCAGGCAGTCCAAACCATGTCCCAGTCCCAGACCCAGTCCCAGACCCAGGCCGAGGGCATCCTCGTTCCCACTGCGCTGAACAACTCGATGGCCGCGTCTACGTGCCGCCAGGTGGCGCAGATCTGTTGTACCTGGCAAGAGACATTCAATTGCAACAAAAAACAAAGTTAAAAATTGCAGAACTGTATTTTTAGTAGAGAATATAAATGGCATCAAATGTGGTCAAAAATGTATACTTACTGCCAAACTTGTGCGTGGCAGTGGCCGTGGCCGAGGACAGCGGCACCAGGGAGGGTGTCGATCCGTAGCCGTACCGCTCGCCGGACACTGGCTGCTGTGCGGACGCCTGCTGCTGCTGCTGCTGCTGCTGCTGGGAGGCAATGCGGTAGTCCGGCTCAAACGGAATCGGCTTGAAGGCAATCGGACGCAGAAAGTTGCTACCGATACCACTACCACCGTTGCTGAGCTGCAGCGAAAGGCAACGCGATCTCAATCAATAACAAAAACAGGCACAACCCAATGGCACACCTTATGCCCGACTCAATGCCACGCCTCACCTGTTCTCTGACCTCGTCCGGTTGCTGCTGTTGCTGCTGCTGTTGTTGTTGTTGCTGTTGCTGCTGCTGCTGCTGCTGTTGCTGCTGCTGTTGCTGCTGCTGTTGCTGTTGCTGCTGCTGTTCGCTTATGGCCAGACGGCTTCCGGCAGCAATGGGCGTTGTTCGACGCACCGTCTGCGTCTGCGTCGGCTGGTTAAGCATTGTCGGCAGCGACTGCAGCACCTCCTCGGCCGGCCGGCTCTCGCCCAGCTCACTGCGACTCAGCTCGAACATTTGGCGTATATTGTGAAACTTGGTGCGCATCTGTGACCCGGTCATCGCATCATCATCCAGGTTACTGTGACTGCCAAACTTCTGACTGAGGCGGCGCTGCTCCTGGCGTGACTTCAACGTGCCCGTATGCAGCGCTCCATGGCCCGGCGATGGCATCTGCAGCAGCGGCGATCCCAACGCTGTCTGCCCCATGCTGCTCAGGCTTGGTGTGCTGCGTAGCGTTAGCGGCGCATTTGTTTCCAGCGACACGGATCGCTTGTGGCCGCGCTTGCCCAACGGCAGACCCACTTTGGGCATTGGCACCACGGCATGCGCCGGCAGAGCCATGTGTGTGGTCCCCGACATCGTCGAGCGTGCTGCTGTAATGTGCAACAGATGCATCCAATCAGTGATCAGCGATCAGTAATCAGTAATATGAAACATGCTCAGAATGAAAATCGAATGCGAAACAGTCTTCATATTTTGGACTTTTATTACGATTTTTGCTGATACCAATCGACCCATTATAGACTGGCTAATGTATTCGATTCGTTATTAGACTACGGTTTTGAAATCATGCTGCAACATTAATGATCATTGGCTGAAAGGCATTTTATCGATCAACGTGAAATGACACAAGACACAAGACACAATTCGAAGTGATAAATTACCATAAATGATTATTGCATTTTCTCTTGCATTCCCCACATTTTCAGTAAGTAAGTATTTGTATTTATTTATCGGTTATATATATATATATATATATATATATATGCATCTGTATTTGCCAATGTTTGTTTGTTAACAGCTTATGGCTTGGTTGGTGGTCCAATCCTCTCTATCTGGCTGCATTCAAGTTGCTGTTGCCAACGGCTAACGGTAAACCACTTCTTTAACTTATTTTTCTCTTCTCTTCTCTTCTCTTTTTTTTTTTAAATATTCATCTTATTTTGTAAAGTGGCGCACAGCACAGCAAACCCAAGCAACAAAACCAACCAATCAACGAACAACACACCTCACAAACTGATACTCTCTTGGTGTGCCACCATCTCTCCACCACCCCCCCCCCCACGCGCCCCCTGCCACTGCCCAAGCTCCACTCATCGAGTGTGGCACTTTCTTGTTTTGAGACTCGTCGACCTATATTCTTGCAACTAACTATAGCGCAACTATTTCTCTGGCATTGACAACACGACTGCGTCTGTCCACTGTCCACTGTCCACTGTCCACTGTCCACTGTCCGATGTCCACTGTATACTGTCCGATGTCCACTGTCCGACAACGGTGCTCAGTTTTATTGGGACCAACACAGACACTTGTAAGGTTCTCGCAACTGGTTTTGCGAAATGCGACAGCATTTGGCAACAGGTGGCAGATCGGCCGAGTGTGCCACCTTTTTTTGTTGCCATAACATTTTGAATTTCACCCAAGGTTAGCTGCGTATTTCAGCCAACAACTACACTTAGAAAAACCACCAAAATTGTCCTGCTAAAGTTGATTTTTCAAAAGTAAATTATACATTTTGAATGCTTTTTTCTCTGTGTATAAAGCTTGAGTAATCCTAATGAAATATGCAAAGAATTTTGGTGTTACCAATTTCAGTTAGGGCAGGTTCAGTTATAGCCTGAAGTTAAAGCCAAATTCTGATTTATGTCACCTTTGATATTCACAGGTTATTTACAGTTAACGGCAGCCAAAGCGTTTTTGTCTCTTGGCCAATCAGTGTATTGTTTTAATCCCATCTTAATATTTACCTGAGAATCACTGTTTTTTCTTTAGCCATATTTCCGTCTTTTGTCAACGTTTTTATGCGTTTTTCTCTTGTTTATTTCGCTCTTAGCTTTTTTGTCGTTCTGTGCTGTTCACTTTGTGTATTGCCAAGTTTCTTTCGATTCATTGCTTCATCTAGATGCTAGAAAGCTACAAACATGATTGGCTATTTATGTTGGCCAATTAAGTACATTATATGTGGTTAGAGCCAATTACATCAAATAAGCAATAATTGCCAAAAAAAAAAAATAAATGAATAAAATAATTCTTGCTGAATTGCTCAAACTAATGAGGAAATGATCGAATATCAAAACACTCAACTGGAATCCATTCTGCATAACTGAAAAGTACTTCTGTCTGTACTTACTTTTCTGTTAGCTAATTTTTGGTATGCTTGATTTGGAAAGGGCTTCAACCTCAGTCTCAGTGCTTCAGCATCTCCAAAATGAATGGTGACTGAATAAAATGAATGCTCAAATGTGATTGCTGTGTTTCCATTGATTTGTTATCACCATTGTGAGTATGACCCCTTTCACTGTTTGTCAATCTGCTTAGATATCGTTCAACACTTATCTTGTTGTTGTTTTTATTTGATAACGTTTTGTTTGAGGAATACCTAACTAATTTTAAACTTGAACGAAAGTATTACTAGTTTTCTCTACTCAAACTGGAGTCATTCATAGTCATTTTCTAATCGAACATATTTCTGGATTTAAGTTACTTTAGGTTCTTTGATATGCCGAATATTACAAAGCATTTGCTGACGCCACATTTTTTACAATAATCAACAATTTGACAATATACCAAATAATTTTATGTGTTTTTCAAGCAAGTACACATTAGTTGACAGTTTCTGCCCGACTAATCAAATAAAGTTAAAGTAATTGAAGTAATTGAGAAGTAATTGAGGATCATAGGCATCATACTTAGCTTGTTGAGTAGATCCACCCAACTCTGCCCACTGGCCAAGCTCCGAGTACGGGTTCCACAACTTTACTAAAGCGAGTTAGATTGATATAAAAACCTGTAAGTTCTACTGGATAGAGCTGGCATCGATCCGTATAATACTTAAACGCCTCTGGTACTCATATAGAATTGACTATTTGGATCTAGAAGCTGTTGAACCAAATACCACTGTGATGAATAATTTGGAGATCAAACGGAAAAATTAACCAATTTTGGATGAATGGTTCTGTGAAGCGACTTCACAAAAAGCTTCTCTGTGTTGGTTCTGAATGAATAGCGACCTTTATTAAGGAGTTTTGGTGTTTGTATCAGGGAAGGCCATCTTTTTAGGAGTGAATTGATTGCTTGAGTCATAGTCGAAATACCATAACACAATACGCTAATGAGCCAAGGAACCTAATCACAATGAAGACATTATCTACAGTTGGAATCAGTCTATATCAGTCGCCATTTAAATATGCATAATATGTATTTATTTAGTTGTTATAACAACCAAAGGGCACATTGTGAAACTGAGCAGTAAATGTGTAATTAATTTGTAAGATTGAAAGCAACTATTAAAGTGAATAAACCAGATTCGCTTGACATTTGCTGCAATTTGCGAGCGCTTGTTGTGGCTCGATGCAGTTTGGCTAACTGTTAGATAACATTCAAGACCATTCAAGCTCATCGAATGGATGGCGGCGCATTCATTTCAATTGACATGCGCCTCAGTTGCGGCTTCAATGCTTTCCACATTGTCTTTAATTGCATTACAGTACACACACACACACATACACATATATATGTATATATATATATACCACTTTGCACTTAGATACGACTGGGGTAAATCACATATAAATATTTCACAAGATTTTCTATTATATGCTCGCTAAAACGCACTAAACCGAGCCGAGCCGAGCCAAGCCGGGCCGGCTTCAGTGGAGCAGCTCCATTGTGGACACGTTTCGCAACGGCAATCGCAACAACAACAACAACAGCAACAACAGCAACAGTAACAGGAATGAAATCTTAGCAGAGTTTTGTAGGCCCGTCTCAAACAAAGCCGGCAACAAAGCGGCCGATCAGGCGACAATTTCAGCAACAATCAACGCCAACGACGATCGTCGTCGTCGTTAAACTGCCAATGTAATTTATATACTTCTGCCGATGGCTTGTGAACACACACACACACACACACACACACACACACACACACACACACACACAATCTGATAGAAAGAAACAGAGACACTCTCACACATTAACTGTTAGTTTGAAGTATCTGCAAAATGTATCTGGCAAAAGGCAAACTGAATAAAAAATAAGACGAAACGGACAAAAAGACAGACAAAACAACAGACAGACAACTGACAACTGACAGAAAACAAAACCCGTTCGCATTTTGGCCGCCGGCCCGTTCTCGGTGACCAAAGCCAATCGCTTGATTTTTGCTTTTGAAAGTTTCCATCAATGAAAGTCCCAAAGTTTTTCGGACAGCACCAAAATCATAATATCATAAAGCAAAACCCAACAACAAAAAAAATCAAACTCATAAACAATAGCAACAGCAACAGCAACAACAACGACAACGACAAGCAGCGGCTCAGATCCGCATCGTTGGCCATTCAATCAGAACTCGCATTTGCATTCGATTGATTTTGAAAAGTGTTTTGACCCTAAAACAACTGACGGCGAAACAACAAACTCGTTGAAATAGCCGTCATTTCATGTTATGGCTTTTTATTTTTATTTTTATTTGTGTTTTGTTTTGTTTTTTTTTTTGTTGGATTTTTCGCCTAGCCACACGGCGTATGAGTAATAAATGCGTTAGCCATAAGAACTTAAACAGGCAACACAGTCGCAGTCGCAGCAGCCGCAGTCGCAGTCGCAGTCGCCATCGACTTGACCATGTCATCGTCGGTGGCCGGTAAGACCGGGCCCCAGACCAGCTGCCCCATCGACATTTTTCCCACGCTCGCAGCCGCAGTTTATTTTTTATGCACACTGAATACTAACTGCCTTCATTTGATTTGCGTTTTTCGTGCAGCCGCACAGTGCAACAAATGCAATTTGTTATGCTTGCTTACTTTTTAAATGGTTCCTTTGCCACTGTGGGAAGTAATTTTCAAATTCAATTATCTGCTTTAATCTAAAATGTTTTTATATGCGAAATCCTAAAATTCTATTGTTTAATTTAAACAACAAAAGCAATGCAAAAGATGATGTGAGACTTCTGTGTCGATATATGTACATAAAAAATATGATCTGGAAAATAAGACACATTTTTGTGTAAATTTTTGAATGAATTAAGAAAAGTCAAATACAATTTTCCGGCTTAGATACAAAATAAGTTAATGCTATTTTTTCAATATTGTTCATTATTATTATTATTTTGATTTTTATTATTTATTTATTTTTTTCACTGTGCACTGTATGCTGCGAAATTAATATTGCTGTTGCTGTTGTTGTTGTTGTTTTTATTGTTGTTGCTTTTTCCATTTAGTTTTTGCATTTGTATCTGGTATCTCAAAGTCCGAGCAAAGGCAAAGCAAATGCCGCCAAGCGGTTGAGTTAGTAATTTATTGTTGATTGTGAATTTTTAATTGAATTCATTTAGACTGTAACGATGTCGACTTCGACTGAAATGTTTGTTGTTTTCTTTTTCCTTTATCTATTTATTTTGGCTTCAATAATTGCACTCCAAGTCGCTGGCATTGCGCAGTCGTAAAAAAAAAAACAAAAACAGAAACAAAAACTAAAGTTGAAATCAGTCTTAAGAAAAAATGAAAATAAATAAATTACCAACTAACGGCACTAAAAGAAGCATTGTATAAGCGTGACGAAAACCAGCCAGCAACAATAGCAACAGGCACAGCAGCAGCAGCAGCAGCAGCAACAACAGCAACATTAAATGCAGCTAAACTTTTCTTTTATATTATTTATTTATCGCCTGGTAGTTTTTCATTTAAGCGCAATCAAAATGCATTTCAATTTCAGGTTTCGGTTTCGATTTCGGTTACGTTTTTATTTTTATTTTTTTTTTATTATTATTTACATTTTTGGTCAGCTGCGATTCAGATTTTGAAACCCGAACCACAAATTTACTTTCGTTTTGCATCACTCAAATGATTCGAATGATTCGAATGATTCGAATGATGATTGCAAAAGGTCAACGCAGAAGTTTCTGTGTCTGCACACAAAAAGACATACATATAACATAAATGTATGTATGTGTGTGTGTGTGTGTGTGTGTGTGTGTGTGTGTGTGACGTCACTTTAATATGATTACGTTGACGACGACTTTGATTTGGCCATTATGCGGCATTATGCGGCATTATGGCGGCAACGACTACTTTATTCATGCATTTATCATTTATCATTTATCATTTATCTTGCCACCCGATCGTCAGCACCTCTGCAACTGCTCATCAACACACTTATGCGCCTAAATGCAACCGCTTGCAACATCTCAGCCCGCAACGCAGTTCGGAAATCGGAATTCGAGACCGCCCCAGTCGATTCGATTGACATCAATCTGTGTGTGTGTGTGTGTGTGTGCGAGTGTGTATATGTGTGTGTGTGTGTGTGTGTATTGGCATAAATAAGCCGTGGTGGAAAGCGCCTCGCACAAGCATTCCATCACCTCGATGGGTGTGTGTAGCGCACCCCGCAGCTGTGTGACCAGTTGACCAGTTGACCAGTTGACTAGATCCACTGACAGCCGCAAGTGGCCCAACATCATCATCATCATCATCAGCAGCAGCAGCAGCAGCAGCAGCAGCAACAGCAGCGATGACCTTGGCGCTGGCTGGAGCGATTTGTGATAGTTGTGGAATGGGAGGGAGGGAGGGAGGGAGGTGTATCTGGGCAGTAAGCGGCTCTATGCTCGATCTACGAAATGGGAGTGGGCCAGCAGATTGTTTTGAGGCCACAACTAGCGCAGCTCAAATCTCTTTTTGTTCAGCTTAAATTCATATTGGAGGATTGTGCAAATGCCAGTTGGCTGCATAATCAATGCTTAATGCCTGCTAATAACAATAATGCTATCAATATATTTGTGGGGCCTTCATCTACCTGCGATGCAGTTAGATCTAGGAATTCAGGAATTTTAGTCTAGTTGAGGGTTTCCATGCCACTCGATACTACTGGGATACTACTGCTGATTACATCTAGCTTCGCCAGCTGACATCTTGGACTACAGTATCCTGTCAGGAAACCAGTCAGTATTCGAAGTCTTTTGGCTTGCTTCGACCTGGTTCCTCTGTTCAGCTCCACATCTGCAGATGTCTTTCATTGAATATTGCGAATAGAAATAACTCATTCATTTAACTTTGAAGACATTATTGTACAATGGCAAAAAGTTGATTGGAGCTAATTAAATGCTTTCCAAATCAATAAACAATGTCTGCATTAGATTGACTAGAAAGTGTTGCACAACAGATTTGTAATAATATATATCTATATATAAATATATACTTGAATAGTCATCACAATTGTTGCTGTTTTTTTTTTTTTTTAGTTGTTCAACAATTTTTGGCAATTTGAATGGTTTTTTTTTCCGGGGGGTTTTTGCTTGCTTTCCAAGCCACGCAAGTACACCCACTGGCCACTGAGCTCTGAGCATCCGACTATCTGAATAACATGTGAATAACTGTTGGCAATAGCTTTTGATTGTTTCGCTTCCATATGGGCAGAGTCTGAAACAATGAAGTGGCCCAAATTGATGCGGGCAACAATCACCGTAAATCTCAAGTTTAGCGAAATCAATCAAGTACGAATATTATGATCACTACTAGATACCCTGCAAATAAAGGCAATGGGCGCACTACTATAAAAAAATGTATTCCAATTAGAAACTGAACCGATTTAAGTTCACAACTAGAGGAAAATACCTGTCAACTGCGGCTCATCTATGAAACTCTTGTTGTCCAGCATTTGCTGGGTATACTATATATATATATATATATATATATACAACGAAAATCACAATAGAATGCCTATATATAGTTTAAGGCATGTAGGCATAGACAATTTAAGCGCTTCAATGGTTTTTATTTTCATATTGACTTCGATTTTGATTTCTGTTTGTGTATTTTGTAGATTTGTATTTTGTAGATTTGTATTTGTATTTTGTAATGCTGTTGTCAAAAACTATTGACCTTAAATTGTCGCAAACGCGTTGGCGTAATGAGCCCAAATTCTTGCCCATGACAGCAGATCAGATCGGAGCGACTATTTAAAGCGAATGAGCTGATATTTATGGTATTTATGCGACTTGGCTGCTTTTGGTCACATACAGCTACAGCAAAACTATGCAAATTGCTGATCGCAGGAAGCCCGCACTCATCGAGTTGTTGTTGCTGTCGTTGTTAGTGTTGCTGCTGCTGTTGCTGCTGCTGTTGCTGTTGCTGTTACTGTTACTGCTGTTGCTAATGATGATGGCAATGACAGCTATGACAGTTGCGACGCATATGCAAATCAAGTTTCGGTCAATTGCACGGCCAATTAACAACAACAGCAACTCAATATCCGGGCACGGGCTATGGCTCTGGCTCTGGCTCTGGCTCGGGCTCGGGCTCCACTCAGTGGGGCAATTAAATGACCAACGCTTGAATCGGCACAACAGCAACAATTACGAATGCGGAGCAGGCAGCCGTGGCAGCCACAGCCACATGCAACAGCGCTTTCACTGACCAGCACCAGCTGCTGTCAGTTGCGGCACATTAAAAAAAACTACAAATAAAAATAAAAAATATTGCTAGGATAAATTTAGTTATTCACATTCAAATCTTCAGCGTTTTCAGTTTTTATATATATACATATACATTTGTATATATATGTAAATCTGTATTCAATTATTTGAACAACAATGTTCATGGGTTGTAAAAGCAACCAAAGAATGCCTGCTTTGAATCAAGCATATTTCACTGAGCTTTGCAAAAATCTCAATTGCAATTTCCCGATTTATTTGCAGTGGTTCGCTTCCAGCTGTCAGCTGCCAGTTGGCAATTGTCAGCTGACCACTGGGTTGACCAGTGCTGCTCCAAAATCCTAGCCAAAGATTAAAGCGTGGGCGAGCATTGGCTTTCCCACGTTGCTGGCTGGTGTGGCTGGTGCGGCTGGTGCGGCTGGTGCGGCTGGTGCGGCTGTTGTTGTCGTCTTTGGGCTTGGTCAGCCATTAGTCACGCTCGGAGTTTTGTTTATGTGGCGCATTCGCCCGAAATCGCAGCAAATAGACATTGGCCGTTGTCTTTGGCACAGAACAAATAAACAAATTGTAATGTGTTCGCCAATATCCCATAGATGTGGTCATTGTAGCAATTCCCATACTTTAACCAATTCCAATTCCAACTCCCCTTCCCAGTCCCAATCCCGTTGGCATTTTAAAGTTTCCAGTTGCTGCTGATGTTGCTGTTGCTGCTGCTGCTGCTGCTGCTGCTGCTGCTGATGATGATGCGCATGTGTTGCCCCAAGGCTTATTATTGTTATTGTTGCCCGTTTGTTTGCATAATAAATAAGTCAGGCTAAGAGCCAAGTTTATGCCAACATCAGCAATACGAAACAATAACAACAGCAGCAGCAACAGCAGCAGCAGCAACAACAACAACAACAACAAGAGCAACAAAAAAAGCCTCTGTCTTCACTGTTGCTGCCGTTGGCGTATGTTGCTGCCGTGAGACATTTGGCGCCAGCAGCAACATCCACACTTTATCGTTGTGTTAGCCAAGCGGCATTTAAGCCGCTAAAGCGGCCACTTTGTTGCACAAAAGATGGCAGCCCAGATCGTCCTATAAAGTTGTTGCACTCTTCATTCTCGCCATGGGAAGCGATCGCCCATGGAAGTCAGCGTCTCCCTCTCAAAATTGGAATCGGAGTCGGAGTCGGAGTCGGAGTTGGAGTTGTAGTCGGTGTCGGTGTCGAAGTCATCGGGCCATGACCAATGCGCGTTCTGTGCAATTTACAATTATTGCAAGTGGGAGCTGTCTATGCGCATCAGAAATTGCCGACACTCCAACAAAACTGTAGCTGGCGAAGGCGTTGATCATTGCTGCGCCTTCTACACACACACACACACACACAGCGCCAATTGTACCGGAAACCTATGGGGCTTGGCCCACGATTTGTAAGTTTTTAGGGTCGCAGGTACTTTTTTTGTTGCTATTTTGTTTCTTTGCAATATGTACAAATTGCTTAGGTAGTATGAAAGTATGGCCATTATTCTAGAAATTTAAATACAAATATCTTTTTCAAAAGACTAAATAAAAGCGGAGATCTGCATTGTGTTCAGTTTTGAAAAGTTGAAGTGTTGATTGAATAATCAAATTGATCAATATCAAAATGTTGAACATTCCACTCGCTTGGCATTTATTTAACAAAACTAAATAAATAAATATAAATAAAAAGAAAAAAAATAGATATATATATATATTTATTTATTATTATAATAGTTTCAATGGATGGTGGTAAATGGCTCTTCAAGGCGAACTGCTTTCCTATTGCCTGGACGTTAATGGAACGAATGGAACTGCCTTGAACCAAATTCTTTACAGGATTGAGCTGCAGACTGGCGTGACTAAGATGAGTTAAGCTAATCGTAGATGGATTTACATTCATATATAATCGCACTGCTCAACTTCAAATTGCGTTTGCTACAAGATCAAGATCTTTTACTGTTACTGGTAAGTCTGGTAAGTCTCTCATCTTCTTTCATTTAAATGTATGTAGGAACAAGCATATATCCAAATATATATATATATATATATATATATATATTGTAGGTGAAGCTCACCTACATTCACGTGCATTCAAAATGAACAGATAGACGAGCAGATGGACAGAGAGAGGGAGAGAGAGGGAGACAGGGGAACTCATGAACGGACGCACTCAGCGAACAGTATCAGAAAGTGATCATAAATCTGTATAACCTGTATGTTGATTTTCACCAACTCACTCGGCACAAGCACACACTCACACACACACACACACACACACACACATACACACATATATACATATATATGTACAGCTAGATATGTACTCGCTTATAACGAGGCAGAGTTGGAGTCGCGTTCTGTGTGCCCCCAAACATAAAAAGTGAATTTTTGCGGCACTCGCTCCACTTCAGCCTTCGACTTGGTCGCCTTTGTTTATTGTTGTTGCTGTTGTTTTTGTTGTTGTTGTTTTTGGATGACTTTTGTACACTTTGTGCGCTGTTTGGTTTTTGTCTTTGGCTCTCGCTTACTTTATTTTATTTTATTTTATTTTATTGTATTTTATTTAGTTGTCTTTTGTTTTCTATTTTGTTTTGTTTTGTTTCGCTTCGTTTCGTTTTTCCCCCTTTTTTTGCGCACTTGGCCTTAATTGCGCATGCGCGCACTTTCAATTCCTTGGTATGATGACGCTTCGTTTGATTGGAGGGGGTGGGGTGGGGGGTTGCATGGGGGCACAGAGCGTGTGTCAAATTGATGCTGTGGCAAAGTGGATTTAAAGTGATGCGACTCCGCAATGTTATAGTTCTCAGCCCATACGTGAGGCGGCGAGGCATGGGGGGCATGATTGAGCGGGCGAATCCAAACGAAAATTGCTCTCAGCCAGTGCGAATCGAGTGCCTGACCAGCTGGCAAGTTCATGGTAATAGCAAGCGACAAGAAGACAATCCAAATACCGAAGGCTGCTTACTCTTCCTACTACAATATTGTAACTAAATTGCACTTATATTCAACACTTCAACTTTATCAACTTTAAAATTGCTTTACTAAATTCAGAGATATCATTTTTCAATGAGAAATAAACCTTATGGCGTTGATCGTTCCTTATTGGCACAGCACCAGACTTATGGCTTAATCTTTGTGCTTAAACCCAGTTCGAGTGGAGTTCTATTAGCCGTGACGCGAATCCCATTCATGCGTAGAAAAATGCAAAGCCTGAATGAGCATGCTATGCTACCCTGATCTGATTGAAGTGTATCGAGAAATAAAAAATCAAATAAAATAAAATAAAGCAAAAATAAAACAAAAATAAAAAAGAGCTTTAAGATTGTCTCGCACACAGATTTCTAGAGGCTGTCAGAGGCAGTGAGATGTTTTTATTTGATATATACATACATATATATGAATATGTATCTGCACATATATTTTATATTTCTTTCTTTTTTATTTATGTTTTTTTTTGTTTTTTTTTTCGTTGCTACTTTGGCAACAGGTTCGCCGATGTTGAGAAAAAGTCAAACGCCTCAATAATCATCGACGGCTCCGAGAGCAGCGACTCCAACTCCGTTGGCTGGCTGGGCACACTGGCAGCCGGATAAAATGAGGACAACAACAGCGACAACTTTAATGAGGTTATGTCTAGCTGGTGTGTATCTGTGCAAATGTATCTGTATCTCTATCTGTATCTGTATCTGTACCTGTACCTGTATCTGTATCTTTCTATATCTGCATCTGTGTATCGGTTTGCGTATGTATGTCAACTGGGATAGGCAGCCAGTCGGCCAGGTTTGGATTTTTTGTATCTTTTTTCCCTTTATTATTATAATTATTTTTATTAATTTTTTGTTGTTTTTTTTTGTGTGTGTCTGTTTGCCGAAACAAACATAAACCAAGCAAAACAACCAAATGCAATGCATATTTGCTTACCTCTTCCTGGGCTCTCAATGCCTGCTACGAGCACTCGTAATTGCTGTTGACTTTTGTTGTCTGTTGACTGTGTTGTTGTTAATGTTGCTGCATGTTTTTGTTAGCTTTCAGCAAAATTGCACAAAATCATAAAATTACAAAATATCCAAAAGGTGTAATAAACACCAGAACAACTCTATAAAATACGCACAAGATTCGTTATACTCTTCACTTCACACTACAACGAAATCAAATCAAAAAATAAAATAAAAAAATAAAAAAAAACGATAACAAAAACAAATCGTGGATAGAGCGAAAAAAAAAGCCGTTGTACGCCTGCGCTTTCAAAATTGTTTTGGCAAAGCTTTTTTCGAAGACGCAGACGCAGCGCCAACTTTCACGTACGAGTGTTCAAAGCAAACTGACTACGGCGTCGGCGATGGCGATGGCGATGGCAACGGCAACGGCAACGGCTCCTCCAATACGATTGCGACTGCGCCAATCACTGCTGCCAACGAGCAGCTCTGGCAGTCTAGCCGTTTTACGGCTAGAAATAAGCAACAAGCGTATAATTTAACATTTTAACAGACGACGCATAGTAGTTTAAGCACAACTAATAATGTAATTTATATATTTTAGTGGAATTTTGTATACACTGGTTAGGAAAGGAATAAGAAACGTGTAATAATATATTTTGTTTGATATTTGTTACTCGCAGGCCATCAATTAAAATCAGTATAAGACAAACTGTCAAAATTCTATTTTATTCGGCCTAAGCTGACAGCACTGTTGCGCCTGTTGTTTTCGCTTAGTTGGCGTTGCCACTGCGTTGCAATTACGCGACTGATTCGCTGCGACCGCAATCGCTGTCTGTGTTGCCTATCAACGGCTTCGACGTTGACTTCGCCGCACTTGGCTCGGTGATTAGCCGCCAATGCTGCCACAGTGGCAGCCGCCTTGTCTCAGTTAATTT
This sequence comes from Drosophila villosipedis, assembly GCA_035043025.1. Classification (NCBI taxonomy): domain Eukaryota; kingdom Metazoa; phylum Arthropoda; class Insecta; order Diptera; family Drosophilidae; genus Drosophila; species Drosophila villosipedis. The sequence continues at coordinate 1,079,780 of JAWNNF010000024.1, forward strand.
CCTTCAATTTTGCGGCTTTTCGCATATGGGTTAGTACTCATACACACACATATGCATATGTATGCATGCACATGCATTATGTTTGTGTGCACATAAGAATGATTGTACGATTGTACGATTATTTACTTTACCTGTTCAACTGTACATTCAAAATGATCGTCCGCAAATTAACCCATAAAGTTAATACATTGCTTTTGCTTGAACTGCCTTTGGCTGTGCTGGACCCTGACTACAGTTTGCATGTTGATAGATCAGCATATCAAATTCTTAAGATTCTTATCGAACATTTTATATGTACATATGTATCTCAATCTAATTTTTGACATCAGCATCTTTCCAAGCATTGCGATTGTTAAGAAACCTTACCTGTACCTGCCTTCTAGCTAGATGGGTACTTAAATATGTACGGTCGATCGTATGGACTGAAACGCATCAATATCATTCGAAACATAATCACGTTGGCTTTGGCGTTGAGTATTCGATTAGTATGCAAACAAGGTGGCCTCTACGAGTGGTGGCTAATTAAATCAGAACTCAAGCGGAAGATACTCGCAACATTTAGTTCTTATCCATAACTGATCTGAGTGCGAGATTTGATTTTATATTTTCATTATGATGAGTAATAAAATTTGAGCAGGTATGGAAACAAAATAAAAACACCCGGTATACATAATACTTATGCATATATAATATATAATATGATAAATACAAGAATGTTGCATGTTCCTTAAAATGTGTATTTATCACCAATTAAATTTAGCTCCTGCATTGTTTTTACTTCGGCTTTCTGATCTCAAAGGTCTCGTAAGTATATTTCTGAATAGGCTTCAAGTTTTTGATGCTGAACTCCTTGATGGCTGCCACATATTCGCCTGCCGTGCCAACCAAATGCTTGAATTGTTCGATCAATTTGCCCTCGCCTTGCAGCTGGCCCTTATAGACATCCGTCGCCTCCCGCACTATATAGCCGCGTATTCCCAAAAGCTGGGCCTGGGCAAGGGCGAATAGCTCGAGCGCCTGCTTGGGCAAATTTGCATGGATCTCGTAATCGCAGGCCATAATACCCGGCTTGGATTTATCCGCTGGCGCCATTTCCAATTCCTTGATAAACTTAATAATTTTTGCTGACTGAAATTCTAACAGATGCTGTAAACTAATTTGGAATGCCTGCTTTTCATTCACACGGAAACCCGAAACAAATTATGAGCGTTCAACACGAACTAGGCAAACGACTCTCAGATTGCTGAGACAAGCCAACATCAAATTGCTGCTTGTTAAAGCCAACTCTAATCTTGGCAATAGATCAGCAGCTAAAGAAAAAGAGGGGCAAATAAAAATGCAAGAGCTGGCCAAGAAAAGTAAAACAGCAACAAATGGCAACGTTCACAATTAATTCTCGTTATTAATACATATTATATTATATTAGATAAGAATATAATTAAAACCAAAAAACAGTAAGCAACAGTAACAACAAACAAAAAAAAAAAAGAATCAATTTTAAATTAAATCACAACTCGGTTTTAAGTCTTTTTGTAGAATGTAACTGCTGAGCGGTATTTGTATCTCAAGTCAGTCTAGAAGCGATTTATCTCAACTTTGTTTTTCTTCGACTCTTCCGTTAACACGGGCACTGCGGTGCGCCTAGTGGGGTGAACGTAAGAAATGATTATAAATTAAAAAAAAATTGCTTAATTAAATAGCGAAGACAACGACAACGACAGCAAAAGCAAAAGCAATAGCACACGCAGAGGCAGAGGCAGCTGAGGCAACACACACACACACACACACAATAAAGACAATGCAACAAGTTGAGGTAGCTAACAGAAGGGCGGAAAAGAAAACAAGAACAATTATCTGCAATACACCGAAGATAAGATACTCTTCAATAAGTTTGATCTGATGATTGCTCAAAAATCGCAAATTTGAACTTGAGTTAAAGTCATAATTGAACAGCTTGATTTAAATAACGAAAAATACACATACAAACATTCAAATATCTAAAAAATCTGTACCCAGTTGCATTATCAGCAATGCCTTGCATATACTATCCTTTACATATAGAGTTTTCCATATTTATAACTTATAACTCTGGATAACTTTTAAAACTATATTCACATTTACGTTCAATTTGCTGAGTTTATTTTTATATGTATATTTTTTAAGTATTATTAGATGCTGTTAAAAATCTTCTTTTCATTTATAATGTGAGAGTATAAATAGTATGTTTCTACATATATCTATATAAATATGCACATGTGTGCTAAAGTCAACAATGTCCATAATGAATACGTTTAGGCTTTTGTTGCTTGTTTTGTGAATTGAAACTAAATGCGAAAAGTTGTCAACCTTTGGGGCACTTTACACTTACACACTAATGTCGCCTGGCACGTGACGTCATGCAGCGTGTGTAAGCGTAATTTTCCCAGAGTCAGAAAATTCACTACACGCAATTATGCGCAATTTTCTTGGCAGTGGAACGAATGTGGAAAAAATGGCGCGTAATTATTATTATATAAGTCCAGCTCCAGATTAAACAGATACAGCCAGCCAGATGCACACACACACACACGCACACGCACAGAAGTAGATATAAAGGTATACAAAGGCATGCATAGACGAGTATATATTTAATGGATTCCTGTTAACAATTTCATATTCGATTAGCAAACGTTGTTCGTGACTGAACGGAATTAAGCTTAAGTGCTAAGTATATAGATACAAATGTTCACATATAAATTGTATTCAAAAAAAAGTAATAATACACATAGGTATTATATAGATGGGTATACATGATATTCATATAGTTTACACAAGATTCATTTTTGCATTTTGACCCACACAGAAGCCATGAGAATTTCGATTCACCAAAAAAAAAAAAAAATTATAATATATATATATACATATATATATATATATATGTTGGAGACCCCTGTTTCGGTTTATTTTTTTTGGGGGGGGGGGGGTGGGGGTCTTACGTTCTGCAAATGGACAGCGTGTCCAGTAGAAAGACGGCACCATTGATGATCATCAACGAACCGGCAGCGATGGCATTACGCTTGCGATCCTTCAAGAACTCATACATATCATGCCACTCATCAATGACCAATGCTCCAGAAGCCACAAAGAGAATGCAGCCAAGCAGCGAGATCAGCGCATTGAGGCGTTTCTCCACAACCGAACCGATAACGTGTCCTGCGCGATGCAACAAAAAAGAAAAGAAAAAAATGAAAACAGAGAAAACAAATTGAGAATCACATTTGAATTGAAGTTGGAATTTGTGTGGGCGTTGCGAGTACTCACCGACCAGCAGCACGGCACAGATAATTGTGAAGCCGCCAATGGTGCCGCAGACAATCAACGGACGCTTGCTCAGATCCCCGACGACCTCATAGAGCACGATGCAGGCAATGGCAATGCCCTGTGAATAATAATAGAATAGAATAGAATAAAAACAATATCATTAATAATATGCAATTACTAAATACGTGAGCATGAGTTGGCCCTGGCCAAGAGTAATATCTAAACCAAGAACTGTTACCATTTTCGGTTTACAGAGTGTATCTCAATTATGTCATTATGTCATGGATAGATTTGTGTATTGAGCCCAACAGAATCAGTATAAATAACTAAAGTATGCAATCAATATTGGATGATCTGTGATTTTTTGTAAATATTTATTTGGCATTAATTACGACAATTGTGTCGGCAATAAAAATAACAGCAGCGACAATGGCCAACACTCCAGATGCCAGCATGGTGTTCTTATCTCTGGCCACCTCATAGCAGCCAGACCATCGATCGAGAATGATGGCGCCAGTCGACACAAATAGCACACAACCCGAAACGCTAATGATTATATCGATGCGCTTGTCCACATTGGCGCCCAACAGGTGTCCTGCAATTGGATTGCAATCGGCATTCAGGCAATTGTGGCCACAATGTACAATTGGTACATTTTTATAGTTTTATTACCTACGCTGAGGGCACTGCATATGATCAGGTAGCCGGTGAGCGTTCCACAGACCAACATCGCCTGGCTGCTATAGCTGAGATCCGCCACGCTCTCAATCAAAATGATGATGCTCGCTGTGAATATCTGCGATGAGCGCACTCAAAACACGGATCAGGCACAGAATCAAACAGACAGACAGACAGACAGACAGGCAGACAAACAGATAGACAAACAGACAGACAGTCAGAGAGTTGACACGGATAACTCGATTGGAGTTGGAGTGTTGGAAGGATTCACGATCATTTTTAAGTTGAAAGTATTGTTTTATAGAAATGAGAAGACGCAACATGAAATTATGAATAACATCTATCGGAACCTTTAATAGATTTGTCCAGTTCAAATTATATTGGACACCGCAAGTGCTATTTATATGCCATATATTTTGCCATTTAAATCGACCAAAGTCGATGGGCTTAAGCACCATACGCAATTCACAGTTCGCAATTCGCAATTCTGGCAATGAGGTATGAGGTATGAGGTGATTGGGCCAATTTGCTTATCAAATATGAAAATTATTTTGACATTGATAGCGCGAAGCTAAATGGCTAAATGGGTGTAATAATATTGATGAGCCATTTAGCACTCAAACTGTCAACAAATGGATCAATTTAGCTATCTAAGTATGTGTGTATATATAAGTAAATGTGTTTATATCGAATACAAATGAATTGCGGACGCGCCCTGGCTATAAATGTGGCAAGTGTGGCATATGGTAGCCAGGGCAATCAATCAATCAATTAGAAGCGCCGTTAGTCGCTGCTAATTGCCAAAAGCTAAAAGGATGCGACACGGTTACGTAATGCGTAATACGTATCCTGCACAACAACAACAACAACAACAACAACAACAACAAACTACCCACCTACACCAATTGTTTGATTTGTAATGCGAGCTGCTTGCAACAACAACAGCAACAACAATAATTATGGCAACAAAAGGTCATTAGAGTATCATGTTTGGGAGCGTTGAGATAACACACACACACACACACACACACACAGGCGGCTGGTGGCTCATATCAGTCACTATATGGATGCAGACACATACATCGCATCGCATCGCTTGGATGGGGATGGGGATGGGGATGGGGATTACGCATTGTGTGCGTTGCGGCCATTAGCGGCACATAAAATTGGCTGCTACCACAAAATGATGAATGTCAATACCAATAATTACCAAATGCTGGTAGCCATTTGTTTGCACTTTCCACGCACATTTCACCGTTAAATGAGAATGTTCGCAATGCTTAAATACATACAACAAAACATACATAAATATTGTCAGCTGACTGACATATTTATATATATATATATATATGTCAATGTCCAACGAGAGAGGGACTAACTAAAAATAAAGTCACCCATACCAATAATGAGCTTCTATTCAAAGTTGAGTCCACAATGATTACCAAAATGAAAATGACTTAATGGCTTAAACAATTTGTGGTTTGGTCTGCGTAGATTATGATGGACACTTAAATATTTCATTGCCAATTCATAGCAACAAATTGTGTGGGGAATACAAACTGCTTCCGCAATAAGGGCGGCCCATGTAATCACAATTCTGTATCTTATTAAAAAAGAGGAAAAAAGCAAATTGCTTGCAGACTATATAGCAAGCATAAATTGAACAATATATCAACCCGGAACCGGAAGCACGTCTTCAAAGATGCCAGTAAAACCTTCAGTTGGAACTATTGCTCTCAAGCTGGGGATTATATATCATGCAAATGTACATGTATGTATATAAAAGAGCATTAGTTGAGTTGGTTTAATTGCTAAACTAAATTTACAAACAGCACACAAACTATTGAATTGGTTGCTTTGAAAATCACGAAATAACAGTGGAGATTATCATGGCTTAATTTCAGCAAATCTTCAAATTCTGTACTGTTGTTACAACAAATGAAATGAGGCTAACTGGATATGTATATAGCATATACCAAAGCATATATTCGAAACTTAAAGTCTGTCGCTTTTATGGCCCCTGAGTTCGACTAGTTCACTCAAGAATATAGATTTATATATATTATATTTTTCAATGCACATTCAGAAACATATTTCGCTTTTGAAGCCTACACAATTTACATGTGTTGAAGATCGTTGCCTGGTTCACCTCCAGCTCCCACCAGGTGTGCCAGGTTCAAGCACAAATAGCGCACAAAGTTGGAATTTCAAATTAGTTATGAAACCGCCCAAAACTCACGCCAAGCGGCTGCTGGCCTAAAATTAGTCTAGCAACATGCCCATATATCAATTTGATTTCAAATCAGGCACGGTTCGCGTTAGTTAAAGGCCTGTGGCAATTAATTATGTGCTGCTGACATGCCTTTGACATTGGCCAACATGGCTCGGTTACTGGGCTGCCACTCAAGTGCCCGTCCCTCCCCCGTCCCGTCCCACCCCAGGCTCATTGTTCGACTGGCAGAAGAGGGGAGGGGAGAGACACGCAAAACAATAATAAAGAAAAAAATTAAAAAAATGTCGATGTGAACAATAACAAATGCGCTGCGAACAGCGCCACAGATTCGCAGTTAAAACATTTATTAGCTCGTAAACAGATTTGCGAGTGTGTTGCACAAATGGTTTTTAGGCGGAGCAAAAAGCGCCAAACTTGAAGGTGGGTCATGCCTCTGCCTCTGCCTCTGCCACTGCCTCTGCCACTGCCACTGCCTCGACCAGTCCATTTTGCACACATGTGAATCTCTCTTTGTGGGCGTATAGGCATAGTTATAGGTGTACTCGGTGTATATCTAATGCAAACAATTGCTGTGTGTGGCACCTTATCTGCAATGCTTTGAGCTCATTCCCATGACCGGCGAGCAGGCCATGCGCCATCAACAAATATTTAGCCAGAAATGTGGAATGGCTAGCTACACTTATTGTTTGTGATTCTCGGTACCTGGTGAGCTGGTGAGTCAACTGTCGATAGCTGATATTCCTCCTGCTGCTGCTGCTGCTGCTGCTGCCTGTTGCTGCTGCTACTGTTCAGCTCAGCTAATTAAGTGAAACAAAATTAAATATTGCTTATGCCGCTCACACCATATTTTGTTGTTGTTGTTGTTGTTGTTGCTATCGCTATTGTTGTTTATTCAATGCAGCCCCAGCAGCGACGACCTTTGACGACTGCTCCATTGGCGCACATGGCGTATGCGTAATTTGAATCTGTTTTGCGCTCGCACTCACTCAAATCATGACATCATCATCATCAGTATCATCATCAGCATCACTTCATGAGCAACCACATCCACATCGGTTCGTGATCGAGTGCCTCGGTTTACGTGCGAGTGCGAGTGCGACTTAAGGCACGTCTCAGCTTGGTTTGATTTCATGAAATTAGCTAACTGAAATTGCCACAAAACGAACCTAAGTGAATACCTTTAGGGTGTGTTTCAACACAACTGCAATGCAACAGGCAACAGGCAACAGTCAACACAAACCCGTTTCATATTATAGAAATATGACAAAGCTATTAATCGAATTAAAGTAAGTACCATAAAAATAACAATGTTATAATTTGTTTACATTTCAAAATAACAAGAACATCAAGTCTCCAATCTCAATTCGATATTAACTAGTTTAGTATGGATTCAGATTTTGTTATTATTGTTCCTAGTGACTTCAACGACTCATCTAGATAAGAGCAACCCCATTTGGCTTAAAGATCCAGCAACAGCTCAATTGAGAGTCACGATTCAAAAATAGTCATTTAATTCATATAAATATATTTGCACTTGGCATTCCAAATCATTCCAAGGCAGCAACGCATATTTGCTGATTATTCGTGTGGATTGGGAGCAGTGATCCAACTGACCTAATTGATCGAATTAAGTCATTGTGCCCATGAGCTCATCTCGTCTCAATGATAATCGGTGCACAGACGGATGGTTGCATGCGTCATGTTGCACTATATCGCGAGAATGCAGGCGCTATCAGTATTTGCTTCATGAGCACAACAGGAATAGTCATAATAAACAATTACAGCCGAAGCGTTCAGCTGATTTTACAAAACAAGCAAACACGCTCCAGGCAAATCAAAATAAACACAAAAATAAATCTATAAACCGGATGGGGGAGTAAGTAAACAAACGAATCTGGATGACTATGACATCATGTGGAGTGAGCACATTATCTCGGTAAATTCGACGGAAGTCAAAACTCGTTGATATATTCCATTATGTTTCTTCTTTTTCTTTTTTTTTTTTTTTTTGTTGTTCTGTTTTATTACTCTTCGTTGGCAGAACATGAGAAGCGGCGAACAGAACAGCAATTGTTCACATCATTGATGACATCATACCGGCCCGGGGATCACAAAAGACTAATTCCAACACGCACTTTAGAACTACGCAGTTACGACTGCTAATGCCATCAAAAGGAAACACAAAGCCACCACCAAAAAAAAAGAAGCAAAACCAAAAAAAAAGAGAACAAAAAATACTTCCAAAAACAGAACTTCCAATGAAGTCATGACCAATAATGAAAACGAGTCGGGCCAATGGAAACCGGTTGCTTCAAGGCAACAACGAATCCGAGGGAAGAAATGATTCCGAAGATGTGAAGCCAAACAGAAGGAAAGGGAAAAAGGGCAACAGGAGAAAAGAGAAGTAGAGAAAGAAGGAAAACAGCAATAGAATAACACAAAAACGAGTAGCGGAGTCGGCTACGAAGCAATAGTTTACAGTTTACGGTAACAATAAGGTACATCCAGCAAAACAAGAATCACAGCATAGATATGTATTTGTATATGTGTATAGATTGTCACACACACACGCAGAATAGAATATTGTTAGACAGTTGAGTTGAATGACAGAGTTTTGCTTACCAGCTCGAGGATCTTCAGTAGCAAACGATTATTAAACTCCATGGCGTTTCCTTTAGTGACGCTTTAAATTCGCTTTTCAAGTGCTCAGCTTCTTGGGCTTGTTTTCCACTCACAACTTTCGTACACACGTCTTGTCCAAAGTCACTGCGAAAACTGACTAAACCGAATCGACGCCAGCGCGCGCATTCAAAGCTCAGTCGAGCAGGCAGCGACGGCGACGCCGACAGCGACAACGACGCTATGCTGACGCCAGCAACTGGTGTGCGTATGCAAAATATACATACATATACATATGTACATGTGTGTGTGTAATTTTTAAAGAATTTTTGTTTGCGGACCTTTTTTTGATAAGTTAAATATTTTTTTCGCTGGCTCCAAGTGTTTTAGTTGTTTATTATTTTTATTTTTTTTATATATACTCCTCTCCCAACTTGTACAGCTCAATAAATAATATTAATGGTCAGTTCTATAGTTTTGGCTTAATTACAAAATTAAGATTGATGGCTAATTGAGAAACGAAATAACAGGATTACAGATTAACAACGAAACGAATATTTTAATAAATGTAGGGAAAAATGTAAATGGTTGTTATTGGGTTAAATATGCGGATGATTTCGGGTTTCAGCCAATCTTAAATGGTGCATAAGCATATCTCCTAAGTCAACGCATTGTAGAACATTTAAAAACATGAAGTCATGAAAAAAAAGACAATTCAATTAATAATCCAGCAGCAAAGAAAATCACGCTTGAAAGCGATTCGAATTCAGAGCATACTTTTAGGCAGAGCAATAAAATCAAAAGTGAAACGCTGTTGAGAATAGCTGAAATCTTAAGGTATATCTTCAGGATGAAAAATCAAATATATTCTGGTGGCTGGTCTCAGGCCAAATCGTTGCCACAACCGCAAGGACCAATCTAATCAAGTATTACGGAGTCGTCTAGGATACACATCACAAATTAAGAAATTTCTTGTTATCTCGCAGACAATTTGAACAATTTTGATTACCTGTATAATAAAATGGATATGGAAACGGCAAGAAAATAGCTCCTATGCGAAAAATTTTCATCTTTTACTCATTTAATATTAACTGTTTGAAAGACTATCTTATATTTTATCTTATTTATTCGAATCGACAGGCCAATACATATATATACATATATTGCATCGACATACTAATGTTTTTCAGTGACGGTCTTATTGTGTTCCATTTATTTGGTATAACTAAAATGTAATAAAAAAGAAAAACATGGCTTACATTATGATAAACTAATTGAAGTACTTATTTAGAGACATGCCAACGTGTTCCATCGCACGCTCTGCCTGAAAGATGGACACAAATTGTGGTTCCAGTGTGGCGATCGCACGACGGCTAAGAAGCGCAATACTCTTGGGATCGCCATGATCCCGCTCAAATTTAATATATTCAATCCAAACGCTCGGCTCTCGCTTGCCAAAGAATGTGATCATGAATTCATAGCACATGCGCCATGCCTTAATTGTTGTCAAATCCTGCAATATTGGCAAAAGCCCAATAATAATGAGTTCAGTTAAAAGTATTGAACGATAGCGGCGCCTAGCTCACCTTTGGTTTGGAGCTCTGTATCAGATTGACCATCTCGCGATGCAGCTTTAGGGACAAGGGTGGCTGTTGCGCCAATTTGGCATATTCTTCACGCGCTTTGGCCGGGGAATGCTCGTGCCACAAGTAGCTCAAGTAGTTGCAGCGCAGATTGACAAACTCTGGCCAGGTCTCCTTGCAGGCCTGCATATAAATGTCGTTCAGCTGTCGCTTTGCCAGCTGATCCCCACGTGCACGATAATAGCCAATAACCATCTCCCAGAGCGGTTGGGCCTCGGCGCCCATAGTTCGCCGCACCTCGCTAAATAACTTTTGAATGCTCGCCTCACTATCGTTGCGAATCAGCGCGGCCAGCAGCAGCTCGTGCATGCGCAGCGAGTTATCATGCTGCAATGCCTCGGTCAGGATGCGCACACATGTCTCTGCACCGTTCTCACTGCTGCCTAGCATATTGCTGAGTACGGCATAATGTCGGGCATGCATCAGCTTGGAGGCATGACCGTCTTGCAGTGCGTTGGCCAGGAACTGTTGAACGAACGTGCGCTCCGATTTGTAGTTCTTGCCAAGCGACATCATGACGTCCAGATACAAGCTCAACATCTCCTGTGTTTGTAGATGTTGCACGGCCACCTTGTAGATGGTCACGCACAGTTCAATGCAACGCTTTTTCGAGCGTGTCTGAAAAACTCGTTCCGTATCCGGACGCGACTTTTTCGCAATCGGCTTATCGCTATCAGCGTTGTCGAACTTCTCGGTCAGATCACCCAAATGGAAGCCACGCAGCTCACGCTTCGCCAGAGCATCCCACAGCGCTGGCTCGCGCGGAAACTTTGTCTGTAATTCATTGATGATGTTGTACTGAAGCTCTGCAGTTAGCTCGCTGTGATCTTCACAGCTTTCGAGCAACTTGAGAAAGTAGTCCAAGTTCGTTATGTTTGCCAGGCTGTTGCGATAGACGGCCATGACACGCTCCATCTGTATTTGCTGCTCGGAGACAGTGTTCTCCCCCAAATTACGTTCGCTGTCCGCCTGGGCGGCCTCCTTCAGCTGTATTTGGAAGAAACAACTGTTCAAGAGCTCGGAGCACGCATGACGTTGTAGTCCACGCAGCAAAATATCCTGTACGCGAGCTATGTTGGCTCGATTGTACTCGTAGATCCACAAAGCGGCATTGGCCCACACTTGTGGATCGTCACCATGATACTGCCGTGAGAGAGATACTTTCTTATTATAAACAATTCCTTCCGACTTTGGTCAGCTTCAAAACTTACCGACAGCATTTTCTCGTATATGCCGGCAACCTCTTGTGGCGCAGATTTCTTGCTAAACTTGATGTAATTGTCCCAGAGGCTCTTCTCATGCGCAAACTTCACCAGCATTTCCCTGTACATGCGAATAACCCGGGTACAAATTGAGGCTTTCAGGCCATTCAATTTTAGGCCGCCCAGTTTCTCCTTTTCTGTGATTGCTTTGTACATTGTCTTCTCGTATAAAATGAATTCCAAATAGTCGCCCATCCTTATTTGACTTTTGGTTATATTTAGCAGCAGGCGTTCGCGCTTGCGTACACATTCTCTAAAAGTTTAATGCATTACATATTCAATGTACTTCGGAATTTTTTAAATTTGCATGTTAAATATTATTTACCTGATTTGATCTGGTGTAAAAACTTGGTATTGCTTCATTTGCTCATATTCCGGCAGCATGCGCTCCTGCATTTCCGCAATAAACTCACCCATTTTGAATACTACGTTTTTCCTCTGCCAACTGAATTATTTGTTTGTTTTTTGTTTTTTTTTTCTATATTTCTTTGCGTTTGCCGCACACGTTGTACACATGCCGTTTAAAGTCAGCTGTTGGTATTATGTTGCTATCGATAGTTTAGAGCAGCCCTGAGTCCAGTTGCAATACGATAATTGTTTTGTCTTGACTGTCAGCAGGATGGTCACCCAAAATACCAAACTCCTTGCAAACTGGTCACTTTTTTCAAATACAAAATTTTTGGTTACAGTAAATAAATAAACTTACACAAAACACAAACACAAGCTGCAATGGCCGAATTCTCAGTCGAGCGAGTGGAGGACAAGCGAACGGTGAACGGTCGTACAGAATATTACCTGAAGTGGAAAGGATATCCACGCAGCGAAAACACTTGGGAGCCGGTCGAAAATCTGGATTGTCCCGATCTTATAGCAATGTTTGAAGAATCACTGAAGAACAATAAAAAGGAGACGAGAAAACGCTTATCCACATCAACGCCAGACTCAATAAGAAGTAAGCGAAAGTCTTTCATGGAGGACGAGCCCGACGAGCGGAAGAAGCTGATCGGCTTCGACCGGGGCCTGGAGCCGTCGAAGATACTGGGGGCCACCGACTCATCGGGCTACCTGATGTTCCTCATGAAATGGAAGGGCAGTGATCATGCCGATCTAGTGCCAGCCAAGCTGGCCAACATCAAGTGCCCCAAAGTCGTTATACAATTCTACGAAGAGCGTCTCACATGGCACACTGGCAACGGCAATGGCAATGGTAATGGATCAGCTAGCGGCAGCTGCAGCGCGCACGTCGAGAGTGCCGCTGGCAGCATTGGTACTCCCGGCAGCACTGTCGAGGCCAGTCCCAGTGGCAGCATCAACGATGAGAATATTAAGCCGGACGCGAGTGCCGATTTGGGAATTTTGGATACCGTTTAAATCCTTACATGAATTGCGCACACACACTCACGTAAACTTGTAAAACACACGGACACAGACTCACGCACACAGATACACACACACACGATAATGCATGCTCGCTTTTAGATTTTTACAGACAAGACTACCGACGGAATACACATCAAAATTTAATACGTATACTTAGGTCTATATTAAAACATGCTCTATATATGGCGCCAAACCGAATCGAAAAAGGTTAACGGAGGCGTACATAAAATTATATGTAACTTAAATAAATATGATTATTTAACTTATTATTTATCCTTTTCACCAGCATAAACTGAAACGCGATCTGGCAACGCTACGCACAATCGATATATTCGATAAGTGGTGCTGTCCAAGCCGCTAAAATAAGAAAAGGCAACAAATAAAAAATAGCCGTGATATTGCAAATATTGTAAATTCAAAATCAATGAAATAAAATGGCTCAATCAGGCTCTATGAAGCTACTTGGTGCACGCAACATGAGTTGCATTGTGGAGCGCATGGAGTGGAACAACAAAATGGATCTCATTGCCTACGGCACCGAAAAAGGTGTGCAGCCGTCGTTGGCATTTTTCGTTTACAGCCTCGATTTATGTTCAAGTTTGTTGTTTATTTTGTAGGCGAGGTAATCATTCAGCGCCTCAACTGGCAGAAAATAGTCACATTTCCCACGCCCGGCGAGGATGTGCGCGTACGTTCCCTCAGTTGGCAAATGGATGAGACACTGCTGGCGGTCGGCTACAGTAATGGCAAGGTGGCGCTGCTGGATGCGGAAAGCGAGACTATAATATCGGGATTGATCTACGATGATGACATTAAGAAGGTCTTCTTTAGCAAGGCAATTAACTCAAAGGAAAAACTCGACAGCTACACATGCAACTCAAAGGACAAGCACAAACGATATTTACTAAAGCTGCCTCCGCTGACGAACATTGATCCGTGCCTGAAAACGCTCGATCAGAAGTCGTTTCCCAAAGGATCGCCCTGTTTCCTCGTGGTCATCATGCGCAGCGGTAAAGTGCATTTACTGTTGCTTGGCGCCTTGCAAGCGGGCAGCATCGATTTAACGCAACATATCCTGCATCCCGAGGAGTTTGATGTGTACGATGTCCGTCTAAATGGTGACTTTAATGCCATTTATGCATTGCTGCGCGACGGACACCAGCTGAAGTTGTTGCACTTTCATAATCAAGTGCTGGAGGATTGTATATCGCCCATGCTGGAGCTGGCTTCCCACTGTGCCCACATACTGGAGACCAAAAAGTAAGTTGTCCTCAAATCCCAAAACCTAAGCAATTGCTTCATATGCGCAACATCGATGTAGTTATATTAACGACACACAACAATGCCTTTTGGAGGCATGGGAGACAGTTCAACTGGAAATGGACAATAAGCTGACCAAGTATGCCAATTCACAGGCGTATGGCATGATTTCGGCTTATTTTCTAGAACTGCATGTTTTCGGTTACGCCACCCTGGAGGTCGAGGAGTTTCTGTTCGAGTGAGTTAAGTGCCTACATTTAATATACAGTGCTCATGTGTGCTCCGCCGCTATGTTTTTTTTTTTTTTCATTTCTTTCCATCGATACGGCAGAGGATTAACGGAGAAGGGCTTCAAGAAGATCGCCAACTCGGTGGATCTAAGCCTCAAGAATCTGCAGGGATTAGTCTTCAAGCAACTAACTGGAGCAGCCGTTAACATGTTCTATTTTCTCAATACAATTGCTGGCTTTGGACGCATGTCGCATTTCTTTGAAGTAACTTAATCAAGAAGTTGATATGGTGAAGGATCAACTAGAGCAACGCATTGAAACATTTTTGAATTTGTTTGATTCTAGGCACTTATCTCTCCGGATGTGGCCAGCGAAGCAATGCGCGCCTGTGGCGCCTTCCTCCTCAAGGTGCACGAGCTGCAGCGCACCATTGATATTTTGGTGTCCAACATGAAGCTGTTTCACTCTTGGATGATATTCACCATACTGCGTCTGTCGCATCAAGAGATACCCGATGATATGATCTTTAGTGGCAAGGAGAATATTGCGCTAGCTGAATTCTTTTGCGCCATGGAGCCAGACCTGCCCGATGCATGTGAAGCCGATGATGTTAGCCAAGAAGAAGGCTCTGCCACAAGGTCTGCAGCAACAGCAGGAGATGATGAGGAGTTGTCTGACGATGCTGGTGCCATTCCGATGGTGACAACACGTACCAAATTCAATTTAGAGCGCGTCGGCCAGTATCTAGAGAATGCATATCTAACGCAGTTGCAGCCGGTGGATCCTACACAGCTTTGGACGCGCCTCCTGGCGGAGAACGATTGTCTGGCGCAGTGCAGTCTGCTGGTGCCGCATGACAAGAAGCTATCGCTGATACAGCAGCGCGACAAGATGTTTAACGCCATCGACGCCGTATTCCACAAGCCCACGGAGAGCATCAGTGGCAGCTTCAAGTTAACCACGACAGTCATCTGCTACGATCTGCCGCAGTATATCGTTGAATCAGCGCTAGACGAGGAACACGAACTGAATTATGATTTTGTCAACTGCAGCTACCATGTGCATGAGGCCACCAAATGTGATATGCTTGCGGTGACTGTCAGGTGGCAGGAAGCCATGATTCTGGAATTCAGTCGCGCCGACGATTGTTTGCTCCGGTGCACGCGTGTTCATTTGCAGCCGGGCCCGTTTACGCCACAGTTGCACGAGAACTACTACAATCTGCGCATCGTTGATATTCAGTTCTACAACGAATCATCGATATCGATGCTGGCGCAGACATTGTTACCAACGCCTGGCGTTCGTCCGCACAGCTACTTTTTGCAGTTTGCGTTGAGCGCGACGCGGAATCAGAGCACACAGCATCAAATGGCGCCACTGGTTAAACTTCCGGATGCGACAATGGCGCACAGCATTCACGATATTCCCGATGCAGTCACATTTAAAGGCTTGGACGGCGTCTGTGAAATGCTGGCCGTATCCGGCAGTCGCAAGGTGGCCACCGTACTCTCTGACCGCCGTCGTAAAATGACCATATTTGAAATGGAGATAGAAGAGGAGGAGGACGATACGGAAATGTCACAGGCATCGTTCTTGGATATGAGCAAAGATTCTGTGCTAGCCACCGGTGCCAACGAATCGGACAAACTCGAGGCGTAGTATTACGCTAAATAATAAATGGATACGAGTCGTTGAAATCTCTTCAAATGAATGCACAATTGTGGGCCATTTCTAACATTTGTCTCTATTTCATTTTTCTTGTTTTGTTACTACTCTTTACTTAGCAAAGATATATGTTATAATTAAAAAATACATTTATATACAAAACATAAAACAAGCGATCTAAACTAGATTTGATGCAATCAAATGTTGTTACTCTCAAGTTTGAGCCATGAAAATGTATAATCTTATCAATACCAAGCCCATTTGACACTCGATTTATGCTAAAGGAAAGTATTATTTTTGAAATGAAAGAAAAACATCAATTAGAGTGAAAAACAACTAGTGTTCAATTGTTACCATTTTCATGTCAGATCGAAAATACGTTCACTAAATTTAAGTTAGAAAATATGTTCACTTGGTACCAGCACTATATATATATATATATATATGTATATATATATATATATATAGATATGCATAAGCTCAGCTATATTTTCTTAATTTGCATACGTGCAACTATTGCCTGTTTGGATATGAGTCACGATTGTTGGCCAAGTTTGAAGTGGGCTTAGGCTTAGGGTAGGCGTAGCAAGCATCGGCTGCTAACTAAACTAACTAATTTCGTACTGATATGCATCATCGGAGTCATCGTCACTGGACAGATCGCGTTTGCGTCGTCGCTGCTCACGTTTGCTCAGCTTTTTAGCTGGCACCAGGTCAGCAGGAGCAGGAGCAGCTGTGGCTGTTGCCTCCTCTGGCTCGGGCCCCTCATCCTCTGGAAGAGCAGCCTCGTCAATGCTGGCTGGGTCTGCCTCTTCCTCCTCGGCCTTCTTCTGTGTCTTGACCAATTCACACAAGTATTTGTAGCGCACCAGACACTCATCCTTAGTCTTTTCAGGCACACTGTTGGCAATCTTTTGCCAACGATCCGCACCTCCGGCGGTCTTTCGATATTTCACAATTGCCGCCTCCAAAGCGCGCTGTTGCTCCTGAGTCCAGTTGGTCTCTGGTATAAGCATGCTCTTTTCATTAGCCATGGTCGTGCTTTTTTTCACCTTCTCCTTGCGCACCGCCTCTTGGGAGTCCTGGACAAGGTTCTCGGCGACGCTGTCCGTGTGGCCAGGAATGCGATAGCCATTCTCCTTCATCTTAGCCGCCATAAATGTCACCTCTTGCACGGTGCGATTCATGGACTCGGCTATGGTATTCCAACGGCTACCAGCACCACCAGGATATTTTTTCACTAGTCTTATGAGTTCGGTCAGGTCCTCATCTGTCCAAAAGCCTCCGCTAACGGTATTCTGCTAAATGAACATGAAAGCATTTGAGCAAAGATTACAAAATGTTGCCGGGCTCTTACTGGCAACCTACCTTTTGAGAAGCTGGACGGATTGCGTCGTCTTCGGTTAGCTCTCTTGCCTGTATCTGCGAATATCCGCGTAATTCCTCCTCAGTTTTCTCCGGCGCCTTTGTGTTCTGTTTGCGCTTGCGCAAATTCTCTTTGTGCTCCTTACGCAGACGTGTCTGCTCCTCAGCCTCGCGCTCCAGTTCTTCCTGGCGACGCGCCGCCTCAATTTCTCTGCAATTCGAATACGAAACGTAGTTTTTGTAAGCTGTAAGCTGTCTATTGTCTGTCGTCGACCAATCATTGTTATAGGATGGTCGATACGAATTTTAATTCTTTAGAATATCCTTAATAGAAGACCACATCGAGTTACTTTATCCTATGATTATTGGTACCCTGGTGAAGGAAACCCTTTACAATTGTTTTACTTACTGTCTGCGCTTCTCCAATGCGAGTTGCTTTAGCTCATTGGCTTTGGTGAATCCATTTTTGATGGTTTTCGGCAGATTCCACATGGCAAGTGGTATTTGAATTGGCAGCGTGTTGAGCAGCGATGGAATTGGGATCTCGCTCAGAATAACGTCCATGTCAATGTTTTTATTTCGCTTTTGAAGCTTTTTCAGCTTTGTGCCAAACACCTGTTCGGCCGTGTACTTCTTCTCTAGGTAGGCCGCCCACGCGAACAGATACTGGCCGACAGTGATGATTAGGAACAGGATGAAGGCGCCCTCGTAGAGGCCAATCTTACGCATGCGACGATAATAGTAGAGAGCGGACTTCCAATTTGGCATGCCGTCGCGCAAGACCTTGTCGTATTTTTCCCGTTTGGAGGCGTCCTTGAGCACCTCGTAGATGGAGACGAGATTGCGAAACTGGATGTTGGCATCCTCGGACGGATTCTTGTCCGGATGCAGCACAATGGAGAGCGTGCGAAAGGCGCGCTTTATTTCATTATTCGTGGCATTCTGATTGATGCCCATAAACTCGTAAAAATTTTTGTTGACCTCCTCAACGAGATCAAAAATCTCTAACTCCTCGGAGTGCCAAGCACTTGCCGAGCCGCATATCAGCAGAAGGCCAAGCAGTATTGCTGACAGTGACGTCCTTGCGTACAACTCCATTACAAATTACAAAAATTAACTAAAACCGAAAAGCGGTGGACCCCTGCACACAGTCGCACTCACACGCACAGGCACAGTCACGCACACAGGTATTATTCAGGGGCACGCACTCACGACGAACTGTCAACGTCAAAAGTGGCAACGTCAGCAGTAAACAAAAACAATACACGCCAACGTTGCCACATTGCTCATTGCTCATGGCTAGAGCGGACCACTCAGCTATTGTTTCAATTTTTGTGGAATGAAGAGATGGGCTTACTCTTAAATTTTGATTTAATTGTAATTTAATTTGACAGACAAAGGCCTAAATATTATTTGATTGTTTTAATGCTTAGTTATGTACAAAATTCAAAATCCAACTAGAAGCTATCGATAAATGCAAATGCAAGTCTTCTGCGGGCTCAGCACAGGCCAGTTAATCGCTAGCGATATATCGCATAGCAAACATAGCTAATATCAGCCACACAACCTAGCGCTATAGGATTTGCAAAAGACGAAAACAGTGAAAGCGGTTGTAAAAAAAGCAGGCGAACGGAGATAAGAAACAAACCACACAAAAGTCAACGCAAGCAGCAGCGGCAGAGCGTCAACTCAGCGCTAGCCGCTGGGGCTGGTTTTAAATGGATTAAGCGTTGCTCACATACAACCACAGATAACAATACACAGGGGGAAACGAAGCGTAGCGCGGAACGGAACTGTGCGGAGCGGAGCTGAGTCGAGTCGAGTCATGTCTTCGGCGGTCAACATACAGATCGTATCGATGCCGAACCTGGCCAAGATCGAGAGCTTTTTGAAGGATGTTAGCTATCGCGAGACAATCGAATACAGCGCCAATTTCAACACACGCCTCTGCATCGAGCGACGATTACGACTGCCGTTCCTCGATCCGCAGACGGGCGTTGCACAGAATCACTCACAGCTGTTCATGGACAAGCGACAACGAATGCCTGGTTTTCGCCAGGGCCAAATCTACACTTATCCCGCGGCACGTTGGCGCAAAAGTCGCCGCCAATACTTGTCCAAGATGTACGGGTGAGTAAATCGTTAGCCCACATATCAAAATGAGAAGAAACAAAATGAGTGCAGCTTGAACTTTAATCTAAGGTGTACACACAACCGGTTTCCCGAGCGACCATTTCAGGCGCTGCGCAAGGAGCACGAGGCACTGGTGGCCAGTGGAATCAATATTGGTGGCACTGTTGCCAATAGCAGCGCAGCCACCGTCAGCATTGGCAGTACGAACAGCAGCAGCTCAACGCTTAGCCTCAGTATGCTAACTGGTATAGGTGTAGGTGTGGGCTCGGGATCCGGCGCTGGAGGCGCATCGACACCAACGCCAGTAGCCGTGCTAAATACAATGCACAATGATACCACGCATGATTTTAATGGGGCGTTTAGCATGGAGGAGTCTTGTTCGCTGGGAGCTGCCGGAGGCGATACATCCGACAGCAAGGACAGTCAATTGCAATCACAACAACATCAGCAGCAGCATCAGCAATCGAAAGATGATCTGCCAAAGGAGTGGTTCTACGATGAAATGGATATGAATGATGTGGACTCGCTGGAGGAGCCCAAATCACCGGCAGACGATGAATACGACTATGATCCGCGATATGGTAATAAAAAGCGGCGCAAACGTCGGCCGGGCAAGCGTTCAACGATCCATCCCATCGGCGAAACCCCAAACACTGCCAGCAGTAGTAACGCGCGCCGACGAAGCGCCATGTCGCGAATGCGCATCGGCACCACAGATGCCGCGTTGGACGCGTCACTGGATGCGATCGAGGCGGGCGAAATTGGTGGCACACCGACCTCGAGTGGCAGTGGTGGTGGTCGCCGATCTCGCGGCGCTGGCACACGAGGTCGGCGACGTGCCAAGGGTGCCACATCGGGGACAACAACAACGACGGGCGCCAGCGGCATGCCCAGCAATACATGTGATCCGCCCAGTCCGGGCCTCGTTAATGAGCCGCCATCGTTTGAGAGTGCCGCCGCTGCAGTTGGTGTTAACGTTGGCGTCGGTGTTGAGGATGGCAATGCGCATTTGCGCAATTATCGCAAGTATCTGTAACGCAAGGATCGGCACATATAGGTTGCATTTTGTTGTATGGACGATCACCACCACCACCACCACCTCCTGACTACACCAACACCTACACTTACACCTACATACCCTACCTATCAATCTATATCAACATCTATGTATCTGTTCAGTGCATTCGTTTCTTTAACGGTGATTACTATATATTTTCAACATATGTAATTTAAACGTTAGTTTAAGGCTTAGTTTATTAGTTCCTTATGCAAGTCCAACACCCGACCGACCAGACCAGACCAGTCAACACCAGGACACATGCACATACAACCACCAAAACACAACCAACCAGGCGTAGCCAAATTTTTATTCAATTGGTAACTCTGTCGCCTATCTAATTGTACGTTCCCATAGCCAATTGATTATTGATATATATATACACAAATATGTATATACATATTTATATACAATACATAAAAGCAACTTTACCTAAACATAAAAAGAATGCGGCCAACTCACTCGCAATCTCCAAATTGTTTTCGTTGCCGCCATATGCAATTTTTTTGATTTGTTTTTTTTTCTTCTTTTATTTAATTTAATATATTTAGTTGAAATTTTTAAGTTCATTGGCTTAATGTATTCTTAGGCAGTGTGGTAGGGTTTAGGGTTTCAGTCCAGCGCAACAACAACAAACGATTTCGTAAACCAAAATTTTTTCTGTAGGAATAAAAGAGAGCTGAAATACAAAATACAAAAAAAATAATAATAAATAAATAAAAACTGTGTACATTTTGAAAATCAAAGACAAAAATTCTAATAAAAATTAAAAGAAACGAAGAGAAAAATATATTTAAAAAAAAAACATAATTTTACGAACCTTTAGAAGGCTTTTATACACATTTAAAAATGATTTAGATTTGGACTATACATAACTTGTGCATATATACATACATATGTATGTGTACACTAACCACCAAACTTGGCTGAAGAAATAAAGCAATAAATTTGTATGAAAAAATAGATATTTATGTACATATATAAAACTCGCAATTATAAATCATTTTCAATCATATCATTTGTTTTAAATATGTATACACACTTTTTATACTCATGAATAGGGTATATAAGACTGTCTGTCTAACCCTATAAGTTTGTATGTATGTATTCCTGATCAGCATCAGTAGTCGAGTCGATATAGCCATGTCCGTACGTATGTGTGTGTGTATTATTAATTTGATTATTATTAACGACGTACACTGACTGATGCTGGATCAGATAAAGTGCGTCACGACGAGGTGAGCCCTTGACAGTTGGAGATGTGATTGCTGGCCTATGTACGGGTTTGCAGAGAAGCATGCAGGTCCTCAACGGTAAAATGAACCGGACTTGTTGTAGTTAATGCCAGTTTATAATAAATATATTCTTATTTTTCTGGGTGCCGCTTTCTTGTACTTTTTTGCGGATAGTTTATTGATACGGCTGAAACTTTGTTTAAAAGAATGCGCGCTAAAGTTATTTCCATCGTAGAAGTGAATCGATGTATCGACATTTATAATCAAAATTTAGTATAAAATTAATATTTATCGAATATACATATAAATTGACTATCGATAGCTAATTAAGCCAGATCAGACAGCTTTTAATAACAATCATTTAGCATCTGTTATATTATTTTTTATTTTATTTGATTGGGGCAGAAGTGGAGATCGAGGCGTCTACATTATTCTTGATTTGGTTCAAGGAATCACACAAAATAATAGGAAATCTATAAAGTCTGTAGTTAATACGTTATTTTTATTCAATGAATAATTGTGACAAACATGACTATAGTTTGCGGATGTGTTATTAAATAAAAGGCTTCTCTTCTATTTTTAAGCAGACTGCTGTACTTCGGCTGCTGGTGTGCGATTGGCTTCCTCGGGTTTCATCGCAGGGAACAAAAGGACCTCCTGCAACGGCAGACAGTAATATTGAATAAAAAAAAGAGAACAAGTCCAATTATTTGGTCATTTGCAGTTGGATTACAAACCTTAATGTTATTGGAGTCGGTTAGGAACATGGTCAGTCGATCAATGCCCATTCCCCAGCCACCGGTGGGTGGCAAGCCATATTCGAGAGCCGTGCAAAAGTTCTCATCCACCATTTGAGCCTCGTCATCGCCGGCGGCCTTGTCGCTAGCTTGCTGCTCGAAACGTTCGCGCTGCACGACAGGATCGTTCAGTTCTGTATATGCATTGCACACCTCCTTTTTGGCCACGAAGAGCTCGAAGCGCTCCGTTAGGCCAGGCATGCTGCGATGGTACTTGGCGAGTGGCGACATAACTTGCGGATGATCGCAAATAAAAGTGGGATTAATGCATGTCTCCTCGATAAAGTCACCGACCAGCTTGTCCAGCAGACGGGCTGTGGTCCGTGGAGCCGGGCATTCCACCAGATGCTTGGCACACAGCTGTGAGAGAAACTCGTTCGTCTCCTTACTGTTAAAGGTGTCGGCCGGGGGGAACTTGACCTGCAGCTTCTCCTCGAGCGTTTTGATCATGGAAACGCGCTTAAATGGTGGCGTAAAGTCCAGTTCCTGTTCGATACCATCTGGTCCGTCCGGATGGTATTTGATTTTATATGAACCGTGTATGGCTAAAACCATGCCAGAAACCATTTGCTCAGTGAGCTCAATCACATCATGATAATCGGCATACGCCATGTAGAACTCGCATGTGGTGAACTCGGGATTGTGTGTCATATCAATGCCCTCATTGCGGAACTGACGTCCGATCTCGTAGACGCGATCCAAACCGCCAACAACGAGCATTTTGTGATACAGCTCCGGAGCAATGCGCATAAAGAGATCCATTTTGAGTTCGTTGTGGTGCGTAACAAAAGGCTTGGCGGTGGCGCCGCCAGCAATCATATTCATCATTGGTGTCTCAATCTCGAGGAAGCCCAGACGATCCAGAAACTGGCGCACATATGAAATAATCTGTGCGAAAAGAAATGATTGAAAGTTCAATTAATAAATTTATATACATTGCCTAATGATGTAAAAGCTGGCAAGCTCACTTTTGCGCGTATCTGGAAAATTTCGCGAACTTTGTTATTGAGAATTAGATCCAGATAACGCTGGCGATAGCGTGTCTCCTTATCTTTGAGACCGAAGTGCAAATGGGGCAACATGTGCAGACAGGGCGAGAGCAGCTTGAGCTCAGTGGGCATAATTGAGAGTTCGCCCTTCTTGGTCTTGCCGGGATGGCCGTTGACGCCAATAATGTCGCCACGACGCAGCTTGGCCGTGTCCTGTTCGAAGGCCATCTCATTTTTGTATGACTTGGCACTGGCCATCACCTGGAGCTTGACACCCTCGCCGCGCAAATCGTAGAAAATGAGCTTGGCGCCCGACTCGCGTATGGCATGAATGCGTCCCGCTACGCTTAGATTGACCTGATCAAGCGTCTCACCATCCTTGAGATCGGTATACTGGGCAATGAAGTTCTCCAGCGAGGTGCTCACATGGAATTTGTGTGGATACGGATGAGTTTCGGGCGATTGTTTCAGTTCAGCGACAGCAGCCGATCTCAGCTTAAAGTACTCATTTGGCGAGATCTCCTCCTCTTGCTCGGCAGCAGATTTCTTCTTCTGTCCCGTTTCTGACGCTGTTCCCACAGCAGCAGCTGCCAAGCGCGTTGCTTCCTTCTCAACCTTTTCCTTGGCCTTCTGCTCAGCCTTCAGACGGCGTTTCAGCTCACTGCAACGCATAATGTGGAAAGTTAGACAGTTTCAATTATTGCGAATTTTTTGTGGGTGGTGGTACCAACAGTTTCGTGTTTTTGCTTGGCGCCAGTTGCATGGCTGTCACATGGTGTAATCTCGCAGTAATCGCTACTGGCAGTTGCAGTGATGACATAAACACCATATAACTAAGTGCGCCGCGTGCAATCATTTTAAATATATAGATATTTATCTATGAGTTGTCTAGCGGCCGATGACTAACAACTAAGCAGTTCAACTTAACCTCACTGTTGGCGCCTGGATGGCCAATTCGCGGTGTTAGCATTATTATTCTCAATGTACGCAATGATTGCATTTACTTACTTCTTGGACAGTTCACCAGTTACAGTAGCCATGCTGTTTGGTGTCTAATGAGAGATACCAAAAACAAAATGAATATAGATTTGCGAGTGCGCCACACACACTGCAAACGAATTAAAATGATAGTAGTATGCAATAAATAACGATCTATCGATTGTTTTGGGTGTACTAAAACTATTTCAATACCAAATTAGCCAATCGATGCGTTGCCAACCCGCCTGAAACACGTGTTGCGGCTGCAGCAGCTGATTTAGAGAGTTATTGTTTTGACATAGTCTGGCAGCACTATCAACTATAGTTTTGGCATCGTGAGCATAAGAGTCGTGAGCAGTAACCAAATCTCTCTCAGTTGTGTGATCGCTACCAAATGTTTTAAAAATTAGTCTGATATTTGAGTATACATTACAGTCCATGCATTTATATCATAAAGTCCAATACTATATTTAATATTTTCATTTTTATAGCTTATTTAGACTGGTTTGGAGAAATATTACCGCTGTATCTATTAAACTTTGTTCGAACATCGTAAATAGCTATTCTATTCGTGACATCATCATTCTCGCGTGCACATCTCTAATCAGCAGGTGAAATTGTGCCGGGTTGCCTGAAAACTGAGTGCAAAAGACGAACAAGTTAAACAAAAATAAATAAATACATAAGCAAAGGTTTTTCAACTTGTCCAACGACATAACAGACGAACTATTCAGATTGTTGATAACTAAAATCAAAAAAAAATAATCAAAAAATTCCTGTTAACAACTGAGCAAGCAGAAGCTCAATTATCGCTCATCATCATCAGACATGGTAACGGTTGGAATGTTAACATGCCTACTTAGCGGCAGCGGCGTGGGCAGCAGCGCTCTCTTCATTCGAATGCTCACGCGCATCCCCAGATCCAGACTCAGCCTCAATCTGAGTCCGCGTTGTCTCAGCATCTTGGGTTGCGGCAAATCAACATCGTCTTTCACATCCACTACCAAATTGCCTTTAGCTGCCACATCAACGACAAGTATACTGTCACCACTGCTGGTCACAAAGTATCGGAGTTATGCACGTCTCAGCACCAAACCTACCACGCACAGTCCCAATGCCAACAAAACGGATATCAAGTCCTCGTCGACGGCCTCCGTCACCAGCACCAATGAGCTCTTTGGAGAGGCGGCGAACATGGGACTCTTTGCCAAGTTCAAGCACATGTATAAGCAATATTGGTACGTTCTCATACCGGTGCATGTGATAACATCGATTGGTTGGTTCGGCGGTTTTTATTATCTATCAAAGAGGTAAGTAACTTCTAACTGTTCCAATGATCATCAATGCTGCTGTTTAAATTTGCATACACATTTCTTTTCGCAGCGGTGTAGATGTGCCTGCCCTGCTGCAGTATATGCACCTGAGCGAGACCATTATTGAGAAGGTACAGGGCTCCGATATGGGTCACTATGCCATTGCCTATTTGTGCTATAAGGTGGCCACTCCAGTGCGCTACGCAGTCACATTGGGTAAGTGCAACACCAAAAGCGAAAGGAATCATTACTACAACTAAGTTAATATATATGTGACGCTTTCAGGCGGCACTACTGTGTCTATAAAATATCTGGTGCAATGGGGCCATATCAAACCGATGCCCACAAAGAGTCAATTAATGAAAATGTATGAGGACACAAAGGCGACGCGTGCCAATGCCAAGAACAATGCCCATAAGGATGAGAATCACAAATGATCGATGCTTACTGGGGCGTCTCCCAAAACCGCCGCCTGCTGTCGTTGTCGTTGTCGCCTGCCATGCGGCTAGTTGCCTAGTTGTATTTCGTTATTTGTTAAACTGTTGCACGTTGATCAAGTGCAAGTGTCGTCTCTGGAATTGACCTCTCGCCCAGGGCGCATCTGTATATATCAACCGGATTACTTATTCTAAGCACAGCTGCCGCAGTTTTAAGAAAGATAAGAGCACCACATCGTTTTTGTTAGTTACGAAATCGTTGGCGCTGCTGTTGCCGCATGCCAGGGAGCAACGTACTCACAGCAATGTGTACATAGACCAGCATACGAACTAACTAACACAGACACATACACCTCTGCATATAGACCCAGAGTAAGACAGCATCCGACAAGAAGTGTAGTATATTTTTTAAATGTAATTTAAAAAGTTATCGAAAATGAAAAACTCGTGTACTATAAAACCATAAAATATTTGTCTTTTACTTTGATCAATGCAGCAAAAATCAGCAAAATCAGGCAAACATCTCGGTTTTGTATTACCCACATAAGTAATATACATATATTGGTCCTTGTCTCCCAATCATGCCATTCCATTTCGCACAACTATCTATTTCACCCTTATTCCTTATTATTATAATTTCTTTTTTATTGATTTATCATTCGGCATTCACTGTTCCTTCTTATGATATACATTGCACACGTTATGGTAAATTTAATATTTGTTCAATTCGTTTCGCTTTACGATTCTGCATTTCTTCTTTTTTTTTGTTGCTATTATTATTATTTTAGTTTCTTTATACACAACCACTTGACACGGCTTTTGGCAAACCAAAAATATTTAACTATAGCGAACATTGTGTACAGGTTTAATCGGCAAATTCGCTTGACTGTGCACACATACAGCAAATGTACTATACTTAACAGATTATTTATGTGTGTTTCAATAAGGACGGGCCAAAATCTCGTTAATTACACCACAATCACTAATTAAACATTTGTCAGACATATAGTGTCGACAGAATTTTATACAAATTTCAATTTTGGTTGCGTTGTAGTTGTTTTGCTTGGTTTTGTGTACTTAGTATTTCGTATTTACTGCTGCTGCTGATCCTGATGTATTGTTTTTTTTTATGGTTTGTTCATTTTGGATTACCAAAAGCGGTGTTGCACAAATGTTATAATAAATTTTCTACAGTGTTCGACATTGTTTCAGTTGTTCTTGTTGTTGCTGTTTCTCATCTTGCCTCTATTTTTTTGTTGTTGTTGTTGTTGCTTTTGGTGTTGTGTTAATGCTCATTGAGTTGTTCGCTAACAGGTTGTTGTGAGAACAGTTAGCCTTACGCTCGTTCGTAGAATAAAATATAGGCACTGGATGAAACGAGACAGTTTTCAGGTATAGAATCGCTGACGCTGCA
Organism: Drosophila villosipedis; assembly: GCA_035043025.1. Lineage (NCBI taxonomy): Eukaryota > Metazoa > Arthropoda > Insecta > Diptera > Drosophilidae > Drosophila > Drosophila villosipedis. The sequence goes on from JAWNNF010000024.1 coordinate 1,107,768, forward strand.
AAATAATAATATATAACAAAGCATTAGCATACAATTAAGGAATGATTTCAGATGTGATGTGTGACATCAAGTACCTGTTGTCATTGAACTCATGCCACTTGTGAGAGACTGGATGCTTGCAAATTGCCACATAATGACCACCAGCCGTTGAGCCTGAAAACCAAACAGAGAGAGAGAGAGAGAGACAGAGTTAGAGTTGAGGTAATGCAGCATTGAGTGAAAAAGATTGAACTTACCCATATGATTGGAGATCGCATAGAGCGAATAATGCACATTCGAATTTGCGTTGGCGCCATATGAGGCCATGTTAAGCTCACGATCCGCTGTGGGAAACTCAACAATATTCGATAGCTTACTCCAGCGCGTCTCTGAGAAGCGTTTGAGATCTGAACAATTGAATTAAATATATATAGATACATATATTTACTTATCACAATAGAGCATTAGAGCATGATGTACTTACGTATCACCAAGTATTTGGGGAAACGCTGTATTGTGAAGCTTTTGGTGCATTTTCGGCGTGTCTTGCATTTGGAGCACGTGGGCATCTCGTCACCATCGAGCACCTCTTCGCGTATGAATAGATCTAGGCACGACTCCAATTTGCATCGCGATGACGAAGGTAGTGGCACGCTCAAGTCCCAGAAGGGGTCAAAGGTAACGCTGGTATTGCCACACGTTGTGCACTTCAGTGTGCTCTTCAACTGGCCAACAAATAGGTCGCGTATCAGAGAGTTCTCATGACGTGCATACCACTCCCAAGTCAGATCGGCCTTCTTATTGTCACTACAATGATAAAGATATTTTTGATTTTTGTATTTATTCTTTTTAGATTAAAGATCAATGACTATATTGGCATTGGCGCTAACCTGAGATTATCATCAATGTTAAGCGTTTCACCTTTGACGCCCGTATTAAGCGCCGAGTGCAATGAATCAAGGAAGAAGCGTAGAAATTCCTGGGCATCCTGTTGATTGTAGTCGTTGTACATACGATGCTTTAACGAAAAGGCGCGCTTCAGTTCCATCGGCGTCACGCTGTGCACATTTGTCGTCCACATTTCCTGTATAAGCTTGGCAAATTCTGTAAGTGATTAAAGATTAATATCACAATATCAATTGTGGGCGAACTACGACTTACCATGTAGTATCTGCTGATCCTTGGATGTCGCCGAGCGCGGGCTGGCATGATGTAAACGGAGGAAGCGCGTCAGTTCAGTCGTGTGACTCAGGCATTGGATAACCGAGTTCATGAAGCAAGTGTTGTCAATATTTCTTAGACCGCATAGACCTGTGGGTATATATTCAAATTCATATATTATTAAATCATAATTGAGTTATTATTGCTAACTGGGCGTAGCCCAAATGGCACTCCCCAATTCGGATGATGTCTTACGGGATACATTTTGATTCATCCACATTTTGAACTTTTGAACTAACTTATCCTACATATAGAACTGTTTGCAGAATATGTAAAGCCTACTTGTGAACGTCAAAGGTAGTTATTATTTTAAAAATTAATACTGTGTTGTGGCAAATTTATTGTTTAATTTCTTCGAATATATTTGAAGAGCAATTTTTCATATGGAAAAATTGTTGTAGAGTTGTTTCCCGTCCTCCTTCATATTCATATTCATATCAAATTTAAAGCGGCATACAAAATGTTCAGTCAAAGTTAGTTAGTTGTATTTAAGCTGAATGGAAGTCCTAACCGAAAATTGATACCAAGTGGATAGTGGATTTTCTTTCTTATGCTTACCCTCGAACTTCTCGTCACGATTGCTCTTGTAGCCATCGTCGATGCTGTTATGCTTATTGCTCAGCGACGATGTGCCAATGGAAGAGGATGTGGTGTTGGTGCTGCTGCGTCCGCTGTCCCGTTCCCAATAGCGGCTGGACGTTGGCGAGACAGGTGGTAGCACGGAGCGAGCGCTACTTGTGACATTCCGTGCCGTCTGCGCCAAATAGAATTTCGATTTATCCGCATGGCATACGAACTAACTAACACAGACACAAACACCTCTGCATATAGACCCAAAGTAAGACAGCCTCCGACAAGAAGTGTAGTATTTTTTATAAATGTAATTTAAAAAGTTATCGAAAATGAACAACTCGACTGGTATAAAACAATAAAATATTTGTCTTTTATTATTATTGGGGGGGCTGGGAAGCGACCTATTTGCGCGACCTATTTGATCTATTGTGCCCCCTTCTGAGCCTATAGCTCTTCCATCAGCCCCAACTCCCTTACGAACGCGAGGATCTTTGTTGGGTTGAGGTCTACTATGTCTTTGCAATTCAAAACATGCGCCCCTAGAATGCTGCTTCTGCCAGGATGTGCATCGAGGATTTCTCCTCACTTTCACAAAACCTGCAGAGATCGCTACTATATATACCCAAATTTGTCAGGTGACTCCTTAGTCTATAGTGTCCTGTCAACAGACCGGTAAGTATCCTAAGGCTGTTCTTTCCCATGGTTATAATCTGTTTAAAACGTACAAGATTATAACCACCAAGGAGACATCTGGCTTGTCGGAGTCCTACTGCCTCTGACCAGCTCTGATGCCATCTCTGTCTCTCCTCGTTCCTAAGTTCCAGTCGTATAATGTGTCTCCCTATGCCACAATACGGTTCTGGCCCTGTTAGGGGCCTTCCTGCCCACATTCTTGCTTGCTTGTCAGCCGGACTTCATCTAGAGTTGTCCATTCCCTTTTACTACTCATACGAACTGTGAAATTTCGCTCGAATATATATTCGGTTACCATTTCGTTTCTAGGTTACATCAGCAGGGGCAGTTCGTTTGAGAGGATTTGGGCATCTTTACGGCTTAGGATATGGGATATGTCTTTTACTTTGTGTTCAAAAAGTTTAATATTTGCGATCGTCCATCGTTTGTTTTGTATGCAAAAAATATTGATTAAATTATTTTTTCCTATTGAAGATTATTTCATGTTATCATAGACAAAACTTTGTTTTGGATAAAGAATTTTGTTAGCTCTGAAGAACTGACCGGTATACAAATAAATACAATAGTCGGAGGCACTTACGTATCACCAGAAGGTCGCAACCAGCTTTTCGTAAAAGGGGTGGGGCCGAATTGTGTAAGATGGGAGGCCGAATGTATTTTTTTTTTCAAAGTTTTTGATCCTTCTGTTTAAAGTTAAGATGGTGTGGACAGCAGCCTGCAATTATTTAAATAAAAATAAACTCAAATTTGATTCGATTTTGTTTTTTGCATTTTATATTTCGTTATCATTTTTTTGTTTTGTTTTTTTTTTAATTATTATTTTTTGTTTGTAACGTTAGTAAAATATCCAACAATTATAATTGTAACTAATAGTTAAGCCAGAAAAAATATATATAGTAGTAGTTGTTGTTGTTTCTTTTACAAATAAATAAATAATGTGTCTTGTTTTTTAGTTTTTATGCTCTGTGTAGAGTGCGTGTGAGTTTCTGTGTTTTTTTATACTTTTTTTTTTAGTTATAGTAGTAAGTAGTATGTAGGTAAGTGTTTTGCAGGTTTCTCGCTTGTTTTTTTTTTCATTTTTTTTATTGGAAACAAATTGCATTATGTACACATATTTTTAGTTCGGTTTTTGCTCCGTGTTGCTGTGTATAAGAGTGTATGTATTCGTGTCGTTCACATATCAATTAAATAAATACAATACAATAAATAAATAAATAAATTATATAAATTAAATAGGCAACAAATTAGGTAGCAATAGCAAAATATCTATGTGCGCGGAAGGTTGTACGGGGTGGGAAAATTGTTACACGGAAACATTTCAACTAAAATACATAAATATGTATAAAACAATAATAAAAAAATAGTTATATATATAATAATAATAATAATAATAATAATAATAAGAATAAGAATAATAATAAACAAGGTTCTCTGCACCGCCATATGAATGGTAGACATATGGTGGACATTAAGTAGATCGTACGTCTGTACGACATATATAACTTTGAGACTAGTTTGATATTCAATTGAATGTTAAGTTGAATTTAATTGAATGGGATTGGGTTGGATTGGATTGCATGGTGACAAACGAGTTTCGAACAGAAGGTTGAAAAGTTTTTTAAATGTTAAGGTTTTTGATTGATGTTGTTGGTGTTTTCGTGCTATTCTCATCATCCTAATTTATAATTAGCTGCTAGCATTTATCATAAGTACGTTTTACAATGCAGCTTTAGTTAGTATCTTTTGTTTTTTGCACTTTTATTTTCCTTCTGATTTATTTATATATTATTATAATTTTTTTTTGTCAGGTTTCATTCGGTTGTTCTTTGTTTTTAAACTATTCATTTGCTAAAAGCTAGTTTTGCTTGTTGTTTTCTGTGTCAGTGAGTGTGTTTATTTAGTTTATGGAACTGCGCTACGAAACGCATCCATTTCCCCCTTATTTCTTATTATTATAATTTTTTTTATTGATTTATCATTCGGCATTCACTGTTCCTTCTTATGATATACATTGCACACGTTATGGTAAATTTAATATTTGTTCAATTCGTTTCGCTTTACGATTCTGCACTTTTTCTTTTTTTTTTATTGCTATTATTATTATTTTAGTTTCTTTATACACAACCACTTGACACGGCTTTTGGCAAACCAAAAATATTTAACTATAGCGAACATTGTGTACAGGTTTAATCGGCAAATTCGCTTGACTGTGCACACATACAGCAAATGTACTATACTTAACAGATTATTTATGTGTGTTTCAATAAGGACGGGCCAAAATCTCGTTAATTACACCACAATAACTAATTAAACATTTGTCAGACATATAGTGTCGACAGAATTTTATACAAATTTCAATTTTGGTTGCGTTGTAGTTGTTTTGGTTGGTTTTGTGTACTTAGTATTTCGTATTTACTGCTGCTGCTGATCCTGATGTATTGTTTTTTTTATGGTTTGTTCATTTTGGATTACCAAAAGCGGTGTTGCACAAATGTTATAATAAATTTTCTACAGTGTTCGACATTGTTTCAGTTGTTCTTGTTGTTGCTGTTTCTCATCTTGCCTCTATTTTTTTGTTGTTGTTGTTGTTGCTTTTGGTGTTGTGTTAATGCTCATTGAGTTGTTCGCTAACAGGTTGTTGTGAGAACAGTTAGCCTTACGCTCGTTCGTAGAATAAAATATAGGCACTGGATGAAACGAGACAGTTTTCAGGTATAGAATCGCTGACGCTGCAAAATAATAATATATAACAAAGCATTAGAATACAATTAAGGAATGATTTCAGATGTGATGTGTGACATCAAGTACCTGTTGTCATTGAACTCATGCCACTTGTGAGAGACTGGATGCTTGCAAATTGCCACATAATGACCACCAGCCGTTGAGCCTGAAAACCAAAGAGAAAGGGAGAGAGAGAGAGAGAGAGAGAGAGAGTTAGAGTTGAGGTAATGCAGCATTGAGTGAAAAAGATTGAACTTACCCATATGATTGGAGATCGCATAGAGCGAATAATGCACATTCGAATTTGCGTTGGCGCCATATGAGGCCATGTTAAGCTCACGATCCGCTGTGGGAAACTCAACAATATTCGATAGCTTGCTCCAGCGCGTCTCTGAGAAGCGTTTGAGATCTGAACAATTGAATTAAATATATATAGATATATATATTTACTTATCACAATAGAGCATTAGAGCATTAGAGCATGATGTACTTACGTATCACCAAGTATTTGGGGAAACGCTGTATTGTGAAGCTTTTGGTGCATTTTCGGCGTGTCTTGCATTTGGAGCACGTGGGCATCTCGTCACCATCGAGCACCTCTTCGCGTATGAATAGATCTAGGCACGACTCCAATTTGCATCGCGATGACGAAGGTAGTGGCACGCTCAAGTCCCAGAAGGGGTCAAAGGTAACGCTGGTATTGCCACACGTTGTGCACTTCAGTGTGCTCTTCAACTGGCCAACAAATAGGTCGCGTATCAGAGAGTTCTCATGACGTGCATACCACTCCCAAGTCAGATCGGCCTTCTTATTGTCACTACAATGATAAAGATATTTTTGATTTTTTTTTTATTCTTTTTAGATTAAAGATCAATGACTATATTGGCATTGGCGCTAACCTGAGATTATCATCAATGTTAAGCGTTTCACCTTTGACGCCCGTATTAAGCGCCGAGTGCAATGAATCAAGGAAGAAGCGTAGAAATTCCTGGGCATCCTGTTGATTGTAGTCGTTGTACATACGATGCTTTAACGAAAAGGCGCGCTTCAGTTCCATCGGCGTCACGCTGTGCACATTTGTCGTCCACATTTCCTGTATAAGCTTGGCAAATTCTGTAAGTGATTAAAGATTAATATCACAATATCAATTGTGGGCGAACTACGACTTACCATGTAGTATCTGCTGATCCTTGGAGGTCGCCGAGCGCGGGCTGGCATGATGTCCACGGAGGAAGCGCGTCAGTTCAGTCGTGTGACTCAGGCATTGGATAACCGAGTTCATGAAGCAAGTGTTGCCAATATTTCTTAGACCGCATAGACCTGTGGGTATATATTCAAATTCATATATTATTAAATCATAATTGAGTTATTATTGCTAACTGGGCGTAGCCCAAATGGCACTCCCCAATTCGGATGATGTGTTACGGAATACATTTTGACTCATCCACATTTTGAAGTCTTTTTGAGCGTCTATCTATTGTAAGAAATCCAACGGGAAATTGATAGACCAGATAATATGTCCTACAAACTTATCCTACATATAGAACTGTTTGCAGAATATGTATAGCCTACTTGTATAGGACAAGATAATATGTCCTACAAACTTATCCTACATATAGAACTGTTTGCAAAATATATATAGCCTACTTGTGAACGTCAAAGGTAGTTATTATTTTAAAAATTAATACTGTGTTGTGGCAAATTTATTGTTTAATTTCTTCGAATATATTTGAAGAGCACTTTTTCATATGGAAAAATTGTTGTAGAGTTCGTTCCCGTCCTCCTTCATATTCATATCAAATTTAAAGCGGCATACAAAATGTTCAGTCAAAGTTAGTTAGTTGTATTTAAGCTGAATGGAAGTCCTAACCGAAAATTGATACCAAGTGGATAGCGGATTTTCTTTCTTATGCTTACCCTCGAACTTCTCGTCACGATTGCTCTTGTAGCCATCGTCGATACTGTTATGCTTATTGCTCAGCGACGATGTGCCAATGGAAGAGGATGTGGTGTTGGTGCTGCTGCGTCCGCTGTCCCGTTCCCAATAGCGGCTGGACGTTGGCGAGACAGGTGGTAGCACGGAGCGAGCGCTACTTGTGACATTCCGTGCCGTCTACACCAAATAAAATTTCGATTTATCGACATACATACAAACAACCAATTAAATTTGCAAATGCAAATGCCGATGCCAATGCAAATGCAAATGCAAATGACAAATTTAAAGTTTTAGTATTCAAAAGCAGCGAGCAATCAATTGTTAGAAATGGATGCATTTATTGAAATTGTTTAATTGACTGATTGGTTGGCATTGATATTGCTATGCGAGTGTCAGTGTCAGTGTCAGTGTGAGTGTGAGTGGCGTGTGTGAGTGTCAGTAAGAGATTATGGCAGGCAAAACAACAAAACATAACCAAAATAAAACGCAGCAACATAAACACATAAGCAATCCATACAAATTGTGCAAGTGCTGGTGAGTTGAGGGAGCGATGCGATGGGTTGACGAACAAAACGATAGCAAGATAAATAGAAAACGCAACGGAAATTAATTCGATTAACGGCTACCGTTATCGATAACGCGTGGCAAAACGAGGCAAACCAAAAACCCAATGAGAAAAATAACTACCTACACAAAATACATAATATTCGTAATAATAATAATAAGTAAAAACTACAACTTAAATAAAATACACATACACACACATATGAAATTCTTTTCTTTTTTTTGTATTATTTTTTTTGTTGTTTTTTGTGGGCAACTAAAAACGGGACAAGTTTTGTGGTTTGGTGCTTTGTTGGTGATGAGCAATTGGCTATGGAGCTACTTAAAGAAAGAGCCGTTTTTGCTGCTGTTGCTGTTTACAAGTTGAACAAACTATAAACTGAAACGCACAATGAGAGAGTGAGTAAGAGATAGACATATATATATATAGATATATATATATATATAGAGAGAAAGAGAGAGTGGGCAAAGAGCGTAATATGAGCGCCCCGAAGAAAGTTTTGGGCGCCACTTACGCTATCGTTGGCTGTTGCGCTGTTGACTGCGACGGTGGCAGAGGCGGAGGAGGAGGAGGTGGTGGTGGTGGTGGTGGTGGTAGTGGTGGTAGTGGTGGTGGTGGTGGTGGTATTGGTAGTTGTGGTGGATATTGTGTTGGATATTAAGGAATAGGCGCCCACCGCAACAACCGACGCATCGTTGTACTGTTGATGATGATGATGATGATTTACCTTATGGTTGCTGGAGGATGATGATGCATTTGCACTTGCGCTTGCAGTTGCACAATCCAAATTTTGGCCACCGCTGCTGCCGCTGCTGTTGTTCGTCGCCTTGGCCAGCAGGCCATGTGCAATGCGATTTGCCGTTTTGCTAATGGGCACTGCAGCCACCGTGTTGCTGCTGCTGTTGTTTGTTGTGTTTTGGCTACTGCTGCCAGTGGTGCGATAAGCGGCACGAGTCAACGAGCTGCTATAGCCGGCCGCAATGCGTGCGTTTTCCATATCGCTGCAGTATCGTTGCTGAAGATTACTACTGCTGCCGCCGGCGGAGGATGTTGTCGCTGAGCCAGCTGCTGCTGTTGCTGCACAAGTTTTTGCTGTTCCTGCTGCTGTTGTTGTCGTGGCTGCAACTGTTGCCGATGCTGTCGATGTCGCTGCTGTTGCTGACGTGGCATTGTTGCGCACTGGCTGCGCCGGTTGCCGCTTTTGTTCGCTGAGATTGTTGAATTTCTCAATGGATGCCTTAATACTGAGCGAATCGATGCCATAACGACGCGCATTGCTGGCGCTAATGCCACTGCCACTGCCGCCGCTCACCCTGTCCCGTTCCCGTTCACGATCCCGATCCCGATCCCGATCGCGTTGCTCCTTGGGCCGCTGTTCGCCATTTGTGTGCTTATAGTTGTTGAACTTCTCATAGCTGGCCGCAAAATTTGAATTGGAAAAGGAGACAATTGTGGACTTGGGACGCACCGAGCGTTGACCAATTGGTTTGTCCCCGCTGCTTCCGGCCAACTGCTGATGGTTGCGCAGCTGCAATGGGGGTGTTATCGGCTTAAAGTAACAAGTGTTGCCCACCATTTGCTTGGATGTTGCAACGCCAGTTGCCGTCGCTGTTGTAGTTGCTGGCGCTGATCCAGATGCTGTTCCTGCTCCAGATGCTGTGCTTGTTGGCATCTCGTCGCTATCAATATAGCTAATGTCATCATGTTGCTGTTGCTGTTGTTGTTGCTGTTGTCGCTGCATGCTGTTGTTATTGTTGCTGCTGCCGTTGCTGCAGCTATTGTTGTTGTTATTGTTGTTGATGCCGTTGCTGGCGCTGTGACTGTTCATGGTGCTGCCGTGATTGTTGTTGCAAGGCAGCACCAGCGGCTTTAGCTTGCCAGCAACAAGACGTCCCGATGATGATGCTGCTGCTGTTGTTGCTGTTGCAGCTGCTGTTGTTGTTGCTGCTGCTGGTGGTACTGCTGCTGTCGCAGCTGTTACTGAGTCTGCGGCAATTGTTGCCTTTAAATGTTGGTGAGTCGTTTTGCTATGGCTAAACTTGATATCGATCCTGTGGACGGTTGTGTTGTTGCCAGCTATTGTTGTTGTTGTTGTTGTACGACTTGTGGTGTTGCTACTGTTGCCGGCCGCTTGATTGCCATTGAGCGTCGTCGTCGGTCGACGCATGTCATTCAATGGAATGCCGCTCCCACTAATGACATGCGCTGGGGGCGCAGCTGCAGTTGCCGTTAGTTTGTTGCTGTGTTGGTTGCTATTGCTGCTGTTGTTGTTGTTGTCGCCAGTTTTATTGCGCTTGTGCGTTTTGGCAGCCTGCGTCGCTTTCAGCGTCACCTGGGCATGCGCCAGCTCGCACTCGGCCTTGAGAAAGCTGGGATCCTTGTAGCTGGACACCAGGAAGTAGCGTTGATTGGCCGCACGCACAGGGTTAACGGTGACACCACCACCAGCTGTGGAAACTGTATTCTGTGCAGCTGCACGCCCACCACCACCGCCGCCAGCACCGCCGCTTGGTCCGTTTTTGTAAGCAGTCGCTTGCTTGTGCACAGAAGTTGGTGCGCCACAGCTGTTGCTGCTGCTGCTGTTGTTGCCACCACAGCCGCCGCCGCCACCGACGCCGCCGCTGGATTTCAATATTTTGGCGTGTCGCGACGCCGTCGGTTGTTGATGCTGTTGCAGTTGCTGTTGCTGGTGTTGATGTTGTGTTTGATTATTGATGATGCCTCTTTGCTGTTGGCTGTCTGTTGTTGCTGGAGCAATTTTTGCTTCGCGCTGATGTTTTGACGCAGGAATCTTATGGAATCCTCTGGTTTTCTTAACTTCTAACATCATTCAACAGCTCCTTGACCAGTTTTGGCTGCTGCTCCTGCTGCTGCTAGGACTCTTTTGTGTTCTCTTTTTTTTGTACTTAGATGTCTTACTAAGTTTGTCGCTCGATATATATTATTTTGCTATATATATATATATATGCCGTTTCGTGTGATTATTCAATTTTGTTTTATATCGAATTTCAAAAGTTGTGTGATCGTACCAAAAATACATGCTCTGAAAACTATGTTACACACACACATTTGGACTGTTTGATTATATGTATATATAAACTACTGCTTTAAACTAAAATTTGCAAACATAGATATACATATATACATATATATACATATATACACATATGTATACATATATATATGTATATATGCATATGTAGATGCTTTGAACTTTGTTTGGATCGCCTGCCTAAATCATCATCATATCGATTCCGTTCACTGTTCCACAAATTACAAATTACATTTGCAGTTTCGAGTTGCGTTTATCGATAATTTAATATATATATACGTATATATGTATATATAATATATATTGGGTTTTTGGTTTCGATTGCTCAAGGGAGAATAGTTTTTGGTTATGGTTTTTGCCTTCGTTAGGTGTTTCGAGTTACTTGGCCATAAGCAAGTTAATAATCAAGTGAGTTAGTTGGGTTAGTTTAAAAGGGACGCGATCTGCAAGAGTTTAGCTAAAAATATATAGAAATACATATATGTATATAGATGTACATCGATTAATTGAAGAATGCGTGTAACGGTTTAGCCACAAAACGTATAGCAAAGAAAGCCAGATTGAATAAAGCAAAAACACAATAGAACAAAACAAAACAGAAGAGAAGAGAACAAAACGGAAGAGAACATAGAGCAAGACAAATCAACAGTATGGAATGCAAAATAATATTGATTGTATATTCATACATATATGTATGTACATATACATGTATACATATACATATACATATACATATACACATACATATGTAAGCGCAATGTAGCTAAGAACGACCTAATGCAATGTGAGCTAACCGATGATGATGAAAGGTCTTTATGTGGGGAGGGGCAGTGAGCAGGTGGCAGGTGGCATGGTAAGGGTAGGAGGAGGGGTAGTGGGGGGCAGCAGCAAGGCAAAAGCGACAATGCAATTATTCACCCACACGCAAAATTTTCAAACACACTGTAGGTTTCATATGCTTATCGATAAGTTATCGCTTGACAGCAGCTCGTCGCGATTGTGGCAACCCTGGCATGCGATTAGTATTTTGAATTTTTTTTTTTTTTGTAAATTATTGAATGGACTGTCAGTTGCTTTGGATATCCTCGCTTATTTTGATTTCAGCTCGTTTACCTTGCTGCGCGCCACCGCGCTCTCTGCCAGCGTCAACGTTGCCGTGGCATTAACATCTCCATCGCCATTGCCATGACCATCAGCATCAATGTCGCCATTGATATCGCCATTGGGCCTGCTGCTGGCGGGCGTCACATGATTTAAAGCTGCCGCCGTTGCATCGTCTGTGGTGTCCGTAGTTGTTGCTGTGGGTGTCAGGCTACTGCTGCTGCTGTTATCGTAGATGGCATTACGTTTGGGCGACGACGACAGCAACGAGAGTCCATTGAGCTTCACGTCCAGCCCATTGCTGCTCGCGTCTGTCGCATGACCGTTGGTCGTTGGTGCTGCTGTTGTTGTTGGTGTCGTGTCCTGTGCCGCAGTGCGTCGTGTTCGATTGTTGCGCAACGTGAAAGTGGCCGTTGGTACATCGCCACTGCTGTTGCTGCCGCTGAGCGAGAATCTGCCGGAGCCACTGCGCTGCCTCAGATGCGATGATGACGTTTCGCTGGCACCTGTTGCCGCATCGCCACCGGCATCGCTGCTGCTGCTATATAGTCGACTGTAGCGGCTACTCCGCGGCCTGTCCAATGTAACGGTGCAGGTGGTGCTGTTGTCATTGCTGTTGTTGCTATTGCTGTTGCTACGGCTAAGATGGTTGTTGCTGTTGCGGCTATCGGTGTCGGCTTCATTGACCGCCGATCTGGAACGTGACAGTTCACAGTTGGGTTTATAGTTGGCCGGACTGTACTTTTCGTACATGTCCAGTGCGGATGTGGCAACTAAACGTGCGAGGGATGATGATGAGCATGAGCTGGACAAACGTTTTGAGCTGCTGCCGTTGCTGCTGTTAGCTGTGGCATCAACAAAATCATTGCCATTAGCACCACTTGGGGGCAGCTTTTTTGCAGCAGCAGCATCTCTGCGATGCGATGTGGCATAATCGTCTTTCTTTGTTGATTTTGATATTGATGAGGTTGTTGTTGTTGTTGTTCCCGCTGTGATTGCATCGCCATTCGATGTTGTGCCCTTTGCTCTACGCGGCAACTGAGTGTTTTGTTGTCGAATGGTGTTTTTCGTGTCGTGGTTGTTGGTTGAAACATTTATACAGATGTGGGACGTTTGAATGCGATTTTGGTTGTTGGTTTGTGATTTAACAGTAACGTTTAACAGTAACGGTTAACAGCAACGGTTAACGGCAACGGTAACGGTAACGGTCAACAATTAACGTTTATTTTCACATTTCATGACGGACATCAATACAAACCAAAATTGAAATTAAACAATAAACAAAAAACAAAAAAGGAAAAAATGTAATAAATACCATAAATGAGTTGATTGCAAAAAAAAGGAGAGAAAATATACCAACAAAAACGATAACAAAAAAAAAGTGAGCCTCAACACATTTTGTGATCGCTTGAATATTAGAACGATTTGCTCTCACGGTTAATTTGCATTCTTAAAATTAGTTTATCTAATATAAAGGAACAGATTCCGAGCGACCACTACCCTATTTTTAAAAGAAGACTAAAAATAATCCTATATAAGCGCCAATATTTTCAGAATGCATGGGAAAATTGTTTGTAATGGGTGGAGAAGGAACTAACGGACATATTAAGTGGCACTCGCTACAGTGATTTTGTGGAATCTTATCTCTTTTTTGTAATCATTATAGGTATACAAGTGCAGAGGGATAGATCATTATGATCGTAATGTAATGTAATGTACCACAAATGACTTGCACAAATCGAATGCCCATTAAAATTGGGAACGTCAGAAACGGTCGAAGAATTATAATCGATGTCAATAGATCATGCGCTATATTAATCAGTTGATGGAACTCTCTGTAGTTTCTTTGAAATGTTTGTTTGCATGGTTATGGCGAATATACATATTTTATATATGATATTAATACAGATTCAGTATGTATTGTATAAAACAGAAAAAAGAACACAGTCATACGCACTGACTAACCTAACAATGTATCATCACTTTAAACATACTGCGAATTTTTAATTCTGATGCCGCCGACGACGATGCCAACAACAAAACATGTATACATACATACATAAATGGATGTATGTACATATGTACATAGTTATGTATATACAATAGATAGCACAAGGGCGTCGAGTCACATTAGTTGTTGTTGCTGTGATCGCAGTTGATGTTGTTGTTGTTTTCATTGCTGCTGCCTGCCATTGGAGCGGTGCCAACAAGTGGTTCGGCTTGGCGAAAACATTCAATTGCCGTCTCATGGTGCATCCATCGCTTGCTCGCCTGCTTGGTTTGTGTGTCGAGTGTGGGTTGGGTCTATGTTTGTGGTCATGACGCATCCCCCGCCTTATCGCTGCTTTCAGCACCAGCAACAACAACAGACAAATGTGTGTGTGTGCATGTGTGTGTGTGTGTGTATGCATATGACACACACAATTTGGAAGTGGACAACAACAGCAGCAACCACAACAACCACCGAGCAAGAACCAAATCAAAAGTTAGCAAACTAAAGCAACTTCAAAATGCCGCCAACTGTCAAACGAACAAGTGCCAGCAACAAACGGTAAATACTGTGGGATGTGTGTGTGTGTGCGGGGGGAGGAAGTTTTCTTGCATGCTTATAAGCAGAGCCAACCAAAATGGGCGTGCCTGTGTGAGCATACACACTCACACACACATACACACAACATATGCATGAATATGTACATCATCATCATCGCATGTGTATATGTAAATCGGCATGAGAATGTGAAGGGTGTGGGCGGATGGTGGGTAGTGGGTGGTGGGCGGTGGGTGGATTACAACCCCAACAAGGTAAATAAGTGTTTTATCATCGGCTACTTGTGACTTTTGAACAATGCACAGCATGAAATGCGCAGCCAGAGCTGATTAAAAATAGTTTTATATTTATGCTAAAGATACAAAGACACACACACGCACACATATATATAAACATACATAAATATATATATATACATATATATATATACATTTGAGCACACGCACTGTCTAACATATATAGACGAAGAACACATACATATGTGCATAGATATGTCTGTAGGGTCTGTTCGGTACTTCGAACACTTTGATTCATAATACATAACAAGTTTAGTATCATTTTTATCTTCTTCTCGCGTAATTTTTAGCCGAGTCTCAAATTGTTTCGATTAACCCGAACATTTTGCGAAAAAACATACTACATATGCATGTAGAAATGTGCCAGGTACTTAAGCGATATGTTTCTACATGCACATTGAAATGACAAGACCGAATTTCTGATTATGTTGTTGGTGTTCCAATTCTGTAGATGGCTCTAGAGACTCATCAAATGATTCAGTGTACGTGTAACGTGTGTGTGTGTTCGGTGTGTGTGCTTGTGTTGATGGGTGTTTCGTGTTATGTTCCAAGCCCGAACAAGTTCAAGTTCAAAAGTTTTGTTTCGAGATATATAGAATACTATATGTATATATAGAACTCTACAGCCACCAATTGAATATAATTTAAATATGTATTTATTTATTTATAGATATATATATATGTATGCATGAACACAACAAATTAAACGGGGGCAAAACGTTTGAAAGAAGAGAAAGGAGAGGTGTGTCGGGTGGGTTGGGTTCAGTTGGGCTGAGTTGGGAAAGGTTTGTTGTAGGTGTGTGGCTAAAGCAAAATTATTATTTGTTAACACTCACTCCGCATCGGCCGTACGAAATTGTATCATAGTTAGAGCCGCTCAAATACGATGAACTATTCCGATATCCAGAGCCAAGAACAGAGCCGGAACCGCCGCTCAGATACGATGAGGAGCCAATGCTGTTGCGCTGTGTGCTGACCCGCGGCGTATACGAGAACGGTGAATAGGAGCTGGGGTAATAGCTGCTCGCGCTGCTGCTGCTGTGATGATTGTATGCAGATGATGATGACGATCCAGCTGCCGATGTGCCCGTGCCGCCAGCCGATGTCGGCAGCAATTTGGATAGACTGCCGCCGCGATGATCGTAATACGAGCTGGAGTAACGCGAGTAGCCGTTGCTTGTGGCGCCGACGCCGCTGCTGCTGTTGCCGCTGCTGGTGCCGGTCGAGCTACCAGCGCCGCTGGTCGACGTTGTGCCGTAAAGACTGCCACTGCCCGCTGCTGACGTTGACGATCTACGCGGCGAAATCACACGCATATTAGTGCCAGCCGCGTTCTACCGCTTCAATCGGACCAGTTTGCCGTTTTGCTCTCAATTGACTCGATATTGATATTGTTGTTGTTGCTATTGTAATTGTTGCTTCTGTTGTTCTTCTTCTTCTTCTTGTTCTTCTCCTTCCTCAGCTTCTCGATCGACAAAGCGTCCTGTTAACCGCTCGCTCTCCTCGTCTGTCTATCTGTCTGTTTGTTCTGTTCTGTTCAGTTCTGCTGCTGCTGCTTCTTCTGCGCTCTTTAATGTTATTGTTGCTCTGGTTATTATTGCTGCAATGGGGAGAGCGAGAGAGTGAAAGTGAATGCGTGAGTGAGAGTGACTTTCAAAATGGCCGCGCCGCAATTGCACTCAGCACTCAGTACTCACCTTGACTTGCCGTAGTAGTTGTTGCTATTTATATATATATATAGATACATATATATATATATATATTTATCTTCTGCTTATTTACATAGTTAATAATTGTAGTTTTGTTACGGTTGGGTTTGTGTTGTTGCTTATGCTAGCTACATTTAAGACCCGTTACTGTTGCAATGGAGAATAGGCAAACTGTAATCAGAGAATAGATGACCTTCGATTAGTTTTACAATAAGAGAGAGCAAGTGAAGGAGAGACTGAGAAATATACAAATGCATATATGTATGTTACATGTGTACATAATAAACAGTTACCGTTTATTACCACTTTGATAAACTTTACTAAATTACTAAATAACAAGCAACAGAATTCAAAATTCATAAACTGCGGCTGCAACTCGCCACAATAACAACAAGAGCTCAATGAAACTGCCGCCGGTGGATGTGCGAGTGAGAAGGGCAGCTATGCGGTAACAGTGAAGTTGCATATGCTTGTGTGTGTGCGTGTGCGTGTATATAAGACGCCGCCAGGCTGTCTACGGCCCTATACGGCGCGCAATGTCACTGTAACCGAGGAAACCGTTGCTTCTGTTTCCAAGTGTGTGTGTGTGTGCTGCCCAGGAAGGGGATGCGGGGCACAAACTCTCTCTTAAACACACACATACACACACAAGCACGTAAACAAACAGACAGACACATGGTCACACTATCATATCGATCTCTCGTTCATAAATACTACAACTACAGCTACAAGCATAAACAGCACACACACAGAGACAGAGACACAGACAACTCATTCAGATTTACACATTCCAATGCGCCTATGTGAAGCAACGATGCCGAAAATCACATCAAAAATCTAAATAATTATAATAAAAGCACAGCACAAAAAAGCAAAAAAAAAAAAAAATACGGCGAATCTATTTATAAAAGCGCTTAAGAACACACACACAGCTGGCTGGCGCTGGCGGTCGCCTCATTCCCGTTGCTTGAGGGGATGGTGCGGTGGTGGCGGCAGTAGTAAAACTGCGCTGCTGTGCCTGGCCTATAAACGCCATGAGTGCAAATGAGATAGCAATATTGATATTGGCGACAGCGACTCACTAACACAAACACATTCACGCACGCACACAGACAAAAAGACGACGAACACAATCACATAGATTCATATGTATGTACATACATACATATACGCGGCCAAGCAAGCAACGTACGAATTACGCAAAGTGAAATATCTTTCTCAAAAATGGAAAGTGGAAAAAGTGACGACTGATTGTCAATTTTGCTTTAGAACACGAACAATTTAATATAGGGGGCTAAAGGGGTAATGTTGCGCCTTTCAGGCAATGAAGCAGCCAGTATATTTATTTATAAAACTCATCATTCAGACACAACCCACTCACGACGCTAGAAAAAAATGTCCGATACACCCAATTGAATCAGCGATTCGCCCGCACGCACAATTAACCACACACACATATATATATATTTAACTGAAATTCTTTACATGGTAATAACTAATATTATCGGCTTTTATATGCTATTTTCCAGCCCACAGCACGCAGAACTCACTTAAGAGCGAGTCAGTTTTGCAAACGAACTACCGAAACTTAGGGTTGCATCGATTTTGGTATCGATAAATAAATATATATATATGGATATGATGTTTATCGCACCACAAATCAAATTAGAAATTATCGACATCAGTGGCCATCACCATCAGCAGAAAAAGTGGCAACACCGCCGTGTATATACATTTTGAGAGAAAATTTCGTTCAGGTGTGAAAATTTGTTGCATATGAATCTAGTTTATAAATAAATTACCTTTTAATGAAAACGGCTTACCAGTTAAACGAACAGCTACTGTCGCCGTTGTCATTGCTCGTGTAGTGCGTTATGCCCTATTTCCATATGTATTGACATTAGTCTATAGCCGCAAACTGTCGCGTCGCATTACTTTTTAGTGTTGCCAATTTTTGCATTTGCATAAAAAACTATCTGAACCCAAACATTCTACAAATGGTGTTTCGCTAGCAGCAGAACGGCATATTTATGGATCCAACTGTAATTAATAAATCTAAAATCTTTTGGCAGGGCTACGCATTACCGCCGTTCTAATTACTTATAAACATTTGAAGGACTGGACATTAAACAGCTAAATCTAACCGGAAAAGGCTAAGTAGGCAACACTTGAGCCTGCGCCGCCGCCAAAGTCGTCATACAAAATGAAGTGAGCCACATAACAATGAAAATAAACCACAATGAAACTGAGCAAAGACAATACTAAATAATTAATAATACAATAACATTTATCCATTTCTATCCATTTTGTACACAAACACAGTAAACCAAAGAGCACAGCGGTTTTTTGTTAATTTTCTGAAATTTCAATTCGTCTCGTCATTATCATCATCCGCCGCATCCGCCACATCCGCATTGCCATCGTCATTTTTAGCAGCTTTGTCTTACGCCACCCATCGCCCGCCCGCTCAGTCAGCTTTGTGGGAAGCAGCCTTGTATGAAAATTTGCATTACTTTGGATCATTTGAACATTTTGCAACCGGGAGCTTTGTCGCAATCGTCTACTTCATTCCCCCCAAAGAAGTACATACACACAAACAGATTGAGGTGAGTCATGCTGCACTTATTCGTGATTTGATACTTCAATTGTGATTTGGCTGATCTTTTAACCCATTTGCAGTTATGTCATCAACCGCCGGCAAACGAAAAGAAATATACAAATACCTGGCGCCATGGCCATTGTACTCCATGAACTGGAGCGTGCGGCCGGACAAACGATTCCGGCTTGCGTTGGGCAGCTTCATCGAGGAGTACAACAATAAAGTGCAAATCATTAGCCTGGACGAGGATACCAGCGAATTTAGTGCTAAAAGGTAACACTAACCAAATGTTCTGAAAAGTGAATAGAAGAAACCAGGAAAGAACATCATCACAAGGAATGCCACAGATTAAATACAGTGTGTTCCTTAAAGAACTAACAGCAATAAGATAAAACACTTGTCACATTCGAGCTTGGTCAAGTGGGCATTGGAAGTCCGCTTCGTCGAACTCACCAACATACATAAACATATATATCGCATATATATATATATATCTTGTCGAAATATTAACTAAATTTGTAATGTTATCGCTTTACTTATAGCACCTTTGACCATCCATATCCCACAACAAAAATCATGTGGATACCAGACTCGAAAGGCATCTATCCCGATCTGTTGGCAACCAGTGGTGATTATTTGCGAGTATGGCGAGCCGGTGAACCGGACACTCATCTCGAATGCGTGCTCAATAATAATAAGAACAGTGACTTCTGTGCGCCGCTAACATCATTCGATTGGAACGAGGTGGATCCCAATCTGGTCGGCACATCATCCATAGACACCACATGCACAATATGGGGCTTGGAAACGGGGCAGCCGCACGCGCGCGTCTACGTCGCTGGGCATGTAAAAACGCAGCTCATCGCCCACGACAAAGAGGTCTATGACATTGCATTTTCACGTGCCGGCGGCGGACGAGATATGTTTGCCTCCGTCGGCGCCGACGGCTCCGTGCGCATGTTTGATTTGCGTCACCTGGAGCACTCAACCATTATCTACGAGGTGGGTTCGAATTGAATGCGTAGTTTAAGTATATCAAAATATCTATAAATTGATTTATTATACATCATATTTTGTATAGGATCCGGCGCATACGGCGCTGCTGCGCTTGGCTTGGAACAAACAGGATCCAAATTACTTAGCCACAGTTGCCATGGATTCATGCGAAGTTATTATTTTAGATGTTCGTGTTCCTTGTACACCTGTTGCAAGACTGAGCAATCACAGAGCGTGCGTCAACGGTATTGCGTGGGCGCCGCATAGGTAAGTAATAAAATACAAATAAATATATATATATATATATATATATATATACATTTGTACATTTGCAGTTCCTGTCACATTTGCACTGCCGGTGATGATCACCAAGCACTGATCTGGGATATACAACAAATGCCACGCGCAATCGAGGATCCAATTTTAGCCTATACAGCTGCTGAAGGCGAAGTCAATCAAATACAATGGGGAGCCACGCAACCCGACTGGATAGCTATTTGCTATAACAAAGCGTGCGAGATCCTGCGGGTCTAAAAGTCAATTTTTCTTACAACCCTTCCCCCGCCCCCAACACATAAAATGCCACCTGCCCCCCTCCCTCAAAGCGACCCACACTGCTCTGCCTGCGACTGTGACAATGAGGATGTGGTTGGCTGCGGTTATAGCGCCATTGACGCGCACAGTCGTCGACACACACACACACACCCTTAACCATAACAATCATAACACCCACATGCACATACAGACACACACACACACACATACACATATATACACAGACACACACACACACACCAATACGAACGCAAGGTAGTTGTAGTTTTGTAGGCGCAGCGGAAGAAACTTGTTTTAATTATATAACATAAATACTATATCATATGTATACATATAGTTTTGTGCTCGGATATCGATTTGTATCCCATATGCCCGCAAATGTAACTGCATCCAGTCAAAAATGAATTCGGAGATTTGAAGCCGAACATTAATCGAGTGACATGCGATGGCAGCTTTTAGCTTAGCGTTTAGTTTAACCATGCTCTCTGTGGTCAGGTCAGGTGAGGTCAGGAGGTGGACACATTTAGCATCTTAGCTTAGTTGAACATACAATTACGATATATAAGTCTCAAGGTATAACCAAAATATGTATTGCTATTTGTAATTTATTTGACTCGTTTCGCACATCACGCTAAATCGACAACAGCCTCTGATTTCCGAGCATTAAGTTTTATTTATTGATTTATTGATTAGTCTGCATGTTCTTTGTTTTCTGTTGTTTTGTAAACGTGACAAAAAAAAGCAAAAAAAAAACTAAAAACAAAAAAAAAGCAAAAGAAAAAACATAAAAACAAGATGAACAAAACAAAAACAATGTCCTACCTCGTTTTCCAACATGTAAATGTTGCTATATGTGTATCTAGCCGCAGTAACAACAACAACAACAAAACCAGCAACCACAACAACAACTACATGCATACAAGAACAGCAAACAAACAAACAACATCAACAAATGAGAGAAAAACCAGAAGAACAAGCAAACCAAAAAGATGCAAAAAGCTTTTTTCGAAATGTTTTTTATTCTTTGTTCAGATTTTTATTATACGTTTTCTATGAGAACCAAAAAACAAAAGCAAAATATAAAAACAAAGGACTTAAGCAAACGAAAATCGCAAACGCAAAGCAAACATAAATAAGCAAAAAAAAAAAGAGAAAAAAAAATCAAGAAACAAATACTTGTATTAAGAAAAGGAAAAAGAAAACAACTGCACAACCACAGCTAAATACAATACATACTATTTAAAATACAACTAAAACAAAAAAAAAAACCGAAATATTATATGAGCGAGAGAGAATACAAGATTGTTGCTATCCATTTAAAACAAAACAAAAAAAGAAAAAAAAACGAAAAATATGAAGAAAAAAAAACCAAAACAAAAAGGAACACATAAAATATTGACTGCATACGATTACCATAACTTCATGATATATACAACAGCCAGGCCGAAAGATCGATCGATTCCCCCAACTTCCGCAAAATAAATTGTAAGCACTGAGAGCAGAGAGTACTAAGAATACCAAAGCATACACACACACACACACACATACACACAGATATACACAAACGAACATTTCTACGGTCGAAACTATAGTAGGCGCCGCTCTGAGACTGAAATAAATTGAGATCCCTTAGAAGAGATGCCTTTCCGTTTGCTCAGAGTAATCTATTGGAACATATACTAAAACTACAACTGATACTGATACTGATACTGCTCATGAATTTGTATGTAAATACGATGAAAGCCTATTCACTCTGTTCATATTTTTGGATTTTTTGTTTCTGGTTAAAACAAAGGAAAGAAAATGAAAAAGAAAAAGAAAAAGAAAAAGAAGAATATAAATAACAATCAGCAGCTGTTAACACTTGAAAAGACTTAGCGCATATAAAGCCAAGCAACTGAAATTGAAAATAAAGAAGATTTAACCGAATACCAAACCAAACCGAACCCAAATCAAATCGAATCAAATCACATCCTTTTTGATATGTACTTGTACGCACACATATGTATATATATAAATATATATATATACATATATACACACACACACACACAGAGACACACATACTGCAAAGCATGAGCAAGCATTATTTGGCAAACGGTTTCCGAAACTTTTAGCATTCATTAATCATTGACAAAATAAGATATTCTTTATACTTACTTACACATACATCCGTACACACACATACGAACTTATGTAAAACCACACACACACACACACACACACACTTACACATAAGCACACGCATATTATAATTATGTAATCTTAAGACAAACAACCAATGTTTTTGTGTATTTTTTTGTCCGTTTCGTTTGTATTGTTTATAAATTAATATGCTAAGTTAAAATTGTACACACATACGCGCATTACAAAATCTAAGTACAGATTCAAATATTGGTATATACTTATATATATTTATTTATATATATGTATATAAGACATCTGGTATCAAGCTGGGTCAGCGCGGAGTGATGAACTAGGAGGCAGCAGGAATGTGTGAGCAGCAAGGAAAGACGAAAGTGAAAATCCCAAACAGAAATTATTTAAATAAACCATTTTTAAATAAACATCAAATGCGCGCCTTCACTTATATCAAATCGGGCAAATCGGGCGGCGCACAAATACTGCCAATATCGACAATTCCGAGCGGTGCCTTTTGACTAGCTGCACTTGGCCTGAAAAACATCGATTTTACTATGAAGGTGGCCAGTGTAATTTGATTTGTGTACCTTTTCGTCACCGACGGATTGGAAGACTTGATGCTGAGCAGCTCGTTGGATTTGAGCTTCTTGATCGTGATCTGCAGATGGCCAGTGATTTGGGAGCGCTGGACAACAGACTCGTGTGGCTTGACCTCCTCGCTGTAGGCTATTTGAAATATCTTACCTTTGACAGTGACTCGCACATAGTTCATCTGTATATCCACATCGATGTGGGATGTGTCCAAATGCCTGTTGTGGTGATTGGTGATTAAATGCAGTAAACATTGACATTTGAATTGAATACGAACTTATACACTTCCAGTAGCAGACTGTAATGGTTGGGCTCGTCCTCAAATTTGAAGGTCAGCTTGGCCTGGTTCAGATTGTATGGTCGTCCACAGGGTGCAAACAGCTTCGTTGTCCTCTTTGGCTTTTCGGTCAATGGGTTTGGCTTGGACGGGTGCCGTTCCTTGCCCAGCTTATGCTGGCGCGCAATCTCCGTGCGTACTTCGGGACAGTGTTCGCTTTTGGCATTCCAGAAGGCGCGCACGCGCTCCTCTTCATCATCAATGCCGGCGCACTCTTTGGCCAGTTCGGCCTGCTG
Organism: Drosophila villosipedis; assembly: GCA_035043025.1. Lineage (NCBI taxonomy): Eukaryota > Metazoa > Arthropoda > Insecta > Diptera > Drosophilidae > Drosophila > Drosophila villosipedis. Next base: position 1,131,618 of record JAWNNF010000024.1, read on the forward strand.
CTCGGCAACACGAATACGCTGCTCATCCCGCTCGATGGCCTGTGCCGCCTGGCACTGAACGATGACAGCTCGATGCTGGGGCAGCAGACGCTGTGCCTGCAAACGTGCCGACGGCACAATTTCCGTGCAGTCGAGACTGTGCAACTGGGGCAGCGTGGCCTGTACAAAGTCGCGATAGTGCGGATAATCGACGCACGGATTGCCGATAAGGACCAGCTCGCGCAGATTGTAGTTGCCACGGAGGGACTCAACACTGGTCAGCTCGCCAATAAAGTTGAGAGTCAGATCGAGCTTATTCAGCGACTCGAGACTCTCGAGATTTTCAATGCGCTCGATGTTATTGATTGCCACATTGAGGTATTCGAGTCGCTTCAGCTTGTGCAGATTCTCTAGGCGTGCAATCAGATTGGACTGTAGGAGGAGTATCTTGAGATCGCGACACCAGTTTTGTATGTGCTCGATGCGCTCAATGTCCTCCTGGTGCAGCGACAGCTCCTCAAGTGTGCTAATTAATCGCTCATTATGCTCCGACTTTTTGCGCACCAGCTCCTCGGTGACTGTGTTTGGGGGAAAATGCCAAAACACATTCCATTAATCAAGAATGCAAATGATTTGCGGCAATCGTTTTACTTACTGCGCACCATAATTGCTAGCCGGATTTATAAATATGTATTTATGCTACTACAACCAGACAGCTTTGGGTCAATAAAATAAAATAAATAAACAAACAGCGTTGCTAGGAACAGCGCAGCACATTTGATGTTAGTTCTTGTTGTTGTTGTTGCCTCCCAATTCAAATTTAAGTTTATGTCATCGGATAATGCTGATTAACATATCGATTTGCATTACCGCAGCGAATTTGGTACAAGCGGCACCCTGTTTTTCCGATTGGAGCAAATCTAATCAGTTGAATTAGTTAGCTTTCCCACTAAATGCTCAAATGCAGGGCCGGACTGCGGTTGAGCCTGGAGTGTTCTACATAAATATCTATATATATAGCATAGAAACAGAACAGTTGTTCCGCTTAAATATAAACTTTAACGATAACTCTACGACTTAAGAGGAGGAGGAGGCTTAACATCCATATTATATATATTTAATATAAAATATGTACATTTGTTTGCACACATCTCTGTGAAAAATAAACACCCAACATACACAACTTTTACACAACTGGACAGTGAAATCGATGGCTGCCATATTAGTTAATTTCATTTGCGATTCTTTATATTTTAGTGACTAACGTTTCTTTTAGCATTGTTACCAAACAAAAAATTGATCTGATTTTCATCAATCCAGAGAATGTCGTGTCAACAACATAATACGATTATCGGTTGCTGATGGATATTTCTTGAATCCTACTCGTCGTTTATAAATATTACCGATTTTCATTAAGAATAAATATATTATATATTGGAAATTATATATAAAAAATAATAATTAATAGGTTATTGTCTTCACACATATTTTACTGTCCAGTTGTGTAAATAATTACTGTACATATGATTACGATTTCTCATACACCTTTTGTTTGTGTAATCCGCTCCTGTGGGGCTGCGGCTAAATGTATGCTCGGCTCATTGAACTTCCCCAACGTGCACAACAGGCAGACGACAGACGACAAACAAACACAGACATTGTAGCGGCAATTAGCAGCTCTAGTCGAGAAATGGTCAATGATAAGGATGTCGACATTTTGCGTCCGCTAAGCGATGGCGAAGTGGACGAGTTGATGCAGCTGTATAGCGACAAATATGGTGTGCTCAATTTCCATTACCTGTTGCTGTACAATCAGCGCAAATGGGATCACCAGCTAGACGCGGCGGGCATTTCCCGAGATGACGAGGCACACATTTCGATGCGCAAGCGATTCTATACGCATCGGACGGGTGATTTTCGTCGCTTTGGCACATACGTCAGTCTGCACCAGGACATTGTGCAAAGCGTGTCCTTCTTCACTTGGGAGCCAATCGAACCCGTTGAGCTGTTCGCTTGCCTCGAGCAAACGCAACGCATTCAATGGTCCAAAGGAGCGCTGCTCACTAACGTTAATCTTGGCTTTTGTGAACGCGTCAAAGAGCTGGCCACGAGGAAAGGAGCTGCTGGCATCCAAGCACGTCAATGCCATGGCATGGTATTGGCCAATGCCGATGCCCGCGGGGCGAAAGTGCCTGACCAGTTGTCGGACTTTGAGCTGCGTCGCCTAACCGTTGAGGATGCGGCCTTGGTGCACGCAAAGTGGACCAACAATGGCGAAGGATCGCTTGCCTACATCCGTGCTTTAATCGAACACAATCAAACACTTGGCGCCTGTCGCAGCGACACGGGTGAGCTGGTCGCCTGGATATTCCAGAATGATTTCGCTGGCCTTGGGTACGTTTCTGGCGTTATGATAGCTGAGCGCGTTCCTTGCACATGCATCTCTTTTTCTTTTCAGCATGCTAACGGTGCTGGCCAAGGTGGAACGACGAGGCCTTGGCGGTCTCTTGGCTGCGGCGATAACCAAACTAATTGCGAAACGGGAACACGTTACGCTCACCGCATGGATTGTCGACGGCAACTGGCGTTCGGAGGCGCTACTCACCCGCATTGGCTACAAAAAATCAGTCGTCAACGAGTGGATTAAACTTTTGCCCGCATAACTTCTGGCAACTTCTGGCATTAGGCATTAGCTAGTGGTGAATAAGGTTTGGGCAACGGCAAGAAAAGTCAAAGGGTTTTATATAGTAGTACGTGGTATCTCTATATGCCTATGTACACCGTCAACAATTTTTATTACGCATTTCGGTGCGTTTAGATCTTTTACATTTTTGATTTCTTGTAAATACAGACACTTTTAAGGCTTAATCGAATTCAAATTTTGAAAGCAAATGTCATTTTCTAGCGGCAATTGAGGCTAATCCTATCTGGGGTTCGTCTCGATTTTATACTTATTTACATACCGCTTCACGAGTATGTATTTATACACATACCTACAAATATCATACAATAATTTACAATATTGGATTGGGACAGGTCGTCATGAGCAGTGGTGGTGGTGGTGGAAGTGGTGGTGGTGCAGTGTGGGGTAACACAAAACAATTGAATTGGACAATCAATCAGAGAGGGGAAGAGAGAGCAGGACAAGTATGACATAATTTTAGATGCTTGTAGTTGTTGTTTCCAATGCTGAATACTATTCAGGTTGGCCATATAGATAGATAGTCGATGCTGATAACATGGTCCGTTTTCATGGTAATTGTGATGAATGGCTATACGCAATGCAACGGATCGAGATAAAAGGGGTGGGCGGGGTGGGTTGAAGTGTCAAAAAAATAAGAAAAATAGTACAATAAAGCTGTGTTGTAATACAATTTCACTAACTACAATACTAAACGAAAAGCAGGCGCGTGTTGCTCGCACTTGGCATACCGCTGCCATTTGCCAGCAAACTGTTGCCGGTTGCCATTGTCATTGGCATTGTTACGATTGCCGAGCTTGTCGTTTCGCTCTTGTGCATGCCGCCATTTCCCATACTACCGTTGATTGGATTGCGATAATGGGAAGAATCATTGAGCGGTGTGTACTTAATGTGATTGCTATGCGCCAGCGTCGGTAGTTTGCTTGCCCTTGTGATTTGCTTGGCCCGATTGTAGCACAGCACACCGATAATGGCCAGCGTCATTCCGAGACAGTTAACCCATGTTACCGGATTGCCCAATATTATAAGCGATACGGCAATTACAAATATTCGCTTCGAGGCGCTGGCTACCGCATAGGTAAGCGGCGATACCAGCGATAGCACACTGAAGGCAATAATGTTTTGCATCCAATTGAGGACGCCATCGGTGAAGAGCAGTGCAATCACCCGGTAATCCAGATTTTTCTGCAAACCATACGCAACAAGTTGTATTAAAATGCTTATGATGACTAATAATAATACACAAAATAAACATATTACTTACAATGGCCGTATGACGGAAAACAGCTATGCTGTCCACGTAAAGCCAGAGAGGCAGAAAAATTAATAGGGATAGCTTGCCGAGCAAATGCAGCAGACGCAAATGATGTATGCCCGTATCTTTGAGTACCTGTCATTTGAATAGCAAAGGAAAGTTTACGATATAACATAATTGTAGAATTCTGCTTCTGTTGACCGATTTACCTTCTTGGAGAAGATGTTTTGCATTGAGAAGCCCATTGTGGAAATGAGTGCGCTAACCAGGCCAAGCATATCGAATGAGATTTCCGTTACTGTCGCAATTGCCACGCCCGTTATGATGGGTAAGAGACTCAGGTACACGAGTTTGGGCTGTTTCTCACCAAAGAAGAGCCGCGTCAGAATGACGGTAAAAAGCGGCATAGTCGCTTTAACTAAAATCAACATTTGATGACGTGTGAAATATGATTTACAAATCTTTATAATTATGTATGTCTATGTATTCACCTGTGTGCGCATAGGAGACGGGCACTTTCCACAGCGATATGTGCGATGTGACCGAGGCGAGCAGCTTGCCAATGGCCAGTGGCACAATTAGACGCATATAATATGCTCGAGGTATATCCTGATATTTGCGGATACGCCACAAATTAAAGAATGGCCCGCTATACAGCGTGATGCTGCATAATTGGACAAGAGTGACGGTCATCGGGAATGGAAATTCATTGAGCACCATTTTGCCAATGACATTGTTACTGGACGATATCACGTACCAGAACAGGCACATCAGCAACACGACTGCAACATGACGCGAATTTGTGCGCTTGCCACCCAACATTTTTAAAATATATGTTTTATTTTAATTAGCTGTAGCAGTAGCTATTGCCAGTGTCAGCAGCCCAGTGTCACACCCAGTGCGCCTGCCAGTTCGCTGGTCCTTATTATTGATGTGCGTCTATTGCATCTCGTTATATGTTTAAATATTAAATAAAGGCATGCACGTCGACAATGTTGTCGGTTTGTTTTCTACGTGGACGCGACAGTGTGGCCAGACTGAAAATACGGCAAGTGTTTACAAGGGCCGGCACATTGCGTTATCGATAAATAATATCGTGCAAATTTTAAATAACAATTCACAATGAAAATGTAACATTTCAACTATTTGGTTGAGAAAATATTTAAATGCAAAATGCGTTCTTATACTCTTTTTTTTCCTTTGTCAGGAATTATTGTATTTATTATTAGTCATGATATAGTCTATGATATAGTCTATCTAGTCGCATGATATAGTCTATCTGCCCATTGAGCGGGGCATTCTTGAGCAGAGTTCCTTTAGTGCCAGCATTATATTTTCTTGCTGGGGCATCAAGTTCATCTTGTTAAACTGCTCTGCAGCCAGAAGACGCCTCAATTTAATACTGGCATTGCCTAGACTGCAACATCTTGATAGCGGTTTGCAAAACGCGCATCCGTTAAAGCCGACACACTAGTAAGTAATCGTGTGCTGGTGATGGTCCTGTCCACTGCCTTGATAGCCACCTGTTGGGAACGCAACTTATGCAGCTGTATGTTAGAATTGCTCATCAGCTGCAACAATCGTGTTGCATCAATGCCGGTGATGCGCAATATTTGAGTTGCTGTAATCCCCATTTTGCCACATCTATGTTGGATGCTGTCGTGCACAGCGGCGAGGGGCACCCAAAGATTTAATTTCTCATATAGGAGACACGGCTAGGCAGCTTCTTGATAATAGTGTCCACCACAAGGAACTCTGTCGACGGTGTCTTGGATGTCAGTAGGCGCAATAGACTAAGTACCGCCTTTATTCCACAGCCAGACTGCGCTTCTCCTTAATTGTTAGCGGTGGTGAAGCAGCATCAACAGCAGCTCAAAAGCTGTGAGTTGTTTTCATCCATTATGTCTATTTCATCATTCACGTCCAACAAAATGCCGAAAAGTGCAACGTGAATTTAGAGGCGCCGCTCATCATTCTAATGTCTGGACTGACCCTGGGTACATGGTTGTATTCCATATATCGGCTGTCGATAGATCGATGTGTCCGACACTAATTTAATCGTGTTGAAATTCACAAGGCGTTTGTTGGATGTGAAGTCGTGTTTAACACGTCGTAAATTTGTCGAGCGAAATGAAAAAATAAAAATGGATCGCACTCGTAGGGTCGTCGCAGGCAAACCGTTTGTTTCGGGAGGTTTTTACGTAAGTCGCATACCTTCCACATTTTACTAATAGTACATATTTGCAAGCAGGTATACATACATATGTACATCATTATTGCAATATATAAGCGCGGTCATTCAATAATTTCATACCATTCTACTAGTTCATGCATATGTGTATGTATGTTTTTGGCAAATGTAATATATTTAGTGCCAGGCTGTGATCAGCATAATATATTTTTATGAATGGTGTATACGTTCATACATATGCATACATGTATATACATATGTATGTATCCACATGAACCTAACTATTCAGTTATATTTTTGCGTTACATCTCTGACCTCTTGTATGTACATACAAACGTTGGTACAAACACAAAGTGCATATATATATATATGTGTATATTTATATGTGACTTGGTGCATGTATGTGTGTACAGAGTATCTAATCAATACTGGTATACATACATTAGGAAGAGTACATCGTCACTGATACAATATGCACACAGAATCACTTATATGTGCATATACATGTATGTGTGTATGTACGTGTAGGTATGTACTAGATTTGTCATTTTGATTCAGTTGTTTTTCAGACAACAGTGTGGCAACACCATCGTACATACATGAATACATACACATATGCGGGCATATGCATCATCTTCTGTTGGATTTGTTAGATCCAAGCGCACAGTTGTACAGCGTATACAAACAAGATAACGATATGCAGGAATCACACTTTTATTAATCTAATGACACGACGCATTCGGCAGTCAATAACGGAGTGGGTACAGAACTATTGTGAAATTAATATTTGAGTACATGCGAACGAACGGACAATGCAAAACTTAGGATAAGCTAAACGGGGGTTGCCAGATTGTTACATTGCAAACATTTGAGTCACATTTGCAACATCTTCAATTGTATATAACATTTTTTTGCAATAATAGTAATTCAATTTTTATTTATATAATTTACAGCGCACAAATTGAAAATGTGTGTACCAAACCAATTGTGATTTCATTTGCAATAGCCCCTAAAAGTTTCCTTAATCGCAAGTGCCAAGCGTTGTCCATACCCCTCCCCACTGTTCGCTGCTGTCCGAGAAGAACCTGCACCCACACACACACACACATATACATACAACCTCATATACATACGTAAAACTGGACTGCACTTCGGTGGTGATGCCCTGGACAATTTAGTTAAACAGCTGGACTTGTGATCCTGGTTACTTTGAGGGCTGCTGAAAATCAATTCACCCAAAATTGTAACTAAAATTATTAGTTTAGCGTTAGATAGCAATGGTCATTTACTTCACTTGAGTACCCAAACGAAAAATTGCCAACTTGAAATGATGAATTGATTTGGCCAAACCAAATTCAGCCTGGATCGGTGACAGCATAGGTGACCATCCACAGAATCCATGGGGGGTTTTTGTGATTGGCAGCTATGGATGGCGCCCGTTGCCAAACATTTGGTTAGTGTGATTGATTGACTGATCCGTTTGGTCGGCTCATGGTTATGTTGGAGCAGTGCGTCTGCACGATTTGTTTGGGCACTTTGTGTTGTTGGAGTGGTCATAGCTATTCCTGAACTATGGTTTTTAGTAGAACCGCCGGCACACGTGCTGAGATAAAAGCCTGCGACCACGCCGGCAGTAGATCCCTTTGAATGGCATGTAAGACATTTCGAGATTGGTATTACATACTACATATACATAAGCAAAACAGGCGCAACATTTTGTTTGCCTGTGCTCATAGCTTAAGCCAACAATTCAATAATCAAATGGGACGGACCTTCCCTGTTTTGCTTTTTTCTTTTCAATGTTGTCTACATTTGTTCTCTCTGCAATATTTTTCATTTTAAAATTGACACAAAATTTCAGTTATTTTTTGTTCAAATCTTTTATATCAAGCATAAAAAATGTTTTGTTCGTGTTATGGTTTTCAAAAAATTATAAAGATTTCAATAATTAATCAATAGTAAAATATGTTTAATTGCGCTATAAAAAAACGCAGTAATTAAAGAAGATAAATGCTAAATATCTCCAAAAAATGTTATTAATTAAAAAGAAAATCTATTCTTTTTTGGTTTATTATTTTTTATAATGACTTGAAACTATTTAAACGCATGCTATATTAAAGAAAGTTTAGTTAACATACATTTTGAACTCAAATAACAGCCCAACAATATTAACTTTAAAATTAAATTTAATAACAAAAAAAGAATAAGACCGTTTTGGTTTGCCCATTGGTTAAGAATAATTTTGAATCTACTTTCTTAAGGACTTGGCAAATAATTTTTCTAATTGAAAATAAAAAAGCAAAAAAAGGAAAAACAAAAAAAATTGTTCCCCCAGGAACGTATATTACTAATATTCGACTTTATTTAGAATCCGAATGCACTTCCGGCTAAGCCATTGGTCGTGCCACCGCTTGTTGGCCCATCAGCAGCACCTACTTTAGGATCGCAGCAGCAGGTGGATCATGTTGAGTCGATGCATATTCCAATATTGATCAAAGACCAGCAAATGGTCGACGCAGAGGCAAATGTGCAGGAGGCAACTGGTACTGTCGTCAAAAATGAAAACGCATCGGGCTTCTACACCATGATGGAAGCTGATAATGGTGGAAAAATACCATTCAAAAAAATTTTCCAGAAGCGCAAGAAGTCATCCGGTACGTAGTATGCATCAAAAATTTGTGTGAAAGACGTATTGTGTGTAGTCAACACAATGGGAGGTCGTTTAGATTCGAACTGTCCGCTCTAACGAGCAGACCTTTATTTTATTGGCAATTCTTAAATATACATACATACATACATATGTTCCTTTATCTAACGCAGCCGCTTGTCAGGCGACCGCAATATATCTCCCGTGTCCTGCGATCCTCTGGGATCTCGAAGAATAGCGTGACCCTATGCAGGCCAGCCTCAGTATTTAAACTAATTAAAGTTAATAATTTATTTCGACACTTTTTTTGTACAGAACGAACACGTGGTAAGAAATTGCGCCAAAATCGGCAACTGCGCAAGTCGATGCTACCCAAGAATGCTCTAATGGCCCTGAATGAGGTGAAGGGCATTAACATTAGTGACTTTACAATTAATAGCAATCCGGATGGCGGCTTCACCGCCATAGTCACCGTTAATGCCGGGCAGTACGAGGGCAAAGGACAGTCGAAGATGGCCGCCAAGAATCAGGCTTGCGAGAAGGCTTTGCGCGATTACATAATAGCCAAAATGACGCCACGCTTTAAGAAATTAGACACCGATATGGAGACGGATACCAACGAGGCTGAAAGCACCGATACTCAACCGGAGGATGATGTGCCCATGCTGAATTTGGCCTCCTTTGCCATTTACAAACTTTTCGCCGAATGGGAGCGTGAGGGATATGTTGTGCCCGAAATGCATCCAACGGTTGCCAGTACATCTGTTCAGCCAGTCGATCCAAATTCACCATCTGCGGCTGCTCCAGTCATTCCAAAGGAGCCAAAGAAGTCACCCGTACGCACGGAGCTGCCACCCAACTGGGAGACAATGCATCCAGCCACATTGCTATGCGTTGTAAGTGATCTAATAACTAATTAGTGCGACTCCACTAAACGTTCCGTTTTGTTCAACTTACAGATGCGTCCCGGACTCACGTACATAGATGATGGCACTGTCGGCGACAAGCCAAATATAATGCAGCGCTTGGGAATCATTGTAGACGATCAGGAGTTCGTCGCTACCGGACGTTCCAAGAAAATAGCTCGCCGCAATGTGGCTGTAAATGTTTGCAACACTTTGTTCAACACAAACTTTGCCTACGAGGAATAATAATGCAAATGTCAGCAACTGTATCCTTAATTAGAAGACTACAAACTTGTCAGACACTACGTTACACACACAAGCTTCAGTTGGTTTTAACCTGTAATTATATAATTTAATAAAAACTTATCGATATTATAATCTATATAAAGAAGTACTCTGCGCACAGTCCTAACGGAGTGTACAATTTATGTAGATGCTTGGGTGGAATTATTATTCAACAGCAAAAACAATCACGAACAAAAAGAAATATTCAAAAGGGTTGGCTATATTTTCGGCAATAAAATCTATGAAAATAAAGCAGTTTGGACTGACGGATGGATCAGCATCAATTCAAGCAGTGTCGACTTTTGAAAATTTTGTCTAATCGCGAATATGAAATACAATCCAAAGCGACAGCTGATTTCTGTTATTTGAACTGTCTGGCAACGTTGAACAGAACAGCTGATGCATTGTTAGTACATTGTATCGATTGCAACAAAAAGATTACATACGCAAAATGTCGAAATTAATTTCTTACGCTGCTAAAAGCCCTTTGCGTAATATACGCCTTGGTGCAAATCAAATAATGTAAGTAACTATTAAGATTTGCCTCGTCATATGAATTTGATGGATTTGTTGTTTTGTTGCCAGCTGTCAGCATGCATCCACAGACTGCATGCACATGGCTGCGTCGGCATCGGCGTCTCCGTCGGCACGTAAAACATATTCAACACTTGCTGTTGATCTTACAAAACAACAGATGCTTCTCCAGAAGCCATTGGAAACATTGCCGCTACAGATAACGAAGCGCAGCATGTTCATTCAAACGCAGGACACACCGAATCCAGACAGCTTAAAGTTCTTGCCCGGAGTTGAGGTGCTTGGCAAAGGGAATACTTACGATTTTCCCAGTGCCACAGCAGCGCATTGCAGTCCGTTAGGTAAGGCAATTTGTTTGCCAAGATGTATGATTGTCTAACTTCGTTCCGTTGCAGCTAAATTATTGTTTCGCGTGGAAGGCGTACGTGCTGTGTTCTTTGGTTCCGATTTCATTACCATATCCAAAGAGGAAAATGGAGAATGGGGTCTGATAAAGCCGGAAGTGTTTGCCGTCATTATGGATTTCTTTGCCAGCGGTTTGCCCATACTACACGAGGCGCGGCCAAATGCAGATACAGAAATTTTGGAGGACGATGATGAGACTGTCATGATGATAAAAGAATTATTGGATACACGCATCCGGCCCACAGTGCAAGAGGATGGCGGCGATATTGTTTTCATGAGTTACGAGAAAGGCGTCGTTAAGTTGAAGATGCAGGGCTCTTGCTCATCGTGCCCCAGTTCTATTGTCACCCTAAAGAATGGTGTGCAGAACATGCTACAATTCTATATACCAGAAGTTGAGTCCGTGGAACAGGTCTTCGATGAGGTGGACAAAGTGGCAAATAGTGAATTTGAGCGTTTCGAAAAGAGCTTAAAGCAAAAAGACTCGGCTAATCCGCCTGTCAGCATTGGTGGTACTCAAAATTAGGCTTGTTATAACTGTGTTTTTCCGATTACATGACGTTACGATGTTTAGTAAGTTAACAACTATATATGTATGTATACATTTGAATAATCTACAGCTTTAAAGATCATGTTGACCGTTATGTTTGTTTGTCTATTGCTATAAATTGTGGAGGGCGGGTGATTTTATTCGAACTATGCGTAACTTGCAGTGTTAGGCAATGACGCTGTCAATTAACTGTTATCGATACATTGTGCTTTTCGGGAATCGATTATTTATTCGTTGACAACTGTAGCTTTCGCATTCCTGAAGTTCAATATTTATTTCATGTAATTTCGAGCTGTACGCGCTGTTTGTGCTTGGGAAATGTGTTTTTTACGTTTTCTGATGCAAGCGCGTTCAACGCTAAGTCGCGTAAGTGGTAAAAGTCTTATGGCAGCCAGCTCGTCGATGTGATTTCCTTTAACATATGTGCGTGCATATGCATATGATAAAACCTTCTCCACCCTTACAGTATGTACCCGAGAGGACGACAACTGACAGCGCACGCAAACTGCATCTGGTGATTGGGAATGAGTCGTGTGATCTGGACTCGGCAGTGTCCGCCGTGACGCTAGCCTTTATCTACGCTCAGCGGCAACAGGAGCACGACTATGTACCGGTGTTGAATATACCACGCATAGATTATCCATTGAAAACGGAGGTGGGGCACATGTTCAACAAGTGCGACATCAATGAGGAAATGCTGCTCTTTCGCGACGATCTACCCAATCAGTTGGCCAGTGATATTGATGTCATACTAGTTGATCATCATATCAGCCAATTAGCTGCCAATGTTAGCGAAATACTTGATCATCGGCCCTTGGAGCAAAATGCAGTGATGCAGTTACTGCCCGCACACTGTGTGCGGCAGATTGAGCCTGAGATTGGCTCCTGTGCGACTTTAGTCGGCGAACGCTATTTGGCCGAGGAGCAGCCACGCTCCAGTCGCGTAACGCAGCTGCTGCATGCAACCATCCTGCTGGACACTATCAATTTTTCGTCAGCAGCAAAACGCTTTTGCCCAAGCGATTTGTTAATGGTTTATCAGCTGGAGCAGCTGCAGCAGCATAGCGACGATTCTTCTGAAGAGGGGAATATACGACGGCGTCAGCAGCTCTTCGATGAGCTGGTCGCCGCACGCGCCGACATAAGCAAGTTGTCGCTAACGGAAGTGCTGCGCAAGGATATGAAGCAACTACAAACCGAACGCCATACAGTGCCGATAGCTGGTCTGCCAATGCTGGCGCGGGATTTCATAGAAAAGAGCGATGCTGAGCTTGCAATACGTCAGTTCGCTGCCGGCAGCAATCTGCTCGTCATACTGGGAATGCTCGTGCCCCCCCAGACTGGCGGCGGTCAGGTGCAGCGCGATGTGGCGCTCATCTCGCTGACGGGTCAGAGGCAGTTAGTGGAGCGCGTGCGCCTGGCACTGCTAGAATCGCAGTCGCCACCGTTGCAGTTGCATCCACACGAGGTGGAGACGAACTTTTTAGGCGGCTGCTATTTGCGTCAGCATAACGTCCAGGCCACCCGCAAGCATATTCTACCCATCATCAAGCAGGTACTGGTCGATCTGGAGGCCTCACATCTCTGTGACTGCGACGATGTCTACTTCTTCAAGGAGAAGCCCAAATTGGGTCTGTCGTAGATGCCACTGTGTGAGCTTGAGCTATTAGCATTAGTTCAAGCATAAGTTACAGCCACTGAGATCTAATCAACGCTATTGACAAATCACTTGTCTTTAAAATGGTTGCAATTGCGATGCGAAAGTGCCACAAACCTATCACATTGTTACAACTTGAAGTAATCATTTTCCCAACTGTTATATTTATGTTTAGTTGATTTGCTTTAAATTAGAAACTAATTGGAGTTGCAAGAAAATTTAACAATACTCAGATCTGCTAATGAATCTGAGCTCGAGCCAACGATCCGACTTGTTCAAGAGCCAAAAATCGAAAATTCTCATTTTTGAAACAAAATTTTACAATTGTATGTTTGCAAAAATTATGGTGAAAATTCAAATTAAAGTTTAGTAAATTAAAATCGCCTTTTTGGAATGCGAGCTTACCAATTTTTTTCAATCTGATATTTAAAAAATGAAAGTCAGTTTTAAATATTGATTTCATATTGTGTACTTCCAATTCCCACCAATCAACATAACGGCAGCTATGATACAGTGCCTGATATATAGACGAAGAACTAATAAGATCTGCAAACAGATTTTCAAATGCAGAATAAGTGTATTTGTATAAAAATTACTTTTCGATCAAGTAGGATCTATATAAAGATGTGAAAAGCAAATTGATAATCAGATCTTTAACAAATTCTCTGAAGTGATCGAGTTCTACAGAACTAAATGAACTTCTCTTCCTCTTTGATAATTCCTAAGGTGTAATCTGCATGAAGTTTCAAAACTTTACTATATAGTATTAGGATAGAAAAGTATTTCCTGAACAAGAGAGCAAAGATTCCTTCTACCAGTCCTCAAAGGCAAGATCAGATATTAAGAGTTAATAATCAGCCAAATCTAATTCACTTTTGTTTTATTCTGCAAATATACATATATGTGTAAATAAACATAAAAGAAATTAAAACTAGACTTTTTACATCTGAGGCTCGGGCTGTTGAGCCGTTTCACCGTCGCCATCAGCATCGCCCATTTCATCGTCGGCACACTCAAGGGTCATATCTTCCAGCATCTCGGCGAGCGTTATCTGTGGAATATCAGCGCCATCTGGCTGCACGTCGACGGGTATTGTTTTCTTGCTATCACGATAAACGTTGATCTGGCCACGAATTTCAACGTTTTCTTCGATGTCGTCGAGGAACTCGTGATAGTCATATTTGCTGCGCTCATCGGTGGCTTCATCAGCCAAATGCTTTATCTTCCACAAACGCTGATTGAGGCGCGCCTGGCGATCGTAGTGTTTGCGCACGAGTACCACATCCGGGATTAGTTCCGGTGACAACTTATCGAATTCGGCATCATTGATGTTCGCCTCGCCGGTGTTATAGCCCATAACGGAGTCACCCACTTTGAGCAGATGGCCCAAATGGGAGCGTGTGTGTATGGGATTATCGTTGATGCCCAGCTCTGAGGCCCGTACAACCCAAATGTCGCACAGGGCATGCTTAAAGGAGACTGTTCCCTGACCAGGATAGCTCTTACGATCCTTATCGTGTATGATATCAATATCCATGACCACATACTCGACCAGCTGCTTGGGATTGCAGATGGCCTCGAATGGCGCACGAAAATATAACTGTGTGGTGATCTCTGCGATTTGTGCTGTCATCGGATCGATTAGATGAATGCTGCTCGAGACGCGATTCACCAGACAAACGGGTGAAATGTTGCCCAGCTGCTGACGGAGCTTTTTCGTCAAGCAGACAGCGCTATCCTTTGATATGGGCGCAATTTCCACCGACCACGAGTACTTGTAGTTGTAGTTGTTGCTGTGTATATCATGTGAAATGAGGCGCTTCGACGTGGTCACCTTGGCGGGCACCATTGTTTGCAGAAAATCGACCATGCGACGCGCATGATTCTCGCTCACATAGTAGAAATCTAGGCCGCCGTGCTCCGGCTTGATGCCCAGCGTATTCTCATGAGCTTTGTATTTCAGTATAAGCTGCTCCAGATAGTAGAAGGTCTTTTTGTTTTCGGCACGCTGACGCACCTGTACCAGACATCTCCAGAAGTCCTTCGCCTCGGTGCGATGGCAATCGTCGCACATCTGATTCTGTACGGTGAACTCCACAATGAAGACCTGCTGCAGCACGGTGCCGCCAGAGATTTCGCCGTGTACGGTCAGTTTGACCTTGATGCGCTTCGAGTGCTGTTCGGTCCAGATGAAGCCCGCATCGACCAATTTCACCTCCTTGAGACCCTTCAGCTTCTTCAGGCAGACAGCGAGCAGCTCTCGGGATTCGAGAGATGCCTGCACCCACTCGTTGGGAGGCTGCAGATAACGTTCACAGTTGCGACAGAAATGCAGCACCGCTTGCTTCGGTATATTCTCCGTAATGTCAACATGATTTCTTAGGCAGGTCACACACATATTGGCCGGATTCGGTTGGATCGCAACGCCACATTCACAGCACAATATCATCGCAGCATTTGCACTGTTCCTGCTGTCAGCGCCTAATGGGCTAACGCCGGAATAGTCTACGTCCTCCATCAGTTTGTTACACGTCGCTCTGTTGCGTAGTATGTTTTGGGCCAAAACGTAAATCACAATAGCAAAATAACAAAACACGTGCAACCGTCCGAATTTCACACTTCTGTGCAATTAGTATGACCGCATGCCTCGATCCCGTAAATACCTAAATTACTCTTCGGCTATGAGTATTTTAGTAGTATTTATTTAGAAATCGGAAAAATAAATACATTTCCCAACACGCCAAAGGACAAAAACGCTAAACTCGATTATGAAAACATCGATATTGGATCGTTTGGTTATCAATGTGACCGTTGACTCGTTTGTCTTAATGTATCGATGCTTCTATCCATATTCCATCCTATTTTGTTTTAACTGTGGAATTATACGGCTTAATTGACAGCAAACAAGATAAATGGAGGTCGATGAGGAAGAGTTTGAGGTTCCATCCAGCAGCAGCAAGGGCGAGAAGAAACGGTTCGAAGTCAAAAAGGTAAGAAAACGTTTATAGCAAAAGAAAAAATAAAATGGCGAATTGGCAGAGTCATTGTTAGCGTATTACTAATTTTCCTTTATGTTCGTATACAATTTTGGCAACAGTGGAATGCGGTGGCGCTCTGGGCCTGGGGTAAGTCTATTCAAAGCCTAGTTATTATGAAAATTATGTATTCACATCGCGCATTTTTCAGATATCGTTGTGGATAACTGCGCTATTTGCCGGAATCATATAATGGATCTGTGCATTGAGTGCCAAGCCAACCAAGCATCGGCTACTAGCGAGGAGTGCACCGTTGCTTGGGGCGTTTGCAATCATGCCTTTCATTTCCATTGCATTTCGCGTTGGCTAAAGACGCGCCAGGTGTGCCCACTAGATAATCGTGAATGGGACTTCCAGAAGTATGGCCACTAATTCTAGCAGCGCACAACAAAAAATAAAAAAAACATGCAAATATCATTGTCTTAGCATTCATTCTGCCGGCGATACAGCCACACAAATATAAACACATTAACCCTTAGCATAGTATGTCGTTTGGTAAAATGCACAACTCTTGAATATGATGGTCGAAACAAATAAAAACGCGTGTTGTACACCAATCTCCTGCTGCTAGTTATATTTGCTAAAGGAAGGTAGTACTTACCAACTTGGAATTTAAAAAAAAAACTCAAATGCAAAGACAAATTCACAAACAAAAGAAAGACTGCTGCTGATGATGTACGAGGCAAAAACTGCTGTGGTGCACAAAAGCATGCGATTCAGTTTTACAGATTTCTCTGAATCTATAAGAGATATTCCATCGCCTGAATAATAATTAGTTAAATGTCTGCATATGCAAAGGCGGCATGTGTTGAACACATAAGACTAACAATTGTGCATTTAAGAGTTAGTCTGATTAAATTGCTTAAAACACTTTTAAATATAAAATAACAGTATGACTATCTGCACATATATATTGAGTGGCTGTGGAATGAGAATAAAAGAAATGATGAAAAAGTATTGTGATTAAAACCTAGTTTGTTTAGTTTATTATTTTTATGAATGTTTGCCGCTGCTGCTGTGCAATACAAAAGAATACACTGCATAATTACATATGAATCAGTATATGTGTATGTTCTTATATTAAGAAAACCATTTAAATAAAATAAATTTAGCTATTGCCGGCGTGCATTGCTTGCCACGCCCAACTTGGATGCCCCCAAGGACAACTTCAGCATGCGAATCCCCCCCCCCCACACCACTGTAAGGACACCGCTTTCTCTGAGGCAAGGATATCATTTTAAGCATATGGAGCACGCCGTACTTTACGCTGGTAATATAATTGTATTTGTAAATATAGTTTGTATAATTGCTAATTAATATGCTATACTTTAAAATAGAACTTAGGTTAAAACAAAAAAAAATATTCAAAACTGATTTGTAGGCCAAATACATTTTTGTGTGTGTATGTGTGTACTATGCGTAAAATTAAATTATTAAAAATAAACTAAAATAAGCAACATGAACACTACAAAAAAATGTACGTTTTGCAATGAATAACACAATCCTCTGAATTTTGCATATCGAGTGCATAAATACATATACAAATGTACGTATGTTTATGTTTGATTTTGTTTCTTACTTTTGGAAATATTAAACTTTTTCTTTTTGTGTGTGGTGAATGCAACAACAAAACGAAAGAAACAATTACAAAATGTGCAATAATATTTTTGTTTTTTTTTATATACACACAAGTTATAAAATATATATATAAATTTTTTTTTCAATTTGCAGCGTTTATTTTAATGTTGATTTCCTGTTTTGCTTTTTTATTTTTAAATATATGTACTCCATTTGTTTTAGCTATAATTTAAGTAGATTTTATATTTTGTAGCTTTTGTTTGTTTGTATTTACAAGTAATTTGTCGTGAATTTAATTTGGTTTCCTATTCTTGCATAATTCTCTTTTCTTTATTTAAGTATATTCATTAATTATGTATATGTATTGGTTTTGTAAATTGAGTTTGTATTTATTGCTTTGATGCTATTGTGTTTTCAATTGTTTGCTGCTATTGTTGTTGTTTTTGTTGGTGTTGTTGTCATTATTGTTGTTCTTCTTCTGCAGCTTTGTTGAGCTTACAGATCTGATTTGTTTTTGTTGTATTCGTTCGTTTCATCTTCATATACACATATTATATATAATTGTTATAATATTTATAGATTTAATTGTAGTTGTAAGGCGTCTAAAACCGCTTCTAATTGCGTTTGTGGTTGTGTCTGTCTCTGTCTGTATATGTATGTTGTGTGTGTGTTTATTTAGTTGTGTATGTGTGCATTGCATTTAGAATATAATTTTTGTCATACGTTTTTATACCCTTGCAGAGGGTATTCGATTTTTTTTTTTTTGCCGTGAAGCGCGTTACACAAAAAAGGACAAGTGTCCAGTCCCATATATATCAATAGCCGAGTCGATATAGCTATTCAAATTTAGTCCTAAGTCTTAAAGCTATCTTGACGCAACTTGAAACCCATCCGATTTTGTACTGCATACAGTACAGTAAAGGTCGGAATCGACCGGATCGAATAACTATTTTATATAGTTTCCAGAGAAACTATCTGTAGAAAGATTAGTTCTGTTTCATTTTTGTGAACTAAGATATCCGGATAAATCTCAATAAATATGAGACTTATTATCCTCATAAAATTAGGAATATCGGACAACTCTATTTTTAATTATACTCTGATACCGAAAGTATCGCCCTTGTAACATGGAACATATACTGGTCTGCGCCCGCGTCAAAGTGTAAAAATTGGAGTGCTACGTCCAAGAAATCGATAAACCCACATTTCTTCCACAGTTTTAAGGCTGATAGATTGTTGGTGATGTCCTTCAAATATCGTCCAATATCTCCCGTTAAGAGCTAGTTGTCAAACTTAGAAGGAAGGTTACTATGAATTTTCGGCCACACCCACTCCCTTACCCAAAATTTACAAAAGCCTACATCTACCGCAATTTTGGAGATAAACTTGGACGGTAATTCTTGGCTACACCCACCCAGTTCCTTGCTACCTGTTATCACTACTACTTATGGTATCAAAGTATTTCGCAGTCGGGTACGACTGCAACGTTCTCTCTTGTTTTTATAAGTAAATTTAGAAGTGTGCAGGAGGATGCGGTGGTGGGTGGGGGGGGGTGGTATTCCGGTCTGCAAGGGTATGTAATCTTCGGCGTGCCTAAGATAGCTGTTCTTCCTCGTTAAATTATCGTTCTTCGCTTCTTCACTCAGTTTGCGAGAGGGCGATAGAGAACATTTGGAAAATGTTATGATTGTTGCGGTTTTGATTTGCCTCCCTGCTTCAATCAATGAAAATAATAAATATTCCTCGATGTTCTTATATTTGTTGTTTTTGACGCTGATGATGCTGCGCTACTGCTTCTGACGTTGCTCTTGTTGTTGTTTGTTGTTGTTGGTGCGTCACTTTGTTAACAAATTGTTTTGTTCACCTTTACATCGTTTAGCGTTTCGTTTCATTTCAACTGTACATGATTTGTATGCGTTTTATTTCTACTCTTAATTTTTTAACTATGAAATTGTTGTTGCTGCTGCTGCCGTTATAATTATAATTATTATAATTGGTATTGTTGTTGTTGTTATTATTATTCATATTAATCTCATCATCTTGCTCTTTATCATTATTATCATTACCACCACCAACACTTTGTTTAACAATCGCTTTTTTGCTACTTTTATGCTTTAAATATCCATCTGTAATGGCGAGAGAGAGAGAGAGAGAGTGAGAGAGAAAAGAGAGAGAAAGAGAGGAGAGAGAAACAGAAAAAAGCAAAAAAAAGAAATGTATAATCAAAGATTTGCAAAAATATTTTTTATAGAGTTTGGCTGATCATTGTTGTTTTTTGCTTTTGTTTGTATGTTGTTATCTATTTTATCCTTTTTATCTAGAATTGCCTAGTCTGAATTTAACTTTACACAACTGTTATTCATATACATATGTGATAGTCCCACACAAGCAAATAGGCGGCACTTAACGCAAAAGAGAGTTGCCAGACTGCTGCTAAGGGATTCAGAGAGTGAGAGTGAGACAGGGACACACCTGCAGACGCGAACTAAAGCAAGGCAAGCAGCAGGAGGCAAGGACAGACGCAGCGCAGTTGTAATGAAGTATTGTTCTTTTCTTTGTTTTCTTTTTCTTTTCTTTTCTTTTTCTTTTTCTCTTTTTTTTTTTTTTTTTTTTTTGGCAATGGCAGCAGTGCAGTCAATTTGCATAGAGATCAGTCGTTGGTTATTTGTTGCTATGTTGTAGTTGTTGATGGTGATGATGTGTTGTTTGTTGTGGCAGCTGCTGCTGCGGCGAGGTTGACGACGGCTGCTGCTGCTGCTGTTCAGCTACCAGCTTTGTTGTCTGCTGCTGATGATGATGCTGCTGCTGCTGATGCTGTTGTTGTTGCTGTAGACCAGCAAAGCTGGTGGGTGCCACCAGAGCACATGTTCCAAACGTGTGCTTGGTCATGGTCAGAGCTTGTGGCAGAAAGCTGTGCGAGCTGGAACCACTGCTCGGTACGCCAGTTGCGCCATTGCTGCTCGTTATTGTTGAGCTGTTGTTGCTACTGTTGCTGTGGCTGCTGTTATTGTTGCTGTTACTGTTGCTGTTGCTACTACTGACAACAGCCTGCGTCAGCTCCGCAGCACGTTTGATGCTGCTGCTGCTGATGCCAAATTTGCACTGCTGCTGATGCTGTTGTTGGTGCTGCTGTTGTTGTTGTTGCTGCTGCTGATGCTGCTGTTGGTAGTAGGCCATGTTATAGCTGCTGTTGCTGCGGCTGCCGTTCATCTGATAGCAAATTGGAGATTTTGAGCGTGTAAAAAAATTAGTTGTTGAAGTGCACGCCGATTGAAATGAACTGACGCTGGATGTTGTTGATGTTGGCGAATCGGCTGCGGGCTGTCGAGTTACTAATGTTGCCATGGATGTTACTGCTGCAGATACTGCTACTGTTGCTGGTTGCGTTGTTGCTGTTGCTGTTGATGTTGTTGTCGCTGCCTCAGCTGGCACATCATCGGCCATGGAAGCCGTGGATGTGGGCGTGCTGTTAAGCGAGGAAGTATTGACAGTCATACTGGTGCCGCTGCCGCTGACGTTGCTGCTGCTGGCATAGGAAGCATTAAAGGATTCATCACTTGCACTGATCCCGCTGCAATTGAGCTCATCAATACCGCTGCCGGAAGTTGCTGCTGCTTTTACAGATGGTGTTGCGATTGTTGTTGTTGCTGGTGGAATGTCTATTGTGTGCGACTCGTTACCGAAAATCAGGCGCAGTCTCTTTTTTTGCGGAGTGCCATAGATGCTGTTGCTGCTTACGAGAGGCATTGCTGGTGCTGACGGTGGGGATGATGTTGCAGTTATTGAGGCGCTGCGTCGACTACGCCGCGTTTTTTCTTTACAGCGCCGCCACTCGGTGGCATCGCTTTCGATTCCAACTGCAGGTGCTTGCTCCATTTCTACTTGCTCCTCTTCGCGCTCCTCTTCCTCCACTTCTAGCTCCTCGTCGTCCTGTTCTTCATTCTCCTCGTCATCATCATCGTCGTCCTCCTCCTCCTCCCCCTCCTCATCTTCGTCATCATCATCATCGTTGCCATGCTCTGATATGCCCTCCATGCGCAAGACTTCATATTCAATGTCAGTACTGCTGCTACTGCTGCTGGCATTGTGGGAGGCATTGTTACCATTTTTGCTGCTTGCACCGCCGCCAGCAGTTGTTGTACTGTTGCCGTGCGCACTTGCTCTGTTGCCGCTGTTGGTGCCATTGTGCAGTGCATGTTGACGCTCCTCGCTGAGGCTGGTTCCCAGTTCAAATACTTCATCCAGTATGGGCGAACGCTTCATGCGTAATGTTAGCTTCAGCCGTCGTTCGGGCGTTTTAAGCAGCGGCTCCACAGCGCTGCTGCTTATTTTTGCTAACGCTGCCGCTGTTGTTGCCGTTATTGTTGCTGCTGGCTGCTGTTGTTGTCTCTTGCGTTGCTGCACGTTACCAACGGCTTCGCAATGTATATGCTGTGCAGCAACAAGCGCTGCGGCGCGTCTACTGCGCTTCTGCTTGCCCGGTTGCTCCGCAGCAACATCGGCTGTTGCAACTGCTGACGGTGCTGCTGCTATTGTTGCTGTTGTTGCCTGACGCTTTGTTGCATGCTCAAAAGTGGACATGAGGTTCTTTCGTGCTGCCGCTGCTGCTGCCGTTGCCTGTTGCTGCTGCTGTTGATGTTGTTGTTGTTGCTGCTGTTGGTCGCCCGCCGAGCAGTAAGACGACGAGGGCGTCGGCGTGCATTGCGCAATATTTGATAACGTTAACGTTGTTGCTATCGATGCCGTCGTCGCCGTTGCCGTCGCTGCTGCTGTTGGCTCGCTCGGCTTTTGCTTGCGATCACTATATCTACCGCTAACATTATTTCTACAGCTATTACTACTATTTAAATTATTACAATTTGTAATCGTTGTTTTAAAGTTGTTGTTGCTGCTGCTGCTGTTGTTGTTGTTGCTGTTGTTGCTGCTGCTGCTGTTGTTGTTGAGGGCAGTTATTGTTGCTGTGTTTGTTGCCGTTGCTATTGCGGCTGCGCGTCCAGCGCTATTGCGCGTTACACGCTTCTCCATTGACGAAGACGGCGCTGCTGTTGCCATTGCTGTTGCTGCCTCAGCTGCTGCCTCGCTGCACACATAAACCTTGTGGGGTTGCTGTTGCTGGTGCTGTTGTAGCTGCTGCTGAAAATCCGTATCGCTGCTCTCACTATCCGTTAGATATTTTCCAAGCAGCTGTGTGCTGACCGAGCCGGTGCTTTCATTCATCTTTTGACGCTGCGTTTGGCGCTCGCTTCGTCGAAGGTGTCGCTGTTGCTGGCGTTGTTGCTGCTGCTGTTGTTTTTGCAGCTGTTGTTGTTGCTGCTGCTGTTGGTGCTGCTTATGTTGATGTTGCTGCTGCTGCTGCTGCTGTTGGAGAACTGCTGCAAGAGCTGCCGCTGGCTTGTAGCGTGGAACCAGCACCACTGGCGCTTTGCCAATGGTTGCAACTGTTGCTGGTACTGTTGCAACGGCTGGCGGCGCTGCAACTGTTGCTGGTGCTATTGTGCTGCTGGTGCCATAACTGGCCAGCGGCTCATCAGTGGATGCTGTGGAAATGCTGCTGCTTGTGCTGTTCACACGCATCGATTTGCGCAGTGTGATAACAGCGCGACCATTACTCAGTTCAGCGGCCGCCTGTGGCTTTTGCATGGCCGTCGCCTGACTGGCTTCCACATGTTGCTGCTGCACATGGGTTGCTGCGGCTGCGGCAGCGGCTGCTGATGCTGCTGTGTGTGGCAGGTGTGGATGAAACTGATGGTGTTGCTGCTGCTGTTGCTGCTGATGGTAGGCCGCATTGGCCATTATCATTTCGGCATCGTATTTGGTCATGCCCTTCTGTCGCAGTGCCTTCATTGTCAACGGCGAGACAACCACAATGGGCACTTTATTCCTGTCCACCAAAGCGACAGCGTTCAGCTCCATGCTGTTGCTCTTGGGTCGCACCACAGCTGACGGTTGCGTTGTTAAGCCATTGCTGTTGCTGTTGGCATTGCTGCTGTCGTTGCTGTTGCTATTGGAGGTGCTGTTCGTGCTGTTGGCGCGACTCTTGATCCGATTAATGCGATTGTCTGTCTCGCGCAGTCGATAGCCACCGCCATTGGCGCCGCCGGCAGCGCCCAGACCGAGACCCAAGCCCAATCCATTGGTCAGGCCTAGTGTTGTTTCGTTTATGTGGTTTGCTGCGTTTTTCCCAGCAAATGCCCCAGTTCCGCGCCGCTCGCACGTCTCGCACTCACAATACCGATTGCTATCCCCAAAGAAATCCTCGCCATAGAAACAGGTTATCTCCTCGCCAACCTCAATGTCCCGCAGCACTTTTACACAGGCCGTGTCACGGCCGGTGGCAAGGAATTTGCAATTGGCGCGACAATCGTGATTAATGTAGGCAGCGGGTCCCAGCCAGAGTTGTGCGCAATTCTTGCGACAGCTATACATCACAGAGAAATCATTTTTGCCCGAATGCAGCAGCGCCGTTTCTTCCGCTTCGGTCAGTTCCGCAATGCACCCAACCAGACATTCGATTTTTTCGTTTTTCGACCAGCGTTTCGTCGAGCTGATCTTGGCGCCTCGCTGCTCCTCCAAAGAATAACGATAGCATGCCTCAATTGCAAAGCCGCTGTCCTTGTCAAAGACACGCAAATATCGCACAATCTAATCAGCATGGATAAAAAGAGTTGCTCTTGTTAGTCGATGAATTTATGATAGAACGCAATCAGCTTAAAGATGTTGATATTCCGAACATATAGCAATAATATTAACTGCTTGGATATTACTTTTTTTGTTGAAAATGTGTAAAAGATCAATACAACATTCCGATGACTAATGTTAATAACAGAAAATATCGATACTGCTCTCGATACCTAAACTTGAGAATACATTGAATAAAAGTTCTTCTTAGTCTAACCGCCAAACCTAGTGCATCACTTTTTGCCGCTTTAAAAACACAACATTTTTTACGAGAAGAATAGAGATCACTGTATATATTAGCTATTGGAACTCATTATCGGTTCGGTGTTGATCTTTTTTGTATTTTTTTCTTCGAAATATCAACATCTTTAGAAGACAAATTTCTTTACTAACTACTTACGTGGTCGTGCAGCCGCTTGGTGGCGATTTTGTGCTTGGTTTTGAGATGACGGGGAATCCAGGGGCCATCGTATATGCACTGTGTGGCAACATCGTAGTTTTGCGTCTGAATGAAATCATCGACGATAGCCTTCAGCTGCTGGATGCCCACTTTGTGCGGCCTAAAGCGAATGTTCATTTTGTGCGTCTGAAAGCCCAGGTGCGGATCAAGTATCAGCGATGTGGCTAGATCATCGTTCTCTGAGAGCTCACGCGGCGACATGCCCGTTGATTGCGATAAACGACTAACGGCGCTGCCGTTGCACCCGTTAAGGCTGCCAGCAACACTCCCAGCCCCACCACCACCACCACTAGCTCCACCGCCATGCGATGATGATGAAGATGAAGATGATGAGGAAGATGATGCTGATGCTGTTAATGATGATGCCGGCGTTGACGTGGAGCTGTGGTGTGTCGTGCTCTGCTGCTGCGACTGATAATGATGCTGATGGTGATTATGATGATAATGCTGCTGCTGATGATGATGATGTGAGTTGCCGCTGCTGCTGTTTACGTTGTTGTTGCTGCTGCTAAGAGTAGAGTTTTGACTTTTGGTGTTGTTATTATGCGCCATTGACGACGGCAACATCGTCGCCGCCGCCGCCGTCGTTGAGGATGCAGTTGCAATTGAAGACGTTGCGCTGGTGGAGTTGATGGTGGTGGTGGTGGTGGTGCTGCTGCTGCTATTTGTGTTGGTGCTGCCGCTGTTTGTAAATCTGCCGGCAGTCTCACTGCGCCGCGTATGATTTGATCCGACAACCATTCTGGATGTGTTTGCAGTCTGTACCATGCAGAGCGAAAAATAAGTACAACATATTTCGATTAGTGATAAGCATCAATGGGTAAATAAGGCTTACACCTACATTTTATTAAATTCAATTGTCGTGTCTTTTGCTCTTACTTTCCGGCATTTAATATAAACAAAATTTTCGATTTTTGTTTGTTTTTCAGCATTAAAAACTATATTTCCTTTCGGGTATTCTAAATTAGTGTGCGGGTCTGCAACGCCTGTCGTGGACATAACATACATGGCATACATGTCACCCTTTCTTCTACAATTTATCTATATAAAGAGGAAATATTTTCTTAATTTTTAATTTTTTAATAAAGCGGAAAACAAATACTCATTTAACTAATTCGAAATGCGAACATAAATTAACTCTGGGGTATAAGGGTATGTGTATCTTCGGCGATGAATGTAATTTCTTGTTTGAAGATATGGCAACTTGCTTATGTTGGAAGTGAGAGTGAAAAAGATGGAAAGAGTGAAAGTGTAACCGCTTAGCCGCAGTTGACCCCTCATTGTGGGTTGGGATGCACCCACATACAAATTTGGCTTAAGCATGTCATGGTCGTGCAAAAGACCAAGTTACAACTGCTTTGCCCTGCTTACAATTTGAAAAAAAAAAATAAGACGTTCGTGGTTTTATAATGAAAAACAAAAAAAAAACGAGATGGCAACACTTCCAGACACACAATATTCGCACACATTCGAATTCACTGAAAAGCTCTCAGAAGCAAGCGTTGTTTCTGCTGACGCCGCTGATAAATGATAAGCGTACACAATTTGTGAGCCAAAGCGATTCAAGCAATGCGACTAACGATGCATAAAGAAAAAGAATTAAATACAAAATACAAGAATGAAAAAAAAAACGCTGCCAATCACATATGCAACAGTTTTTGAGTAAGTAATAAATGCAATTGGCACATTCAATTTAATTTGAAAATTATTTTATGGCTTCGCCCTGCTTCTTTTTGGGTGGGTTGGTTGGGTAAGAAGAGGAAAAGATGCGAGGTCGATAGACGGCACGCGTTCGCTGTGCCTCTCTGTCTCGCTGACCGCTCTCTTTGCACTCACTCATACACGTGCAAAGCAAAAAATCAATTAACACGAAGCACATGTGCAATAAAAAAAAGAATTATTTACTTTAGTTAAAAAAAAAAACATATTTTTGGGTTAATTTTACACAGCACGCACACTCATACAAACAAACTTACAAAGCCAATAAGCTAAAATTGTACAGCGGCTAGCGGCTTTGTTGTATTGCTGACTGTCTACGGTTTCAATAATTGCAAACATTATATATACATATATATATTCACCTATACGTGCGTGTGTGTGTGTGGATGTGTGTATATACTATATACATATGTATTTTATGGGTGCCCAAAAGCTGCATCAGCTCTCAGCTGTTTTCAAGACGGCCAGACATATGCATTCGAATGAATGCGAGAGCGAGAGAAACTATGCACTCATGCGCACTACAGACTCCAAATAAATGAGAGTGACCTGCGCAAGGTTGCCACTCTTGAAAATTACTATTCGATAAATTATCCAACATCTTCTTTTTGTTTATATTTCGAAACTCCACTTAAATGCACAAAAAGTCGCTTTGTTTTACAATTCCCCTTAAGGGAGAGAGAGAAAAAAGTTCGACTTGTGGCAGCGCCATACATGCACAAACACACACACACAGATACAAACACATTCAACTAAAAATGTCAACAAAGAAAAAGGCTGCAGGGTTGTCGAATATTTTATAACGAACATCACAAATTTTTGATCGCAAATAGCAAACAACAATTTCAACATATTCTTGCAGTTTTTTGTCAAGCTAAATTAAGAGCTAAATGCGCAACCAAATACAGCCAAATTCGGCGACTTGTGAGCTATAGAAAATACTCGTTTTGGTTTTAATGCGCACATTGCCAACCCTAGGTCCAGGTTTTTTTTTTCAGCTTGTTACATGGATCACACGGAAAATGGCGGCGCCTATTACACATATACACATGTAGACATATACATATATCTACATAAGTATGTATGAATACATGCATGTACCTTTAATAATATTCACTGAAGTGATGCTGCTGTTTCTGCTTCTTTCGACCCTAGACGATGCCGCTTCGTCTGTTGCTTCGAAACCTCTTGTTTTTTGTTCAATTCTTCGTCTTTAACGTCGTCCAGTGGCAGAGTCACCAGCGCTTATACATGGATACAGGGCTTGTTTTCGGTGCGGGGCGGCTTTTTCGAATCCAAATATCACAGTTGTAGCCGTAGTAGGACACCATCCGCAGTTTGGAATTGCTGCTGTAGTTGTCGTCGTCCACTGTGCCAGTTCATTTTTACAGTTTTCTTTCAATGCTCGAACGCCGACGTTCTTTCCCCACCTCTCCTCTCGTTGGAGTCAGACTCTGACAGTAGCTAACGCACGCACACACACAAGCAAGCAAGCCAGCAAGCACACACACACACACACACGAACGCACATACAACCGCAAAACACTAGCGGACACTCATACATGCATATGCATATGTAGATACATATATTCCTTCGCAACGACGTGCGTGCGTATGTATGTATGTAAGTTGTCTGTGTGTGTGTGCCTTCTTTTTCTGCTACTTTGCATGAGCGCGACGTCTCATATGCGTTCTCATGCTTCTAATTCTTAAGACGCATTGTAATTAACGTAGAAGAAAATATATATTTACAAAAAATGGCTGTGTTACGGTTGAAGAAAAAAACACGCACGCGAGTTACGAATATTTTTAATGTGCTTTTCCGCGTTACAGTTCTCCGCGATTCCGTTTTTTCGCATTTTATGTCGCGATTTGTGTGACTGCCAGTCACAAATGTGAAAATACCATACCGAATGTAAAAAAATACTGAAATTATTTTATGTTAACATTAATACATGCAATATAACTGTTGGGTTTTAAAGCGGCAAAGTGATACACTAGGTTTGGCGGTTAGACTAAGAAGAACTTTTCTTCAATGTATTCTGATGTTGAGGGGTATCGATATTTTCTGTTACTAACATTAGTCATCGGAATGTTGTATTGATCTTTTACATATTTTCAACACTCCCCTCAATACACATTATTGACAATTAATTTGAGACCAAGCAATATATTATTATTATTATTATTGGGGAATCTGCACCGCGACCTATTTGATCTATTGTGCCCCCTTCTGAGCTTATAGCTCCTCCATCAGCCCCAACTCCCACACAAACGTGAGGATCTTTGTTGGGTTGAGGTCTTCTATGTCTTTGCAATCCAGGACATGCGCCCATAGGACACTGCTTCTTCTTCTAGCCAAGGCGACACATTCTGCCAGGATGTGCATCGAGGATTCCTCCTCTCTTTCACAAAACCTGCAGAGATCGCTACTGTATATACCCAATTTTGTTAGGTGACTCCTTAGTCTACAGTGTCCTGTCAATAGACCGGTAAGTATCCTAAGGCTGTTCTTTCCCATGGTTATAATCTGTTTAAAACGTAGAAGATTATAACCACCAAGGAGACATCTGGCTTGTCGGAGTCCTACTGCCTCTGACCAGCTCTGATGCCGTCTCTGTCTCTGCTCGTTTCTAAGTTCCAGTCGTATAGTGTGTCTCTCTATGCCACAATACGGTTCTGGTCCTGTTATGGGCCATCCTGCCCCCATTCTTGCTTGCTTATCAGCCGCCTCGTTTCCCGCTATGTCCCTGTGACCCGGCACCCAACGTAGGGTAAGCCTGTTGTGAGTTCAGAGTAGGTCTAGCTTTGAACGAACTTCATGGACTACCTTCGATGTAATCTTAGTCCCCATTATAGTGTTCAATGCTGCTTGACTATCGGATAGGATGGATATATCCGTATTCCGATACTTACGTTTTATGTTGAAGTCCGCACATCTCCCTATTGCACACACCTCAGCCTGAAATATGCTGGTGTGCGTTCCCAGCGATTCATGGTATAATACCCGAGGACCCACCACTCCGAGACCAGTGCCCTGATTCGTGAGTGATCCATCGGTGTACCATTTTATTGTGTGCGGTTTCATGGGATGGACTTCATCTAGAGTTGTCCATTCCCTTTTACTACTCATACGAACTGTGAAATTTCGCTCGAATATATATTCGGCTACCATTTCGTCTCTAGGTTGCATCAACAGGGGCAGTTCGTTTGAGAGGAGTTGGGCATCTTCATGGCTTAGGATATGGTTGCCCCCAACTCCTTCTGCTGATATCCTTAGAAGTGTGGCTTTCTGCTTGAGCCTTATGGCATGGTGGAGTGGTGTGAGCTCCATTAAGGCTTCAAGGGCCATAGCTCCTGTCATACATACGCAGGCCATTCTTTGCAACTTTTGTAGTTGTTTCTTCACGGTGATCATCCGCGCTCTGTCACCCCATGCTACCACCCCATAGGTTAACATGGGTCTTACTACCATCAGGTATAGCCATCTTAATATCTTTGGTGGTGTACCCCATGATTTACCTGCAATACTGCGACATGTATAAAGCGCCCTAGAGCACTTTAATATCGTGTTTTGCACATGGGTGCCAAAGTTAAGCCTGCCATCGAATGTGACTCCCAGGTATTTGACCTCCCTACTTGTTTCTAGTAGGGTCCATGAGAGCCATATTTGTCTCACCCTCTGTAACTTATGTCGTCTGGTAAAGGGGACGATGACTGTTTTCGTAGGGTTTAGGTTGAGTCCAACCTCCATACACCAGTCATACGTTATCCTTAGCCCTGACTGGACTATGTCACAGAGTGATTCTTCAAATTTGCCGCGCGCTATGATAACAATGTCATCAGCATAACCTTGACATTGAATACCACTGTTAGCAAGTCTGTTTAGTAGTTCGTCTACTAACAGACTCCAGAGTAGCGGAGACAACACCCCTCCTTGGGGACAGCCTTTGGTGGTTAGGACTGTTACAGTGCTATCATGTAATGACGCCGTGGCTTGTCTGGACCGTAGCAGTGCAAGTATCCATCTGCTGGTAGTATGGTCCAGGCCTCTTCTCTCAAGGGTAGCATTGATTGCATCATGAGATGTGTTATCAAAGGCACCTTCTATATCTAAGAAGGCGCACAGTGCTACTTCCTTATTATCAATTGCCGCACTCAAAGTACGTCGCAGCTGATAAAGTGCTGTGTCCGTGGACCTGCCTACTCTGTATGCATGCTGCGTTGGGTGCAGCGGCCTTTGTTTAAGCAAAGTGCTTCTGATTTTGTAGTCCACCAGCTTTTCCAATGTTTTCAGTAAAAACGATGTTAAGCTGATGGGTCTGAAGGACTTTGGGCTGGTAATGTCCTTCTTCCCTGCTTTGGGGATGAAGACTACCCTAGCTCTTTTCCATGCGCCCGGTATGTATCCGAGGGCTAGGCTACTTATTAATGCTTTCCTGATACGGGAAAGGAGTACTTCGTGTCCCGTTTGAAGGAAGGCTGGCGATATGCCGTCCATTCCAGGGGACTTATAGGGTTGGAATATTCCAATTTCCCAATTAAATCTCTCCCTTGAGACTGTCGAATTGGCGTAAGCCCAGTCGTCAGTTGAAGGTCTGTATCTACTTTCCCTTTCGATAGCCTCTTCCTGCAGGGGTGTGCTTCCTGGGAAGTGCGTCTCGAAAAGTAAAACTAGTTTCTGCGAATCACTGCTCGTAAAGGAGTTATCTCCACGCTTCAGTGTTAAGTTCGCATCAGGCGCTCGTTTCGCCAGTGCTCTATGGAGCCTGGCGCCTTCGCTTGTGCTAACTATGCTTTCGCAGAAGTTTCTGTAATTCTTCCGTTTGGCCTTCCTTATCTCCTTATTGTAGAAGGTCAGGCTTTCACGGTACTGCTCCCACATTCCGTCATTCTTTGCTTTATTAAAGAGGCGACGTGTGGTCACGCGCAGCCTCTCTAGGCTGTCGTTCCACCATGGGGCATCTTTCTCCAAGTACTTTTTCCCTACCGGGCAGTTATCCTCAAATGCATTGGTTATGCACTTGTTGAGGTCACCAATAGCCCTGTCCAGCTCTAGTGGCTCTCTGGGTATACCAGATAACCCGTTGGCTAGGGAGAGTCCCAAGGCCGACTTATAACCTTCCCAGTTGGGTTTCCTGGGGTTGCGGCCTGGTGTACTACTATCCGTATTTAATTGTAACTTAAATAGGATAGTTCTGTGATCAGCACTTCTGTAATTACCTTGCTGCAAATAAAATCGTGTAACGTGGGTATATCAACTGCACTTGATTCTGTTGTTGACTCAACAAAATGTACATCACGGCTTATCATTTTACCACTGGCGCTGTTGTAGAGGCGATATGCTTTAGATTGATCTGCACATCCAACCAGTATGTATTCTATATCCTTCGGTCTAAATATCCGATGTACGAAGGTGGTCAACTGATGGCTTCCGTCCTGTCCATAACTCATATGGCGTACTCTGAAACTTTTGTAGGCGATCTATTCCGTAGATAAGCTGCCCTATGTACAGCTTCTGCCCAGAAACTTTCTTTAAGTTTGGTCTCTAGCAGCATACATTGCGCCTCTCCACGAGGGTACGGTTCATCCTTTGTGCAACTCCATTTTGTTGGGGTGTGTGAGGCACACTCAATTGATGGACGATCCCATTTTGTTTCAGAAATATGTCAAACTCGTTGTTTACATATTCTCTGCCATTGTCACTGCGAAGTACTTTGATCCGTTTTCCCCTTTGGTATTACATCATGTTCTTATAGTTCTTCAACACATTTAGAACTTCTGATTTATTTTTCATAAAATATACGTGAACATATCGCGATTTATCATCAATCATTGTAACAAAGTAACGTGATCCTCCTTTTGAACATATTTTTATAGAGCCGCAAACATCACTATGTATGAGGTTTAATACATCCTCACTTTTGCTGACCGACATAGGCATATCTTACAGTCAAATTCGCTTGTGCTGTTGAAGTTCACTCCACGCACCAATTTCATATTATTTAACTCTTTGAGGCTTTGCATGTTCAGATGTCCATATCTCTTATACCATTTTATAATGTCCTCACTGCCACTTT
The DNA here is from genome assembly GCA_035043025.1 of Drosophila villosipedis. Classification (NCBI taxonomy): domain Eukaryota; kingdom Metazoa; phylum Arthropoda; class Insecta; order Diptera; family Drosophilidae; genus Drosophila; species Drosophila villosipedis. The sequence goes on from JAWNNF010000024.1 coordinate 1,164,277, forward strand.
TGCCATTTCCACTTAGCAACACTGCATTTATTGTTTTGGTTATTTCACACAGAAATAAATTGCTTCTATGATTTGCAATAATCAGAGTTTTACCGTTTTCGTCACATAACATGTAAGTTTTTTAAGAGTCGGTTTGTCCTAGGGGGGCAGCTCCGGTCGGCCTGTACTCCATTAGGGGTGGGCCCCATGCCTGCCGACCGTGCAATAACACAACACCAAACAAATCTACACATCACTATTTAACAGCTGATTTAACGGACAGTGGCAACAATTATTTAAAACAAAAAAAAATACTTTAACTTCGACGTCCAACGGTGTCGCCGCTGTTACAGCCGTAGCGCTCCCGCCCTTCCTGTGGGGCGAAATCATATAGTTAGGGCCCCACACTTTTAATGTCAAAGATCACATATTACCTCAATAACATTTTTGGTTTCCTCACCTCCATTTACAAAATTTAAGCCCTCATTTTAATTTACGTTACGTATATTTAACGGTAGTAGCTTACGGCTAACACTTTATGTTCTTTCTTATTTACATATATATTACCCTAAATTTAATTTAAACTAACGAGACCTGACAAATCCTTATTCGGCCTTCTACGCTTTTACAAGTGCCGTCTTTTGGCGCAGTCTGGTTTCTGGGCTTAAAGTTCCCCTTTTTCCCCCTTTCTTTCCTTTTTTTCACACGAAGGAGAGTTTCTAGATCATTGAGGGGGGGACACCCTTAAGTACCCTACGGAGCTCGCCGGGATAAATATGAGGGTGTTTACTCACAAAAAAAATGTCTGTCAAACGAAAAAACATCATAGCCGTAAATAAATAGCAAACGCTCTGCACGCAGAAAACCAAAATAGAGATGTCTCGGTGACGAGTTTACAACAAGGAATGAGTAATTTACCTAGCACAAAATAATATATAATAACATTATCGTTGATGGACCTTAATCTGACAAAATTTATAAGTGCAAAAAAATATAATAACTAAATAATTTATAACAAACAAAAAAAATATATATATAAATACATAAACTAGAATCCGCCAATTTGGACAAAAAAAAAATTGCGCATCACTGTCGACAGCAGCGCACCACTGGTATAAAACTGATCAGCTGTGCGAGATGGGCGTTAGGCCTGCGCACTGCTGATAGATATAAATTTCCACCGCCGTAATGTTGTTGGAACGGACTCACTATTTTGTGGTATCGTTGCTATCCTTCCCTCCTCTCGTCCCGCTCTTTATTGACGTTGTTGGGAGTATGGTTCCGGATGGCGGGTATTTGGAGTCGTCTTTTCCTTCCTGTTGACTTAGCAGAATTTGGCTTTTATTGTTATTCCGGGTTTTATTTAAATTTAGTTTCGATATTCTTCTATTTCGTCCACTTTTACTAACACCAAAAAAACATCTCACCGCACTTCGCTCCCCTTCGAATCCCTTTCTCTGGCCGTTGACTTTCAACTGTCCTCCGAAAAATCAGATCATTGGACTTTTTATTCAATCTTGTGCTCGCTGCTCGGACAATATTTTGCCATCTCCCTTTCTTGAGCGCGCGAACTCCCTTTCTCTTTCCAAAAAAAGCTTCCTCTCCCTCCACTCTCTTAAAAAATCAATCTGTGGGTTACCACCTGTTTGCCTGTTGGCAGCGCCAACTATTGATGTCACGCCGCCCGCCGCAACAAGTTTTACTGTTGACGATTCCGTTTCACTCATGACGACTCCTCTATCTATCTACTTAATTTAAAGCTTACAAAATATTTATGATTTATTTTATTTTTTTTTTTGGTTTCAAAAGTGCGCATCACTGAGTGACAAAATGAGCATCACTATTGCATTGGTTAGGGCCGATCAGCTGTCTTTGGCTCACTCTGCCGCAGTTAGGCGGGAACAAACTGACAGGTGTGTTGATATAATCCGAGGCGTCTCATGGTCTCTGGGCTTCGACTTCCTGGTTCCTGAGTCCAGTTGTCCTTGGCGATTTTCTCTTTGATGGCGGCGATGGATAGCCCCGCCTGTTGCTGCCGCCGGTTTGTATGTTTTTATTTTATTTATTACTTTTACATTTGTTTTATATTTATTTATTTTATATTATTTTATTTGATATATAATTACTTCATAATTATTTCACAATCAATTTATTTGAATTTCTTTTTACATAAATTTTTTGCGCGCATGCGCATACCGTCTCTTCTTCCTCTTTCTTCCCTATTTTTCTGAAGATGGTCCCCCATCGATATCCCTCACCTATCGATCTATCTGGCGACCATTGCAGGTTTTTGGGTTTTTTTGATATCCACTGACTATATTCACTCGTCTTGTCTGAACTTGGGCATTTCATAGCTCTCGAAGTGACGGACCATGGTGAATTAGCACACTCTTCATTTGGACACACCACGAATCATAATTTGTTTCGTCCAACTTGTCTTTATTGTACAGCGCACGAATTTTTTCACTCGTACTTGTTCTCACACAGAAAACCTTAGTTGTTAATGCACACAGCAATACAAAATGATGCAATTCTAATGAAAAATTTCACTCGACCTTAAACGCGGCTTTTCAGCATAACCTTAGTTTCATTAAACTTTTTCTTTATGCCTGGGCCCATAACCTGTTGGGTTTTAAAGCGGCAAAGTGATGCACTAGGTTTGGCGGTTAGACTAAGATGAACTTTTATTCAATGTATTCTTAAGTTAAAATATCGAGCGCAGTATTGTTATTATCTGTTATTAACATTAGTCATCGGAATGTTGTATTGATCTTTTACATATTTTCAACAATAACCAATGTGTGAAACATACATTTCGTACGCTTGCAAAAAATTTATTACAAATGTATTTTTAGAAAAGGTCGAACCAGTTTAATGGAACAGTTTTGCCAACTTACTCCGTAAACATGCCCATGTTAATTTAACAGTTGGGCTTCATGTAGTAGTGAATATCGAATATAAAATACACTAAATATGGCCAAAGTACATAATAAACTGTTGTCGGTGTTTATTTACACATCCGCAAGAAATTGTTTTGAATGTTTACGTTTGCACCTGGTGCAACTGTCGTCAATTAAGTGTATCCAGTCGCCAGACGCGACTTCACCTTGAATATCAGATGCATAATGCGGCTCTGTCAGTTTCTAGTTGCCGCCTGCTGCATCCACGTGCTGATTGCAAGTAATCATTGGGTGGTAAAGGATGAGCGCATTATACAGAAACTCGACTCACCGTTTTTTATGCGGGAGCCACACAACCTGATTGCATTCCTCGAGCAGATCCGCTACAATGAGTACGTGGAGAGCAGCTATTTGGAGCTGCTGCGCAAGCGGGAGCAGATCGTCGAGCATTTGCGCTTCTCGATGCGATTTGGCGAAGATCTTGCCGAGCAGGCCAAATGTGCCATGGACTACTATTTGCTCGAGAAGCGAATGTCCTACCTGAAAATCACTCCAGATCAGTTGAAGCGCATCAATCTACCGGAACAGCGAGAACTGCAGCGGACCGCAATCAATACAAAAATCGAACGTGCTTTGGAGCCGATATGCAACAATTACCATGAGCTGAGTGTTGGCCCGGCCACATATGATCATCTGGAGAGTTTTCGACAGGAGGTGCTGGATTCGGCGTATGTGGAGCGCGAGTTTGACAGCAACATTGGCACCGCCACTGTCGAGCTGACCCGTCGCTTTGCTTTGGAGGGACTCCAGCGGCAGCCCGATTCGTGGAAGTTTCACACGTTGAGCTCGTACTATTGGCGCATGCGTGGCAATGCGCTCCAGGCGTTGCCTTGTGCCCGTCTGGCTACCATGCTGGCGCCGCCAGAGCACAAGGATATTGCGCTGCTCAGCCTGGGAACAATCCTGTTTCGGATGGGCCGGCTGGCCGATGCCGATCTAATACTGAGCGCTGCCGTGGAGCATGCACCGAAAGTGGCCGAAAATCATGTTGTACTCGCATCGGCATTGGCCATGAAGCACGATTTCAATCGTTCGCAACAGCATTTCGATATGGCGGAGCGTCTGGATCCCAGCACACTGCCACGGACGCAACAGGTGCGCAATTTCATCACTTGTTTGGAGAACCTCACCAAGAAGACGTCCAAGATGTATAGCTATGTGAAGTACATGAAGAACGAGGTGAAGGAGTTCAAGAAACTGAAATATCATATATCTCAGAATCACGAGAGACTTATACAGCAGCAGTTGCCGCTGGGAGCGCGTCGGTTTCTCGACTCCCGCGCCAACAATGATGATCTGCATCGACGCGGACAATACTGTAGTACACGCACCCCCAACGGATCCGATGAGCCGGTGCTCTTCTGTGACTTCTATTCGGACATGCAAATGCGGCTCGAGAGCAAAGATATCGATATTGATGTCCTTGAACGCGATCTGATGGCAAATACGGAGAGCGTCATCCGACAGGTGTCTACGGAAATACGCAAGCAGTTCAATTTAGAGCAGCTGAAGGCGGCCAAGGCTCAGATGCCGGCAAAGGCCACGAAATCCACGTAAGGATTCATTTGCTACAATTCAAATGCATTCCTCACATTTCGGTCACAGATTAGCTTTTAAAATGGTTATTAATTTGTACATTACTTAATTTGTAAGATGCAAATATTTTTTTTATATGTATATATGCTATATATAAGTAGCTATTGTTAATGCTAGGGTAAATATATGTATAACTGTATAGCTTAGGCAGGTAGCATGCCATCCACTCTCTCCACTTGTCGCAAAAGATTACTTTTTAAAACTTGTGTCGCATTCGTAAACGTTTCACTGGCCATCATTGCCTTTTAAATCTGCCAGCAGATTAGTTTTTCTTCTCATTCTTATTTAGTTTGTAATACACACGAAAATTCCCCTTAAATCAACGTATCCAACAGAAATATAGTTTACTTTTGCAACAAGATACACTCATCTTACATACATATTCCAAAGATATACTCAAGTATAACAAATGGGATTCGATTTTAATTCCCAAGCGATTGCAGTATACGCAAAATAATCACATTCAATTTTCTGTAAGACGAGGACAACGGAAAAACGCATAATCTTTTAATATTAATTAACAATCCATTAATAGCTATTAGTGAGAGTGACTAACACAAATATTATAAAATAAATAAAACATATATTCTTATATTCAAATTGATGTGCATTTTGCCTGTCAGCACCTTCACCAGGTAATCTTCTGCGTTTCGAGCGCCTGCAGCATTTCGGCTAGACTTGTAAACGAGTGGTTGGCCGCTTCTGGCGCAGATTCTGGTTGAGTGAGCACCAGGAGACTGCTCCAACCGCTATTCCGCGCACCCATATAGTCTATGTCGAATTTGTTGCCAATGTGGAGCGCTTGTGCTGGCGCAACCGGCCGATTGCCTATAGCTGCCTTAAATATGCCGGGATCCGGCTTCATAACACCGGCTTCGTAAGAGGTCAGAATAAAGTCGAATTTGTCGGCCAAGCCCATGGCGCTCAGCACCTGTGGCAGCGACGGATCAAAATTGGATATAACGCCCACACACTTGCCGGCATCTCGGACGCGCTGCACCAAATCCACGGCACCATCGATGTGTGACCAGCAAGCACTAGTTTGGAATATGGCCAACAACTGCTCGGTAATTGTTTGCAGCTTGGTATTGGGTATGCTGGCGTCCACACAGTTAAACGTGTTCACCACCAGCTGTGACCACCACAATTGCCAGTTCATGTTGGGGGAACAGAGGCCGAAATTCGAATGCTCCTTGCTCATCAATTTGAATTGTTGATGGAAGCAGCGCTTCAGTTGAGCATTGTCCGTGATAGATACGCCGCATGCCGCTGCCGTTAGAGCATATTGGGCGATGGGATCTTTAAGCCGGAGGAGCGTGTCCGTTACGTCAAAGGTAACGAGCCGAAAGCGCTGTATATTGCGCACAAATTGTGCGGGCAACGACATTACGACACACAACACAGCACAACAACTCCAAATATAGGTTGTGTATAACAGTCATTTTAAATTTGTGACGTCGATATTCATATTAATATAGACATATTGTATCTTTTGCTTTTTCGTTTCAATTTATTTCATTGGCCCTCTATTTTTCTGTTAGAAAAATTTTGCCTTGTTTGGATTATTTTTAAAATTAAAGTTTAAATGTTAAGTTTATTTATTCAATATAAATATTAATATAATTTTTGCTTGCATTACCTGCAAACAGCATACAGTGCTCAAAGTAATTTGTTACCGCTTCAGTATATTATTAATACCGCTTAAGCATTTAGTTAGAGTATTTATGCACATGTAAAAGCTGGTCACACTTTTTATAAAACTGCAATATCATTAGACGGCTTCGCTAATTTGATCAAAAATTGTATGTTTATAAAGAATTGAAACATTGCACAAAATCAGCTAAAATGACCATGACTCCTGCACAATCGACGGAGAGTATACGCGAGAAGGCGCTATCCGACTATAGAAAGAAATTGCTGGAGCACAAAGAGGTTGAGGGCCGACTTAAAGAAAGTGTGTACTATAAGCGTTAATTGAGCGTTCATTTTAACAACATAAAACAATTCATTCACAGAACGTGAGGAACTCAAGGAGTTGACCAAACTGTATGACAAATCAGAGAATGATTTAAAAGCTTTGCAGAGCGTCGGGCAAATTGTCGGTGAGGTGCTGAAACAACTGACTGAGGATAAGTGTAAGTTTGAAGCAAACTCTGTCCTACGGAAAATATTAATCGAAACTCTTTTTTTACAGTCATTGTTAAGGCAACTAATGGACCCAGATATGTGGTCGGTTGCCGTCGTCAGCTGGACAAGGCTAAGTTGAAGTCTGGCACGCGAGTCGCTCTCGACATGACAACATTGACGATTATGCGCTATTTGCCACGCGAAGTTGATCCGCTTGTGTACAACATGTCGCACGAGGATCCGGGCGATGTAACCTACTCGGCCATTGGTGGCTTAACGGAGCAGATTCGCGAGCTGCGCGAAGTCATCGAACTGCCGTTGCTTAATCCAGAGCTCTTCTTGCGCGTTGGCATCACACCACCCAAGGGTTGTCTGCTCTATGGACCGCCTGGCACTGGCAAGACACTGTTAGCCCGCGCAGTCGCCTCTCAGCTGGACGCGAATTTCCTCAAAGTGGTGTCCTCGGCAATTGTGGACAAGTACATCGGGGAGAGTGCACGTTTGATACGTGAAATGTTTAATTATGCTCGTGACCACCAGCCCTGCATTATATTTATGGATGAAATCGATGCGATTGGTGGCCGTCGCTTCTCCGAGGGCACATCGGCAGATCGTGAGATTCAGCGTACTCTAATGGAGCTGCTCAATCAAATGGATGGCTTTGATTCATTGGGACAAGTCAAAATGATTATGGCCACCAATCGTCCAGATACACTAGACCCTGCCCTTCTGCGTCCCGGTCGCTTGGATCGTAAAATCGAAATTCCATTGCCTAATGAACAGGCTCGGTAAGTTAGGAATGAATGAGCGAAATCAGTACATAATTAAAGATTATAATCGAGATATTTCGTTTTAGTTTGGAGATCCTGAAGATTCATGCATTAAAGATTGCTAAGCACGGCGAGATAGACTATGAGGCCATTGTCAAATTGTCGGACAATTTCAACGGCGCCGATCTGCGCAACGTCTGCACAGAGGCGGGCCTGTTTGCCATCAGGTAAGCAAGCTGCTGACTTAAGGCCACTTCTCAGGTTAAACCCTAATCATAAATCACGATTGCAGGGCTGAACGTGAATATGTCATTCAGGAGGACTTTATGAAGGCCGTGCGCAAAGTGTCGGACAATAAGAAGCTGGAAAGCAAATTGGATTACAAGCCAGTTTAATTTCATTTACTTTGTCCGCTACTTGCTAATATAATTTAAAACAAGTAAATATGAATTACATGTATTATATTATATATACAGATCTGAGTTTCCTCCAATCGCTGAATTTTTTGGACTAATTGTCGGGTAAAATGTGACTGAAAATAGGGATGAGAACTATACAAAAAATTTGGTTTTACTTGTTAAAATCTGTAATTCAATATCATATTTAATTCCATGGGAACATTTACCTTAGGATTAGTTAAAATTCAGTACGCAAAGGATTACACCTGTTGTGGTTTTTTTTTTGGTAATTGTACAGTTTATTAATATTTTGGAAATCTTTCGTTTTGTGCTTTATGAGTTTTGTTGTGCTACGGAATAAACAGAAACGGCGAATTTCGCGTTGCCTCGCTTAACATTTAACATATATATTACACATAAATTCTTAGATTAAGACAAATACGATGCGGAGCTGCATTACTTTTGCTGCTGATCTTCGATGCGACGTTTCTTGCGTTCCATGTAATCGCTGACGTTGTCGTAGCGCTTCTTAAACCACACAGACAAATCCTCGGGGACGCAGGTCTGGTCGGAAAAGCTGCCGGTGACCATGTCCAACCAGCCCGCCGGCACCGTCTTGGCCTGCTCGCCATCGCTGGCGTTGTAGACGCGCAATGTTAAGTGCTCGTTTACTGCACCTGCCACGTAGATCATATCGCTGGTTAGCGCAAAATTGCTTATGTTCCAGCTGCCAGCCTCGGCGCGCACTAGCTGCACGCGGGCAACTGTCCAGGTGTTGTTTGTTTGCTCCAGTTCGTACAGTCCAATGGCTTCGATGTGATCATACAACTGGACAGCTGCTTGATATCGCTTGGCGGGCACCAGTTCGCGCATATGCAGTCGCACAGCTGGCGCGGGCAGATCATGATGCAGCAGCTCCATGCCGGATAGGTAATTCCACAGACGTAGCGTCTTGTCGCCGGAGACGGACAACAGGTGCTCTTCGGTGAGCAACGCCAGGCCTGAGACGAACTCCTTGTGGCCCAAACAATAGCTGTGTATGTCAAATGTGGCCGGATAATTGGTTACCCGTATTTTGTCATCCCGATCGGACGTGATAATGTGTTTCTGATCCGGTGTCCACAGGATATCATAAACGATGCTCAGGTGACCCAGCAGTAGCCGTGGCAATGCGTTAACCTCCACACAGTCATACTGATAGCAATCGCCAGTCTTGTCCGTGACCAGCACAGAGCTAGAGTCGGCGGCGAAGGTCATTGCGCTCGAGGCACGCGCCAAGGCGCGCACCGACAGCAATTTCGCATGCTCTGGTCGACTCTTGTAGAGGAGCAGTGCCTTTTGCCCGGCTGTGGTTAGTGCGATCAGTTGTCGATCGGGCGAGTAGCAGACATTTAGTATGGCCACATCCAGTTTGCCACCATCAGTTCCCTTTCCCTCGCTTGTCGACTGCTGTTCCTCAGATATTTCGGGAGCTGCAATTTTGAGTCCACATGATGTGAGGTCAGCGGGCAATTCGATGTCCTTAAAGATTTGCAAGTCATTTGGATTGAGAAATAGCACTTTGCGACCGGACGCAATGACTAGTTCGGGTTCCGCGTAAAAGATTGTTGTCATATTTGAGTGATGGGTGAAAGGTGTCTATTCCATGTGGGAGATGTACAATATGTGCATAACAGTGACTAAATCATTCATAAATATCAAGTCGCAGTTACATTGCTCCAGATGGCAACGCTGAGTTGTGATTTGCATATATTAACACTTTAAAATGAGCACTAGTCGCAAACTTCGCAGCTGTGACACACGAAAATTTACCCTTGGGTATGTATACATGAATTCTCGCAGCTGTCACATGTTGCACATGTGTCTGGTGTTTTCCAGCACTGTTCATATTCCGTATTTTTCCTGTAATAAGCTTTGGTTACTCTGACTATGTTGTAAATATTGACCGCTGTATTTGAAATTATGTTCTTTGTTGATAAATTTGATGACAGTATATTAACTATAACTAGAACATCGTAAGCCTAATTAAAAGTTAATGTAAAAGATACGAAGATCAAAGGCAATGAATAAATGAAAGCTATAATTAAAACAAAACACACACATTTTGCTAAGTCACATGGGAATTGTTTTATTTCCTAAGAATCACACTATATAATAATAAAAAAAAAAAAATAGTATGAAATGTACAAAATATGGGCATGCCCTGTAAACTGGACTCAATGTGTTACCTACTTATACCGATTATTGACTCAATTGAGAAACTCAGCTTGGGCTTCTTGGCGCTGGGCGTTGGCGTGGGCGTGTGTGTAAAGAGTGGCACTGATTGATATGCATGCTGCTGATGTTGTTGTTGGTGTTGTTGGTGTTGTGCAACAGCTGCTGCTGTAGCAGCGGCGGATGCGGCGGCACTGCCCAATAGATCATAAAAGGCGTTACCAATTGTTGTTGGCGGCGTTGCCAAAGGAGCTGATGTGCCGCCACAGGCGGAGCTGCCAAGTAGCGTTGTGTCCATTGCAAAGTTCAGTTCCGGGTCAGCGAACGCGCGTCGCTTGCGCATGCGTTCCAGCAGCGGTGAGTTGAACGTGGGAAAACGCAGCTTGTACTCTGCAAGTGCACATAACAAAATGGGCAGGGCATTATAATTAAAGTTACACACTATGACTTTGGGGGCGAGAGCTCTTTGATCTTGACGTTGGCGTTGGCGTCAAATCTATTGCTACAAATTGCTTTCAAATTGTCTCAATTCGTTCAACGTATTTGAGCATGCATGTGTATGCGTGGCTGTGTGTGTGTGTGTAGTGCATGTGGCATATGGAAATTGAGGCGTAATTTGAGATGCACACAGATCGTAGACTCAAACGACCAGAACCAGACAGAACGGCACCAAATTGTCTACGTGATTTTCTCGTTTACTTGGAAACCAGATGGAAATATTTGAAAAGTGGATTTTTATCTCCCGCTCAGTTTTTGTTGTTATTGGTGTTGTTGTTGTTTTCGTTGCCCCGTTGACTTTTGCCACATTTGCGTCGTCAAGAGGTTTTTCCGTTTTCATGTATAGATTTACACATTGAAAATTGGGTTCTGGGATTGGACATAACGAGCAATATGCCTGCATACGACTGGCTTCCAATTTCAGTGTGTGTGCGTGTGTGTGTGTGGGGTGACTTGCCAACAAATTTGTTGTTCGTCATATTGTTAATGGGATTGTTATTGCTATTCCTATTGCTGTTGCTATTGTTATTGCTGTTGTTGTTGTTGTTGTTGTTGTTGCTGTCTTTGTTGCTTTTGTAAGGAATCTGGCATTTCCTGTCGCTAGGCCATCTCCCTCTCACTCGCTCCAATTGCCCATATTACGGGGCTTGCCAGACAGTCTGGCACCGCCTGCGCGGCGAGGGCTGCACACTCACCTTCCATGGCTGCGGTGATATGCAGTGTGGACTGCTGCAGGTTGCGCAGCCGCTGCTTGTAGATGCGCTTCTGGGTAATCAAGGCCTGTCGCGTGCGCAGCGTGTTGGCCGCCATAGAGGAGCAGCATTTAGTGGGCGTTGTCAAGGTGGTGGACGGCAGCTCCTCATCGCTGTGTGGCTCAGCTCCGCTTAACGCCTCATTGCTGCCGGTGCCGGTGCTGGCCTCCAGTGCCTCCATAGTTTGCTGGCGTCGCAGCGCCACCTGAGCGGCCATCACACGCTGGCGATCGACAACCAGCTGACAATTGGGGCAGCAGCATTCGCGCCAGCGGCACAACTTCTTGTGACCCTTGACGCACGAGATGACGCCATGGTTGCGACAGCGGGCACACTTGGGCGTGCGGAGCAGCCGACGCTCCTTGGAGCTTATCACGTTCACGTTCACGTTCACCGGCAGGCTACACTGCATTGCGTTGCTGTTGTTGTTTTCGTAGACTGTTTGGTGGCACAGATCGTATCGGTAGCACTGATAGCTATCAACTGAAAGGATCACGCGCTCGTTCCATACATTTAAATGTGCTGGACGAGGAGTTGGGCAGTCACTCGAGTGGCTTGCTACTTCCCAGACAGTCTGGCAGCGACTCGACGTCAAGTGGTCTGGTCTAGGTCTGGGTGTGGGTCTGGGTCTGGGTCTACCCAAGAACCCGCTGCGTCTGCTGCGTCCGTTGCGTCTGGTGTGCTGCCTGCCTATTGGCTGCTAATCGCTGCAACTAAAAATAGACGGTCCAATGGCAGCACAGCTGGCTGGCATCAACCAAATCGAAATTAGAAATTCGATTGAAAACCGCACAAAGATACAAATGTATCTCTATATCTATACATCTGTCCATTTGTCGTATTTGTTGCGTATGTTGCTGTGTCTATATATATATATATATATATATATATATATATGTGTGTGTGTGTCCTCAAAAGTATCAATTTTAATTGCTTTGTTTTGTTCTGTTCTGTTCAAAATTTCACTTTTTTTTTACCCTGTGCGGCTTAAATGGTCAACAAGGGGTATCCATAAAGTTGTTGAATCATCAATGACGCATAGTAATATTTTCATTTTTTCATTGTTTTTGTTTATTGAACACTATATTTCTGAAATCGTTGAAGTTCTTTTATCTCGATTGGAATATTTCCCGAATGCTTTCAGATCAAAGAAATGTATATATTTCTTCTGGAGTCAGTTATGATTATGTAGTAAGATATGAAAATACAAATGAATAGCACAACTGTTAAACAGCATTATAATTATTTGTCGATAAGTTGTAAATATTTCTACTCACTTTGCAAATATGTACAAGTCCAAAACTATGTACACAATATCTTTCAGTCGATCAGGCACATTCCTCCGAGAGTTTCTTCGATATTTGAAGCTGTTTTGATTTTGTTCCTTTGTGGTTTTGTTCAATTTGATTTTTATTTGTATAACAATTTGTAGCATTTGCATATATAATTTACATTCATTCTATATATATACATATATATATATGGTATATATGTAATATAAGTATGTATGTGTATCTTTAAATATATATATAGTACTTATATGTATGTATGTAAATACAAATTTAACACGACAAATTAAATTAAACTAAGTTTTCAACAATTTTTGGTTTTTGATTTTAATATTATTTTGTTTCGTTCCATGGTTTTTTTTTGTTGTCCTCTATTAATTTTTATTAAATACTAAAGTACAAAACTGATATTCATAATATGCATTTTATAAGCGCCTGATGCAAATATGAGTTCGTTTTATATATAAAGTGTAAGCCTAACCAGAGTTTTCGCTTTAAATGTGAGGTTTAATTTTGATTTTTATATTTGTGTATTCAATTGGAATATTAAAGCTGATAAAGGTTGTGTGCCAGGTTTTGGATTTGTTGGTCATTTATAGTTATTTGTTTTCAGTTTTAGATTATGCATAGTTTATAGATCATAGAAAGGTATACACATATCAATGTATACTCGATAAGTAAATAGCTCTCCAGCGTGCAGTGCAATTAGATAGTTGGGGCAATTTCAGAAAGTTTTGTGGCTTCTGGTCTCGTCTGAAATTTAGTTGTGTTAAATATAATGAAAGTATGATTTGATAAATGATGCTCTTTAAATGCTTGCAAAGTTATTGTCTTTTGCTTTTACTTGTGTCTGTCTTCAAATGTAGTCGAAAAACGAACTGGAACACAATGATCGATCGCATCGATCGGAAGAAGGAGTATTTCAATTATTGTTTCTATTATTTCTTATGCCCACTGAACCCGCGGCTCTTTAAACTCTAAACTTTGCTACGTCTGTCGAACTTTAAAGTAAATACTTGCTAGCTCCAAATAAATACAAATTAAAATACGATTACAAATACAAATACGAATACAAATACAAAAACATGTATAAGTTTATATATGTATGTAGTATAGTTAACTACATCTGAATAAATACATATCACATTGCTCAAAACGGGTCGCTTTCCACATGCAATTGGATTTTGAACCTTCTTTTTAATTATATTTGATGTTTTCTTAAGCCATTTCAAATTCATTTTTAAATATCTTAACAATCATTATTGCCAGAAAACATTCTATCTATTTACCACTCGTAACTTAACTTTACTGCTTATCAATTCTTTTTTCTAGTAAACTCTACAGTGGGCTCCATAAATAATGTAACTCGATTATTGTAGACGTACTGAGGCAACATGACTTTACTTGTTTCACTCATTCACATTGGTTTTAAACTTTTAAACCCTTGCAGAATGTTATAAATAAGTTGTGACTCTGTACGCTTTAAGGGTTCTATATTTTGCTGATCTGAATGTCGAGTTGTACCTCAGAGAACTCGACTAAATTTACAAATTTCGATCAATTTATATTTGAATCACTATGAAAACAATTCGCTCAATGCTCCTGCAAAGGTTTGCCACACTTTCCAATTTGAAATTACTTTGGAGAAGACTTAGCTGATCGACAAATGTCGATAATGAGTATAAATGCTAACAATAGGTGCGTGCAGTATACGATTAGAGTATAGTATATCTGTATAATTCGTGTGTATGTATTATGTATTTGTGTATATATAACTAGTTAATAGGCTCGATTTGTCCTTTGGTGCGGGGTTTTGGTTTTATTCAATTTAGTGACGTTTATATTTGTATATGTATATGTATATATATATATATATATATATATATAATAACTGGTGTCTGGTAGTACGCATCTAGAAGTAATAATCTGTTTCCCTTTTGCGATTGTTGTGGAGAGTTGCATACCAAACAAGTAATGAAATGCTTCACGCTAAATTTAATAAATGCAATTTAGAGGGTTTCATTTGAGTTGGTAGGAAGCGCAGGAAGCGCAGGACCAGGTTTAGGTACAGTGGTAACTTGAAAACTAGACCGATGCGGCTTATTTTTAGTTCTTGAACAGAAATTTAAGAACATTTGCATCACGATATATTTGTAATATAATCATTTATATAGGCCAAAAATGGAAAAGAAACAAATGATTGTTTTCAAAATGAAGAACGAATTGTAAATTGTAATTTCTGGACAAGCTGTAATTATCAAGCGACCACTGCTGGGGCGTGTGTCAGCTGGAACCCAGCTAGAAATTGTATCAAAATGCGATTAGGGTCACAACAATGCTTCAAATCCAATTTGAACTGCAACCCACTCTGCCAAACCGTGGTCAACTGTGGAGTTTAGACGATGCTGTTGCGCTTAGCGCTGGCCCTCTGCAGGGTGCTTTGCATGGCGGCAACGACAGCCTCGGCGCCACCAATGAAAATGGGCTGATTGGCGGCTCGTCGGAGTACATGCCACATGGCCACCGGCTTTCGCAGGGAGGAGAGCATTTGGTGCCAGTGGCGCAGACCCTTGCCGACCGCACAGCTGCCGGCAAGGACATGGCCTAGCGGCACAATCCCATTCTCCGTGACGCCAAAGACAGTGAGCCGCAGCTGGACTGTGGTCAGACCCTGGGGCGGCACACTAAATATCATCGACTCGTTGAAAATGGGGCAGCGATCCTTGCGTTTCAGCGAGGTGCGCTTTTTCAACACCTTCTTCTCGTTGTTCATCAAATAGACCTGCGAACAGTAAAGTGAAAACGATCCATTTCAGATCATGGCCATCTGTTGAATGTTGACTTAGCTCACCTTGACAAAAACATGCTGCATTGTGCCGGCAGAGGGTGAGTGGCCTTGCGACAGCTGCTCCGTCGGGGCATCCAGCTCCAGCTTGAGATTGCGCGCCTTAACAACGACTATGGTGAGGCGCTCCGCTGTGGGCAGATAGCTCAGCGAGAACATCAGCTCACCCCAACGAGCGTTGCACTTGCGCGAATCGGACAACGGTATCCAGGTGGTTATCGGACGCGCCATCTCGCCAATTTCCATCTCTGCCTCGCCAATCAGGGTGTGGGCGGGCCCATTGTGGTACAGGTGGAACCAAAGCGAGTGCCGGCCCGCCAGTCGCTTCAGACGGAAGTTGAAGCTCTCATTGTAGGCTGGAGTCAACGTGGCCTTTACCACCTGTTTGTGAACATTGACAGGAGCTAAACACATTCCTTTTCTTTGTGCGAATTTCCAGTTGGCGGACTCACCTTTGTCTGCATACCACCTGCATGGTCGGGCACCAGGTAGATCCGAACGAATGTGTCCAGTGAGTCAAGGCCCATGCTGTGCGGACAGATGAGTCCCTTAGCCTCCAGTACGCTCACCGTTAGCTCCAGCTGCTCCTCGCTCGGACTGCTGATGTTCCTGAGGACGCGTGAAAAGTGACGGAATTAAGTTAAACAATTTGAGCTGCAGAAGACTGAGCTGATGAAGGTAAACTGACTTCTCAAACTGCAGGCCAACGCAGAGGTAGCCGGTGATTTGGGTGTAGGGCTGATCGAGTTGATCCAGGCACAGAGAGGACGCATCTGAGTTGACCGAATCACATGAGATTGCCCGCTCCAGATTGATGCCTTCCATTGAGCCATCCAGCGACATTTGCGAGCTGTTGCGTCTGCCCAATCCCAGGCTAATGCTCGACTCCTGACGCAGCAGCGAGCGTCCAAAGCACCAAGTTGAATTGCCATTGCCGTTAACGTTGCCACCTCCACTTCCATTCCCAAACCCATTGCCGTTGGCGTTGGCGTTGCTTACGATTATTCCGTGGCCATTGGGCAGCTTGCGGAACAGATAGTCCTCCGATATGGTCTTCTGCAGCATGTGGGGCCCCTTGACGCGCTGCGTCAATCCGGTAAACGGATTATTTGTGTTGTGCAGCTTGAGCAAGCGACTTGACAGGCTCTGGCTCTGGCTCTGGCTTTGGCTTTGGCTTTGGCTCTGGCCATGCACAAAAGGATTGCCATTGTGCGGCGTCGACTGTGGCTGGATCTTTACCTCGCTTTGTGCTTGTGGCAACTGCTCCGTGGACTCGCACAGAAACGGATTTGTGCTGGAGTTGCGACGCTTCAGTGCCGGCGGACGACGCTCCTGCATCAGCTGCACATCATCTTCTGCTGGTGGTGGTGGTGGTGGTGCCTCTGTCACCTCTGCCCCGAGATTGATGCCCTGCTGCACCGAGATCTGCCTTTTGGCAATGGGTCGCGGAATCGCAGTGGACGATAGTGTCACCGAGGCGGATGTCGTAAGTCGTGGCGGCGGCGGCGCCTCCAATGGCTGTGGCACAGCTGCCGCACCACCTGCACGCAGTGGAGAGCGTATGCAGGAACGTGGCTGTGGCTCCATCGCCGACGCTCCCACCCGCTCCGTAGTAGGTGAGCTCAGCTCGTTTATCTGGCTGAAGGAGAAGGTGACCGTTTTGCTGCTGGGGCCGGCGCTATTGGGCGCTGGCGCCGGACGCAGTGGCTGAGGCGGTATGCTGACATCCGCCTGGGGCAGATTCCATAGCGGCGTCGTCGTCGTTGTTGCTGTTGTCGTTGTCGTCATAATGGTGTCGCCTCCATTGCCCAGCAGCAACTGTTGCTGATGATGTTGCTGATGGTAATGGGCATGCTGTTGCAGCTGCTGCTGATCGTCCTTATCAATGGTATCGAAGCGCTTGAAGCTACCGCTGGTGCTCAGCAGAAACTCAGAGCCAGATTGAATCTGCAAGCAGTTGAACAGACAGTAAAATTATTATTATCCAACAATTTGAGACGTTTTTGAAGTGTTTCCGTGATGGGAGGCAAGTGGCAACTCACGCTGGCCATGTAGCCATTGGGATGAAAGAGCTTGTGCTTGTGCTTGGACAGGCCAATCTTCTCCTCCTTGTTGGAGCGCATTCGCATCCAACTAGCAGCGCGTGGTCCCAGGCAGTGGCAGCCGAGCAGTACGCACACCACCAGCAACAGCAGCAGCAGCATAAACGACAGACTGGTGAAAGTCAATCCAAGCGGTGTTCCATCCATCGTGAGTGCTGGCCGGGTTAGTCAGTTAGATAGCCAGCAGGCAGCTAGGAGAGCCTTAGCAGTGGCAGCTCACAAAGAACATTTCCTTTTGAGGTAAGCTGGAATGTTTCAAATGCCACTTGAGATTAGCTAAACTCAGGCCAAATTCTTGCTGCGAGAGAGACAGAGAGAGCGAGAGAGAGAGAGAGAGAGAGAGGTGGAACCAGAGGAACAGAATAAAAATCGGGACTCAGCAACGTTTGAAGACACTTTACTCGAAACCTGCTTTAAACATCGACAACCAAAAACCGAATTCGGCATAGAAAATTTTTCTATTCTCTTTTAGTAACTCGGATATATATATACATATATATATATAGATGATATAGATGATGAAAGGAAATAACTTAAGTCATCTTACTTTTTTGCATTGACTAGCAGCGTTTTTAAAATCACACTTTTTTTGTTGTTGTTGGGACTGCCCCTTCTCTACTGCTCTCTACAGCAACTCGTTGGGCACGCGCTCAGCTTCAAGCTGCAATACTTGGCATAGTTTGTGGGTCTTCGTGCCAAATGAAAATAAAACTAGAAACTTTTCATTGGAAAACAATGAAAAGAGTAAGGGCATTAAATGCTTATGGGAAAACTTAAAGACAAACCTAAAGGGAGAGACAGAGACTGAGACAGGGACTGAGGCGGAGACAGAGAAGGATACAGAGAAGGAGATGGAGACAGCAACAGCAACAGCAACAGCAACAGCAACTGCGACAGCAAATACAAATAAAGATGAGAACAATGACAAGAGCAAAAGCGGCAAAGGGAGAACTGAGAGCAACGAACGGGGAAGAAGTGAGAAGAGGGAAGCGCGAAGTGGGAAGTGGGAAGTGAAAGACGGCAACGTCAACACTTTCATCTAGCATCGCTTTACATCTGTCCCAGTAAACGTTTCCTCTGCCATTCGCTATCATCGCAACTCATCTTTTATCATACGAACATATTTATATATATTTATAGATATATATGTTTGGAGAGTATTGTGTGTTTTGGTCAGGTGTCTGCCTCTATTTCTATTCTCAGCCATATACCACCCGTTTATCACCCCCTCACGCCACCATTCACCATTCGCTGTTCTCCCGCTGACAGATGACAGTTGACAGTTGACAGTTTTTTGATTGAATTTGTAACCAAAGCTGCAGCATTTCCACTTCAAAGACTAAACAGCCGTCAGCACAAATGCATCTGACGTTGCCAATGGATCAAAACTATTCCCACATTGCCACTGCCCGCCACCAGCTATTGACTGTGTCTCCTCCTCATCCTCTTCCCCCTCCTCCCCGTTCTTCTCCAGCTGTCTATTAAAGTGCCTTGACCAGTTAAAAATATGTCATGTAATTTGCAGTTCAACGGACTATAAATTAATACGAGTAATACAAGTCCGTCGGTCCGTCAGTCTATATATTTCTATATATATAATATTTATGTATATATACACACATATATATATATATATATATAGAGAGAGAGAGAGAGAAATCGTTGACTTGCACAAGCAAAATAATCGAAAACAGTAATCGGTGCCAGAAGGCATTTCTTCATCTCTTTGGAGTCCCATTTGCCTTTATTTTTATAGAATGTAATTGAAGATATTGCTTATCGTACTATATAATCATCTGATTCTTCTGATTTCACATTTCCGCACATAAACAAAACTTTAATTAGACATTTTCGTTTGTTCTTTTTTTGTAATATGCGGCACATATTAAATATTTGTGAGGAGGATACCATAAAATGTGCCTGGATTATTATGATGATGATGATGATGATGGGCTTCCTTGAGTGGAACACTCTGGTTTAATGCAGCAACATAAATGCATTATAATTAAATAAGCTTTTAATGAGCTCCCTACATACACACACACACACACACACACACACACACACACATATATATATATATATATATGTATATGTATATATGTATATGCAATATGGATAAAGAATGAGCGAGTATGAAGCATGTGTGCGAATGTGTGTGTGAGTGAGTGTGAGTGTATGTGTGTGTGAGAGAGGCTGCCATTTTGGCATCCACATTAGCTGTAGAAATTTTGCAGCTGCAACAACAGCAGCAACAGCAGCAACAACTTTCAGTTAACCTACTGCGAGGTCGTTCCACTGTGCACAGTGTGACAATGTTTTGCGCATATTTAGTAATTATCCACCTGATTTATGAAATGTCCTAAGACAACTGCTTGGGGGGGTGGTCGGTTGGGAAGTGACCTGCTTTAGATGAACAATGGAGTGCAGGGATACAGTTAAGTCCAATTGGCACCCAAATGAGTTGGTCCCGTTACACAGCTGAAATTGAGTCGGCACACAGCTCACACACACACACACATACTTACATACACATACGCACACACACGCCTATTCGCCCACAACGTCAGCTATTTAAAAGGGAAAGTTGAAAAATAAAGCAGCGAAAGTCAAAGTAATCAAAAGTGAGAGGCAGGAAAAGATAACACGAAATTGGAGCATGTTGGCGAAAGTGGAAAGAGACGCACTCACACGCACGCACACACACACACTCGAGCGAATAGATTACAAAAAAAAATGCAAGTAGCTAAATTTTGGCATTCCTCTTGTGGGTTTTGCTTTTGGCTTTTGGTTGTTGGTTTTTTGTAATTGCAGCAGCGAAATTAAGCACACGGCATAGTTAAGCAGAATACAGAGAGTGTTGTGAGAAATGTTTTTTATATGGCTATTTACCTTTGGTGTTCACTTTGTTGCGCACTTTATTTGCTTAATTTGAGTTTGAGTTTCACTTTACAATATCACAGGGCGGCGCACATTAAAAAGTGGCAATGTAAATGTTGACAGCAAATGAACAAAGTTCGCTTATTAACAATAACAACTGGCGCGATGCTGCTGCTCAAAACAACAACAACGACAACAACAGCGAGAACAACAACAATAACAACAATCAGAGCAACGGCAGCGCGTGCAGCCACAGAAACAACAAACAACCAGTTGTAAGCTGAGCTCGTCGTCCATTGCGTTATCCGTGCTGGGCGAAATCTCGCGGCCAACTGAGAGCGAAAGCGCTCGAAAGCAGGCTACATCATTTTTTCCTCTTATGTTGGTCAGACAGCAAACGCAGCGTATGCGCATTCTCAGAAAGCTCCCTTTAAGTTGCTCTTTGCTTGGAGAGCTTTAGGTGCAAGTCTATACTAGCATGGCTTAATTATGCCTAAATAGCACGGTTTTCAACCACGATTTTGGGACAAGGCTCACTTGCTATAAAATTTAATCGGTTGTTGTCTTAGCTGGCGGCTACTTGGCCAAGGGATTGTGGAATGTGTGGATGGTCCATACTCAACGATAGTATAATTCTTAACGACATTTTGAAAAGATAACGAATCTACTTAACAGTTCCACACTCAACGAAATGTTATTTATCTTAGACACGAACACTGCAAACAACTTGATTTATTTTTTATTTTAATTTTATATTTTATTATTTTTTTATGCAAGGTATTGATAAGAAAATCCACTTACAAAGTTAGCTGTCTATTACTTATGTAAAGAATACTTAGCCACTGGCATGTTAATGATATTTATATATATACATAATTAAGTGATTAATAAACTATTTATATTTCAACCTATACAACTCGACTGTACTGTATTCACACACATACATACATGTGTGTGCGTGTGTGTGTGTGCATTGTGTGACTGTATTAAGGTGAGCTGAAGTGGGCACAGAGTGACTCATAGTCCTAAATGCAGTTCATCACAAGGAAGCCAATGCTGAATAATGCTACATAAAAATGATGATTGACGAAACTAACAATTATCGTTGTAGCAGAATTGAAGGTAATCGTGTGCTTAAAGCAATTCATTCAACTCCTTCATCATATTCATAACTGCAATCATGTTTGTGGCATGATTGCATTTGCTTAACCAGAAATCCCCAAGCGCAGCCATATAGCATTTTCAGGGTTTGGCTTAGTTTTGTTGAGTTTAGTTGAGTTGAGTTTAGTTGCGTTTGACTTTTATTTCTGTTGCCGTTGGTATTTGGCTGCTGTTCCGGACCTGCGAATTGGGGCTTACAATTCCATTTTGGCCACAACAATTACAACAAAAGCGATTGAAACAAAATTTTATAATTCCAGCTGCTGTTTGCAAGTTGAAGAGTCAAAGCAAATAAATTGCGAAAATTCAAATTGTGCGAATATAAAATACAAGCACATTTACATGTAGACTTTGTGTGTACGTATGTATGTGTAATGTACACAATAATGCAAAATGGCAAATTATTTCAATGCAATTTTCAATTGAATTTCAGGCAAATCTGCTTCCTACTAGACCCCCAGTCCTCCACCTCCCACTCTCCTTCGCGTTTCCAACAAATACCCGCTTAACTTTGCGTGCAAAGTTTGTGCCTATTAAACACACACAAAACAAAAACACAACAAAATTCCAAACATATATATGGATATTTTTATTTATGGGTAAATTGTTATAAATTGTTGAAAAGCCGTTGCATATTTTAACATTGAAGTCCACAACAATTTAGCATTGGGCATCAGCATCAGGGGCGAGTCCGTTAAAGTATTAAGTGAGTGGGAATTTGTACAAATTAGTTGCACTATTATTGGGCCAACAACTGTGCAGCAGTCAGCAGATGAACAGATGCGCGGCCAATTCGACAGTTGGGCAACCCCACCCGAGCCCAGCCCAGCCACCAGTGGCCAATGGCCAATGGCCAGTGGAGAAGAGACAGAGAGACAGGGTGACTGGGGGACAGACAGACAGGAAGACAGCACGTGCAGAGTTGCTGTTGTTGCTTCTAGTTTTGTTTGTGTCCAATGCCAAATTAGGGCAACTCTAACGACGAGTTGCAGTTGTATGTTAAATGTGTGTGTAGCCCTAACGAATAATATGAAAGCGAGATAATTATAATTGCAATTACGAATTTTCTATTCAACACGGGACATGCCAAACTGAACGCTCCACGAGCTGGCTGAGAAGGTGTCAAACTCAGACCGTGTCCATCAACAGCTGTTCGTTAGGAGCCGCTTGGCACTTCATACCCTGTATTGACAAATTTAGACGATTGCGATTGCCTGATCAGTTTGTAGTTGCATATGGTTAGACACTTGTGCTAAGATCACCTTGTGTCTTGCACTTCAACATGTGGTGCAATGGGCGATGTGTCAACGTCCAAAATATATATTGCCATCAGAAGCCAATTAAAATGGAGATGGAGAGGGAGAGGGAGTCAGAGAGCACAAGGCTTATTAAATGTACCAATTTTATGCACACCCAAGTCAGCTGCTCACACTCATACACACACATACTCCATATTCACACACACCGAATAAACACAGACTCAATAATGTTGAGAACAGTTATCTGGGCGTTGTTGCTTAGCAAAACTGGCAAAGTTATTAAAATCAACTGCAATAAATTAGCATTCTTTGCGAGTGAATGTGTGTGTGTGTGTGTGTGTGTGAGTGAGTGTGTGCGAGTGTGTGGGAAGACTGGAAGATAAAGCTGAAGCAG